>CM059877.1:19052040-19697026 GCA_030490815.1 Acer saccharum | reverse complement strand
CAAAAAAATGACATGCTTTGTTTGTGGCAAATCTGGGCACTATGCTCGTGATTGTAGATTTCGAAAGAAACAAAATGAAGAGGCCAAGGTTAATGCCACAAAAGAAGAAATCACCGCTACTGTGAGCGAGATTTGTGCTATCCAAAGAAAAGTGTAGGGCTGGTGGTACAATACTTGTGCAACAGTCCATGCTTCTTATGACAAATCTCTCTTCAAGACTTTCGAAAAAGTCAGTAATTGACAAGAGATTCAAATGGGAAACAAAGGTCGCGCTAAGGTCCTTGACAAAGGAAGCATCGAATTTTTCTTCACTTCAGGAAGAAAAATCACTCTGGCTAACGTATGGTATGTTCCTGATATGAACATGAACTTAGTCAGTGGTGATTTGTTAAGCAAACCTGGAATAAAATCTATGTATGAATCTGGAAAATTAATCCTTACAAAGTCTAGGAATTTTATTGGAAAGGGTTATTCATGTGATGGGATGGTTAAGCTTTGTATTGTTGACAATGATATCAATAAAAATGTTTCAAATTCTACTTATATGCTTGCTTCAAATTCTGTTAATTTATGACATAGTAGACTTGCACATATAGGTATTAGTACAATTAAAAAAAATCATAAAGTGTGGTTTACTATTTTGTGATGTTAGTAATTTTGAAAAAATGTGAAATATGCACTAAATCAAAAATGGTAAAGAAACCTTTTCATAGTGTTGTTGAAAGAACTTCCCAATTACTTGATCTAGTGCATAGTGATTTATATGAATTAAATGGCATGCTAACAAGGGGTGGTAAGCGATACTTAATAACCTTTACAGATGATTGTTCTAGATATACTTATGTTTATTTGCTAAAGCATAAAGATGAGGCTTTTAATGCTTTTAAAATTTATAAGGCTGAAGTTGAAAATCAATTAGGGAGAAAGATTAACATACTTAGAAGTGATAAGGGTGGAGAATATTTTTCAAATGAATTTTTTGGTTTTCGTAAAGAACATGGAATAATTCATCAATGTTCAGCTCCTTTCACACCCTAACAAAATGGTTTAGTAGAAAGAAAAAATATGACTTTTCTTGAGATGATAAATGCCATGTTATTAAATGCAAAATTATCTTTTAATTTGTGGAGAGAAGCCATTCTTGTTGCTTGTCATATACTTAACATAATTCCTTTGAAAAAGAACATGATTTCTCTATATGAAATATGGAAAGGGAGAAACACCCAACCACCCCCCCCCCCCCCCCCCCCCCCCCCCCCCATATTGGACATTCAAAGTGTGGGGGTGTCTTACTTATTGCAAAAACACAGATCCTAGAAGAATAAAATTGGGATATAGAGCTATAAAGTGTGCATTTGTTGGATATGCAACAAATAGCAAAGCTTATAGATTATTAGACTCGGAGTCTAATGTGATAATTGAATCTAGAGAAGTAGAGTTTTTTGAGAACTCATTGTCTTGTGACAATAAATCTCAAACTCCTACTTAAATTGGAGAATCTCAAGTGAAGATAAGGTTGCACAACAACCAAGTGAGCCTCGTAAAAGCCAAATAGTTAGAAAAACAAAAGAATTGGGATCAGATGAAAAGATTCTCAACGTATTTCTTTTTGCTTAGTATAAAGAAATAGAGAAGAAGTTACAAGGAAAATTCCAATAATTTTTCAAATTGAGGATGATCCTAAAACATACAAAGAAGCCATGTCTTCAAGAGATTCTGCTTTTTGGAAAGAGGCTATAAACGATGAAATGGATTCAATTATATCAAACCATACTTGGGAAATTGTTGATTTGCCACATGGTTCTAAATCAATTGGTTGCAAATGTGTGTTTAGAAGGAAATATCATACTGATGGTACCCTTCAAACTTTCAAGGCTAGATTAGTAGCCAAGGGTTTTAGACAAAAAGAGGGAATTGATTATTTTGACACTTATGCACCTGTGGCGAGAATAATGTCTATAAGGATATTGTTTGCTTTGGCTTCAATCTATAACCTTTATATCCATCAAATGGATGTTAAAACATCATTATTAAATGGAGATCTCAATGAAGAGGTCTACATGGAACAACCTGAGGGTTTTGTTCTACCTGGGAATGAATATAAAGTATGCAAACTTATGAAGTCATTATTTGGCTTGAAGCAAGCACCCAAACAATGTCATGAAAAGTTTGATTATGCTATTCTCTCTAATGATTTTAGTCATAATAATGCTGATAAGTGTCTATACACTAAAACTTGTGATGACTATACCATTATTGTTTTCCTTTATGTTGATGATATGTTGATATTGAGTAATGACATGAAATTAGGTGTAATAGAAACAAAGAGGTTTCTATCATCCACATTTAAGATGAAAGATCTTGGACAAGTTGATACTATTTTGGGTATCAAAGTAAGGCAAACTAGTGGGGGTTTTGCATTAAGTCAATCTCATTACATTGAGAAGATACTTAACAAATTCAGTCATCTAAAAATTAAAGAGGCAAATACCCCATTCAATTCAAGTGTTAAAATTGTTGAAAATAAGGGAAGAATAGTGGCTCAACTCGAGTACGCAAGTGCAATTGGGAGTTTAATGTATGCTGCACAATGTACAAGGGTAGACATATCATTTGCTGTTAGCAAACTTAGCAGATTTACTAGCAACCCTAGTATAGAACATCAGAAGGTTATTGATAGAGTTCTTGGTTATCTTAAGAAAACCAAAGAACTGAGTCTCCAATATTCAAAGTTTCCCACTGTACTCGAAGGATATACAGATGCTAGTTGGATATCTAATGTAGGAGATAACAAATCTACTACATGATGGGTATTTACTCTTGAAGGTAGTGTAATTTCTTGGGGATAAAAGAAACAAACTTGCATCACACACTCAACTATAGAGTTTGAGTTCATTGCCTTAGCAACAATAGGGAAAGAGGCTGAGTGGTTAAGGGATCTTCTTTTAGAAATCCCGTTTACCTCGAGGAACTTATCGTCTAGCTCTATACATTGTGATAGCCAAGCCACTCTAGCTCGTGCATACATTAGAATGTACAATGGGGAGTCAAGACACATCAGTCTAAGACATGATTATGAAAAACAATTAATTCAAAGTAGAATTATTGCCATTACATATGTGAGATCAAGTGAAAACTTGGCTGATCCACTTACCAAGCCTCTAACTAGAGAATTGGTAAAGTCAACATCTAGAGATATAGGGTTGAAACTCCTTAACTAAAAGATCCACCAATGATGGCAACCCAACTTAACACTAGAAACTGACTAGTTTTTAAGTTCAAAGGGTAAAAACAAGTCATTGATACATGGATAGTTTTCAGCACTAAATTGATGTAACCCTGTCTAGGATGAGTAGTGCTGATTGTTACAGTTTGAGGGTTGAGCATTTAAAACTCTTAATGAAGTTCGGTCTATGTGTGACAAGTATCTTAAAATGTAACAAAGATATTGGAAGAACTTCACCTATATGAACTTAGAGGTGGTGCCGCCTCACATGAGAGTTGGAGTTTCTCTCAAGAGAGTTCATGAATAAGAGTAAGCACATGGCCATAATAGTGCTAAGTGAGATTTATGGGATGACTAATATAAATGTGTGTGGTTTCACCGGTTTTGTTATAAAGGAATAACTGGTTCAAAGCATTATACTACCTGAGATTTCAACAAATACCTTGTGATACTTTCAGTAAGGTAATGTTCAAATCGAAAGATACCTTTATTTATGCATAAACACTGTATTATTTTTTGGCAAGTATTTCTTTATTTAATATTTGACCAAGTGAAGGATTGTTAGAATTTTAATATTGGTCAAGTATTAAATTAGTGAAATAGTTGGCAATTAACAGATTATAGACCCTGTGTTTATTGAAAAACACAACTATTCATGATTAGGTGTCTTTATATATTTATATTTTTTTTTGTTGAAAAAGACAACTCAATTATTAATGAATAGACACTTTTAATTATTGCTGTAATTTTTAAAATACATCTCTCTCTTTTAATGCCTTTTTTGAAAAGATACAACTGTCTGTAAAAACTAAAAACTCAATAATAAAGTGTATAGAGAATTGTTTAAACATCATATTGTTAACAAACAAAATTCTCTCAATTGTCAGAAACCCAAATTCCATATTTCCATATGTGAATTTTCTTTCTTGCTTGAAGCAAATTCATTTGAAGGCTTGTCATATCCCGAAGTCTATTTGCAAAGAAACCCACAAGCAATTAGAGAGGGTGCAAATATCGTTTTTTGGAAAGCATACATACTACGTGTTTCAAGCCTATCTCTAGAATTCACAACACATGTCACTTATTTTTTATTTTATTTTTGCAACATTTCACGTTTTATCTCTGGATTTCAAGTTTTTCGTATTTTTTAAAAAAGCTAAGTTGTAGGAGTATTTTTGTAATTTACGGATATATACTGAATTTTTAAAAAAAATATATATAATTATTAACTATTGAACTTTTACACGTGATAAAAACGAAACGAGTAATCCTACTTTGTCCAAATTTGGTGCCCAAATGACATGGCAACACTCTCGTCCATTCATTTAAATTTTAAATGAATGGACGAGAGTGTTGCCATGTCATTTGGGCACCAGATTTGGGCACCAAATTTGAACAGATTTGGGTACCAAATTTGGGCAAATTTGGTTATTAACAAGTTTACTTTCGTACGTGTGATAAAAAACGAAATATCCATATTGTATGTAACTATAAAGTGACAGCGCAGCTGGGCAGAGAAATGATTTTTCAGAGAATCACATACAAGAATACAACATAATTTATGTGAAGCACTCACCAACAATCATTTCCCAAATATTTTATCACGCACATCAGAACATGCTCTTTTCTGCTGCTATTTAGTATAATACACCAGCAATCGGGAGAGAGAGAGAGAGAGTAAACCTTCTAAGATCGATCTCTTTTTTCTTCCTCTTCTCTCGAAATTATCAGCAATGGCCGATGAACCTATGGTCACTCGCTGGACTTTTCAGGTACTTCAATTTTTCTTTTAATGTATTTTCAATTTTTACTTATTAATCACTTTTTATGATTTCTATGAAATTCTATAATGTTGATTTAGATAGTGGTTTCATGAACGGAGTAAACGGGCAACTTCACTAGACTGAGTTGAATATTACTGTTTGGCTTACTTAGATTGACTCTCTCTTTTTTTTTTTTTCCTTTTAATAATGTAATGTTGGTTTAGTTATATGAATCGAAGTGTTTTATATATATTTTCTATGTATTTCAACTTTGACAAGTTGATTTAAGATTTTTTTTTTTGTTCAAGTGCTCAAATTAAAAAAAATTCTTGGCTTTTTTGCGATCTTGTTTTTTGTAAATTGTGATTTAATTTGATGATTTTGAAAAAAAAAAAAGAAAAGGAATTTTGCAATATGCATTTCTTTTAAGCTATCATGTTTATCTATAGGATTTTAAATTGTTTTATGATGCCAAGTTTGGGAGGAAGAAACAAACGGAGGCGCAAAATGGTCCAACCGCTGAAAAGCCAGTTTCGAATGGGAGTTCCTCCAATGGGAATGGGCATGTCCAGAACACATCTGACATGGCCATTTACGAGCAGTTTCAGAGCCAGGTATTGATTTGATATATATATTTTTTCATTTTTGATGGTATGGGATTTTGGTGCATTAGAAGGGGATTTTTTTTCTTAATATTTATATATATTTTGATGTTGTGTTGTTTCAGGGGAGTAACTCAACTCACTCAAATGGTGTCTTGTCTAATGGAATTAATGAGAGACCGTAAGAACCCTCGATTCTAGTATTTTGTTATATACAACTGAATGATCTACAGAGTTTGTATAAGTATTTCTATATAAATATGGATCATTTGAAGATTGACGTTGATATCTTAGGTAGGCAAATTGGCCCCAAAATGAAGAAAAAATTTAAGCACTTAAGAGGTTTGTGAAATCAATTACTAACAGTGTTAACAATCTTGTTGCATATCAGCCGAAATGGCCCACCAATTCATATCAGCTAGTAAGATTGTATAGCGAGCTCCTATTTTGTGTCTGGCATTTGATTCTGGGCTGTATGTTTGTATCATGCTGTTATTCCGCTTAGCATGTAAATGCTTTTTCACTTGCACCTCTCCAGCTTAATCTTTAAAATGCTTAGAAGCCTCTATAACATATGTGATTGCTTCTCGCATCTCTTCTATAGGGAGTATCTTAAAATTTTTTTTTTTTTTTTTTTTTTTTTTGGAAACTGGAGTATCTTAATTTCACTCTCCAATATTTCTTGGCATATTGTGTGAGCATATCTGCATATATACAACTTTACAGATGCGTGTGAGTTCTTCCGCTCAATCATTGAAATGCTCAGAAGCCTCTATAACATACTTTACAGACTTGTGTTTGTGTTGTGTGTAAAATGAGACATTATGAAATGGGATTCATTACAATAATCACTAATTATGGTGTGAAGACATTATCTTATTCAATCCTATTAAAAAAAAAAAAATGCACATGCATCATTTAACAAAGCAGCCAGCATGATTGTAGCAACAGTCATTAAAAGTTTTTAATTTGAAAAACTTCAAGTCAAATATAAAAGATTATGCAAAGGAGTTTCTGGTGCTTATAGTTGCATAATATGTATCAATTGTCTTATGAGTTCTGTCAAAGATTTGGCTTTGTTAAAATATGGTACTTTTGTAATTTTTATTGTTTTAATCTTGAATCTGCTATTAAGTGCCTCTTCCTTTGAGAAATGCTGATTCTGATGTTCACTTTTTCAGGCAGAGGTCTCTGCTTCCTCCTCTAGATTCAGCTGACGCCCGTGCTTTAGCGGAGAGTCTGTGTAGGTAGGATTATATGTTACATTTGTTGCATACATGCTGTCTGAGGGGTGAAGAAATTTGCATTTTAACTTATCCTTTGATGACTTTGTCATATAACAATAAATTGTATCCTGTGCAGGGATATCATCCGTGGCAGTCCAGATGTTAAGTGGGAAAGCATCAAGGGGTTGGAGAATGCCAAACGTTTACTTAAAGAAGCAGTTGTCATGCCAATCAAATATCCCAAGTATGTCTTGTTCCATTTCATGGATGAAGATATCTTTAGACACAAATTTCATATAAAATCCCCGAATCCTCTTTTCATCACTGCAGATTTGGTCATAATACCAGAGAAAAAGCATTACAAATATATATAGTTACAGTAGAACACTAGAACCACTGTAAATTAATCTCCTATAAATTAATAACCTCTTTACATTAATAAAAAATATAGGTCCCGACTCGGGCCAATGTAAAAAATTAATAAACCTCTCTATTGTCATAATTAATAAGTTCTTTTTGAAACATAGTGTAAAATTTCGGTCCCAACTGTCGTATAAATTAATAATTTCATGAAAGTACAAAATATATTACATAATATTCAAGAACAAGAAAAAGTACTTCAATGCTAGTTTGTGCAAGGCCACCATGTTTGATATTTTTGACTTCATCTTTAATCTTTTGAATTGTCCTTAGTAAGTTCTTATGATCACCTTCTTATTGTAGTCAAAAGGTTTCAACTAAATTTAGCATTTCAACAGGAAATCTCCTTTAAGGAATCATGAAAAAAAAAAGTTTCCTTAAAGAAGAAAACCGACAAAACAATGAATCTTGAAAAAAAACATTCCCTAAACAAGAAAACCGACTTCCACACGTTTTCTAATACAAAATAACACTTTGCAATATAAAACCCTTCAAATTAATAACCTCTCTAAATTAATACTCAAGGGCGGGTCTCAAGAATATTAATTTGGAGGGGTTCTACTGTATTAATATAATTGTTTTGTTCAACAATTTTTTTTCATGAGTTTATTGCATAAATGCATGTGTGGTATCTTCCATGTATTCATCTCTTATTACTGTTGAGTGAATTGTATCATTGCATGACTGGCTGATCTGTAGCAAGAATTATTTTTATTTGCATTTCACTGCCCATGAATGTTTTCCATTAAGTTACAAACTGTCTATGAAAAGGATGGAGAAAGATGTGGGGGCTTGGTTGTTGTTGATGCTAGTTCCTAACAAATTGGATAGTAATAATGAAATTCAAACTTCTCTTTGTCACCTATGATACTGTAAATTTACAACTGAAACACAGTTTCTTTATATGTATGTGAGATTTATGAGAATATTTATGTTGAGCACCAACTCTAGTTCTCTATATTGATCTGGTATATGGTTGCGAATTAATATATTGTTGCATGGAGCCTTTTATCTGCCAATTTGGTTTAATAAATCTGAGTTCACAAACACATAATAAATTGCTGTGTTGTTGAAATTTAAAGTTTCATTTCACAATTAAGCTCATCTTTTCTCATCATTTAGGTACTTTACCGGCCTTCTATCACCGTGGAAGGGTATTCTCCTTTTCGGCCCACCAGGGACAGGAAAGGTTTGTAAGCTTTCTTCTGAATTATTTATGGTAGTTATCTTAGTCATTTGACTTTTTACTTTTTACTTTTTAGTTTCTTTATTCTTTTTCTTCTTTCACTTTATTTTTCTTGGTTTGGCATTTCCTATTCCTTCATTATCTTAGACTGAGCTTCTATTGTCAGTGCTTACTTATCCTCATGAAACTGTTTTTGAACTAAATTAATGTCTGTGACTTTCATCTTCTCATTTCCAGACCTGGTTAATACTTACATTTAAGGACATTTGTCAGGTGACCAAAAGTATCCCCATTTTTTCTGGATTCCTATTTAATAGTATAAAGTTTGCTTGCTTTCATAGCTTGATTGCTTTCTAGCTATAAATTCCCACTGTATGTTTGGACGATACAAGCAAGTTTTCATCCATAAATGCTGTAGTTATTCTCTTTTGTGGAATAATAATTTTGGAAAAATATTTTCGGCATTGATCTGGTAATTGTTTCGGTTTGCAGTGTAGAGAGAAAAAAAATGATTAATGATTATAATGCTCAGTCAAAGTCAAATAGCTTGGTTGGTACTAACTAACTTGGTTGGTAAGATCTCTTGTTGTTGTACAAGAAGTCTTGGGTTCAAATCTCAGTCACACTCACACCTAGCTGGAAAGTGGTTTGATTTATTTATTGTAATTAAAAAAAAAAAAAAAAGGAAGCTAGGAAGGTATATACCAATTTTGGCCCAGAAGATCATTTGTATGGCTAGTACCAAATGTTCTGTTGGTGACCGCATTGGCTTTTTTCATTGAGGGCACCAAATTATTTGACATATCAAATAGTATGCAAGGGCATGTCTCTATGAATTTGACTGTCAAAACAAATGCCCTGGGTTGCATGGTTGTAGCATTTCCAGCGTTGGCTAAAATATTGGCTTTTGATGTGAACAAAGGAATAATCTTTGCCTATGCTGTTTAGTACTGATTCTGGGTCAACACAACAGAAATTGATAACCATGTCTTGATGGGTCTCCCTCCCTCTCTCTCTCTCTCTCTCTATATATATATATATATATTATTTGTTAAATGAATCACCATTTTGATGTTTCAGACAATGCTTGCTAAGGCTGTTGCAACAGAGTGCAAGACCACATTTTTCAATATTTCAGCATCTTCTGTTGTTAGCAAATGGCGTGGTATGTAAAAGTTAGGCTGCTTTTTCTGAGAGCATGTTTGATGTATCTAGACGGTCGAATCCATACATACATACATTGAAACTTTCTAGTGTAGATGTTGCATGAAAGTACATACCTGGAGCTGAATTCCATATATGCATGTATGCAGAAATTCTCTAGTGTAGATTATTCACACAAAAGTTCATACCTGGAGCTGAATTCCATATATGCATGTATGTAGAAATTCTCTGGTGTAGACATTCTCACTAAAGTTCATACCTGGAGCTGAATTTCATTTATGCCTGTAAGCAGAAATTCTCTAGTGTAGAGTATTCAGTTATTCACACAAATGTCCATACCTGGTGCTGAATTTCATAAATGCATGTATCTAGAAATTCTCTGGTGTAGACATTCTCACAAAAGTTCATACCAGGAGCTGAATTCTTAACGTAAAAAAAAAAAAAAAAAATTTAAGAGTACACACCTATGCACACACATGTATATAATTCTGATTGACATTTTAAACTTTTAAGAAATAGAAAGTGAGAGATGATGTATACTTTATATCTTATAATGTGAAAGAGGTAATAGAGGACATTTTACTCAACTTCTAGAGTTCTAGAAAACTATTGAGGACGCTGCAAGGACCCGAACTCAATCTGTCCATACGTTTCTCTAGACAGGAAATAAGTGAGCTAAGATTGTATATCTTTCTTTGTTACAATTTTCACCTTATAATAAACTTATTAACCAGAATAATTCACAGGTAGTCATAACAGATAAGGCGTTTTTGATGAAAAAAAATGGTCTAGAAGTCCCAGATTTTTTAATAGAGTTTGTAACATGTCAATCATGGTCATGTTTTACTGCTGTGACAGATTCTCTTATTGTTGACATTGTTTTCTTTTTACTCCCTATCAATAGCTCATTTTGAAAATATAAAACAACTTATACCTCTATTCTGCACCTTTTCCTTTAAAATAATTTGTTTTCAGAATATATGGAAAGCATGTCTAATTTTTGAGTAATATGAAATTGCAGGGGATTCAGAAAAGTTAATAAAGGTGTTATTTGAGCTTGCTAGGCACCATGCTCCGTCAACAATATTTCTGGATGAAATTGATGCAATAATCAGTCAACGTGGTGAAGGACGCAGTGAGCATGAAGCTAGTAGACGTTTGAAAACTGAACTACTAATACAGGTGATGCTTTTTGTTTTTTTCTCATTTATATACATAAATGCATGTGTTGGGCATTTATGTGGGTGTGGTTGTGTGGGTCAATGAATGTGTGTTAACAAGAGAGAAACTAATTGGAACTCAAAAAGAAGGTTAATAAAACAGATGAAGGCTTTCAGGTGGACCTAGCCCAAACATGAAATATGGTGCTACCTACAGACCAAGTATAACCAAAACTTCCACAATAATAAATTAGATTGCAGCTGAGATTTACACTTTACTTTCTCAAAAGTTACTCGGTTTAGATTGCAGATGGATGGTTTGACGCGGACAGATGAACTTGTATTTGTTTTAGCGGCCACAAATCTCCCGTGGGAACTTGATGCAGCAATGCTCCGGCGTCTTGAGAAGCGAGTATCCTTTTGATAGATAAATATGTTTTTTTTTTAATAAACGTTTTTGTTCACACAAAGCTTGATGAATTTATGCTGAATTCTACATTTATATGAAATAGCTTTGGTTTAATATTATGTTTTTCTGGATATCAATTGAAATGGCTGGCTTTCAGCATTCAGCTAATAATTTTTTGGAAGCAGTTCCCAATTTAAGTGTCATCACATCATGTACTTTCTGGGCTTTTGAAAAATGTTTGCTCATGTGAAAGTTTTTGGCTGATGCTGTTATCTGTCGAGGCTTGCACTGCGGTACATGTAAGCTGTTGATTGCTTGAATGCTGAAACACCAGTTCTTAAATTCTGGAAGAAGTGCAAGTTAATTGAGATAATTTCAAATATATATGTATCATCAATTACCTTGGTTGCATTTCATCCATGATCCAAAGCGAGTTTACTGCTCTTTTTGGGTTTAAATATATCGATACATTTTTGCAAGCAACACTAAGATGTTGTGAGACAAAGTTCTGTTCCAAGATTAAGGATTGGTTTAAATTCTGCATACTTATGGTATCTATTATTCATTTACCCTCGCTCTCACTTCTCATTGTGACTCTGCCACTCAATATAGTACTGTCGTCTCATGGTACTCTTCTGCACAATATATTAGCAAACTTTGCAATTGAAGTTCAGATGGTTTTGATTATATTAGTTCTCCTTTGACCATGATCGATAAGATCCTTGTACCTCTGCCGGAACCAGAAGCAAGAAGAGCGATGTTCGAAGAACTCCTGCTTTCACAGCCTGACGAGGAGAGCCTGCCTTATGATTTATTAGTGGAAAAAACAGAAGGTTTCTCAGGTTCAGATATTCGGTTACTCTGCAAAGAGGCTGCAATGCAGCCCCTGAGACGATTAATGACACACCTTGAAGACAGAGAGGAAGTGGTACCTGAGGATGGTATGACTTCTAGAGTCATGTTCTTTGAAACTTACAACATGCCTATTATAATTTAATGATGTGGTTATATGATTCTCATGTGTCTAGTCACTAATTTCCTCCTCTTAAAAGAAAAATAGATAAAAAGACTTTTTAATATATAGTAAACTCAACATAACATTACCGACAGAGGTGTTCTTTTTCTGTCTAGTATTGTTTCTTACTAAACAGATAGTGCACGTTTTCCTCTTGTTTTCATTCATATCGTGCTATGTTGGTGTCTGTAACTGGAGCTGAAAGATTAATCTTTTGATTGCAGAATTACCACCGGTTGGCCCTATTAAACCTGACGATATAGAGACAGCTTTGAAGAATACTAGGCCATCAGCTCATCTTAATTTCCATCGATATGAGAAGTTTAATGACGACTATGGTAGTCAAATACTCCAATGAAGGTACCCAGTCATCCTTTGAAATGTTAGATGTAATTTTTCAGATCTATCAGTTAAATAATTCTTCTTGTTATCATCATTCTTTAACAACCAGGATTTTACATGTGTTAAAGACAAAAATGTAATTCCTGTTTCATTGTACTTTTTCTTTGGGTTCTGTGGCTCTGGAATTTTCTTGATAAATATCATCTTGCATCGTTTGTTACTGAACTAGTTTTGGGAAAAAAAAAAAATCATACCATACTTTTGCTTTTACACAATATTATTAATTATAGAAATTAGAAATATATATTATTGACAAAAAGAGAAAATTGAGGCACCTCTGGTGGAAGTGGCCTCCATGGTCTCTTTTGTGAAGGGCTGCTTGGCTCTCGCAGCCTCTTCTTAGTACCAGATCTAGGAGGGACCTTCGTTTGATTGAGAGGAAGCTGTCAAGCCTGCTCTTTGACTAACGAAGGAGGCTTGACCTCCAAACGACCGAAATCACAAAATTTTCCACCTGTATATTCAAACAAGCTTCCACAATCACATATAAGTTTAAGAGATTATAATGGGATCCTGGGCAGGGCCAGTGATGACAATGGTTGGGAAGCAAGTCTTTAACAAGTCATCTCTTTATCGCTCAAGTGTACAGCATTCTTAGATTAAGGCTTTGGTTGCTTGAAAGAAAATAATTAGCAATGTAAGACATGACTATTATAGCCGTGTAATTGCTGGTAAAAAAAGTTACAAAAATACTGTTCGACTCTTGAAGGTTTTTATTTATTTAAAAGAAAGTTATATTTCCTGGGTGTGTGTTTTTTTTTTTTTTAAGAATTTAGGGACATTTGTGATAAAAAGAAGATAATTATAGAAACAAAGCCACTCTAGTAAAATTCTATCTCTTTGTTATAACAAATTACACTCAACAACCTGAGGTTTTCCTTTTTACAATTAGAAATAACTTATCAAAACTTGACATTGATATTCTCTGTCTGTCAAATTTCATCAACATTAAGGCCTTGTTTGTTTTTACTGTATTGTATGTTAGGTACAATCACTATATTGTATTATTTTAATACATTTTAATTGTCTAATATGGCAAACATTGTATTAGCTAATACATTACATTTTATGGTATTAGATTGTATTGTATTAGAAAAAACACTTTTCTTTTCCCTTTTTTTTTCAACAAATTTGAAATGTGTTATGTTGTTACTATTTTTTATAATTTCAAAATTATATGGAAAATATTTATTTTATTTACAAAAATATTATTTATTTAAATTTTTTGTTTCAATTATAATATATATTTATTGATTTTTATAAAAAAAAAATTTATTGATTTATTCATGGCAAGGATATTTAAAATTAATTATTAACTATATATATATATATATTTAATATTATATTTTTATAATATAATAAAGAGTAAATTGTAGCCAACCTCCCTAAGGTTTGGCCTTAGACAACCAAAAACAACTTTATCATTAATTGACAATGACCTCTCCTAATGTTAGTCAAAGTTGATCAAATTTAACCATTAACCGGATATAAGAGCTACAAATACCAAAATATCCCTGAATAAAAAAATTCTGATTTTAAAAATATATAAATATATGAAAACTAAAAATAAATAAAAAAATGGCTCATCTAAATCTAATCTAACATATTCTTCTTCCATTGATGTATCTCCAGATTTTTCTTCAGATTCAAGTTTTTCAAATTTTTTAAAAATAAAAAATAAAAAGTGTGGTTCATTAAAATCTAATCTAACAACATTTTGCTTCTTCTATTGATGTATCTTCAGATTTTTCTTCAGATTCAAGTTTTTCATATTTTTCAAAAATAAAAAATAAAAAATGTGGCTTACCTAAATCCAATCCAACAACATTTTCTTCAGTTTTTTTTTTTTTTTTTAATTCTTCCATGTTAATAAAAATTGAGAAGAAAATAGAAAAGAAAAGAAAAAAAAAAAACTTGAGAAAATTTGAGATCAGTTTTTTTTTTTTTTAATAAATAAAAAAGGTTTAAAAGGACAAAAATACCTTTATCTTTATTAAGCTTGACTTTACTTTAACTAACAATATGAAAGGTAATTGTCAATTAAATATAAAGTTGTTTCTAGTTTCAAATGCCAAACCTCGGAGAGGTTGGTTGCAATTTGCTCTATAATAAAATATAATAAAGTCATATATGGAACCCAACAAGTCAACCCCATATACATATTAGTATTCCAGAAGTTATGGAACTCAACGGATGAATGTAGGGATTTCTACATGTTTGACAAACATTGATCCATCCCATTATGAATCCAAAACACGAATGACCAAAAGGGTCACATTAATAAAAAAAAAAAATTATACAACGGTTGGATTTGGGTACATCAAAAGTGAACAGAAGCCAAATTGATCTGTACAAAATGCTCCAGAAACTTTTACATGTTTTGTTTTTGTTTTCATTTACTAGAATTAAAAAACTGAAGTATTACTTTATTGTTTGCAGAATTAGTAGCACCACTGGGGCCTATTAAAGCTGAAGACATAGAGACAGCTTTGAAGAACACTAGACAGCTTTAATTTTATAATTTACAAGATCTCGACAACTCATATACCACCTAATTTGAGTATGATTTTAAGAAAATATTTTAGACAGCCTAGTATTAGTACTAAACTTAAAATATTATGATAATTTAAGTTGATTAGATATTATAAGATCAGATCTGGATTACTAAGCTTGTTTGGTGTTAAACAAGCTTGAGATCATTAAATTAAAATCTCAGAAAATTATCTAAAACATAAATTTCAGATTTTGTTAGTCCGGCTTACAGCTTCTACTTGCAGGAGTGCCAATGCCAAATCATTGATCAGACTCTCCAATGGAGATTGAGAGCCCTCATATTTTTTGTGAATATTCGAAAAACCTAATGGATGAACTTACGGAAGATTTGACATGTTTTTGACAGAAGACAAAATGAATATGGTAACACTGGGAGAATAAATGCATAATCACACAAGGAACATCAGGGCAATATAATAGAATAATGTTTTACTTAAAACAGAAATTATCCTAACACAAACTTCTTACAACTCCACCGCGATGCTATCTCATACGATGAGAGTACTTTAAACCTAAAAACAAAAGTAAGGGCATATACCAAAATCCAATGATTAGGTTTAGCGATACCCCTTGAGAGGGTCAGCTGTTTTGCCAGATCTGGCATCAGTCCAAGCTTTTGCAATTGTTTGCTTCATTTCATCATCTCCTTCCTGATACATATTCTGTAGTTTGTGCAATAGCATATAGGTTAAAGAAAGTTCATCACAGATGAATTCACAGCAATATATGCAAACATATTTACATATATCTCAATCCGATAATATATAGTTATGCCTGTCTCTATAAGCAAACTCATTTACATATATCTCAATCTGATAATATGTTGTTATGCATGTGTCTCTATGAGTGCAAGTGCTATCACATGACTATGCAGCAGATAGACAAAGTGAACTAACCTTCATCAAATCCATAATCCCAGCCATTGGATCTCGCTCTTTATCCAGATTTGGCTTTAGCTGCAAATTTTACAGAAATGGGAAAGTTTTAGCATTAGTCGACTGTACTTCTCGACATAAAAGAAGACAAAAAGATCCCTCCTACTGTATGTAATTACCTTGTCATCTTTGAAAGGCAAGTCTAGCCAGTTGCCCTTTGAAGCTTTGACCAGCGTGATAATCACCCTAGTGGGTTTAACTACGGCCTTACAGCTCTCAGGTACAATCTCCTTGTTCAACTTTGGGATGGTAAATCGATAGTTTTTCCCTTGGACATCATGGAATTTGACATCAAAAGACATCTGCTTGAACTCTGTTTCCATTTTTTCCTTATCAACTCCCTCTAAAGAGATGTATATCTGATGAAATAAAAAGGCAATTAAAGTCTTATTTTGCTTTTATTTGCAATATTGGAAACATGATACAGAGGCATCAATAATATGGTATATGATCGCTGTGGAGCTTCCTAAAAAATCTTTTAGGTAATTACTTTTATACCTTAACTTTTTCATTATCCTGGTCCCAGCTGAAGGATGCAACCGTAACATAGCTCAGAGCTGGAGTGTAAGGCACCTTAGCTGCTGTTGTAATTGGAGTTGGACTTTGTGAAACAGTTGCAGGAGCAGCCAGACCAGCATCTTTTGAAAACTACAAAAGGAAAGGGAAATTGATAATTAGATGCAATGTAGAAATGCAGTATAGAGCTTAATTGGCCTAGGCACGTTGAATGACAAACTTGCAATCCAATCCAACATTATATAAAGTGAAAATAATAGCCTGCTTAGTTCTAGGTTCTAGCTGGAGCTTTGACAGTGGCGTCTCAGCAAAATTCCATTTCTTTTAATGATTCAAAATCAAGATCCTATTGGTTAACCAAATGGTTCCCACTTTCACAAGTTTTGCTTGGGTCCAGGTAAGACCTTAAGAACCCTGTCAGTTTAACCAATAAACCACTAAACCAAGTAGTTATAACTAAACTCCCCAAAAACTAGGATTTGGCTATTAAGTCGTAATTTTTCCCCTCTACTCAAACAACCGACAAAAACTCTATAGTTTCTCTATTTCACCGATTGAACAGCAAACAGGTTTGCAAGACATTTATGTGTACCTAATAATAAAATTGTGTAACTAATCACTCTTGCTAGCTCATTTTGGAAAAAGTACCTCCACATCCACCAGAAAGGAAGACACGGGACGGTAGATAGCAAGTAAATGTGACAATGGAGAATCCACCTTCTTACTTGGGATGGTGAACTAAAACAGATTCCCTCTTAGCATTGCTGCTAGAGGCTTCACTGACCAATTGAATGGCATCTTATATCAGCTGCATGGCAACCTAAAACATATTTACCACGAACTTTTATACACGGTTTAAATTATATAGGATGAGATACTTCAAAATTTCCTCAATGTATTGAACATAGCTTGCTGCCTAGCAAGTTACCAAGACCCCAACTAAGAAATTTTGGCAGTTAACTTAACTGACAACATCTAATTATCAATGATATCTAATAAATCTTCGTTAGGGCCATTAAACACCGCATGAATTTGTTATTATTCTCTTCGAATATTGTTTTTACACTCCACTACTTTCTTGTTTCTTGCTTAAAAGGAAAGCAAAGAAATGATGCATAAACATATATGATTACATATTTGCAATATGATTAAACAATAGGCAAGAACTTCAATCTTTACGAAAAGCAATTTGAGTGAGCAATCATGGAAGCATCACATGAATATGATACGAAATTGAAATTGAAATTGAAATGGAAAGAAATAAACACATGACCTAAACCATATATATTATTTATGTGTTTGATTGAAAAATGAAATATTCTTAATTTCACTGTCATCAAACATCTAAGTATATCAACATTATGATTTCAATCAACATATTAACACAATCCATAACATTATTCACTCCTTCGCTCACGAACAAAGTATCATCTCTTGACATTCTTTAAAGAAAACACAAAATCGTAACATTTAAAAAAAAAAAAAAAAAAATCTAAAAAAACAGCGTCGATGATAATAGATTGAACAAATAATGGTACCAAATATAATTAGTTGAAAATGAAAGCATCAATCAAAGACATAGCAGTCCATTTACTTTTATATACGCATAACATCTGTAATGAGTTGATAAAAATGAACAACAAAGAGAAAAAATAAAAAATAAAAAATTACCTTCTCCAGGTTTTGGATTTCAGTGTTGATAAGAGAGATTATTCTAGGCCTCTTAGCGATGCTGTGGAGTTGTCTGAGCTCCTCCAAATCCAACGCCAAATCCTCCGCCATTTCTTGCTTTGCTTTCGCGACACTCACTCTGCTTTCAAATTCTGTATAATCGGTTTTTATATGATTATGTGATTCATGAATAATTTGGAATGTACTAGAACCTAGTGTGAAAATGGGAGGTTTTAAAATTTAAATATTTATTTATTTTATTTTTAAGTTAGGGTTTTTCCATCTAAAAAGAAGGATCCAGAATGTGGGAGGATCAAACTATGTACAATCAACCGGAAGAGAGAGAGAGTAGTAACAAATATGCATTCGGAGAAAATTTACTGCCACATAGGATATATAGTTAAAAATTAAAAAAAAAAAAAAAGGATAATTACCTCGGTGGCCATTGAATTGATGACACACTATTAAAATGGCCACTGGATTGGAAAGTTGTTCCAAAATGACCATTTTTTACGAACATTGTGACACTAATGACCATTCCATCCAATTCTATTTAATTTCATTCAATTCCCATCAAATGAGTGGCATTTTGGTAAATAAAGGGATGCTTCAATTTTTTCAATGAGTGACATTTTGGTAAATAAATGGATGACGTTAATTTATTTTAGATGTTTTTTTGAAATCAATTTTTTCTTTTTTTGAAATTTTCTTATTATATTTAGTGTGTGTGTGTGTATATATATATATATATATATATATATATATATATATAAGGATATCAAATGAGATGTAAAATAGTAATTAAAAAAAAAAGGGGGTAGTGATTTCTAAAAAAATATTAATATCAATTTTTTCTTTTTTTGAAAAGAATTATTATATTTAGTGTGTGTAAATATATATGTAGAAAAAATTGATTTCCAAAAAACATCTAAAATAAATTAATAGCATCCCCTTATTTACCAAAATGCCACTCATTGGATGAAATTGGATGAAATTAGATGGAATTGGATGGAATGGCCATTAATGTCACAAAGTTCGCCAAAAATGGCCATTTTGGAACAACTTTTAGTGTGTCATCAATTCGATGGCCACCGAGGTAATTATTCCAAAATTATATGACTTAATATGGAGATGATGTGTCAAAAAAAGTTAGAGAATATTGAGTTGAGTTTCTAATTCTAGAAACTCTCCTAGAAATGCTGACTAGAATTTCTAACTCTTTCCACCAATAATATTATAACTTATTTAATTGTAAAATAAAATAGAAGAGAGAGTTAATAATTGTTTTATTATAATTGGTCATAAAATGGATGCATATTTGATTTTAGATAATTGCATTGGAGATGTGAACATACATTTCTGTAAAAAAAGTAATAATAATAAAAATAAAAATAAATAAATAAATAAAATTTCAAAAGTGGGTCCATCATAATGAATAGAAATGCTAATATGACACTATTTAGAAACTTAAAAATGTATATTTTCATTGGAGATGCTCTAACAACACGTAAAATGAACACATGGTGTATCTCCTATTATAGGGGCTTTTGGTTGTACATTTTTTTTTTTTTTTCAAATACTACAATATTTCGGGATTAGGGGTATAACTCGAACCAACAACCTGAGTGGGGGTGAGGCATACCATTGAATCAACCTCATCTTATTGTAGTTGTGGTACATTTACAGGGCATGAAACAATTTCGGATCAAGTTGCACTTGTTTGGTTCCACGGTATATGTATATTTTAGCCCAAACTCAATCTACCATCTGGATCATATCCTTATCTTTTCTCTCCTCACCTCTATAATCTATTGACACGTATCTAATATAATAAATTAATGGTTTAGATTATTTTTATTAATTTTTATGTTTTACTCAACCAAAAGATATAATTAATTCAGATCATTAATTTAGGTGCGTACAAAGTGACGTGAGATTCAAATCCAAATCCAACCATAAATCCCAATGATGATCAAGCGACATGCTTTTGATCATCTTTTTAATATCATGTCACATGATGTGTAATGAATAGATTAACGTATTACATTCGTTCCACTCTATTTTCATTTTTTAAATACCGACCAAGCGATTAAGATGTATCGTATTGCAAGTAGAGTTAAATTAGTGAATATTTTCTAGCCTAAAGAATTAGTCCAAGGTCAGTGCAGTTGAAATAAATCTCCCCTTTCAAGAGCCATGAAGCAAAACAACCCAAATAATAATGAAACATTCTCTGCGTTAAGCATTATCAAAGAGATTTTTATCCCTTTATAGAGTGAGCCCTCCATGTAATGTTTATCCCTCTAATAAAAGTTCACGATTTTACAACAGTTGGCCACATTTTTTGCTCTCAGACACTAACTTCAGTATCGGAGATCACTTACGAAACTTGCTTTATGTTAGTTTGCAGGGACTGAATTGTCCGAATTGGCTTTTGCAGATATCAACATTTACGGTAACAAATGTAAGTAAAACTTTCCAAGGCCAGGCTCATGGCATCCGGCCACAATAACCTCGAGCAAACATATTAATGACTATTGATTCACGGCGTAAGGTCAGCCACAATTTGTGCTCTGTACAATTCTGCTTAATTTTGACATGTTGGCCTCATTTCCTCATGACCAATTACCTTGTGCTTGATTCCTTTGTCTTCAGTAAATACTTACAGTCTCCTCCTCCCTTGATTTTGTGCAGTCAATACGTTTTGAAGCTGATTTTGCAAATGTGCTCTCACTTCGTAATTCGAAGCTAAGTTCTTGTTCATATTCTCTTTCATAGCAACAAGTTCAGACTTTCTCATTTCAGCTGCAGATATTTCAGAATAACTCGAGTATCTGTTGTTGCCTTGAAGTTCCTTGAAGGTTGAGTTGAGCTGAGGAGAGATCAAATTCATATGAGAGCCATTACTTTCAAATGGGCTAGTGAAAACTATAATTATTTAACAGGAAAATTATTGCAGGTCATCCAAGTAAAATGACAAACTTAATGTTAATAATCATTCTCATCAAGAACAAGACCAGTTTACTATATCATCAAAAATCATCATTAATCAAAATTCTACAAATCTATCGTTAGGACTTTTATTTGTGTCTTTTTATCTCAATCTGCGACCAATATCGTCTAAACTTTATTATGCCAATAAAAGAACCACATAGTAGTCATTTTTCTTGCTCCAACCATGAAATTCAAATTCATTAGCATTGATCTCCACAAAGTAAAAGAACCAATAAATATCAACTATATGTATGCCATAGATTATGGCTTCCAACATTTTAATACGAATGCTTTCAAAACTACTCCATTTTATCATTCTATATTTCCATTTAACTTTAATGTTTAGTATCTGTTAGAGGAAAACCACTAATTAAGACTCAAAAAATCAAGAAAACTCTGAGAAATTAATTCAACCTAGGGGTTAATGAACACAATAGTAGTAAGTTAAACTTTATTTACAATCTCTTGAGCCACAAAACCGGAATCAGACTTCTCAGGTCTCACAGTTTCAGTCACTAAGCATCTTGATGACAATTAACCATACTCATCTACCTGTTTGTAATCAAAGAGATAACATAATTGACCGGTTGAAGAAGAAAGAAAAGTCTAACTGACCGGTTAATATGTTTCTTTGAACAGTTTTTCACAGAGGAATGTTCAAAAGTTTTGACCAATAACAAAACATGGCATAGAATATAAAGCGATAATGAGAAACCATTGTGATAGTGTAGAATGAAAACTTTAGTGAGAAGGAAATTATAGCTTTAGAACAACACTTGAAATTCCCTCCAAAGGACACAACAGATTAGAGGAGTATACCATTTTAAGGACAAAAAATCCCGATTGGTTAGGGAAGTTTGGATATTTTATTTTGAAATGACACATCTCCTGTATTGCCTGGAGCAAACAAAAACATTAAACAACACAATCGGGATTCAGGAGAAATGGATTTCGACAATAGAGAGTCCATCTACTCAAAATAAAGTCTTTTATCTTCAAAAATGATAATTCCTAGACAAGCCATTTTCTTCTATTCATTACTGAAATCTATAAGTTTGAAACCTCCAAAAACAAATCTTTTTCAACCATTATAAATCACACAGTTCAGTCACATACATCCAGAAATAAAATCTCAAAGACAAACAAAAAAAACTTGGCAGTAATTACATAATTTTGTTTAAGCCTTAACCATTGCCCGATTACGGTGCTTCATTTTCAAATCTGTTGTGAAACTAACGTGTTTCGATTTCCAACGTAAATTCGAATTGAGAATAAAATATGAGATAAAAATAATGGACACAAGATTTACGTGGTAAAACCCTCAATGCGAAGGAAACATCCACGGACAGAGACTAAAAGGATTTTATTAGACCAAAAAGATTACAACCTCTCTCTAATATTTTAGGAGAGAACTACAACCTTTCTCTCTAACAAAAGAAAAGAACATTTAGGGAGAAGAGAAGAGAAGAGCTTGGGATGAAGAGTGGAGAAACATGGGTTGCTATTTATAGGCAAAGCACCCACACATGCCATTAATGCATGTAGTTGAGAGAAACAACTACCACCCATCAACTAATTTGTTGCCACCAAAGTCTCCAATTTTCAACTCTTAATTAATTACCATGTGAAAGTGACTTTAACCTTTCATTATCCCATTTGAAATCATCTTTTCATGGTCTATTTATCCTTCTGATCTTTGCTCAAATTCCCACTGCTTACGTTTCTGCTAGACCATAAGAGGATCTACACAACATGAACTTGTCAGTATTGATAGGCTTGGTCATTACATCTGTTAGATTCTCCTTGGTGTGTATCTTTTGCATATCCACACTACCTTCTTCCACTACTTCTTGAACAAAGTGATATTGTACTCCTATGTGCTTGGTTCTGAAATGGAAAGCTGGATTCCTTGCGATGTGCAAGGCACTCTGACTGTCACAAAACAAAATGATCTTCTCTTGTTTGTGCCTGAGTTCCTCCATTAGCCTTTTAATCCAAATTACTTCCTTACAAGCTTGTGTAACTGCCATGTACTCCGCCTCAGTTGTAGATAGAGCCACAACTGTTTGTAACTTGGAAATCCAGCTCACAGCTCCTACGATTGTAAACACATAGCCAGTAGTAGATTTTCTTTTATCGAGATCTCCAGCAAAATCCGAATCCACATAACCCCTGACAGTAAATTATGATTCTCTATAACATAATGCAGCATCTGAGGTTCCTCTGATATATCTCAGAATCCTTTTTACAGTATTCCAATGCTCTATACCAGGAATCGCAATGTATCGACTAACCGCTCCCACTGCTTGTCCAATGTCTGGTCTTGTACATATCATAGCGAACATCAAACTTCCCACTGCTGATGCATATGGCACTCGAGACATTTCCATCCTCTCCGCTTCATTGCTAGGACTCATACTTGAGGATAATTTGAAATTCACAGAAAGTGGGGTAGAAATTGGCTTACAATCTTGCATATTGAAACGTCGCAAAATTTTCCTCAAGTAGTTCTTTTGAGAAAGCCAAAACTTCATGTCTTTTCAGTCTTGGTGAATTTGCATCCCTAGAATCTTGTTTGCTGGTCCTAAATCCTTCATATCAAACTCCCTAGCCAACTGTGCCTTTAATTCTTGGACTCGATCTTTGTTAGGGCCTGCTACCAACATGTTGTCCACGTACAACAATAGGATAATGAAGTCGTTATCATCTTTAAACCTCTTGTAGCAAGTACAATGGTCTGAACTGAGTCTGCTGTATCCAAGGCTTCTAATAAAGGAATCAAATCTCTTGTATCAACACCTCGGCGCCTGTTTTAAACCGTAAAGAGATTTGGTTAACCTGCAAACCAAGTTCTTATTGCCTTCTTTGGCAAAACCTTCTGATTGAAGCATATAAATTTCTTCTTCAAGTTCTCCATGAAGAAATGCAGTTTTCACATCCAACTGCTCTAAGTGTAGGTCAAGCGTAGCACACATAACCAGGAGTACTCTGATTGTTGTAAGTCGAACCACCGGGGAAAATATCTCATTAAAGTCTATGCCTTCTTTCTGATCATATCCTTTCACCACCAATCTTGCACAATACTGCTCCAATTGGTTATTGCCATCTCGTTTCATCTAATAGACCCATTTGTTTCCGATGGCTTTTCTTCCATATGGTAGTGGAACAAGCTCCCATGTCTTGTTCTTGTGTAGAGCTTCAATTTCTTCCTGCATTGCTGTCATCCACAGAGATGCATCTGAACTATTTCCAGCTTCATGGAAAGTCAATGGCTCTCCATCCTCTGTTAGAAGACAGTATGCTACGTTGCTCTCTGTAACATACTCCGAGTGCCAAGCCGAAGGTCTCCACTCACGAGTTGACCGTCGATCTTCTAGAACTTCGAACTCGACTGATTTTCGTGCTCTGATTCTGCTTCAAAAGAATATAAATCTACTTGTTTTGGATTATCTTCCACTTGAACTTCTGTAGTATCTGGAATTTCTTTTGAAGTGCTATCGTTTCTCTCTCTCTGTAATTGTTCTTCTACAAAGATAACCTCTTTGCTGACTATAACTTTATAGGTAGTGGGATCCCATAGATGATACCCCTTCACACCGTCAGCATAGCCCAAGAATATACACCTCCTAGATTTTGGATCCAGCTTTGCTCTTTCTTGGGCATTGTACAATACGTACACGACATCCAAAAAAATGTAGATTAGAGTAGTCAGCTGGCTTACCGGTCCACATCTCCATTGGTGTTTTAAACTCAATTGCAGTTAATGGAGACCGATTTATCACATAACAAGTGGTCTTGGCTGCTTCTGCCCAAAATGACTTTGGTAGACCTCCAGTCCTTAACATAGCTCTAATTCTTTCTGCTAGAGTTCTGTTCATCCGCTCTGCCACTCCATTTTGATGAGGAGTGTATGTGACCGTGAATTGCCTATTAATACCTTCTTGCTTGCAAAATGCAAGAAACTCGCTATCTGTATATTCTGTTCCATTATCTATCATCAAACACTTGATCTTCTTCTCGGATTCAAGTTCCACTTGTGCTTTGAAGGCTTTAAACACTGGAAACACATCTGACTTTCTCTTGATTGGGTACACCCAACATCTCCTAGAGTAATCATCAATAAAAGTCACAAAGTACCTTGCTCCTCCTAGGGATATATCTGGTGATTCCCATACATCAGAATGGATCAAGTCTAGAATGCATTTGCTCCTAGCAGTTGATTTGCTAAACTTCAATCTATGCTGCTTGTAACACAATGCTCACAAAATGGTAGATTTATCGATTTGAGCCTAGGAAGCAGATTCCGGTCGGAGAGAATCTTTAAACCTTGTTCCGATATATGGCCTAGTTTGCAATGCCACGTCATCGTTGAGTCTTCTCCATGGTTGGACGATGCAACACATGTATCAGCTTTCTGTAGTGTTTCTCCCTTAAGCATGTATAGATTTGCATCAATCTTTTCTGCTCTCATAACTACAACACACCTATGACAATCTTCATGATCCCATTTTCTATATGGGATTTGCATTTGAGATCATCTAATTGTCCCAAAGACAACAGATTCTTTTTCAAGCCCTTCACATGTCGTACTTCCTGAATAGTACAAACAGTGCCATCATGCATCTTTATCTTGATAGTACCAATACCAGCGATCTTTAAAGCATGATCATTACCCATACATACAGATCCTCCTGAGATAGGTTCATATTTGTGAAACCATTCTCTTTGAGAGGTCATATGCCAGGTTGCCGTTGAGTCTAAAAGCCAGACATCAGCAAACTGCTTTCTGCCTTCAACAACAATGTTGCCTCGCTGTATAGAACTTCACCATCGTCTGAAGTACTTGCAACACATCCCTAAGAATTTGATGACTCAAGAGCTTTGTTGCCTCCACTCTTCTTATTTAGCCAACACTCACTTTTGACGTGCCCTTTCTTGACACAACAGTAGCACTTGATGTTCTTCTTACTTCTTGATTTTGATCTACCATGATTGTGACTCCTACTAGAGCCACGTTCCATTGATCTTCCTCTGGTCATCGATAAAGCCTTTGCTTGCTGTGAATTTGCCAACTTGTCTTCCCTGTTCTTACGTCTACTTTTTTCTTCCAAAACAGCAACTGCAATATCATCGAATAGTAGATAGTCTGAAAGGATATAGTTGGTCAAGTTGATAACAAGTTGATCATATGAGTCGGATAGACTTTGAAGTAGAAGTTCTGCACGTTCATTATTTTATGACCCAACACTGTGAGCTGAGAAAATAATGTATTTAAGGTGTTGCAATGGTCGGTAACCGACGAGGATTCCGCCATTCGGAGAATGTAGAGTCTCCTTTTCAAGCAGATCTTGTGGTGTAGTGATTTGGCCTCATATAATTTTATCAAAGTATCCCATATCTCCTTTGCTATTTTCTTCTCCGCCACACTTGATAATACTCCATCGGCTAGTGCTAGATGTAATTTGGCAATTGCATTGCCATCAATCTTGTTCCACTCGCCATCATCAGTGATCTTTGTTGGCCTTTCACCAATTGCTGCCAAGTAATTATCCTTCACCAAGACTGCCCTTATCTTCATTTTCCACAACGTTCCCGTTGAATTTCTCGAATTCGAATTTTACTGCCATCTTTATGAAATTCACATAAAACATTTGATAAATAGTGCCCATGAATAGTACCGTATACTGGAATAGTGCGGATATCCATGAATAGTACATCAGGAAAGTTCCCAGGAAAGAGTGGAGGGTCACACCGGACACACTTAAGTACCAGTCTTCTTAGACAGAACTTTCCTAGACATGTACTTCCACACCACCACTCCTGTTTCCAGCATTGGTACAATCCAGACCTCCGATAACTCAAGAACAAATCTTTTCTGATGTGGAAGATCAGACACTGCTGCAACCACAGAGCATACTAAGATTTTTTTTTTTCAAGAGAATATAATACCAAGAAGGATAAAACAGGCCATGAAAAAGATGACTTCAAGTGGGAGAATGAAAGGATTTGAAGTCATTTGGTATATTAAATGAAGTTTGAAAATTGGAGATTTTGATGGCAACAAAATAGTTGGCTAGTGGAAGTTGATCTCCTTCCAACTACACACATTAATTACATAATGACTTTTGGGGTTGGATTTTGCCTATAAATACCAACTCAAGTTTTCTCCTCAAATCATCCCAAGCCAATAAGCACTTATCTTCTCTTCTCCATTGTTCTTTCCTCTTTGAGAGAAAGGTTGTAGTTCTCTCCTAAAATATTAGAGAGACGTTGTAATCATTTTTGGTCTAATAAAATCCTTCTAGTCTTTGTCCGTGTATGTTTCGGTTTTACCACGTAAATCTTATGTCCATTATTTTTATCTCATATTTTATTCTCAATTCGAATTTACGCTGGGAATCGAAACACGTCAGTTTCATAACAAAATCTCACTTGTAAACTAAAAATTAGATTGTTCTATTTTCTAAATTTCTTCACTTTGGAGGTACGCAATCATAGATTATGCACATTAAAATTCACAACAATGAGAATGTGATAGATTTAATATGTGAAAGAAACCTAAGTAAGTGAAATAACTATATGTATAAATGAATATAACAAAACGAGAGTTTGATAGCTCGAATTTTTTTACCTTAATTTTGTTGTTCCTCAATTCTTCAACTCGCAATCTATGTTCCCTAACAAAATCACCCACATTTTCCAAAAACCCATTCATTTCAAAACCCTTTAATCTATAATAATTCTCCTTCTCTCTCTCCATCTCCTCCAATTCCTCCACCTCACTCTTCAAAACCCTAGAAATCCAATCCAATTCACTTCAATTACGAAACAACAACAAAAAACAATAATAATGATAAACAATAAAAGCTCAATAAATAAATAATTATATTTACCTCAGTCTTTGTGAACTATCTAGGTACTTGACATCCAATTTCTCGATCTCGGACTTGAGAGAAGCGATTTTGAAATTCTGCGTTGCAATCTTCTGATCGATTAACAAACACATTTGTTCAATTGACCTTATAACTGCAAGCTTCGATGACAGCATTTGAGACTTATTAGCTTGCGCTTCCTTCTCTGCCTGTGAACATACTAAAATAATAATAATAAGTGAGTTTTTCTCAGCAACCAAACAGAAAGTTAGGGTTAGATAAGAAGACCAGACCTGCAGGAGCGAGAGGCGTTCGTTTCTGGTGTGTTCCATCTGTTCTAGCCTTTCCCGAAACGCAGAGGAGAGCGCCATTGTTGCTTCAAAAATCAAAACAGAAAAAAATCCGTGAATGTCATTTGATTTGAATTTTGGCCATTATATATATATATATATATTGATAGAGTGAGGCCACTCGAGGGATGCTAAAATACCCGACCTGGGCGGTTGTCCTGTTCGGGTATTTGGTTTGTTTGTTTTGTTTTTTTTTTTTTTTTTGTTTTTTTTTTTTTTTGTTTTTTGTTTTTAATTATCTACCTATCTATTCGCCTATAAGGCTATCACCTATTTAGACTAGGTATTTTTTTTAAAGCCTTTTTGTCATTTGTAGGATTCGAGCTACTGACCTATGAGTCATTTGTTCAAACCCCAAATTCGTTCATCTATCAGTTGAGTTACACCCCCGGATATTTGGTTTGTAAAAGGGACGATTATCATTTTGGTCCTCATATATTTTCGATTTTTATTAACTATATTTGTATTTGTAACTCTTATATTTTTCTACATATCACCTCTTAGTAGAGATAGTAGTGTATCACCTTTTTATATAAGTGGTGGGGGGTTCAAATCCCACCATACGCATTTTACAATTATGTGTGAGAAGTTTGTTCCCCTGATCATGGGAGTAGATATTCGGACCACATATGTATTATTTGATCTTTACAATAATGTGTGGGGATCTTATATTGTCACCAATACACCAATCGTTAGTATCCAGCATTAGCAGGGCTGGGAGCCCATGTTTTTGTAAAAAAAAAAAATAGATTGACGGTATTTGCACCCTTCAAAAACGGTATCTACACTCCAAATTAATATACTTTTAAAATTTCAATTTACCCTTGACTAAAATGACTAAATAGTTTGTAAGTACTCCCGCAACACAAATTATGTCCTATTTTCTTTTTAAAGATAAATTTCATCAAATTATTTCCTAATATTTGTTTGATTTTCACCTATGTTGTATATCCCTTTCTATTTTCTTAAACCCTAACTTCTTTTCTAAATACTAATTTTAATTACCAGTTGGAATCACTTTCGGGTTGTATCACCGGTTGGAAGATAATCACGAATTCGAAAAGTTTCATCGGTTCACAAAGAAGAGAAAAATCTCTACGGCTCTACCCTTTTGTTTTGTTCTTTTGTTTGTGTACCTGTGTGTTACACACTTGCACACACCGGCGGCATACATAGCTTGCATTGTCTATGTGTATTGGCAATATTGCCTTTTACACAAGCACATTGCACACACATCTGTATATTCTGGGTATTTATTTTTGAAACAATTTCTGGGCATTTAACTAACTTACTATTCACTTTATAAAAAATAAAAATAATAACCTTACTGCCATAGTGCCATTGGTCTTTGCAGCAAAGGCAATTGCCTTATTATTATTTTTATTATTTTAATCTACCACTTGTAAATAAAATTAACTCAAAACTCAGCTCATTTTAGTATAAGTTATGAATTTAAGAGTTATTAATTTAAAAAAAAGAAATAAATAACAAAATTTTAAATATTAATAAAGTTGATTATATAATAAAATAAGTGTAGGTGAGGTGTAGTTAAAAAACTACAATATAATAAAAATAAAGGGCATTTTTGCCATTAAGTGAGGTTTATTTATAAATTATGAGAGTTTCTCCTTACAATCCACAAATTATCTATTCACACTCCAAATTGAATTTTTTTATTAATGACAATTTTAACCTAAACTAAAATTACTAAACAAGACAAAAAATTTAAAGACACTCTAAACTAATTAAATTATTAAAAAAAAAAAAACCTCTCTCCTAAATCATTAGATTAAATATTACGCATTAAATTCTCTTCCCTAAATTTGTTATTACCATATTAAACACTCTATTAATCTCTCTCCATTTATATATATATATCAGTCTTTCTATTATCAGTTCGAACTGATAAAAGTTATATCAGTTCCTTGTATGTGGGCCACTGGATTTAAATACTTTGACTGACAAGTGCATACAGTCAAGTCAAAGTATTTAAATCCAGTGGCCCACATGCAAGGAACTGATATAACTTTTGTTAGTTCGAACTGATAATAGAATTTCTGTATATATATATATATCATATTTCCATACTTTATCTATCAATCTCTGATTAATAGTAAAATTAAAAAAAAAAATTAAAAAATAAAAACTTATGAATATTTTAGTTTTTTACTAACCGTAATATATATATATATATATATATATATATATATATATTAAAAAGTCATTTTTTAAAATTTTTAAATTTTTTTTGAAAGATATAAAAGCTTGAATTGTTTCAACGGTATTTGGTTAAACTTATAATTTATAAGACTAATGAAATAATTAAAGTTCTCTAGGCAATCACATACCTATAAGAGTAACAAAAAAATATTTTTCATATTTTGATTTAAAAAAAAAAAGGTTTAGCATTAAAATTTATTTTTGTTTGTTAACTGGCTTTTTGTAGTGACAATCAACCTATATGGCCTTATCATTTTATTACAACTTTTAATATATTACTGACTCAACTCCTTGCTTTGCAGCGAATCAACCACTACCAGCACCGTTATGGCTTAAGCTAGGTACGTGGTATCCATCGATGGTTTTTTTTTTTTTATATATATATTATTTTTAATATATACATACATATGGTTTCAAGCTTATTAGTAAGTTTTTTTCTTTTTCTTTTTCTTTTCTTAATGATTAGTCTTGCTTGAGAAAGAATGGAGATAGAAAATTATAGATATTTATTGGAGGAAAGAGAGTTTAATATGATAATTAAAAATTTAGGAAAGAGTAATTAATATGTAATAGTTAATCTAATTATTTATAAGAGATAATTTTTTTTAATAATTTAATTCAAAAAATATAAAAAGGATAATCTTGTAATAAAATGAAGTGTCTTTAGTATTTTGAGAATGGAGTGTTTTTAGAAAAAAAAAAAAAAGTGTAAAAAGAAAAAATTGGATTGTCAAAAGAAGCTCTCATAAATTATAGGTTTTTTATTTTTTTTTTAATTTTAATGGTGTGTTTTTACAATAGGAGATGTACATACAGTTTATGAAGGGTGTAAATATCACCACTCAAAAAAATAAAGTTCAAATAATAAGCCGATTAATAGATAGCCCAAATCATAATACAATACATCGGCTCGTCAATTTTTAAACTTGAAAAGGCTCAACAAACTTTAAACAAATGTCTCATACTCTCATGCCAATCACTTTCTATTGTCTTTCAACAAAAGAAACTTTCTAATTTCCTCGTAAACTTGCTAGTACAAAATTTGGAAATTTTGAATTTAAACCTAAGTTATGCCTGCATTACTTCTTTGAATTTGTTGATGCAATTTATTCTGATTCTGTAATATATGTTTTTGCTTCTTTGAAGCATCTCAAGTCAAGTTTTAAATATGATCTTATTATATTTACATTGCATGCATATTTCCTTTTTTTTTTTTTCTTGTATTTTTTTTTTTAATTGTTTAAATCATGCAATTGAGGGTAAAACTCATTACACGTGTATTTTATTTTAATTAATGAAAATTTTATTTTATGATCGAGATTTGCCAACAAAATGATAAATATTGTTTAATATTATATTATATAATTTTTTCTATAAAAACAATTGTCACGGCAGCTTATCTGGAAAAAAAAAAAAAAAAAAAAAAAAATCTGATTTCAGCCTGGTTGTAAGAATATTTTTGTCTTTTGATCAACAAATCATGCCACATGTACACGTATCAAAAAATAAAAATAAAAACTATGATTAGAGATTTAAATATAGTTAAAATATAAACATATAAAGAAAATAATAAAAACAAATTGAAGGAGGTTAATGCCTCCTTTATCGTGGTGGCAACAGCCTCCACCTAAAGTCTCAAGGAAGAGGTCGGCAACCTCCCAGATTGGTGGGGAGGAGGCTATGCCGTCTTCTTGAAAATTTTAAGGGAAGCAATGAGTGTCGTAGACGGACCATAGTTGGAGCTAGGGTAGGCTTGAGCCCACCTAGCCAGTCGGCCACCCTGACCATCGTTAAATAAAAAAAATAAAAAAAATAAAAAAAGTTTAAAAAGTTACTAAATATCCATTGCAATTTATTTATTTTCTTATCAAAGCTAAGTTAATCTCATGCTCCGTGTTTCACCTTCTTTTCTTCTTGTGTTTTTTTTTCTTTCCATTTTCAATTTGACTCATAACCATCACTTCTCATTTGAAACAAAATAAACTTTTTAAAAACATCTTTCTCTCCCTCTTTAAATTTGGCTTAACATCTTTCTCTAAAAAAGTTTGGTTTTCAAAGCAAGTATATTTTAATGAATTATATATATTTCATTATTTTATTTTATTTTTGAAATTTTAGTGCTTATCTAATTTATAGTTTATTATATAACTTTATATATTATTATATTTGCCATAATCTATTTGTCAAAATAAAAAATTTAGTTTTCAAACAAGATATGTTATGTAAATTTTATAAATTTAAATTTTTTTTTTTTTTTTTTTTGAAATTTTAGGGTTAATCTATTTTGAAAATCATATTACAAAGTAAAGATAAAAAAATTGAGTGCAAAACATTAAGTGAATAAAATTTCAATTATATAATAATCTTATTGATGTTATTTTGGGTTGACTTGAGCAATAACAAACGAGAAGTTAAAAAAAAAAAAAAAAAAAAAAAAAAAAAAAAAAAAAAAACTGTGGTACATTATTAGTTTGCTAATTTTTATCTTAAGATTGAGCCATTGATGAGAAAATCTTTAATGGGATGGTCTTATTGCCACTTGGTGAAACCGTCACAATGAGATTGCACACTTTATTTTTAAGAATATAAATATATATTATTAAACTACAATTTAGTAAAATCTCATTGGGTAGTTTCACCATGTGGCAATAAGACCGTCCCATTGAAGATTTTCTCAATATTGATTGTGTTACGTACTTATGTATGTTGTTATGTGATTGGGTCTTGGCAGTCTTTTAGGATTTTTTTTATTAGAGATGTTTTACAAGAAAATTAAACGAAAGTCCGACTTCATTGAGATCATAATATATGAGTGTTGGGGATTTGCATTGTATATTTTTTTCATACTTTGTTTTGTATTTTATTTTCTTTTGTTAACATATTTATTTAAATAATTCATTTTGCGGGGTAAGATAAGAGTATAAGACTCATCATGTCTCCCTACTTATTTTTCAAATAATAAAATTTCGTCGGTTTATTAAGAAGAGCTAATTACACCACACTTCACTCACATTTACTCTTTTATACATTTAAACAACTTTATCGTCAATTAACACTTACCTTCCCTCCCATTAGTTAAGAGAGCTTCTTTTGACAATCCAATTTTTTCTTTTTATACTTATTTTCTAAAAACACTCCATTCTCAAAATTTAAATTTTAAAAAAATTTAAAGAAACTTCATTTTGTTACAAGATTATCCTTTTTATCTTTTTTGAATTAAATTATTAAAAAAAAAATCATCTCTCATAAATCATTAGATTATTTATTACATATTAAATACTCTCTCCTAAATTTTTAATTTACCATATTAAACTCTCTCTCATCCAATACATATCTCTAATTTTCTATCTCTATTCTTTCTCAAGTAAGACTAACAGTTAAGAAAAAAAAAAAAAAAAACTTACTAATAAGCTTGATTTTTAGGAACCATATATATATGTATATATTAAAATAAAATAAAAAAGGTACCTTGTTTTTTCTTTAAAAAAATCGAAATATGAAAATGTTTTTTGTTACTCTTGTAGGTATGTGATTGTCTAGAGAACTTTAATTCTTTCATTAATCATATAAATTCTGAGTTTAATCGAATTTAGTTGAAACAATTCAATCTTTCATATATCTTTTTTTTTTTTTTTTTTGGAAAATTGACTTTTTAATATATATATATATATATATATATATATACAATATTTCTATTGTCAATTCATCCTAAGAATAAATATATCAGGACGAAAAATGTGAATCACAGAGTAAAAAACTAAAATATTCATAAGGTTTTTATTTTTTATTTTTTTATTTTTTAACTATTAATCAGAGATTGATCGAAAAAATATGGAAATATGATTTTTTATTTTTTATTTTTTGAAAAATGGAGAGAGATTAATTAGGAGAGAGTATTTAATATGATAATAATAGAATTATGAGAGAGAGTTTAATACGTAATATTTAATCTAATGATTTAGGAAAGAGATTTTTTTTTTTTTTAATAATTTAATTAGTTTGGAGTGTCTTTATTTATTTATTTTTTGTCTTGTTTAGTAATTTTAATTTAGGTTAAAATTTCCATTAATAAAAAAATTAAATTGGTGTGTGATTAGATAATTTGTGGATTGTAAGGAGAAGCTCTCATTAGTTAAACTTAATAGTTGACCAAGTTTGATTGTCAAAATACCAAAATACCCCTAAAATTATTAATTGATAAAAATTAAAAATATATATTTTAAATTCAATTCAAAAAAATATTTTAAGTATTTTAAATTAAAATTCATCAAATATATTATTTTCTGAATAAAATAAATAAAATTATTTAAAATTAATTTGAAATAAAATAACGTTTATTTTTTAATTGATATTAAAAAAATTATTTTTTAAATGTTAAAATAAAATATATTAAATTAATTTTATAAAATAGATTAAATAAATATAATATTTATATATAAGTAATTTTAATAAATAATGAAAAAAAAAAAAAAAAAAGTAAAAGCTGGGACAATGTTTTATCCAATCCGAGTCATGCCACAACAAGACTATTTGTCTACACAGGATTGGAAAAATCCAATTCGGTGTAGACAACAAACATGGGATTTGAATGAGATTAGACTAATCTCAGTCCAATCCCATGTAACAAACACACTATAAGGCCCCGTTTGGTGCACAGGATTGGATAACATATGGTTGGACTATTTTTATGGGATTAGATTGTATTGTATTCCAATTAGTAATATGATGTGTTTGATGCAGTACGAATTTGACTAAAATAATAATTCTCTTATTTGGTATAACATGAGATTGGATAAAAAAAAAAAAAAAAATTGTTAGAGGTCAATATAAAATTATATAAAATTAATTTTTAAATAAATAAAATCATTTTAATTAAATTCAATTAAAAATAAAATTATTTTAAATTAAAATTGGTTAAAAATGATTGAAATTATTTTTTGAATAAAATAAATTATTTTTGAAAAATAAATAAAATTAATTTGAAATAAAATAACATTTTTTTTTGAAGTATTACAATAATTCGAACTTTGGCGAGGGGAGAGACTCGAATCTACAATCCCATGGTGTGGGTGTGAGAGGGTATACCATCGAGCTAACTTCATCTTTTCATTTTTTAATTAATATTAAAAATATATTTTTTGAATGTTAGAATAAATATATTAATATTAAATATATATATATATATAATTAATTTTTAAAATAAATTAAATATTTTATATATACGTAATTTAATTAAAAAGAAAAAGAAAAAGTAGGGACAGTATTTTGTCCCAACCTTTGTGGTAGGACTAAATAGTCCTACTATAGCAAGCCTATTGGTTTACCTAGGATTTGTGAAATCCAATTCATATAGACCACAAACGTGGGATTGGACTGAGATTCATGTAACAAACATATCATGAGGGTGTGTTTGGTGTGCGGGATAGGATTAGATTATTTTTAGGAGATTGGATTGGCATGGATATGATTGAATTAATTATAATGTTTCCCGTCTTTACCGCAACATCGGATATAACTTAAAATGGTCCTATCCAGTGTTTAATATGTAATGAAATTGGAAAAAAAAAAATGTAATAATAAATTGCCAAAATAAAAAAAAAAATTTAAAAAAAAAATAAAAATAAAAATAACAATAAAAACAAAAACAATCCAATGTGAATCTCTTCCCCTTCTCTCTCCTCCATCTCTTTCTCTCCTTTCTCTTTTACCACGATTTGGAAAAAAAATTGAATCTTCCCCTTCTCTCTTCTCCTATATCTTTCTCTCCTTTCTCTATTACCACGGTGGTGGAAAGAATTTTGAATCTTCCCATTCTCTCTCTTCTCATCTTCCTCATCTCACCAATGTCAGTGGTGGTGGTGGTCGCGACAATGGTCGGTGCAACAGCAGTGAGAGGTGCACGGCGAAAGTTGGAGGCTGTAGAGCTCTTGGGGTGGGTGACGAAAATTCTTTTATGGTTGGTGATGGAGTTGAATCAGTGATGGGATAAAATAATCTCATTAATTTGGATGGGATTATTGTATCATCCTCTAACAAGATAAAAATGAGTTTGGGATAAAAATAGACCTACTTGCTTTGACTCACCAAACATGGGATTGTCCAATCCCAGTCCTATCCCAAGCAACAAACGCACCCTAACTGTATTTGTCAACTTTTATTTCTCATTTTTAAGGGTTTCAACAATTTCTCGCTAGATAAATATTTTGGCCAAGTCGATATGTGGACCCTCTCTAAACAAAAGTATAGGACTCACAACCAACACAATCCCGTTTCAAATAGTGAGTTTTTTTTTTTACTCTGAAATTTGGAAGTGAGTTGGTTTCGTTTTGTTGAATTATTCTTGTGTACTTTTTCTCTTTTTAGCTTTAATGTTTTGGTAGTAAATTAGTTGATTCCGCGATGTCTATTAGTGTACGAGTTATTTCCAACTCTCTTCTGTTTGTTTGGACTATTTTTTTTTTTACACTATTTTATCAAGTTGTATTTGTGATTTATTTTATTTGTAGCAACCAATTTTTTTAGTTGAAAAAACATTTGTTCATAAAAACCTAGCTATATATAAAAACACTATAAAATTTTAGGAAAAGTATCATTTCCCCATTGAGGTTTGACATATTGGTACATTTTTCCCTCTAGTTCTATTAATGGCCATTTTCCCTATTTCCATTACTTTTTCTGATAAAAAAGTTAACACTTAGTTAAAAAAACAATTATGCCCTCAAACTCATAATTTAAAAAAAAAAAATTAAAAAAATTAAAAAAAAAAAACTAATAAAATTATTTAAAAATAAACGGAATTGAAAAAAAAAAAAAAAAAGATAGATTGCCGCCGTCCATCTATGAGATGGACGGTGGAGATAATAATAATTATAAAAAAAAAAAAAAAAGCAAAATTCAAAACCATCGTCATCATCATTATCAAGTTCGTCAGTTCATCAAATTCATCATCCCATCATCAACAGAAAATTCACCAAATTCCAAAATTCACATCCAAACTAGAATTCAAAACCATTCCCAACATGAAAATCAACACCAAACCACAAACCCAAAACTACACCACTACCAAACTCAACCCAACCACCAACGGTTTCACAACCAAACCCAACCACCATAGATTCATAACCAAACCCAAAACTATTCACCATATCCACCACTAGATTCAACAACTCAAACCACCAAAATCCAGAAACACCCTCCCACAACCCAAACCCATTCTCTATATCACTTCACTTAACACCTAAACCACAATCCAATAACATTCATTACACTTCAAAAAAAAAAAAAAACACCTTTAAATTATGAGAAATTGTAAAGTTATACACCCCCATTAACTTTTCTTTTCTGGATAAATTTAGCCACGGATGTGCCCAAAATACCCCTTTATGTTTTTAATTTCTCTCTCTTTTTCAATTTTCATTAGGTTTTTGCCTCTTCTCTCTTTTAATAATTCTCTCTGTGCATTTTTCTCTATTTTCACATCTAAGCATTTTAGTTTTGTTATGGTATGTCATTACTCATTATTTAGTGTTTGTGGATTGAAAAAATTGTGTATTGGTGAAGAACGAAATTCGGTTTCAATTTTTAGAAAATTTACATTTTGTCCTTTAAAATTTCAATCTATAACACCAATGGCTCATTGCTTTGGTGGTTGGAGTCTCCCAAAGGGTGCTCCACCACCAAGGTTCAAACCTTGGCCTTGGTATGCATATATATACATTATTTGTCCCACCTTGAGTGTGGATGCTCTCTCCCTGGTAGTGGGAGCAGTTTTCTAGGTCATGCTTTGGAGTCTAATCTCGTTGGTCCAGACATTTGTTGTAACATTAAAAAAAATAAAAAATAAAAATTCCATTTATAACTTGCGTGTAAATCTCTTTTACAATTGGCATGTAAAATCGTATTTATAACTAACAAGAGATGAATATTTAATTATTTATACTATCTATTTTGAGTCCAATTCATCTAAACCGCACCGTAAAGCACCCGTTGAATTATGACAATGTTCAAATTCAAGTCGCCGCCACTGGTATGCGGTATATAAAAAAAAAAAAAAAAGAGGATTCTACTTTACAAAAGCATCGTCCTTGAATTGTTGTCAATTAAAGCTATCCTCAACCTTAAAGCAAAATTAAAAGCCTAATCATGACTCTTAAGTAATATATTGACAAGTTAATTAAACTTTTTTGAACTATCTTAATATTATCTTTACTAAAATTCCATGCCAATTAAAAAGAAAAACCACACATGCGGCCAACCTTTAACTTTGACTCTCTCCACAAACGACATAATGGAAATAGATCTACGATAATTACAAAAAAAAAAAAAAAAAAATCTCTTTCTATATATTATGATCTTTTAACACTTTACCGTTTCAAGAGTCAAAAGAGGTGATTTGATATATAAAAGAAAGTTGCAACTCTGCTCTAAAATATGATTTCCGAATAATATTTATTCTCGATCCCTCTTTATTGAGGTAATGAAATCAAGTTGAACATACAAGGAAAATAATTTAGAAACTCTTGAATTTGTAAGAAGTGATTATTTGCTTTGAAAAATTAGAAAAAAATAATAATATAAAAAATGAATTGTGTTAAAGTGTTTTAAAAAATAGTATTATGATACAATTACGGGTGACAATATTTTTGATATAATATAGATAGAAAGGGATTTAAATTTTAAAAAATATGACTAATTAAATGTTTCGTGTTTGGATCGACCAAAACACAACCCGTAAAAGTAATTTTACACAATATGAATATGGAGTTGATTTGATCAATTATGAGAGGTATATTCAATTAGGATTTCAAAAAACTTTTTTTTTAAGTGGATGACTTTTGCAGATTTCATGAACTGTTATAGACTTTACAGAATTATGGGAAACTTTCATAGACATTCGTAGACTTTCATAGACATTTATAGACTTTCATTGACTTTTAAATATGATTTATACTTTGTTTTAGCAAAATTATATATATTTGTCATGTCAATAAAAATATTTTTTCAAATGAATAAAAAAATTCATCTTTAATTAAACTTGACAAAAGCATTCATGTCTATATATGTGATTTTAAATTTAAATTTTTATTATATTTTACATCATAAATACATTATGCTCTTAATTTTTTTTTTTAAATTAGTCAAAATTTTATTTGTTTTTTATAATTAGTCAAAATATTATAAATTTTCTTTTAGAATAAATGTAGCAAACCAACAATAATATTAACGTTTATATGTTTCTACAAAAGTATGACAATGAGTATAAAAAATCTACCAAAAATTAATTCAAGTTACTAAGATAAAACATAAAAACCGCACCTAGTTGTTAAATAAGACCCATGCCTAGGGGCGAAGCCAGGACTTATGGTTTGGGTGGGCTAGATTAACTATAGTTTTTTTTTTTAATATATATCGTCTATGGTGTAGCGACTCGAATCATAGGACATTATCATGCTAAATTAACATAATTTTCTACCCAAGCCACACTGAGCGGTAGTACAAAGTTTTTTTAAAGCAAACCTAAAGGGAAAAATAATAGCAAGCAAAAACTTAAATAGTTGTTCGGACAAGCAAATAAAGTAAAGAATTCAAAATTTGTTTCATTAGTTTATGAGTAATGCTACTTTGCCCAAATGACGTGGTAACACTCTCATCCATTCATTTAAATCAAGCAAATATAATACATTCAAAATGAATAGATGAGAGTGTTGCCACGTCATTTTGACACCAGATTTTGGCACCAAATTTGGGCAAAGTAGTATTATTCTTAATTTATCTATGGAAGAACTGAAAATGGAGAGGAAAATGAAACTTTAATGAGTTTGAGCCTCAATAAAATATTGAATATATCACTCTAATAAATCTATTAAGATTATCTCAATTAAATTAAATTATAAACTAGAATATTTTTATGAATTATCAAGCAATATTAATATTGTAATTGTCTTTTATTTGTATTATACCTATTATTAAAAAATAAAAAAGCAAAATCATTAATTTTTTTTTTTTTTTTTTTGAAAAAGCTAGCCTGGGCTTTATATACCTCCACCCATGCCCATGCCTAAAAGTAGATAGTTTGATATTGATCATAATTACATGGAGTCATGCTCATACTCGACTTTGATAATGACATATTGGCATGGTTAAGTAGTAGTTTTTGTCTTTTATTATTTTTATTTAACATAAATGAAGTTCATTTGATAATTGTTTCAGTGTTGTTTAGTTGCTTTGAAAATATAGGTAAAAAAAAATAAAAAAAAATCTTTCGTTCTTAATTGCATAGCTGATGGAGAGTTGTTTTATATTATTTTTTATTTAATATTTTTTTTGTTACAGATCGTTAATGTTTGTATTTTTTTTTAATTTTTTTTATAATGTTTATTCATTTTAAAAGTTATTCGTTTTATTTTATTTGTGATATTTGTTAAGAATGAGTGTGATTTTATTTGAAAATAGAACATATGTTTAGTGGTTGATGTGTTTTTCAAGAGTTTTATGTTTTTCTTCAAAAGTGAAATTCTTTCTATTTATAAAATAAAAAAATAATAAAAATAATAATGAAAAAAAGTCATTCAAAGTTTTTGGTAGGAATAAAAGACAAAATGTGAGATTTGTTAGGAATAAAAGTTATTAAAAGTCATTGATATTTGGGGTAATTACCCTAGTGGCCATCGACTTTTGCCACCACTATCAAAATGGCCACCAAATGGGGAAATGGATAGAAAATGACAATTTTTGACAAACATTGTTATACTAATGACCATTCCATCTAATTCCATCCATTTCTATCTAATTTCATCTAATAAATGGCATTTTGGTAAATAATGGGATGACATTAATTTATTTTAGATGTTTTTTGGAAATCAATTTTTTCTTTTGTTTTTTGAAACAAATAATTATATTTTGTGTGTACATATACATATAACATATCTCAAACACATATATATTTCTTTTCAACTTATCTCAAATATATTTTTTAGAATTTTTAGATTTTGTAACCTTATTCTTTTCAAAAAAGAATATATATTTATATATCTTTTCAACTTATCTCAAATATGTTTTTTTTAGAATTTTTTGATTTTATAGCCTTAATCTTCTCAAAAAAGAATATATATATATATATATATATTTCTTTTCAACTTATCTCAAATATATTTTTTAGAATTTTTAGATTTTGTAGTCTTAATCTTCTCAAAAAGAAGTACATACATATATATGTATATATATATATATATATGTGTGTGTGTGTGTGTGTGTGTGTTTGAGATATGTTATATGTATATGTACACACTAAATATAATTATTTGTTTCATAAAACAAAAGAAAAAATTGATTTCCAAAAAACATCTAAAATAAATTAATATCATCCCCTTATTTACCAAAATGCCATTTATTGGATGGAATTGGATGGAATGACCATTAGTGTAATAATGTTTGCAAAAAATGGCTCTTTTCCATTCATTTCCCCATTTGGTGGCCATTTTGATAGTGGTGGCAAAAGTCGATGGCCACTAGGGTAATTACCCCTTGATATTTTAAAGTCATTGAGATTTTGAATACTCATAACTTAACTTTCATAGACCGTTAAAATGTTTTGATTGAATACCACATGACTTTTAAAGATTTTTTTTAAAGTCTAAATACCCCATGACTTATATAGAGTCATTAAAAGTCTACATTAAATACACCTAAACTTTTTTAATTCCATAAAAGTCATTAAAAGTCTTTTAAAATCCTAATTGAAACACCCTACTAAGATTGTGATTTTGGGACGAGATGAGATTGGTCCGGTTTAAACCCCTCATATCTGCATCACGAGTTTGTGGGTTCGAGTCCTCCCCCTTCCTAAAACCCCGAATTTATGTAATACTTCAAAAAAAAATTGTGATTTTGGAAAACAATTAATTAAACAGATTGAAATAAATAAAATCTAAATAATGAGTAATGCAACAACCCTAGAGACAATCCTCGTTCACAGTAGAGGGAGTAAGGGATTTCTATTCTAGTATTTTTTTTTTTCTTTAGTCTCTCTTTAATTTAGTGACACATATAGATAAAAGAAATTACATGGTCAATATTTATTCATGATTTTTCCTCTTATGCAAGCAAGTGTTTCAATCTTAAAATAATAATATAAAAAAACCTAGGAAAACAAATGACAACAGAATCAAAAAGTCTTATTTTTTGATGTCAAAATCATATTATGATTTTCTCAAACTAATTTTGAATAAGTAATTATATGTCGGAAAACACTACAAACAGGATCTGTCTTCTAATAAGACGGAAGAAAAGCAAGTCGAAGTCATATAAAGTAAAAGAATAATTAACCATATAATTAGACCGCTTTTCCAATTCATTAATTATTAGTTAATTATGTGCCTAATCCTGTAGCTATAGGAGACTTTTAGCCTTTTAGGCCACCGGACCACCCTCTTTTGCTTTTCTTTTTATCTTGTTGATAATATGCTTCTTGACTGCATAATTGCAATTGATCGACAAGCTTCAAATATAAGTATATTCTGATTCCGGATTTTATTGCTTTACAAGTTTGTTCAAAATTTGAAAGATTATGGTTGAAATTGCTCCAATCAAAATGAAATCACATGAGAGTAGAGAGTAATTGCTAGATCCAAAAATTAAAATTTTAAGTTTATAGGGACTGTAGTATTTAAGACATAAGTTGATGAGATTTATGTAATGTTAACAGTCTCCTCACGTGCAGAGGTGGAGCCAAAAAATTCAAGTTTCGAGACCATTATACAAAAACAAAAATTTTTAAGCAAGCCAAAGTGAAAAGAATTTAATTTTTCTTAAAATTCAAAAATTTTTAAGGCCGGCCTCCCAAGAGCAGGAAATCAATATAGAGAGCAAAACTTATTGGGGATGGTCTCATTGCGTGGAAATAAGATCGTCTAATGAAAATGTACTATACTGAATTTTAAAAATGTATGTTTATGTTCCCAATGTAAATGACATATTTTTATTGGACGGTCTCACTACGTGGTAGTAATACTATCCCATACAAATTTTTCTCTCATATAGATGGGTGGAGAGAAGATTCAGACACATGACTTATGGGTTTGATGACAAATCGGTAACCATTTAAGCTTATAGAAAATGGTTATATTATAATATTTAAAACATAACTAGTTTGATGAGATTTATGAAACATAAATAGATTTTAGAGGCAAATCTATTTCAAACTGCACGTCACTTCTTAATAGAGATGGTAGTGCACCTCCGTTCCATAATGATGGTAAGAGGTTTGAGTCTCACCATGCATGTATATTTTATAAGTATATGTGAGGAGTTTTCTTTCGATTTGTAGGATTAGTTATCCAAACCACATATATATTGTCTGATCTTGATAGACTTTAACAATCTTATTGTAATAGTTGTAATACTTTAAAAAAAAAAAAAAAAAAAATCAATTTCAAACTGTGTAACATATAATTTGATTCTAAATATCTATAATAATAAACTCATCTCATTTACTTATTTTACTTTGTAATTTATACTTGAAACGGTTGCTAAATTAATTTTCTACAAACTAGTCAAAGTATGGAAAGATTACAAATGGATATACTTAATTAGATGCCGTAAACCGTATAATTTACACACATTTCAAAATATGTGCCACATATGACATAACTCAATTTAATTTAAAAAATAAATAAATATAATATCATATAATCACTTTAACTTTTGATAATTATGATAGGAGGTCTCGGAATTTGGTTTATATAATTATATTTAAATTACATTATCATCATCTAATACTACTAAAAAATTATCATTGTTTAATTAATAAAAACCAAATTTTCTTTGTTGTCATGATTAATAGTCTCTTTCACTTTTTAACGAATTCCAATTAAGCAAACCATGATTAATCCAATGATTTACTAAGAATGTATGTGGATAATATACAAAAAGAACCGCCATGATTTTCTATCACGTTAATGCGCCAAGAAGAAAAAAAAAAACATAAAAATAAGCTTTTGTGATATATATAATATATTCATTATTTAAATTTCCTTTTTCCTTTTTCCTTTTTTGACTTGGCTTCTTCTAATTCATGATTATGTCTGAGCAAGCAATACCAAATTCTACACAAAATAATAAATAATTCTTATCCTGTTATCCATTTTATGTATCTAATTCTCGGATTTTTATTGCTTTCTTTTTTTCCTTTTTTAAATAACTGATATTATCTAATAAATTCTATTAATCTAATTACAATTACATAAAATAAAAAGAAAAAGTTATGAGAGAGAGCAGGAGCACATGAAGAAATACGTGTCGATGGGACCTTCACATGATGTATTCCACTAAGACATGTCATCAATTAGCTAGAAAGCAATTAAAAAAAAAAAACGCCGAGCTACGACAACGGCCTTTCTTTTATTTTATGTTTATGTTTATGTGGAATACATTTTGTTTGATTACAAGTTTCAAACATAATAATTCCATACTATGAACTCCTAATTATTCTTGTGGGCTCCTTAAAATTGGAGTCTTTTTTACTTTTTACTTTTTAGACAATATAAAGTTGGCATAATGGAGTAGTGGTTGTCCCTCGTACCTAGACTATAAGGGTATAGGTACGAGTTTATTTATAACCCTCGAATCTCGAATTATTATAATATTAAAAGATTTTTTTTTTTTTTTTTTACTGGAGTCCTTTTGTTTCCTACAAAAATTTATCTGTTGATACGTGAAAAAGAAATTTTTTAATTTACATTTAATATATATATATATATATATATATATATATATATATATATGTTGTTTTTTGAAGAGAATAATAATATGTTGTTGATACATAATACATTAACCATAAGGATACCGATATTGCCATCTATAAAACTAATCAATACACCCATATTATAAAAAATATTTCAATAGAAATTTATCAATAAGGACAAATTAATTTAATTAAAAATAAATTAAATACTATATACACTCATTAATTACATCTATACCTTCAAATAAAAAAAACTTATGATAATTAAACCCTAATTTTTAATATAATCTCCAATTAAACTCTAATTTTATTTCAAATATGAAACTTTCTTATCATCACATGATTATCATATAACAAGGTAATAGAAAAAGAAATTAAGAATTTTCAAAGGACTGTGAGGTAGGTATTTTTTAATTTTTATTTTTTTGTCTTTCTTTTATGTTTAGTTATAAACTCTATTAATAAAAATATATAACTATAGATATCAATGAGTTTTTTTTTTTTTTTTAATATTTAAAAAAATAGCAATATATAATAGAATTCCATATTGAAAATCTCTTGACATCATATACAATCCAGTTCTACATCTTTTCTTTCATAAGACTCCTACATTCAAGACATTTCCAAAAGTAAATTGAACTTTCATTATAAGAGGATTTGATTCCAAAAATAATATGATTTTTTTTCTTTTTATAAATTGGATGTGTTACTAATTTAAGAGGGTTTATAAATAAATGAATATATTCATTTCAATAATGGTACCATTGGTATTAAGATAAGTGCTTCTAGTATTATTTATTTTTAAAATTTTAGACATAGATCTACTTATAAAAATGGGTGTACTAATTAATTTTATGGGTGGCAATATCTACACCATAATGATAATCCATTTCTTTTCAAATGTAGATGGTTTCATACATTCATATTATTGTTTTTTTATGTATAATACAAACAAGGTGACTCCTTGTCCGACCTAAATAATTGCTTGCACTATTGACTATTCTTAGGATTGTATGGCCTAAATGCTTTACCGTGTATGAATATAAACCGCGAAACCTAATCACTGCAAAAAATCTTGTTCGGACAAATTAAAAACCGTCCATAACTAAAAAAACAAAAAGGAGAAGAAAGATAGTTAGAAGTAGGGGTCCCGTGAGTGTGGGGGTGCATGTGCATCACTACAATGCAAAGCATCCCCATCACTGCAAACCCAAGGCTGACCCTAAATTGTCTCCCAATCTCTAATACAAATAAATAAATAAATAAAACAAATCAAATCAAAAGCTCCTTTGCAAAAAGGACTGGTAATGACTAATCGCTGACGGTTTTTTGGCCAGCCCAGGCCAGGGAATAAAGCTAGGCCGCCCATTCCACCTTCTCGATAGAAAAAGAACCAAATCAATACCTTACCTTTTACCCTTTACATTTTTATTATCTCCTATTATTCTTTTATATATATATATATATATATATTTATATATTAGAGGGAGAGAGAGGGAGAAATTTATAGGAAAGCTAAGAATCTTATTATTATTATTATATATAAACATGCAACAGTTATGGATTCCACGTCCCAAAAGTAGAGGACTTTTCTTCCAACCAATGAAGACTTGCACTACTCTATCGTCCGAAAACGTTTTCACACAACATATATTATATGTTTCCTAAAATGATAAACAGTAATTAAATTGAACAACAATTGATTAATTCTATTACAATATTACAGCGTAAATATACAATGGAAATTAAAATGAACCCTATTAGCTCCTTCTCTAAGAAATAAAAAAAAAAAATTAAGCTTGTTTTCTGGTTGAAGCAACACGAATGGTGAAGAGAGTACTAAGAATGGTCAATCTGTGGGTATGTTGATGGAAATTGTGCCCATTTGAAGTGCTTTTGTTGTTAATAAGTGCTTGTGAAAATGAGGGTACCTTTGGTCTTTTTCAAGGGGTCTATGTTTTTGAAGTACAAAAGTACCCCAAAAGTAAAACCCCATTTTTTTTTTTTTACTTTTCTTTTCTTACCAAAAAGTAATATCTAAATGTAACTCTCTCCATTTGATTAATTTGGTCTTCTCATAAAAACTTGGAAGGTCAGCAAAAACACAAACATCCAGTTCATCAAGCTTTGATATTCCATCTTTGCACCCTGTTTCAAATTGAATATTTCCCATTTAAAGAGGAAAAATACAAAGGATAAAAGAAAAGAAACAAATAATTAGATCATTATTATTCATTAAAGACAGTAAAAATTCTTTACTATACATAATAATTACAGTAGTAAAAACTTCCAACATATGTACACAATTTTTCCCTTTCATTGATTTGTATGATACAATTTCCAATTTTTTTTGGTTTAAGGTAAAATAATTTGGAGAAAGTTCAGGATGCATTCAATGCACCTATGTATTTTTCATCCAAATCACGTCATGTAACAGATGGTAAAAAAAAAAAAAACTATGGTTTTACCTTGGCGGCAGAAGAAGTGATAGTAGAGATGGAGGCCGTTGATGTTGATGAAGAAGGTGATGAAGAAGAAGGAATACTGGAAAGAGCAGAGAGACCGACATTGTAAGCCATGGATCCATCAGGTTGGTAGAGACCGTAGTTCCTCTCCGACGTCGGTCCTGGTTTCAAATCCTCATTAAACAGAGCAAACAAGTAAACATCAAGCCTCATATTAGGCCTCAAAGGTGTCCCTTCATTTCCCAGTTGTCTTCTCAACAAATTCCTGTTATAAATTGCTGCATTTTCCACGGTTGCTCCGATTTCATTCGAGTCACCTTTTGACGGCCAACCTGTCTCGGAAACCCTAACTTCAATGTTACCGTAACCCATTCTAGCTATGGCGAAAACAGCAGCATCTACTTGTGCATAAAGCATGTTATCGTATCGAAGCTTCGTGTAAGGATCAACCATTCCTACATTTGGGTTGAAAAGAACATAATCCAAAGAAACCCTATTGGGGTCATCTTTGTATGCAAAATATGGGTATGCATTGATCCAAAATGGAGATTTTGTAGTTGACAAGAACTGTAAAAATTGTTGCATAATTCCAGCAACCTCTGTTTTGAAAGTACCAGCTGAGGGTGGATAAGACTCTTCTAAAACCGCTAACGAACTCGATGTCGAGACATGAATGTTCTTGTCTAGGCCTAATTGAGCAAGAGCTCCATGAATGCTGACAATGGCTGGAACAAGGTATTGTAACAGGCTCGTGTCGTCGCCAGTGAAAACTTCGTTTCCCACCGCGATTCCGGTGATTTTCGTGGCAGGAACGTAAGGTTTGATGTGTGTGCTGACCCATTGAAGTGCTTGTTGTGGATCCATCACCACAGCTAACATTTGGTTCTCGATTGTGACAATAAGCTCAACGCTGGAATTGGCAAATGCCGTTAATATTTGCTGATTCGTATCGTAAATTCTTGCTTTATTGAGCTTAAGAGCACTCAAGAGATCAAGGACTTTTTCTGGCTGTGGCAAATTGTTCGCAACCTGACCATAATTGATCCCAAAAGAGCTGACTTCTCGTAGAAAACCAAAATCTGCAAATCAAATAACCCACAAAGACATAAGTTTACACAATATATATAGCAATATCATAAATGCAAATTTTGTAGTAAAAAAAAAAAAAAAAAACAAAAAACAGAGAAAGGTACCTGAGAAAGTGATAGAAAGCAGAAGAAAAACATAGATTACAGAGATTTTCCTGGAAAATGTTGCCATGGATTATAGCTAGAGAAAGAGAGATGGAGACCTTAAGAGTTTGAAGTAGAGAGATGGGGTGGATTATATATATAGATTGTAAACTGTAATGAATTCTTTTCTTTGCTTGTTTGAAATTGTAAGTGTTTCAAGGGAAGAGGATTTTGAGTTGCCTTGTCGATTTTGTCTTTGCCTCTTACCTCTTAACTGGTTTTAAATGTGACTTGGGTTTGGTTTCCTAGAATTCCTTGTCAAACTGAAAATGGACTACCTGTCTGTTTCAAGCATTTTTTAATTAATTTTTTTAATATTTGATTGACCGAATTGCCCTTCTCCGCCCACTTTCTTCGTTGAAAAGCAAAGGGGTAAGGAAATCCCACTCGTTAGTTATATTCGGAGGAAGCAATTGGGGGATCCCTAAATTTTGGGGGCCGGTAAAAAATAATTAATGAATAGTTATTTATGATAAGAGATTCTTCTTTTCTTTTGTTATTTTATTTATTTATTTATTTATATATATATATGTAACTTTTCCTCAAAAAAATAAAAAATAAAAATAAATAGATTGTAACTTTCTCAATAAAACGTGATAGCTGATGGTAATGCTTATTGACATGGAAATACCCTAGGCCCCCACGTTATCTACACTATGTTAGTGTGAGTTGTTGACTGTTGAATACCTTCTTTTATTTTTTTATTTTTTTATTTTTTTATTTTTTTATTTTATTTTAAGTTTTTACATAAGAGATGAGATGATGTTGATTAAGTTATATGCCTCTCTAAGATTGCGGGTTCCAGTTGTGTCATCTTTTCCAAACTCTGAATTATTGCATTAGTTAAAAATTAAAAATGTGTACAAAACATTGGCTACATTGGTTATTTTCATTTATGTGAGATCTTGGATTTCATTACTTTTATCTTTAGTTGGTTTTTACTATAATGGTTTACTCCGAGGATTATTTATTAAGTTAGTGGACTCTTTAGCGTTAAAAGTTGAATAAAATAGACAATATGAGGTTGGTTCGGTGGTAAATCTCTCACACCTATATTACGAGGTTGTGGGTTCGAGTCCTTTCCTTTTTAAAAAAAAAACCCAAATTTATGTAATTTAAATAATAATAATAATAATAATAAAAGCAAAGATATGAATATTCAAGATTTTGATAAATTTTATTAGGTTCATGTGTAAAAGATTTATAAGCAGATCAATTATTTTGCTTGTACACCTAGAAGGTAAGTGGTAAATAAGGGAAAATGAGAGAGTAGGTGTAACTTGGTCTTGTTTGGGTCTCAATCTACTTGTCTATAATGGTACTAAATGCCCCCTCAATAATATAAACTACTTAATTTTGAATACATGAGGAAATTAATTATTATTATTATATTAAAAATGTATAGTGTTTAGATATATTCACCTATATTTACTTTAAAAATTACAATTTATACGACAAAATTAAGTCTACAATTTCAACTTTAATTTCAAACAAAAAAGTCTATAATTTCAACTTTGATCGATAAGTTATCCAATTTAGGCCGCCACATCTCATTAAACCTACAAAGAAGATTAGTTTCCTTTATACAAGTCAACATTCGAGTCATTTGACAAATTTGAAAAATCATTAATTAAGAAAATTGAAAGATGCAATGAACGATGCAACACAACATAGTCATCATATCATAGACACAAATATATATATATATATATATATATAGTTTGCATGCACCTTGTAGCTAGAGTACTCTATTATACAATTACACGTAGAAAAGCAAGAGGGTGAGTCATATATGATATATAGGTCAAGCTAAACAAATAAAGCTGCAAAAATACTTTTTTGATGAGGAGACAAATTAAAACAAGTTGTGTGAACATGTGTTTTAATTTAATTAATAATTATTAATTCGTGGGAAATTAAATACAAAGATAATTAAGTACACGTAATTAGACCAAATAAAGAAAGACCAATTGAAAAGTAAATGTTTGGTGAATGGATAAGGAATGGAATACGTGGGAATTGTATTTTTGGCAGACGTAAGAGTCATTATCTTAACTTGAAGCTGCTACTTGCCCTTGCTTTGTTTGTTTTTCTTCTATATTTGGTGAAGCACTGATGATCAAAATGGGTTCTTTTCATACCTCACCATGCACCACCAGCACTTTATAATACCATCATTCTTGACAGAGAAAACTTGCATTGCATGTATTACAACACAAAAGTTGGCAAAAAAAAAAAAAAAAAAAAAAAAAAGAGAGAGACTTGGCGTTGAAAGGCCTATCGTTTTCATTAATTACATTGATGTTTTGATGGACATTTTTGTATCTTGCATGACATTCGTATATAAAAAAAGAGACGGTGTTAATGTGTAAGCCAGTCGTTGTCTAGCTGGGTATCTTTAGACTAATATTGGTTTTATTTATGAAACGAATCATGTGACAACTCAAATTAAATCCTTTTGATGTAATTGGTCAAATTTTGACAAATAAATGAGACTTTTCTACTAATTTGATTAGCAATTCAAAAATGTTTTGATTTTTGTTCAGATAAAATAGTTTTTATATTCTATGTTATTTTCCTTTTAAATAATTATAATTTGAGAGTTGGGAGAGAAACATGACTTACTTGAACCACAATTATCATTTGGGTGGCTCTATTGCCGCCTACAAAATTCATTCATGGAATATTCTTTTTTTTTTTTTTTTTTTTTTGACAATCATTCATGGCATATTCTGTTCCCAGTAAGAATTACATGTTAGGGTATAACAGGAAATTAATTTATAGGAAGATGTATTAATAGTCATCCATGGTATTGTCAAATGGTTAATGGTTAGGGTGGAAGATTTATTAAAGTTACTAGAGAATATGATTTCCAAACAGTTTTGAGAATTGAATGAAGAATAATAATTTTTCCCAGGTTGTGGATGATGAAGACGACGATGGATTTCTATTATTTAGATATAAAGGTAATTTTGTTATATTTTATTTTAATAATAAAATATTTAAAGAATTTTTTTTATGTGGGAAGATATTTTGTGGGTGGTAATAGAGCCACTCGGTCCACTCCTATAATTTACGTCACAATTATATATATATATATATGTATGTATATACACACTTCTAATGTATGATCTATTGAATATATTATGTGTGAGAAGTCTAGATTGTCCTTGTTAGAGTTTTGATCGTTTATCTTAAAGTTTTGATAGGTTTTGTACATGATCAATACTTGTTTGGACTCTAATTATATTGACAATCAAGACATCTTAGATGCTCCATATTCAACAAATTAAATCGGAGAAAGAAAAAAAAAAAAAAAAAAAAGAGTTAAGAGTGTTTCATATAATGACTGTGTACGCATATTATTTTGAGTTGAGACGTGTTAACTAACTCACTTCCAGCTCCCAAATATTGTATAAATTAATGCCAAATTGCCAACCCAAAGTTTTAATCCTTAAATATTTTTGAGTCGGGAAGCAGGGGCGAAGCCAGGAATTTGGTTTCGGGGGGTCCAACACAAAAATTAATATTTAAGAAATAAGTTGTTAAAAAAAAAATGTGATACCCTTTAGTCTTAAAGGTAGTGTCACAAAAAAAATATAATTTTGAGAATTAAAATATAACTTATCGTTCTTTTATATCTCGAAAATCATCTAGAACCAAATATTAATTTATTTTTTTTTCTGTAATTAACAAACAATGTAAAGTAGAACTCATAAAATTGTATCAAGATACAATGAGTACGGTAGAATAAGATATTAAGCTGGCCTCTAATATTTACTTAGCTTTTTACCGTGAAAATATATTAAATAATAATGTCTACTAGACTAGACAATAATATATGAAATAATAGGAAATTATTTATTATTATTATTTTTTGATTGGAAATTAAATTCATGAAAGGAAAAAAAATTGATTTTATACCTACAATCATGGACAATAAAATAGATAAGATATTTATTAATTAATTAATATTATTAAAATAATAGGAATGATTCAAGCTAAAATTATCATCTATATATTATTATATCATAATTTTTTTCATAATTAAGACTTGGAACATTTTCATTGGTTAGGGGGGCCATAGCCCCTATTGGCCCCCCCTTATTTCGCCCTTGTCCGGAAGTGATGTTTTTTTTTTTTTTTTTTTTTTTTTTGAAAGGGTCCGGAAGTGATGTTGTGATTAAAGTTGATGATTAGAACCCCTAAAATGTTTGGGATGATATTGGACCACCCCATATATAATTTAATTTATAATAGGGTATTTTTTTTAAAATGTGAAAATATATATAGGGTATAATTTCTTGCAATTAAAAGTAGCGGCGAGGCGATTAAGGGTTCAAAAAATCAACTATTCCTGATATATCTTTCTGTATTTTATGAAAAATTATAGATTTTTTTTTTTTTGGTATCGAGGATCCTGAACTTCGTCCAGGCACCTATCCGCCTGTCCTCTCTCAACTGCGTGACTCACTGTGGCTTGTATGTTGGAAGCAGGCCCCCAACTATGTGACCCGTTTGGCCTATATGTTGGCTTCGCAGAGTATGACAGATAAGAAACCTCGGTCCACATCCCTGGCCCCGCAAGGATGCAGCGGGTAAATCAGAACTCGCCACCGCCTGGGTAGGATTCGAACCGCTGATGTTAACCCCATGTCCGTCCTTCTACCAGGAGAGCAAAACACTCTGAGGGCTAGCTACAATGTAATTGCCAAGAATAGAACCAAGGACTTGGGTTTTTAATCCCAAGCCTTGGACCACCAAGGCAATCACCTTGTGGTTAAAAATTATAGATTTATATTCAATTCTATGATTTTAAGTATTACATTCTTATAAACTAGTTACTTCTCTATATAAACTAGTAACTTCCCGTGCTAAACACAACTCTCAACAAAAGTTGAGGTCAAGTTCAAATCTCAACCCTTTCCTCTAAACTATAAATAAAAATAAATAAATAAATAAACTAATAATTTCCCTAGTTTTTTTTTTTTTTAAATTTTTCTCTCTAAAAGCTATTGGTTCTTTTTGTTAAAATAGCAAGCAATATTGTAATTTGTAATAGATTAAAGTGATAGTGATCCCAAAGATCCGTTCGTGGAACAAAAGTAGATAGAGTTGTGATATGCAAACTATAGGGAGACAAGTTGCGTTGCAATGCTCCCCTTTTAGGTCTTATTAACTATTTTCAGTTGCGTCACCCCAGCCATGCATGTGATTACTTCTAAAAGAGATAAAAGACAATAAAGCTTCACTCCATAATAAAAAAAAATTAATTTAAAAAAAAAAAAAAAAAAAAAAAAAACCTTTCGTTAAAGACTTAAAGCATTGACATTTATGTCATCACTTCTAATGATAAAGTTTCTTAACAATATTATTATTATTACTAAAATTTTGATAGAAAATGAAAGGCAAGTGTTTTTACAAGATAGAGATGTAATCAGATCATTCAATAAAGATTTCATCCCAGACTCTTTTGTTGTCCTTGTTTATAAATTAAAATTTGGCTTACTACATTTATTTTTATGTATTCTTTCAAGATAATCTACTCTTCTTTAAATTTTTAATATGAGCAATGTTACATAACCTCCTTAAAAATTAACCGAACAAATCATATATGATTTGTTCTTACCATATAAATCATGAAATTCCTTTGGGGTGTAACACTGCTAGTAGATAGATGAGTTTAAGGTTAGGCAAATGACTTATAAGTCAGAGACTCGAATTCTATCACTGGCAAAAAGCTTTAAAAAAAAAAAAAAAAACCCTTGTCTAGATATTGTGGATAGATAGATATATACCGTCAAAAAATATAAATCATTAAATAATATGATGAATAACATGACAAATACAAATCACTATATCATTTTAGTCAACTTTTAAACTAATTTTTTAGATGGACAAAATAAGGTTGGTCTAGTGATATGCCCCTCACACACCATGGGGTTATGGGTTCAAGTCTCTCCCTTTAAACAAAAACCCCGAATTATTGTAGATTTGTAATATCCAGAAAAAAGAAAAAAGAAAAAAACTATTTTTTTTTTTTGGATTGTCTATACTGTTCTAATGTACATGTGAATTGGTGCGCATCTAATGAAATTCTTCACTGCATTTGAAAGGCTTGCAATGCGTATTTCGCTATATGGTATGGTGTACATTTATCTTCATTTGAAAAAAGTCTCCTAAAATAATTTATTGCATTTCGCTATATGATTGTTTGGCCGAAGTTATTAATCCTGGTCGAAGCTTGTGTACGTGTTGTGTTCAGAGCTGCTAATTCTAGAATTTCAAGTGGATTTACCAACATTATTTATTTATTTTGCATTTCTACTGACTTGTTTGCAGAAATTATGGCATATTAAAAATACTTTTTATGTTTTTTTTAAATTTATTTTTTTGTCAATTAGTAGAAGCTCAGATTTTGGATTTTTACAAGCAAATCTTTTTGAGCATTCTTAAACATATTAAAATGTCTTTTTATCCTCTTTCCATATCCAAATGGATTTGTGAAGCTAAAATCCATTTTTAATATCTTCACAATACCCTTTTAACTAAAACCCTAATAAATTTAAATAATAAAAAAAGATGTTATAAACACGATTCGACTACTACTCGGTATGTATTCATTTCACTTTAAGCATTCTTTAATTAATTGCAATTTTAAAAAATATATATATATAAGAAATAATATTTTTCTCATGTTTGTTTTATGCTTTAAATTCTTTTATTGATCATGTGGTTCAATAGCAGGTTGGTAGCTAGCTAAGAGCATCACCAAAATACTTTTCTGTTTTCACTCTTCAAATGTCTATTTGCTTACCTATGTGACAATTTGATGAGTGAAAAAAAAAAAAAAAAAAAAACCCTTCCAAAAGACTCTTTAATTAGAAATATGTTTATATTATTTTAATGAAAGCATTCAACTTTTCAAATGCACTAGTTTCATAGATGTAAAACTAGTATTATTTTTAGGTGGATATGAAAATCATTTGAATGACCTTCCAAATTATTAAATGTTATTATTAAAATATTAAATATTAATCTCATTTTAAAGATCTATATGAAACCTTTTTAATGGTATAATTTCTATGATGATAAATTTTTTAAATTAAAACTTATTATATATTAATTGAATTTAATTAAAAAGATAAAAAGGATATAAATGTTAAATATTAATGATGATGTGATATAAAAAATAAATTAATAATAATTGAAGAGGGAGAAGTTGCTCTTCAATATTGAAGAGAGAAGCAAAATCTTATTTGAAGAGTCTTTTAAAGCCAAATATATTGATGTGGCTCGTTTGATTTTAACAAATATCTCATTTGAAGAGTCTTTGGGATGCTCTAGTTGTTTGGTTAGAGTGATTCTACAACCGCTTTGTCTTTCAAATGATAATTAATTATTTTGATCCTCCTTGACAGATCCAAAACACATGGTATGGTAGGTTTGTCGATATCTCAAATGTGTTATATAATATTACTCTTTTCACAAATTTTTGGTGGCAAATACCTTAACTAAATTGGGATTGCAGACAATAGATTGTATTTTATTTGGTGAAATTCTCCCCCACCTTATAATCAGCAACATGTTTGTGTCTCCATGACTTTTGTTTGGATCCTCTGTTGATCTGATCATTGCCCTGATCTACAATTCTACATAGATTCGGTGGTATGTATAATAAATGACTTAGAATTATTTTTTTTTATTTTACTTCCATTATCTTTAAATATAGATTATTATTTTCAAGTGTTTTAGGTCATAAAAAAGATTAGATCAGATGTTGATCCAGATCCCTTGGATATTATATATTACCACTCTTTAGATTTGATTTATTAGGTTTTTGAAAAAAAATTAAAAATCTAGCTCTCTCTGCAATTCCTTCTTGATCTTTGTATAATGATTTTTTTTTTTCTTGTCTTTACAATTAAACTACCGATTATCATGTCTCTCTCTCTCCCCCTCCCTCCGTACAAAATGAAAAAGTAAAATTAAAGAAGGGAAACAAAGAAAAAAAAGAAGGGGATCTAGGGTGTATCTTCTTAGTATCTTCTTATTCCACCGATGAATGAAAGAAATGGACTCTCTCTCTCTCTGTGTGCAAAATGAAAAAGCAAAATTAAAGAAGGGAAACAAAGAAAAAAAGAAAGGGAGGGTGTATCTTCTTATTATCTTCTTATTCCACCGATGAATGAAAGAAATGGAAGACCAACAACATGTCCTTTTGCTAGCTAGCTGGTCACTGCGATGATGATGCTATCTTTTTATCCTTTTTTTTTTTTTTTCCATATCCAAATAGATTTGTATGTGAATGTGAGAGAGATACTATAAAGAAAAAAAAAAAATGAGTAAAGACATTTGCTTTTGTTAAAGACATTTTGGTGATAAAGAGGAAGAAAAAGGAGTACTGTAAAGGCTAAAGAGCTAGTGAAATGCAATGCATGAAAGGTTTGATTAACAGTGCACATGTGTTTTGTTTGCTCAAAGACATACTTCTTTTGTAACTTCCATGTATTCCATTCCTTTAGTTTGGTTTTAAAATGTTTGAATCATTGCCCAATTTTCAAGATTAAACCTTTCTTTGTGAGAAGGGTAGCAGGAAAAATGACCAATTTTGCATATTTGTATGATAAGAAACTTTTTAAATTTGGGAAACTGGAACGCCATGACAATAAATTTTTTTAAATAAAAATGCATGAATAACCAAAAAAAAAAAAAAAAAAAAAGTTGATTTTTTTTTTTTTTTTAAATTAACTAAAATTTTTAAAATAAATTTGGGCCCGGGGTCATGGCCCCAGGCCTCCAAGGGGCTTCTCCATTGGTTATCATGATGAGGAGGGTGATAAGCCATGTGAAAGGAATGAAAAGCAAGAATGGTTATTGGCAATGGCGGCCATACAAATATAAAATAGATCAATTTCTTGACAAGATAGAAAGAGTCCTGGAATAATCTATTTTTCTTTAAGGTGTGATAGCTAGTGTGGTACCCATCTACGTCCATGCATGTTTAATTTTCTATATATACGATCATTGTTGTGTAAATTGTATTTGAAACAAAGAATAATATAACAATTATAAGCCCATTGCGTTGGTGGTTGAAGTCTCTCAAAGGATGCTCCACCACCAAGGTTCAAACCTTGGCCTTGGTATGTATATATACTATATTATTTGTCCCACCTTGAGTGTGGGTGCTCTCTCCCCGATAGTGGGAGCAGTGTTCCAGGCCGTGCTTTGGAGTCTAATCTCATTGGTCCTGGCAGTTGTTGTAACATAAAAAATAACAATAATAATAATAATAATAATATAACAATTTGAAAGTGAATATTATTATTATTATTGTTATTATTATTATATATACAAACTATAATACATTTCATTCATTAAAGGGAAAGTCTATATTATGACCTATTAGAAATTCTATCCCTGTATTTCTCTTAATAGCCGGTCTCCCCCTTGAAACCAAACGTATTTGTCATATTCCCCCTTTCTGTTAGCTTTTCCATTAAAAAAGTTAATTTTCATGTTAAAAGATATTTTTACCCTTTAATAATTATGAATAAATAAGTTTGATAAAAAAAAATTAATCAACAAAGTATAATTTTCTTAAATGGATGTCCACCGTCCATATTTGAGATGGATGGCAAAGATTAAAAGATAATTTACAAAGCAAAAAAAAATAAACCAAAATTATTTAACCTATTATTAAAATAAAAAATTAATATTAAGAATTTTTTTTTAACAAATAATATTAAGAAATTAAGAATTATATATATATATATTTATATTTACGGTTTTCTATATATCAGTTCATTGCATGTGGGCCATTGGATTTAAATGCTTTGCCTTGGCTACATACATTTGTCAAAGCATCTTTTAAATCCAATGGCCCACATACAAGGAACTGATATATTTTATATCTATTCGAATTAACAATAGAAAGACTGTATATATATATATATATACAGTCTTTCTATTATTAGTTCGAACTGACAAAAGTTATATCAGTTCGAACTGACAAAAGTTATATCAGTTCCTTGTATGTGGGCCACTGGATTTAAATACTTTGACTGACAAGTGCATACAGTCAAGTCAAAGTATTTAAATCCAGTGGCTCACATGCAAGGAACTGATATAACTTTTGTCAGTTCGAACTGATAATAGAATTTATATATATATATATATATATATATATATATATATATATATATATAAAATAAACATAATTGTAATTAAAAAAAAACTAAAAAAATTAAAATAACAAAAAAATCTTCAATCACCAGCACCATCAAACCAAACCACCATTATCATCACTAAACCACTATCATCAAATTCAAGTGACCAACACCAAACCATTACCATCATCAATCATTGAAGCCCAATCAAAAACCCTCAACCGAGAACCCAAAATCGAAATCAACCAATGCAACCACCCACAACCCAAACTCCTCACTTCTCATCACATCTACATCTATCTCATCATCGCATCTCATCTTTAACTCGACTCGATCTTGCATCCGCATCTGTCTCTTTTTTAGTTCTCTCCTTCTCAATCTTGCATGAAGATCCATCCTCTCTCTTTGTAGATCGAGATTTGATGGCTGGTGGTGGGTTTGTTCTTCGCTAGTGGGTGGGTTTGTTTGGAGAGAGACGACCAAAGAGAAAGAGGGAGATTAGAGAGGCAAGAGAGATTGGTTGTAGATGAGAGAGATGGTGGGGTTTGGTGATTTCTAGGTTTGTGATTATTGTGGGGTTTTTGGAAATTTGATGATGGGGTTTGAAATCTAATGAAGGGGTTTGGTGATTTTTGGGTTTGATGTTGTTGATTATGATGACGATAAACTTATCTTTATTTGATCAAGAGATAGAAATGAGGAATTTGAAGATGCTGAAGGTGATTTCTATGTTTGGGTTTGGTGTTGTTGATGATGATGGTTGAAGAAAGAGGGATTTATGGGTTTGGGTTTGAAAAAATGGGGATTTCTAGGTTTGGAATTTGTTGTTTCTAGGTTTATTTTTTTATTTTATTTTTTTACAAATCTGGTTTTATTTTTTTCATTTTTTTTTTTCATTTTTTTTAAATCATTAATGACTGTATATTAATGATTTTAAGTTAAAGTTACTATAATACCCTTCGAAGATAACAATCAACGAGAGATTTAATGGATAAGCTAACGGAAAAGGGGAATATGACAAATACGATTGGTTTCAAGGGGTATAATTGCCATTAAGGGAAATACACGGGGTAGATTTTCTAATAAGTCATAATATAGGACGGAAAATGATATTTTCCCATCATTAAAGCGTGTGAATTGAATATAGAACTTGTCTTGAACCCACAACCTTTTGGTGTATGTGTAAGAGGTAAACAACCGGATCAACCTCATCTTGTCTATAGGACCATTAAAACTTAATGACATAAGGTGGTTTAGTCATTTTACATATTAAAGTAAAACAAATAATTTAGAGTAACCCTAAAAATTTACATATGAGTCAAGTTAAACTAACTAAAATTTGTTAATTAATTTTAAAACAACCACTAATTAATTTAACTAATAGGATAACTCCACCCCTCTACCGACAAACCACTATCAGTTAAGCGTTGAGCGTTGAGCTGGTGTAGTTATCATCCTGTTCATAGAGGAAGTACGTTCTTCATTGTCAATGAAATTTCTTTTTTCTTTTTTCTTTTTTTAATCAGTTTAATTATCATTAATTAATAAATATTTCAAGAATGATGTTAGTCGTAGACTTGTAGTTTCACCTAAATGTTAGAATTGGTCCTATATTGCATGTGGTTTTGTTTTGTACTTGTACAAACATGGACAAGTATGTGTGGAGTATCCGTCTCCACACATGTGTGGTAGCAAAAAAATGACTCACTGGCCTAGCCCAACAAGGTGTAAACATATTTCCATATTGGGCCCCATTTGTTCCCACTGTATTGGGTCGATCCAAGCCTATTATGCTAGGTCGACCCAACACAGATGCCAACAAAAACTACCGTTAGAAGACTTATTCAAACATCTTCAGTTACAAAAGCTAGTAATCACCCACTCAAGAGAAAATCTCTCTAAGAATCACTCACACTATCAATTACCGATAGTGAACGTTGGAGCTACTGCCTCCAGTATAAATAAGAAGGTTCTCTCACTGAATGCTGGCTCTGAACTCTCAACACTAAAGCTTATAATTAGCGTATTGAAACTCTGATTCCACCACACTCTGGCCATCGGAATTCACTCATCAGTCATCTGGCTGCATTGCTCAGCCCAAGCACGTCTAAGGCTATCATCAAACCCCCACCTCTCTCTTTTTTCTTCGTTATATTTCTGTTTAAAGTTCTTTTGCAGGTTTAGCGAAGTTCAGACGACCTTACATAGACGACAGTCGACATCAACCAACCAACTTCCAGCCTAGTTGCTTTGGGCCTGATACTATCCGACCCATTTGACGTACCAAGTCGTTCTACCACCAACAGTTTGGCGCCCACCGTGGGGACCATTGCAACTACCTTCAAGTTCAAGTCAGTCTACTCCAACCACAATTGAACATGGCAGGAAGTGGATCCGCTCCAACCGTCGAAGAACAGATTGTTGTGCTAACCGCCCAAATGACCGCGAGCGCTGAGAGGTTACAAGCACTTGAAGTAGAAAACGCAGCAACTCGAGTGGCAAATGAAGAATTGAGAGCGCTGGTCGACGGAGTGGTGCCTGATTCAGCAACGTCGGAGCATCTAACATCGAAACCAAACGGCTAACCGTTTGTCGGCGAACTTACTCCAAGAGCGCAAGGCAACCCCAACGGACCTGAGACGAATTCGGTTGACCGTCAAAATCAGCCAACATTTCATACCGCAAGGGTTGATATCGACCTCAATGATATACCTGCCCGAAACGATATGATGAATGAACAAGATCCACCAATGGATCAACGACCAGACAATGTCCTTAAGACTACTATGTTTCTCCAGTCGACACTGGGATTGGTAAAACCCGGGCCCGATTTACAATTGTCTGCTAACATGGAATTCTCTTGTAGGTTTGCAGAAATTGAGGCTCTCATCCAGAGAATCCCAGGAGTCCCAGCTCCCATCAAGAAAAGTACAGCCAATAGTTTCACCGACTCACCCTTCGTCGACGCAATTGCTCTCATCGAGATGCCCAAGAAGTTCACTTCCCAAACATGAAGCAGTATGAAGGAACGACCGATCTGGACGACCATATAGCACAATACAAGCGAGGATGTTCACCGCTGCAATCCCACGCGACCTTAGAGAGGCGTGCATGTGCAAAGCCTTCGGATTTAGCATAAGCGGTCCTACCTTACAGTGATACACTAATTTGCCTAATAATTTCATTGATTCTTTTGCACAGCTGACGGACACATTCGTGGAGCAATTTGTGAGCAGCTGCAAGCTGGAAAAACTGTCGGACGACCTCTGCACTATAACGTAAAGAACTGGCGAAAACCTGCGAGCCTATGTTGGACGTTTCAACAGAGAAAAAGTGCAAATCCTGCATTGTAACCAGGCGACTGCCATCTACGCCTTCAGAAAAGGTCTCAGGTTTGATTCTGATTTATACAAGGAATTTACCAAATACCCTTGCAGGACAATGGAAGATGTACTAGCGAAAGCATGGGCCTAAATCAAATGGGAAGAAGACAAGGCAAACTTTGTTGGAAAAGCTAACAGTAGCTATTATGGAGGTCGACGAAACGATCGCATCGACAGGAGGTCTAACGATAGACGATCAGAACCATACCCGACCAGCGACAGAAAGAATATCCAGTCACGACATGAAAGTTCTGGTAAGAGAAACACCTACGGTCGTGGAACTCCAAGGTCGAGTCGACCAAAGGTGGAAGCGCCAGAATACAACCTCAGCATCGAACCGGTCGACCTCGTTTCAATAATGAGAGAAATGAGCAAAACCGTCAAGTGGCCTCGAAAAATGAATGCGCTTCCAGAACATCGGGACCCCAAACTTCGATGGGAGTTCCATGGTGACCACGGCCATCGCACGGAAGACTGCATCGCCCTAAAATTTGAAGTTACTGAGCTGCTGAAACAAGGACATCTACGGGAATTCCTAACAAACAAGGGTAAACAAACTTACGTAAGATGCGACGACTAGAGGCAAACCGGTGCAGTCGACAGCCCTCCAAAACCTCCTAGGCAAGATAGGGTAATCAATTGCATTTCGGGTGGATCTGAAGTTAGTGGCGTAAGCAACTCAGCAGCCAAGAGACACACACGACAAGTGTCAAACGTAGAAATCCAGCCAAATCGAGAACATCCATCCAAAGTCGACGAAACCGTCACCTTTCGGTCGATAGATAAATCAGATTTGTTCTCTCTCCACCATGATGCTTTAGTTATTTCTTTACATATTGCTAATTGTTTAACTAAACATATTTTAATCGATAATGGCAGTTCTTGCAATATACTATTTAACAGTGCTTTGAGAGAAATGCAGGTCGACGAATCAAAGCTTAGTCATCGAATGACTATGCTAACTGGATTCAATGGAGAACAAAAAAGTACGCTAGGCGAGATTGTGCTACCAGTCTACGCTGAAGGAGTCAACCTGTACATCAATTTCCTCGTACTTGATTGCCAATCTCCTTACAACGCCATACTCGACAGACCCTAGATACACGAGTTGAAAGCAATCCTGTCGACTTACCATCAGTTGATCAAATTTCCAACCAAATGGGGAGTTAAAAAGATTAAAGGAGAGCAAAGAGCCGCTAGGTAATGCTACCAAAATGCCTTGAAAAAGAAGAGACAAAACTTATAGCAATTACAGGAAACCAAAGTTGAGTCGACGCAGAACAAGCCAAACATGGAGGAACTCGACGAGGTGTCTATCGACCCGGACCATCAAGAACATAAAGTCTATGTTGGGTCCAAATTATCGGACGACATCTGAAACCAGTTGATCGCATTTCTTAAGGAACGTCACAGTAGCTTCGCTTGGTCGCACGAAGATATGATCGGCATCGACCCTGACGTAATAGTACATCAACTACAGGTCGACCCAGATCATCAACCAGTAAAACAAAAACGAAGAAAGTTCGCTCCAAAAAGGAACAAGGTGATCAACGATGAAATCCAGAAACTGATCGACATTGGTTCAGTAAGAGAAGTAAAATACCCCGACTGGCTAGCAAACGTCGTGGTTGTAAAAAAGAAAAATGGTAAGTGGCGAGTCTGCATCGACTTCACAGACCTCAACAAGGCTTGCCCCAAGGATTCTTTCCCACTACCTCACATCGACATGTTAGTCGACGCGATTGCGGGGCACGACTTATTAAGCTTCATGGATGCATACTCCGGCTACAACCAGATACTAATGCACCCCTACGACCAAGAGAAAACGGCCTTCGTCACGGAGCGAGGTACATTTTGTTATAAGGTAATGCCTTTTGGTTTAAAAAATGCAGGTGCAACCTACCAAAGGCTGGTCAACAAAATGTTCGCGAAGATGCTTGGATCAACAATGGAAGTCTATATCGATGATATGCTGGTCAAATCTTTAGTCGCACAGTAACACATCGACCACCTGAGACAGTCGTTTGACGTTCTCGACGATTATGGTATGAAACTGAACCCTACTAAATGCTCTTTTGGTGTATCTTCAGGAAAGTTTCTGGGCTATCTGGTCACTTAAAGGGGGGTCGAAGCAAATCCAGACCAAATACGGTCGATTGAGAACATCGAATCACCCAGATGCATCAAAGACGTACAAAAGCTTACTGGTCGTGTGGCGGCGTTGAACCGTTTTATCTTTAAGTCGTTTGAAAGATGCCTACCATTCTTCAACACCCTCAGAAAAAACAAGGCATTCGAATGGAACGACGACTGTGAGAGGGCACTGCAAGACTTGAAGACATACCTGAAGTCGCCACCATTATTGTCGAAGCTAAAGGACAACGAAACACTGTTCGTGTATCTAGCAGTATCCGACACTACTGTCAGTGCGGTCCTCGTCAGAGAAGAAGAAAACAACCAACATCCAGTTTACAACGTAAGTAAAACCTTACTCGACGCAGAAACCAGGTATAGTCGACTGGAAAAACTCACACTGGCCCTCGTCGTCGCAGCACGCAAGCTTAGGCCATACTTCCAATGCCATTCTATAAAGGTACTAACTACTTACCCTCTTAAAAATATCTTACATAAACCTGAGCTTTCAGGTCGATTGACGAAATGGGCAGTAGAACTCAGCGAGCACGACATCAGCTTCCACCCAAGATCGGCAATGAAATCATAGGTATTGGCTAATTTTGTAGCAGACTTTACTCCATGTGAAAATGTGTAGGCTGAACAGGAACTAGTGGCACTTGCCAACGAAACTACCGTTGGGAAATGGTCTTTGTCGGTCGACGGATCCAGTAACATCAAAGGAAGCGGGTTAGGATTATTACTTAAATCCCCCTAGGGGGACATAATAGAATAGTTGATCCACTATAGCTTTCGTGCGACAAATAACGAAGCAGAATACGAAGCCTTAATAGCCGGGCTCGACCTCACAAAAAGCCTTAACATGAAAAGCATCAAAGTACTAAGCGATTCTTAATTAGTCGTTCGACAAATGAATGGAACATACGAGGCAAGGGATCGGAGAATGTCGGCCTACCTGAACAACTTCAAACAGTTGCAGTCGACCTTCGATGAATTTTCAATCGAACAAATATCTGGATCCGAAAATACACGAGCAGACGCACTGGCAAGCCTTGGTTCGACCACAACAAACAGTTCAAAGTCGGTTCCTATAGTTCACCTCATGTCTCCATCTATTCAAGAATCAGAAATATTAGCACCAGTCGACAACGGCAGAAGTTGGATAGAGCCGATATTCAATTACCTCCAAGCAGACATTCTATCAGATGACAGGGCAGAAGCAAGGAAAATCAAAGCAAAAGCAGCTAAGTTCTGCATCCTGTATGGTAAACTCTACAAGAAGTCATTCACTGGTCCTTATTTGAGATGTGTGACCCCTCGAGAAGCGTACGACGTCCTAAAAAGTCTACACTATGAAGAATGCGGAAATCACTCTGGCGCCCGTAGCTTGTCGAACAGAGCCATCACAGCAGGGTACTACTGGCCGACCATGCGGACTGATTCACAAAATCACGTGAAGTCGTGCGACAAATGTCAACGTTTTGCACCAGTATCGCACCTCCCCCCAGGTATGTTAAATTCAATTTCGGCCCCATGGCCTTTTATGAAATAGGGGATGGACATTGTAGGTAAGCTCCCGGCTGCACCTGGCGGCATCGTCTACATGTTAGTCCTTACAGACTACTTCACCAAATGGGTCGAGGTCGGGGCATATCAATAAATACGCGACATTGAGGTACGCGACTTTGTATGGAAAAATATTATCTGCAGGTTTGGAGTTCCAAGGGAGATAGTGACCGACAATGGATCCCAATTCATTTCGTTCGACTTCAAGAATTTCTGCGACAAATACGCAATCAAGCTAAGTTTCTCGACTCCATGGTATCCTCAAGAAAATGGACACGTTGAAGAAACGACCGGAAGCTGAAAAAAGCGAGTGGGTAGAAAAACTTCCAGAAATCTTATGGTCGTACAGAACTACCCCTCGACGGTCGACAAGGGAGACTCCCTTCTCACTCGGCTATGGTTCAGAAGCAGTCATCCCAATAGAAACCAGACTGTCGACTGCCTAGAGCGAAAATCCAGATGAAGAACATAACAACTTGGAGCTTAGTTTCGAACTCGACCACCTCGACGAACGACGAGATCGTGCTGCTCTAAGAATTCAGTCATACCAACAACAAGTCGCTCGACACTACAATAAAAAAGTGAGAACCCAAGTCTTCAAACTCCACGACTGGGTACTCCGAAGAGTTTTTCAAAACACAAGAGAAGAAGGCACCGAAAAGTTGGGGCCAACATGGGAAGGACCATATCAAATAACAGATGTTGGACGAGGGGCATACAAGCTAAGGGGACTCGATGGTCGAGAACTGTATAATAGTTGGAACGCCCTACATCTAAAACAGTTCATTTCTAAACCTTATTTTATTTCTTGATTTCATTATTATTATTTTATTCCATCGACCTCTCATTACTAACAAGTCGACCAGAGAAGAGCAATGATGACAACTTAGTGTAAAACTGAGCTCACAAACACTTTTTATCAACTCACAAAGCTGTCAACTTCGACAAGCAAACTTACTATTTCAGATACAAAGTTTTGACGACCGCAATACATCGACGTTGAACTCCTAATATCCTCAATTCAACAATCGTATATTAAGAGTGGGGGAATAACACTGGGGCAAGCGACGACTTAGGCAAATCAAACGCATGTACGAGAAAATTCTATGTAAAAAGGTCTTGTTGACCATCGAACGCATGTACGCGAAAATTCTATGTAAAAAGGTCTTGTCGACCATCGAACGCATGTACGTGAAAATTCTATATAAAAAGGTCTTGTCGACCACCAAACGCATGTAGGCGAAAATTCTATGTAAAAAGGTCTTGTCGACTGAAAGACACGCGAAAGCAAATCTTAGTTACAGTCATCGACAATAAAATCTTGCTATTGTATATCAACTTTTCGACAAAATCATCTTTAAAATTATGTCGACAGACCTACGTATGGGCATAAGTTTACAGGCTTATCTTATACAAATTCAAGAGAACAAATTCAAATATTGTACATAATGTCGATCGACTTACGTTTGGGCATGAGTTTACAGGTTCATTTGGCTCATTTCATGCAAGTTCAAAGCTATCACTGCGCGAGAGTCGTATCAGACCAAAATATAACTCTTAAAAGAAATCATCACGAAAGCAAAGTTAAAAAGTAGACCAACGGTCGAAGTCGACCAAAAGATCCATTGCAAAGTTAAAAAGTAGACAAACGGTCGAAGTTGACCAAAAGATCCATTACATCTAAATAAAAAAATATATAGGTCGAGGTCGACCAAATCATCCAAATATTACAAAATAGAAATGAAAATTTTATATGCCATTCTTCGGAGGAGGACCGACGTTAGCAGCAGCTTCATCCTCAACATTGTCGAGCATTGCATTATCTCCGAGGCTCCTGTCGACATCTTCAGCATCTCCTTCGACGCCCGCCCCTCCTTGGGATTCCTCAAGTTTGAGACGCTGCATCTCTCGTAAGTATCAATTTCTTCTTGCATCTCTTGAGGATTCCACTTCGAGTGGGCGCCCGACAGGTATTCCTTGAAAAGCTCTGCCCTAGTTTTACACACGGCTTCCATTGCTATCGATAATGCCCTTTCCCTTAAAGCCTCGATAGTTTGCTCATGTTGATCAGCTGCTTCTTTGAGCTTCGCCACCTCAGCCTGGTGTCGATCCCTCTCATTTTTCAGTGCCTCCTCCAAGGCTATTTTTTGTTGCTCCATCACACTCTTCTCAGTGGAGAGCTTAGCATTTTCCGCTTTAAGAGCGTCGCCCGCCTTGCGAAGCGCTACACTCTTGTCGTTAACAGCCTTGTACCGACCATGCAGATGTAATGTCGCTTGGTAGGCATGCACAAAGGAGATATTAAGTCAGCAAAGAATACTACCAATAAAGATAGAATAAAAATAGAAATCTTTCTACATGAAAATTTGAGAGGGGCAACGTGTCGAAGACTTCCTCCGTCTTGACGTTCTTTAGATGCAAGTCGTCGTCAATAAGGGTGAAATCGTCCGACCTCTTTAAAAATCCTGCAGGATCCTTGAATGACGAGAGCCCAGAAGCGAGAAGCTTCATCGGAGAGTCAGGCTCAAAGTCTGCTCTAGCCGACTTATCTTTCGAACTGGTTGCTGCTTTCTTTTGTTGGTCAACAGCAGAAGCCCTCTTTTGCCTCTTTTTCAATGGGCTCCTCTCTGGCGACAAATCCAAAATTTGTTCGACCACTGCTGAAGCACCTCCGATCGACTTCTCAGCAATATGTTTCTTCTTGGCCTGTGCAGCTGCCCGTTTCTTGGCAACTTCTTCTCTGTAACGCCTCATAGTCTCTGCATTATCAGGAACATTGATCTCTGCACTCGCCATCGTCGTCACTGCGAAACGACGTTCAACATCAGTTAGGGGCGGTAAAAAACTCAAGTTGTACTGAAGAATCTCAAAACTCCTCCTAATCCATATATACGATAAAAAGTCCTTCACGTGAGGATAAGATGCGCGCGATCTATTTAACGTCGACCACCTCCACAGTCGACTAGGCCTGAAATTACCTTCCGTTAGCAAATTGCTAACACTCCTTTGGGCTGCAGGGATTTCTAATAAAATCTTAGTACGCTCAGGTGCAACGGCGCACGACGGTGCTTTGCCTGCCCCTCTAATCTCTGCAAAGTCAAATAAAACATTCAAACATGTTACTCATGTGAACAATACATATGTAACGACAGTCTACTCGACAGTTTTCAAAAAACTTACCATATCGATTCCAAACCCGTTGATATTGATATTCCTCTCCTCCCATCCTCCACGGGCCATCGACTGGGGGTCCTTTCGCAAAAAGGAATGTGTCCTTCCAGAGTTTATCATTCGACTTAGTGTCGATAATAAGTTCCTTCTTTTTATTTCGCGGCACTAACGAGTAACGACTAATGTCGACTAGATGCTCTTTCAGGTAATAACTATGAAGGAGACATCTTAACCCGAATTGTACATTGTGCCTCTCACATAATACTCCTAGGCCCAACAGTATTCTCCAGGTTTTTGGCATCAGTTGACCGAGGGCAAGGTCGTAGTATACTAACATTCGTCGAACAAGCTGAGGGATAGGGAATCTAAAACCTAAGCGAAAGGTATACTCATAGAGACACGTCCACCCTGGTACATCCCAATTAGCACGTTCATGTTCCCTTGGCGCACGTAATTCAACGTCGTCAGGAATACCATACATCGTCCGGATGCCAGGTAACATATCCTCTGTGACCAAGCTAGTCGGACTATCGTTCAGTATGCCTAAAGGACGACCAGACGTCGACGCCTCAGGAACCTCCATATATTCTGGGTGTTCGACAGCTGACGCGATAGCATACACAGCACCCTGCTCTAACATACCCCTAGCATTTATAGAGACAGGCATCGACGGATCTTCAATTGTGACCCGTCTATCAACATTACGCGTCCTACTATCGACTCCTCCATCATCATCACTGGGAGTCCAGTTAGTATTCAAATCAGAGGTTGTGTGGTCGCTCGACATCGTATCTCCAAAAACTGACAGATGTAAAAAATGCACAAGTCAGATAGAAACTAAATGCTACAATCACAACCTAAGGATTTTCGATCAAAAATCTAGGGTTTACTAACTTCTACTTGAAAGCCAACCTAAAATCCTATGGTAAGAGTCTACCCATTGTCGAGCGCATTTTCAACTATTCATCACAACGACATATACGTAAAAACAGAAACAACACTTTGCAAATAAAACCAACTTGATATGGATCAAAACATCAGAGTTTAGCAAAACTAGTGAATAACACGAAGAACATGCATTCTCAGGAAAATAAAAGAAAAACTTCAGGCAAGCATAAAAAACTTTTACTTCCCTAACAGATTTACAAGTTTGTTTTATGCAAAAAAATGAAAATAAAGTGAAGATAGAAGATTTTACTAACCTGAAAGAGATTCAAGAAAGGATCGTGACGAAATCCTCAAAGTCTCAACGAAGAAGTTGAAGAGTTGCTCGGTGAAGAGTTGAAGAGATGGAAGTTCTTTCAAGTTTCTTTCAAGTTATGCAAAGTGATCAAAGAATGGAACGGTTTGGGTTTTATAAAAACGAATAACCCTAGTTGCCACGTGTCGACGCCCCTTCAACTGCCGGTTAACCTAAGTAAACCACACCGGTTAACCCAGGTAAGCTATTCAGTTTAAATTTCAAAAAGTTTTATCTTGAAAACTGCGCGTGAAATTAATACAGCTGACGCCAGCATAGAAAACTCAAACGCCTCCCATCACATCGATTTGACCATCGATGACTACAAAAGACTATCATCTAACGACGAACGACAACTCATCGTTAACAACGCAACGTCGTTTACCCAATAAAGGTTAGCAATTAAAACAATATTCAAATAGATATTGATTCCATTTGACACGGAGTCGGTCGACTATGGTCAACTCAAACGAAAAATCACTTGATTCCAGTTAACTTGGAGTTCGTTCGACAATGGTTGATCCAACAATGGTCGGCTCAGCGAAAATCACTCTCTAACTCAATGTTCTTTTTTAGAGAGTGGGGGACAAACTGTGGTAGCCAAAAATGGCTCACTGGCCCAGCCCAACAAGGTGTAAACATATTTCCATATTGGGCCCCATTTGTTCCCACTGTATTGGGTCGATCCAAGCCTATTATGCTAGGTCGACCCAACACAGATGCCAACAAAAACTACCGTTAGAAGACTTATTCAAACATCTTCAGTTACAAAAGCTAGTAATTGCCCACTCAAGAGAAAATCTCTCCAAGAATCACGCACACTATCAATTATCGATAGTGAACGTTGGAGCTACTGCCTCCAGTATAAATAAGAAGGGTCTCTCACTGAATGCTGGCTCTGAACTCTCAACACTAAAACTTATAATTAGCGTATTGAAACTCTAATTCCACCACACTCCGGCCATCAGAATTCACTCATCAGTCATCTGACCGCATTGCTCAGCCCAAGCACGTCTAAGACTATCATCAAACCCCCACCTCTCTTTTTTTTCTTCGTTATATTTCTGTTTAAAGTTATTTTGCAGGTTTAGCGAAGTTCAAACGACCTTACATAGACGACAGTCGACATCAACCAACCAACTTCCAGCCTAGTTGCTTTGGGCTTGATACCACCTGACCCATTTGACATACCAAGTCGTTCTACCACCTACAACATGCACACACATATATATATATATATATATATATATATATGGATGGTGAAGAGAATTGGCAGCTTCACAGCCACACAACACACTACAAATAATAACTACTCCTAGCAGCCTTTCATGAATCAATTTCGTCGCTAATTAATTGCTAATAGTAATATAATACTAAATCTTTCGCACTTACACCGTAACATTATTGGTTCAAGTGCCAATATGTCAAAAGGGCCGGATTAGGCTTTTGAAGTCCAATCGGACATCGGATCGAATAAAGGCTCGATACTATTCAGGTCACATTTGCATCCTCCAACTTTATATTTGTATAGTTAAATATATATATATAAAAATATAAGAAGATAATATTTTGTTCTTGATATGCTGGATAGAAGACATGGTCATGGGTTATAAGCCTATTGTAGCCCAAACGTTCAATCTCCGATGGGTGCAGTTGTTCAAAGTCCACCTTGAAATTGCCTCTTCGGTTCTACAAATATGGCATGTACGGGCCTATATATTTGTAATTGTAGACATATCAGCCAGTTTGAACTATTTTTATGAAATTAGATTGAACATGAATAAATTAGTATTGTAATGTGTTTGATAAAATACATATTAAACTATTTTTGGGTTTAACATGAGTTGGTTAAAAAAATTGAAAAAAATTGTGTTTTATATTTGATATAGTGTGAGATTGTTGATTTAAAAGTAAATTAAATAAAAAAATAAAACTACTGAAAATTCATTTAAACAAAATAAATTTATTTTTAGCTAATATTGAAAATAATACTTTTTAAAATTTTAAAATAAAATAAAATAAAGAAGAGGCTAAATAGCATCAATCTAACACAAACATACTTTACTACTAAAATGGGACCGTTAAAACTTTTCTTTTTTGAAATACTATATTAATTAAGGATTTTGGGGATAAGGGATATATTTCCAACCCACAATCTTATGGTGTAGATGTGAGGGGTAAACCACCGGATTAACCTCATCTTGTTTATAGGACCATTAAAACTTAATGACATAAGAGCATCTCCAATGGTATCTTCAAAAGTAGGAGAGTGATCAAAATTTGATTATTTATCCAAAAAACACTGTCCAATGGAGTCACTAAAATTTTGCAATAGCAGTTATCAATAATCAAATTGCCTCCTCAATAATCAAATTTGAAGATTGACTTTCAATCATCAAATACAAACTTAACCCAAATTAACTGTTGTAATTTTATTCTTTCTCTCTCTTCTTTGACTTTTTTTTTTCCTCTTTTTTTCTTTGATCATCTATGTATTTCATTATTGTTTCAACCCCAAAAATTTCAATCAAGTAAAATTCGTCTCTTTATTACGAATGGATCAATATCCATATCATATACTTTCTTTTGTCTTTTATAATTTTTTTTTTTTTAGCAAAAAAAAAAAACTAATATACCATTGTGGTATAATTACAAATGTACCATTATGGATTATACAATCATCAAATTTAACAATCCCTGAAAACAATTCTCAAATGCTGAGGTGGCAACTTTTGAGGATCCAAATTTGCTTATACTATTGGAGATGCTCTAAGGTGGTTTAGTCATTTTACATATTAAAGTAAAACAAATAATTTAGAGTAACCCTAAAAAATTATATATGAGTAAAGTTAAACTAATTAAAATTTTTTAATTAATTAATTAATTTTAAAACAACCACTAATTAATTTAACTAATAGGATAACTCCACCCCTCTACCGGACAAACCACTAGCGGTTGAGCGTTGAGCATTGAGCTGGTGTAGTTATCATCCTGTTCATGGAGGAAGTACGTTCTTCACCGTCAATGGAATTTCCTTTTTCTTTTTTCTTTTTTCTTTTTTTAATCAGTTTAATTATCATTAATTAATAAATATTTCAAGAATGATGTTAGTTGTAGACTTGTAGTTTCACCTAAATGTTAGAATTGGTCCTACATTGCATTTGGTTTTATTTTGTAATTGTACAAACATGGACAAGTATATGTGTGGAGTATCCGTCTCCACACATGCATATATATATATATATATATATATATATATATATATATATATATATATATGGTGAAGAGAATTGGCAGCTTCACAGCCACACAACACACTACAAATAATAACTACTCCTAGCAGCCTTTCATGAATCAATTTCGTTGCTAATTAATTGCTAATAGTTATATATTTCAGATAAAAAAAAATAAAATAAAAAGAACAAATATAAATAATATGAAAATAAATTTAACTGAAGGATTATAAAGATACATATACAAGATTCAAGAATAAGAATACAATTATGTAACATCGCCTATTAATTACTAGTAAATGACACTTGAATCTAGCAATGTTTCAGGTTTAAGTTGTATACAAACATTCATGCTTCATCGTAGATTGTATTCATTCCACAACCATTGTAGCTCCTCCGGTGGAGACGCCTCCAACATCAACCTATCCAAGTCCTTAAACGACATGCCTCCTTTCGATAACTCAATCTTCGAAACTGATCTATGAAGATCCTGATTTAAGTCTAACTTATGATCTTCAACTGATGATCGAGTATTCTTTGCTTCTGAAGAGGAGCTCTCTTTAATCCATGCAACGCATGAATCCTTGCCGGTAAGCTTCTGAACCACCGATTTGAAGCTCGTAGAATCCACTTGAACGTACTGAGTATCCATTAGAACCACTTTTACTGCTTCACGCTTGTTGCTGGACATTGTTGAGTTTCTTGTGAGCTTTAATGATTGTGTTCGTGTGGTTTTTATATAGAGGTTTGAGTACTTCATGGAAGGAGACATGAAATGGGGGATTTGAGTTTTGACAGTTATTTGGCGAGGTATCAGATTGACCGTTAAAATTAGCAGTCTTGACTGACCCACGCGAGTTTGAGTCAAAGCACGCAATTTGGAATAGAAATCGTCAGTTCGTCAGCGAGTCAAAATTAACTTTTGGTGTTAATAAGGTTTCAACTTCCACGTGCTGAGAAAAATCTTGGATTTCACTTTCACAGACTATGACTAACAATTTTATTTTTATAATAATTTTAGATAGACTGCATGAGAATACCAAGACAGAAATCTTCAGAAGAGTTCTTCTCGAATTATTGAGTGACCATTTCTAATATATTAATATTCAACTGATGAAGAATTTGATCTATTTTCTGCAATAATTTAATGTTTTTTTTTCTTCATTAAAATAATTGGACATTAACGTTATGGTAATGATCACTTGTTTTAAAATTGATAAATATGATTAATTATCTGTTTGTAGACAAAAAAATTTGATTGTGTCAAGTCCACTCACATCGTACCCTCTAATATTATTAGTATACCATATGATTGGAATTTGGTTACTCATATTCGGTGGACAAATTTCTTTAAATATTGGCTCATTAGGAGAGATTTATATATATATATATATATATATATATATATATATGGTCTTGTTCTTATCGGTGCGTACTGATGTAACTACATCAGTATCAATGCATGCGGATCACTGATTATGAAGAAGTTTTGACAAGTGCATACATTTTGAGTTAAAGTATGTAAATCTAATGGTCCACATCTAACGCACTGATGAAGTTATATCAGTGCGCACTGACTTGAATATATATATATATATATATATATATATATAGATTAAACCCATGAAGTTAATAGAGTGCATACAAGGTGTTTGTAAGATTACTTATTAGAAGAAGATTAACTAATAATTAGTTATCATTATGAAAGAGAGAGAAAGTTTTAGAGAGAGAGAGTCTGATTCCCTTGGCCGTGAAGGGAGTCAGTTAGCAACCAACGGCAGGGGATGGAAAAAAGATTTCCGGGAAGGTTTGGTCTCTATCTTTGTAGACAATCTGAATCCGGTTGTCGATAATGGGTGTTTGTGGGGTGTTTTCAAGTCTTTTGGGAGGGTGAGAGATGTGTATCTCTCCTCGAAAATCATTGGTCGTGGAAGCAGATTTGCATTTATTCAGTTTGGGACAAGGATGGAAGCTCTCAAGGTGGTGAAGCTGACGAATGGCAAGCACATTTACGGATGGCCTGTTATCACAAAGGTAGCTGCGCATGACTGGAATCAAAGACGAACAATGGCAAGGATTGAAGAGAGGAGAGCATATCTGAGTTCGTCTAGTGAAGAAGCAAGAGTTGATGAGCGGCCTCAGGTTAGTCATATGGAGAAATGGTCATATGCAGAGGTAGTTGATGGTTACAAAAAGAAAGTTCAGGGCAGAGTTATGAGGGACAAAAATATGGTGAGGGATGACAAGGTCGTGGTGATGTCTTGGGATGGTTCGAAGTATGAGGATGGGTGGATTGAGAGATGTGCAGTGGGGATTCTAAAGGATTTTTCCAGTATTCAAAGTGTTAACAAGAGGTTGTGCAATAGAGACTTTTCCTTCTCATCTAGGTATTTGGGGGACAAAAGTATTGTGTGGGAATTTGAATCAGAGATTGAAAGAGATGGATTCATTAAAAATCGTTTTTTCTAGGATGATTGCTTCTCTTCAATGGGGAAATGGATAGATTCGGATGTTCCTAAGTCTAGATTTGTGTGGGTAAATGTTGCAGGTTTCCCTTTGAGATGGTGGTCTGACAGTTTCTTCAAAAAAGTTGGATGGTCATTAGGAGAACCGGTTCTGATAGCAGAGGAGACTAAGAATAGAAGAAGGATTGATCAAGGCAGGGTTTTGGTGCTGATTGCGCATGGGTATGTCTGTCCTCGTAAGATTAGAGTGGAGGAAGGAATGAACTCATTTGAAGTGATGATTGAGGAAGAGGGGACTCCAGCGTTTTCTTGGCTGTAAATTATTTTGGGGTTAAAGAGGTTTACATCACATGCTAGTTCAATTTTATCTCCAGGTAAGGATAGTCCAGCGTGCTTTCCAGTTCAAAATGATAATCCAAATCCGGGCCCCTCACTCTCCAAGGCTCGTGAAGACAAGGTAGAAACGTTGAAGAAGTCTTCCAGGCTATCCTCTGTCAGTTCTGATAAATCTGACCTTGATGTCAATGCATCGGAGGAAGGAATGGAAAACGCAATTGGCTCGTGCTTTAGCAATAAAAGCGTTGGTGGTGGGGTTGATGTCAGGAAGGAGTGTTTAAATTGTTCTTCAAAGCCAAGCATGGTCAATAGAGTTGGTGAGTTGTCAAATTCTGACAAAGACATGCTTGTCTTAAATGGAATTGACAAGCACATGGGAGTGAGAAGTTATCAGCAAATGAATAATGAAAAAGGGACAATACAACACAAGGGAGAGAGAGAAATTGATCACGTGGGAGAGGGTACCGAATATGTAATTTTAAAGCCAACTAAAGATAGTGTGGTCGTTGGTAGCTATCACTTTCTTTCAAAAAAGAAGTCAATGGTGGATTCAAAGGGTATTGCCAAGTTGTCTTGTGAGAATAGAGGAGTCTTGGCTAATGGTGATCTCGTTGATGGGAATTTGAAGATGAGGAAGGGTAGAGATTATTGCCTTGCGGTTAAGGGTCATGACATGAAGTTGAGGAGCTCCAAGAATTGTTTTATTATGTCAGGGAAACTTGAGGAGGAGATTTTAAGATTATAGATTATGGCATTGCTGTGGGATTCGATTTCAAAGATAAAAAAGTGAAGATGGCTGACATTTTTGCTAAGGTTATTTCGAAGCTGATGGGAATCAAGTCGAAAATGGCGAAGGAACAATAATTTTTTCTTTTTGTGGTCGTGGTGTTTCCTGGAATGTTGTTTCTTTGTTGTCTTGCTTATTAGTAGCTTTTGAGTTGTGTGGGTTGGGCCCGTTTTGGCAGTGCTTTGGTTTTGGGTCTGTGTTTTTGTTGGGCTTGTTATGGGTTTTGTTTGCTTTAGCTGTCTGTCTGTGGGGGCCTTCGTTGTCTCTGGCCTTTCGGGTTCTTGTTGCTTGCTTGTTATGGGCTTTGTGGGCCTCTTGAATAAAATTGCTTTTCAAAAAAGAGAGAGAGAGAGATTGAATCTCTAGTCTTTCCTATGGATCCCTTATTATAACTTTCTTTTTATTTATTTATTTATTTATTTATTTATTTATTTATTATATTTTTTTTATATTTTTTTTATGTGTTACAATAACTATTATAATAAGACTGTCGGGACCTGCCAAGATCAGACATTATATGTGCGATCCGGATATCTACTCTGATAACGGGAGATAACTCCTCCCACAACCGGGAAGAAAACTTTCCATACATACTTGTAAAATGTGTATGGTGGGATTTAAATATCTTACCACATATGAGGAAGGGAGGTGCACTACCAGCTCTGCTGAGAGGTGATGTGCATGGATCCCTTATTATAACATTAAGTAAGGATCATCTTAAAATCTATCGATTTTAATGAATTTTGATATGGATTTTTTTATGAATGATAATTTCAATGAAATCTGCTTATACATAAATTTTGAAAAAAATTCAAGAACTACAAATTTTTTTTTTTCCCGATTTTAATGAAAATAAAGCATCAAAAAATGAGAAGAAAAATAGGAAAAAAAAAAAATAGTATAGTGCTTGAAATTTGTCCTAATGAGCCGATACTTAAAGAAATTTGTCCACCAAATATGAGTATCCAAATTCCAATCATATGGTATACTAATAATATTAGAGGGTGGGGGCTCAAAACTATTTTGTCTACAAACAGATAACTAATCTTTTTTTTTAGCCTAAGAGACAGATCAAATAGGGATAAATCTCAAACAAAAGAATTACTAACAAAAAAATTTACTCGCAATCATATGGTATATTAAGAATTATTATGTAGTCAGAATTATCAAAACTTCGATAAAACATTAAAAACAAACACAACTGAGTATTAACCAAATACTTCTTTATGCTAGCTCATTCGTCCTCCTGCGACCGCAACCTAACCAACTTAGTAACAACTCAAAACAACATCAAGCTGAGATCGAAGATCATGTGCAATTTCAGCACAGTAAGTCCTGTTATGCATCAACAACAGTTCAAGCTCCTCTGCATTGTGAACAACGAATTTCTTGAAGCCATTAGGAAGATAATGATGGGTAGGCCGGTCTTCTTGTCTGTTCCCTATCCAATGTTTGGCATGAGAGTGCAGCCCTTGAACTTTCTCCTCACACGAGAATCAATACCCTTTGGTCTATGCCTAGGGATGTAACTAGGATTGAAGACTAGGGCATGCTAGACATATTTTTTTTACTGAAACATCGACATCATCTAGTTAGGAGGACATGGTGAGACGTCCTCGTAAAATGTATATTTTAAATAAATACTTTACAAAATTTTATTTTATTTTTAAAAAATCAAATTAAATTATAAGAGAAACATGAAACACAAATGGGAACACTTATTAAATTATACAATATTCTTATATTATTTTGATTCATTCTAAATATACTAATATAATGTTCTGAGAAATTTAATTAAATTTATTTAACAATATCGTTACTTTGTAAATTTAACATTGGATTAAATAATAATTGGATTACTCCTAAAATCTCATTATCTATTTAACAATAACCCTAAAATTTCAAAACAAAATAAAAATATTTAAAGCCATAATATTCACTCAAACATATCTAAATATTGATGTTGATAAATAGATTAAAGCAAGTTTGAAGAATGGAGAGAAATAATTGTTATTATAGAAAGAAGAAAAAGGAAAGAAAGATTATATTTTTTACTCTGATTAGGAATTAAAATTAATTATTTAATTAATTTTATTTTATTTTATTTTATTTTATTTATTTATTATTTTTTTTTTTTAAGGAGGTCACCCACCCTGTCCCCACACAGGTCCGTCCCTGTGACTATGCCAATTTGTCTTGACAGAGATCTTACGGTCCCTTTGGGGTCTCTTGAAATGCTTGGTCCTCTTCTTCACTATCTTCTTTGTTAGCAATGGTGCCACCATTTTTTCTTCCTTTAACTTACCGTCTTCCTCGGTTAGGGTTTTACTTGGCAGCTGAGCTAAACAGATAATTAATTATACTTATCACTTTTAAAGCAGGTATATGTACCTGTTTTAAAATTGATAAGTACGATTACTAATAAAATAATATGAACATTTACATTATGGTAATGATCACTTGTTTTAAAATTGATAAGTATGATTAATTATATGTTTGTAGACAAAAAAAAAAAAAAAAAAGAGTTAGTTTTGATTGTGTCAAGTCCACTCACATCATACCCTCACCCTCTAATATTATTAGTACTAGTTTGCAGCCTGTACGATGTGTGGATATGTTAAAAAATAACATAATTGTCATCAAATTTATTTTTTAAAATATAAAATTTCAATGCTCTAATTTTTTCAATTGTCTCATATATCAACCTTTCAACTTGAATGGTGACAATTTTTGATCATTTGGTTTCCAATTTATGTTATAAATTGCTTGATTTTGTGAAAGGGGAATAAAAAATAAATAAATAAAAAGGAAGCACATAAAACAACTATTCTCTTACTAAACAACTATATAATATAATATAGATATAATCTTACAATTGAAATTAACAAAAATTAGAAAGAACAGGCACTGAAAAAACAATTTGGCTACAAATTTATGTATATGATTTTTTTGCAAAAGCCTATCACTATTTTTACATTTGAAATATTCTAAAACTGTTCTCATATATTCTCTCCATATATTAACTTCAATTATATCTTCTAGACATGGAGTGCATGTCGTGTCTTAAAGATAAACGATGAAAATAAATGATCTAACTAACCTCCTTGAATTTGCACTAACGCAACCCCTATATATATATATATATATATATATATATATATATATATATATATATAAAATCAAGTTCAACAAATCAATCACAACTTAATAATAATAATAATAATAAAAACAATATATCATAGACGTATATATTAAAACATTTATTATCTGTATAAATACCTTGGAAAAAAGTGGTAGCTAGAGCTCTGAACATGTTCAAATCCTTAGCAAGAGAATATAGTTTGTATATATTTCGATACCAAAAATAAACATTCATATTCAAGATTTAATTGTAACACAAATTTTATATATAAAAAACAAAACAGTTCATGAATATTACCTCTTTTTTTGCGGTCACGATTCTTGGCCTAGTCTTATAGTGACTGAGCAATCGCCTAATCCTGTTGAATACATACATCAATAATACTACAATTTTAACTAAAATAGATAAAAGTATTACATGAACTATACATAGATAATAAATAAACAAAAACAAATATTGTTTACTCTCAGAACCTACCATATATGGAGATCCATTAATCCTAAATAAGCACTAAAAAAGGACACAACAAAATATAAGTATTATATAAAAAAAAATATATATTGAAAAGGAAAAAAGTGAAATCATAAATGATGAACCTTAGAGGACTTGGTTAGTTGTGGGAATTTGGGCAGGCGGTGATCAGAAGAGGAGGGAGCAAGATGGTTCTAGGTCGAAAGTCTGAGGAACACATACGTCTAGAGCCAATTTAACCTTCCTCCATTTGTTGTGTCACGAACATGTTATGTTTAGGCCATATTTTCCTATAATATATATATTAAAAAAAAGATATAAAAAAAAAAAGAAAAGAAGATGATATGTAAGAAACAAAGCAAATAAATATATTGTATACAGAATAAGAGAGAGTGAGAGGAGTTTTTGACTTTTTTCACGGGTTGATAGTGCATGTTTATGTTACCATGATGGTGGAGGATACTGGTCATGTTAAAGACCCATAGGCGCGTTCAAGTCAGAAATTTGAACCTGTAGCGGGTGCGGGTTTAAAAAAAGAATCTGCACTCGTGAACCCGCAAAGCTATACAAATTATATAATATTCATTATTTAAAATATTATAAATTTAAACACTAAGTAAACATTTTATCTATAAAAAAGAATAAAATATAAAAATTCCACTCATTCCAAGTTTTAGGAATTCTAAAGGTTCTACCATCGGCTATATATAATGATTTTTGGCTCTTTGCCTCGACTAAAAAACACACTTTAAATGAGTTGAAGCTTTCACACTATTAAATTTTTTTAATATTTAAGGTTATAATATTTTGTATATCAACAATACAAAAATATTATACAAGTATTATTTTTACGGGTTTGCGGGTGTGACCCATGGACTCACTTAGTTTCATGGGTTCATGGGCGAGTGTGGGTGCCTGATGTATAAAATCGTGTTATAAAAACTGAACTCGCAAGTGCACGAATCGTGAAGATAAGTACAGCGGCAAGTAGGGGTGGGCGCGAAAACCGAAACCGAATTGAACCGAACCGAAAAAGGGTGTTTGGCTCAGTTCATAGCTTCTATTCTGTTCAAAACCAATTTGAAATTTGAAAACCGAATTGAATTCGGTTTGATTTTGGTTTTGAAAATACAAAACCGAATTGAACCGAATAAACTGAATTGTCTTAATAAATTATTTTGTAAGGTTCAATTTTATTATGGGCTATTAGTTGATGATGTTTAATTTTGGACTATATTATGTACTACAGTTTTTTACTTCTATTTTATAGAAGTTATAAATATTTTATATTTTGATTGAGTATGTAAACTAAATATAATTGAAATTTTAGATTTGGATTGAAAATTGAGTTGTATTTTGTTTAAATTATTGGGTAATTGGCACAAATACCCCCTGAACTCAACGTTCGTGGCTATTTCACCCCCTATACTTTTTTTTAGGCAGTAAACCCCCTGAACTATCATAAATTGGCAATGGCTAACGGAACCCTAATTCTGTCTAGGGAAAATTACATTAAGTCCCCCTGATTATTTATATAATTGCATTAAACAGGAAAAATATAATAATATGACACGAATACCCCTCTGACCAATTTTTTTTTTTTAAAATTAAATTTAAAATTGAAATAATAGTTAAATAATAATTAAATTCTGAATTTTATTATAAAGACAATTAAATAAATAGAGAAATGAAAAAAGTAAATTGATATAACAATTATTTAAATTATCTTTTTATTTAAATATCCCTAAATATAAAACCAAGACAAATATTTAAATTATTTAAGAAAAATAAAAATAATGGTTAAATAATAATACAATTCCCTTTCAAAAAAATAATAATAATACAATTCTATTTTTTTTTATAAAGAAAATAAAATCTTTGAAAAATTAAAACATCTTTAAAATCTCTACCATCCATCTCAAAGATGGACGGTGGAGAAATATTTATTATAATAAATTCAAATAAAAAAAAAGCATTTTTTTTAAATTGATTGATTTATCTCAATTTGTTTTTTGAAATAGATTGATTTATCTCAATTACAAAATAATAATAATAATAATAATACAAATACAAATTTTTAAAAATTGAATATCGCTCCAATTAAAAACACACATAGAAGAATTAAAAATTAAATTTTTTAATTTTTGGTTTCTGGGTGTTGCAAATTTAAATATTTTTATTTCTTTAGAGAAGGGAAATTTTTAAGGATTTGATGGAGAAACATATGTTCATTTAATTAGATGGATCGATATTCATTTAAAAATATTTATTTGAAATTTTTTATTTTAAGGATTTCTCTTCTCTATGTTCATTAAGTTAAAAAAATTAATTTAAAAAACACAATTCACAAACCAATAAATGAAATCCAATTAAAAAAATTTAAAAAAACAAAATAATAATAATAAAAGAACATTGATGGATCTTCATTAATGGAGAAACTTATTATTTTATTTTTTAGGTAATTGAGATCAACAATTATTTTTTTTTGAAAGGGAATTGTATTATTATTTAACCATTATTTTTATTTTTCTTAAATAATTTAAATATTTATCTTGATTTTATATTTAGGGATATTTAAATAAAAAGATAATTTAAATAATTGTTATATCAATTTACTTTTTTCATTTCTCTATTTATTTAATTGTCTTTATAATAAAATTCAGAATTTAATTACTATTTAACTATTATTTCAATTTTAAATTTAATTTAAAAAAAAAAAAAATTGGTCAGAGGGGTATTCGTGTCATATTATTATATTTTTCCTGTTTAATGCAATTATATAAATAATCAGGGGGACTTAATGTAATTTTCCCTAGACAGAATTAGGGTTCCGTTAGCCATTGCCAATTTATGATAGTTCAGGGGGTTTACTGCCTAAAAAAAAAGTATAGGGGGTGAAATAGCCACGAACGTTGAGTTCAGGGGGTATTTGTGCCAATTACCCTAAATTATTTTTTACATATTATGTTTTCTTACAAAAGTTTAAGCCTAAATGCCAAAAAAGCAACTTAAAGGTCCAAAAAATTAAAAAAACATATAAAAAAACCTTCAGAGCCCAATATGCCCAAAACCGAATTGACCGAACCAAACCAAACCAAGATAAAGGTGTTCGGTTCAATTCGGTTTTCAGGTTCAAAACGGTTCAAACTGATTCATATTTTCAAAAACCGAATATATGTCGGTTCAATACGGTTTTGGTCAAAACCGAACCGAATCGAACTGATCCATGCCCACCTCTAGTGACAAATAGAGATCGTTCCCACGAGGAAAAGTGAATTATTGACTAGAACTAATTCTAATTAAAGTTAAATTAAATTAAGCAAAAGATTGTTGAGAGTTTGATTAAACTAAAACTAAATTAAATTAAACTAAGTAAGCAATTAAAAAGAATATGATGTTGTGATCAAGAGATGAAATACCAGGTATCGATGCTCCCCATATGTAATACTCAATGTTTATCAATTAATCCCATTTACAAGATTCAATCAAAATTAAGGGTTTATTCCAATCTTAATTATGGTATTACTGTTATTCCTACTCGGGCTTAATCACATGTTCTCAATCACTACTCACTTTTCCAAGGTGTGAGCAATAACTAAAAACCCATTACGTGCAAGAATTTGTGAGCCAAAACCCTCTCACATATTCCTATGTCAAAAGTAAATTTTATTCATTCAATTGAAAAGTAATTAAGACAACCTATAGTCTTACAGCACAACCTTAATTTATAAATTATGGAAACCCTAGACAAGCAGCAATTAATTTCCATAGATTAATACAAGTAAAGAATAAAGACATATAATGAATTGAACAAATCTAAACTTGAATTGATAAATAAAATTATGGAGTTTGAATCATAACAAGAGCATCACATAGGTTCACATTGATTCCCTAGTATGGAGTTAGTTACACATGACGAAAATATCAAGAAAAGAGAAAGAAAAGATAAAACTCATTAAGGCCTTCAATGATGAAATCTTCTTCATCTTCAAATCTTCTATGTGTAAAGATGGATTAGGGAAAGTTGTTTTTTGTCTGATGGTAGAAGTTTGGTTTGTATGATGGTGTTGTCATGTCTACGTGATCAAGTCTCTTTCGAAACCCTAAAGTTGATCTATTTATATGCTTTTAGGAGTTGGACTAATTTTAGGAATCTTTCTCTAGGTGGATTGTCAAGCCTCTGTCCGTACCGCTGTGGGTAGCACAGCGGTTTAGACAATGGAAATCTCTAATGCTGAAACGCTATGTAATTTGGACAGCGAGATAGGAAGCGCTTTGGACAACAGATTTCTCCAGAGTTGAACCATTGTGATAATTGGACAGCGCTTAGGATAGCGTTTACCTCTGGTTGTGAACCGTTGTATGTGTCATTGTGTAAGGCACATCAGTTGCAACATCGGATTGCTGAAAATTGCAATTAAGTCCCTCAATTATTCCAAAACCTTCTTTTGACCTCTGAAAATCTCTAAACACACCTTTTGGGAATAATAACTTGAAAATGCTCAAACAAATAAATTAAATTCCTAAATAGCTCAAGAAACAAGCAATTGATAGAGGGAATGAGAATTAAAAACATATACAAATAATGACCGATCAGTGCCCCCAAAACCTGTGGGTGAAACCCGCACCCGAACCCGTTTATTTTCGTGGGTTCGCGGCCGGGTTTGGATCACAAAACGTTTCACGGGTTTGGGTTTGGGTTTTGCGAAACCCGTTAGAACTCGACCCATTGCCATTCCTAAATCCTAACCACAAGGTATATTAAAAAAAAAAAGAAAAAAGAATTAAGGTGGCCTATAGTAAACAGATGACACGAAAATGTAAAAGGAGAGGGGAAGAGTGTGGTTGAAGCCCAAGAATACTAAGCCCATATTTTGTTCTATGACATTAAAATTTAAAATCTTAACATTTTTAGTAAAGGCCCTACTAACCCTAGGAATTCTAAGCCCATTCAACTGTCTTGATTTTGTAAATCTCCCAAAAACAGGTTTGAATTACTTGTACGTAATAAGTGATTAGATGATAGGGATGGCAATTGATAACTTGCGGGTTGGGGTTGTGGTTTTGGTCGTGGAACCTTGGTTGTAGGGTTTGATAAATTTTTAAAATTTATTTGTAAGTATATTTTATTGAAATTATTATCCATAAAAAAATTTCATATTAAAATTTATTAAAATCGATGGATTTCATTACGGTCATAACTTTATTTTAAAATAATGGATCCCTTATGGACAGAGGCATGAACGATGACCGGATAGAGACACGAACGGCAACGGGAAAAGAAATGATGAGAGTCAAAGCTTTCAGTTTTTACGTTTTATATTTGTTTTATGTTTAAGTGTTGTAATAGATGAAAGTATTTCTAGTTATGGTTTAAATTGGAAAAGTGGTTTTAAGGGAAATGAGTTGGGTATGAGGATTTGGGGATCGGGAGGAAATGCCCATCTCTAGGTGGATAACTTGTTAGTTATAACTCATTTGCCACTTAGAGTAAATAATTTAATGAATTTTAATGAGATCTTTTGCATGGATGATAAGAAAAATGAAATATACCTATGAGAAAATTTTGAATTTTTTTTTTTTTTTAATTTGGGAACTATTTTTTCTAATTTTTAAAAGTAAAACAAATTTTAAAAGTGGGAAAATATAGGACAAATTTAGAAAAAATAGTTCCCGATTTGGAAAAATTTTAAAATTTTTCCCATAAATATATTTCATTTTTCTTATCATCCATGCAAAAAATATCATTAAAATCCAATAAATTTCTTCATGTTATGAATGATTTAGACATAAGAATTTACTCGATTTTTTTTTTTGGTTCGATTCCATTCAGTTTTTGGTGAACTAAAACTATATTTGACTTATATAAACTTGGTTTTCGATTTTGAAAATCGGGATGACTCGTCTTAACATTGCCATCGGCGATTGGTATTCGGTTAAATTCTGTTAATGTTGGATAGTAAAATGTTGTGCACCCTAAATGTTAAAAATGAAAAAAAAGAAAAAAAATGTTGTGCACCCTAGCTAAACCATACGAAAACAATAAATAAAAATAAAAAAAAAAAGGGAAAAAAAATAAAAATTGTCCTCACTGTTACTCTCTTTCTCTGGATATCGAAATAGTTGTCAAATCTTCATTTGAGCTGAGCCTCTCTCAATCGTTTTAATAAATTGAAGATTGATGAACAGTAAAATGCATTGATAGATGAGTATTTTTTGATGTCTCTCCCCAACAAACGCACAGCCACCACCACCAATAACAACAACAACAACAACAACAACAACAATTGTCCTCCCATGAAGAAGGCCAAGTCTCAGGCCGTCGACGCCGCCTCCAAGAATGGCCTCCACCACCACGACTTTGCCTCCTCTCCGGAATCCGACGTCGTCTTCGACCCCTCCTCCATGTCTCTCGACGACGATCTCAAGCCCGATGAGCCTCGCGCCCCCGCCACCGCCAATTTGGCCCGTAAGAAAGCCCAGCCTCCTCAGCCAGCAAAGAAATTCGTCATCAAATTCCGCAAAGGTAATGCTTTGCGTTTTCTATTACAGGAATTTTATTGATGCTGTCTCGTTCGATTAGTTTAGGTTTTTTTTTTTTTTTTTTTTGTCTGTAACATTTCTGGGTTTTGTGTATTGTTGGGATTTTGTGCTACTATTAGAGTCAGTGAGCTTGTATGATCTGAGGAATGGAGGGTTTTGCTGGTTCAGTGTTTGAGAAGCTTAATTATCCTTTTTTTGTGTATAATTTTATTGTAACTGAGAGGGTTATTTAACATGATTACTTTAATTTCTATGTGATTTTTCTGTTTCTAATTTGTTTATTGTGGAGCTTTCAATTGGATCTGATGGTCTTTTAAAGCTACTTAAAGGCCATTGGAGTGAACAACCTAGAATCTAGATTAGATTCATAGGACAACTGGTTAAATTCATACAACATTCTAGTAATAATTTTCTTAATATGTTGATATGTCAATGTTTAGTATGCAACTGAAAAAGCCTTGTTGGAGTGGAATATTACTAGCAGTAGTGAAGTTAGAAATTAAAAAAAAAAAAATCCTAACTTATGGTCTATATTGATTAAGGTTCCTGGTATTCTCATCTATAAATAATCTTTCATTTTGCTTCTGTGGAGCTAAACCAACACTTACCCACAAATTTTAAGGATGCTTCGGCAAAGCTGAAGTCACCTTGACAACCATATTTTTAAAATCTTGAAAAATTCTTTACTAATGGTTTATATTGATAAAGGTACTTTCTCATCTTCTTTCATTTTTCATTTGTGAAGCTAAACCAATGCTACCCACAAATTTTGAGGAGGATACATGGGCAACGCTGAAGTCAGCTATACAAGCTATATTTTTGAAGCAGCCAGACTCGTGTGACCTGGAAAAGTTATATCAGGTAGATATTAATACAATTTTCTTTTACAGCTTTTAATGATGTGGTTCTTAATTTGAATATTTGTCATGTAAGGGGTTTCCTTAGTTAAATAATTATGTTATTCTTAGGCTGTCGACAGTCTTTGCCTGCACAAGATGGGGGGAAGCCTTTATCAACGGATTGAAAAAGAATGTGAAACGCATGTATCTGCAGCAATACATTCATTGGTTGATCAAAGCCCGGATTTGGTTGTTTTCTTGTCACTTGTTGAGAGATGCTGGCAGGATCTTTGCGATCAGATGTTGATGATTCGTGGCATAGCCTTGGTTTTAGATAGAAAATATGTAAAACAAACACAAAATGTGCGTTCGTTGTGGGACATGGGCTTGCAGCTTTTCCGGAAATATCTTTCTTCATATTCAGAAGTTGAGCATAAAACTGTCACTGGCCTTTTAAGAACGATTGAGAGGGAAAGGTAATTGCGAGAAAGTTTTAATGAATGAAAAATAGTGCTGTATATTGTATTTTGTAGATTTTGGTCGATATTGAAAGTCAATATATCCTTCTTTAAATCCTTTATTTCTCCCTTCTCTTTCTTATTAATTCAATGTTGTGGTTAAGGTGTTTTAAGTTGTACCTTGAGTGTACCCCATTCAAAAATGTTTGAGTGATTTTTTGTGAATGGAATATTTTATGCTGGTAGCTGAGAAGGTGTAGCCTCTCTTTGTATGTAAATGGTTGTGAGGACAACAAAACACATCTGTTTGGAAGATTTAGGTGATTAGGCATGCTTCTGTCAACAAGGAAGATTAACAGTGAGAGAGCATGATCTGTAAAAATCAATTATCATAGGTTTTGGTATAGATAATGTATGGTAATTAGAATGTTATAAAGTGTTATTATTGATTGTATGGGAATTGCACAGAGCAAGTAACATGTAATTTACTTGACATGGGTGATGTAGAAGTTGCAGGTGACCAGTTATGCCTTATTCTTGTTTATATAATTGTTTACTGCTTTGCTTGTGAGTTGTATGAGTTGAAATTGTTTGTTCTTACAATTGCTTGTACAAATCAAACTAATGCTTCTCATTTCTCTTCTCTCATGTGAATGATGGCTTGATAATTAATATCATCTTGATTAACTTGTTTTGTTTGAATTGATATGCTTCATTTGCATCCTGGAATTTACATTTTTCTTCTTCTTTTTTTGGTGGTGTTGGGGTATGTGTATCTGTGTGTGTGTGTTTGGGGGGATCATATTTCAGATTAGGTGAAGCTGTTGATAGGACTCTCCTTAGTCATCTTTTGAAGATGTTTACTGCTCTAGGAATTTACTCAGAAAGCTTTGAGAAGCCATTCCTTGAGTGCACATCCGAATTTTATGCTGCAGAAGGCATGAAATACATGCAGCTATCAGATGTTCCAGATTACTTGAAGCATGTTGAGGTATGTTTCCTTTTCCCTATCCATTCTATAAGTGAATGCTGCTGCTGAATTTTAGACCTTTCTACCGCATTGTTAATTTCTACATTATGGACTATTCTTCTTCTAAGATTGTTTAACTTACTGGCTGGTTTTTTTTACTTATGATGCTTAATGTATTTTGACATAAATAAGATGTGTTGGATACTTCTTCTCACAGATAAGATTGCATGAAGAACATGAAAGATGTTTACTCTACCTGGATGTAAGTACAAGAAAACCGCTTATAGCAACTGCAGAAAGACAACTTCTTGAACGCCATATAACTGTGATTCTTGACAAGGTGTGAATCTAATTATTTCTCTAACTGTTCCTTTGCTATTTTATTTGTACCTCTTTCGGAGAATTATGGTCTCACTGATCTTTCCAGGGGTTCACAATGCTAATGGATGGGCATCGAACTGAGGACCTTCTGAGGATGTACTTACTTTTCTCAAGGGTCAATGCCCTTGAATCGTTAAGGCAGGCCCTTGCCTCGTATATTCGAAGAACAGGGAATGGCATTGTTATGGATGAGGAGAAGGATAAAGATATGGTTTCTTCCCTCTTAGAGTTTAAATCTTCTCTTGACACAATATGGGAAGAAAGCTTTTCAAAGAATGAAGCATTTTCCAACACCATAAAGGATGCGTTTGAGTATCTAATTAATCTGCGTCAGGTCAGCATGTTTTATTATTGTTTTTTTTCCTCCCCCGAGAGATTAGAATTCATGATTTTAAAAAAGTACAATATGCATTTACATGTTATTGTATTTGCATTATTGCATGGTAAGGAAAGCACAATTTATATCAAGATGGAAATATGAAAGTGGCATATATCAAGATTAGGTTGTTTGTTTAATGAATATATTATAACAGCAACAAGAATAATAACAATATTAATATTTGGGAAGTCGGCAACAATCATTTTGAAGAAAGAGTTAGAGCACAGTTTGAATACCTCCCTTGCTGGCAAGGTGCATGCATATTTTCATTAGATGGGATATTCACTTTTCAGTGTGGAATTTGAATGTTAACTACCACATCTGCATACTAAATGCAATGATTTTGCCATATGTTTTAAATGCTTGGATTTTGTGGTGTGTTCCTATGATCCCTGAAGGAAAGTTGATTTCTTTGAGGGATGCTTACTCAACTTTTCTGTAGTGTGCTTCTGAGATTAGACAGTCTGAATAAATGGTGTCAACCTTTACTTTTTTAATGGAAATGAATTTAAGAGTAAATTTCATTCGCCTCCCCTGAGGTTTTGTCCAACAGCGGTCCTGCTTAATTTGAAAAATAGGTGAAGATCTCCCCTAGGATAGGTTTATGATAAATTTTGTTCAACTTCAGTCGTCTTTGATATTTCCAGTGATGTTTGTGTTATTTTCAGATTTCATTGGAGGTTTTTGACAGCTATCATAATAAGTGGAGTTTGTCTATATTTTAGTCAAACCTTAAAGAGATTTATAAAATTTTCGTAAAATTTAATGTATGTTTTTGATTCATCTTACTGGTTCACTTTTTATATATGTTGGAAGTTGTTAGCTCAATGATAAGGCTCTAGTTTAAAATAAAGAGATTTGAGTAGTTTTGTTACTCAAGTCTTATCTCTAGGTAGTTTAATTAGTCTGATTACTGTTTTAGGATAGATTGAATTTCCTAGATTAATGGATGGCTGCTGTATGCCTCATATATATTGCTTTTCTGTTTCTGATGTTCATGAAGTGAAATAAAACTTCTATTTCTCTACATGGTATCAGAGCATCCCCTGAATCCTAAAAATCTTTTGTGACCAAGTACGGAATGGCATTCCCAGCCTACTCCGTTACTTCTTCCTCGGAAGCATCTACCTCTAATAACTTTGGAGGTTCAAATAACACTCTCAATCTTCCTCATTTGCCCATCACTAGTCATAAACTAAATGGGCACAGTTATCTTCAGTGGTCCCAGTCAATGATGATGTTCGTATGCGGCAAAGGGAAAGATGATTTTCTAACCGGAGTCGTGAAGTCACCGGAGAAGGAGGACGCAGCATACAAATCATGGAAAATAGAAAATAATATGGTGATGTCATGGTTGATCAATTCAATGAATGACATCGGAGAAAATTTTCTACTCTATGAGACAGCCTAGGAGATATGGGAGGCTGCCAAAGAAACCTATTCCAACAGTGAAAATACATCAGAATTGTTTGGAATAGAGAGTGCCCTGCATGATTTACGTAAAGGAGAGACAACTGTCACTCAGTAATTCAATACGTTGATGCGACACTGGCAGCAACTTGACGTGTTCGAAAAACATAAGTGGACCTGTTCCAATGATGAGGCCCTGTTCAAAGAGATCGTGGAGTAGAAAACGGTGTTCAAGTTTCTCCTTGGTCTGAACCAGAACTTAGATGAGGTCACAGAGGAAGGGTTCTAGGAATGAAACCAATTCCTAGGATTCGTGAAGTATTCTCAAAAGTACGCCGAGAGGAGATTAGAAAGAAAGTGATGATGGGTACGCAAGCAAAGACCGAATCAACAACTCCTCCAATGAGAGCTCTGCCTTGGTTGCTAGAGGTACTTAGTATCAGTCCAATGAAAATCTACCTAGGAAAGGGAGGCCATGGTGCAAACATTGTCGAAGGCCTAGACACACCAAAGAAACATGCTGGAAACTTCATGGGAAGCCAGTAGATTGGAAACCTAGATTCAATAATGAGAAGGAGAGTCACGACAACATGGTGACTAGACATGAAGGCACCACAACCGACTCCAATCTATTTAGCAAGGAGCAAATGGAACTGCTGCACAAGTTAACTTAATCACTCGCCTCATAATCCTAATCCATCAATTATTGGAACCAGTACCCTAGCACAGAATGGTACATTCCTAAATGCTTTGAAAGTAAAAAAGGAGAACTTTAGTTCATGGATAGTGGACTCTGGTGCATTAGATCACATGATCGGAGATCCAAGTATATTTCATAACTATAACCCGTGTTATGATAATCTTAATGTAAGAATTGCAGATGGATCCCTCTCAAAAGTTGTAGGGACAGGTTTTGTGGTTATTTCAGAAACAATTACATTACACTCTGTTCTTTTGGTTCCAAAACTAGATTGTAATTTGTTGTCTATCAGCAGACTTACAAAAGAATTGAATTGTATATCTAAATTCTTTCCTTTAGGACTTGGATTTGGGGAAGATGATTGGCAGTGCTAAGGTTTGTTCGGGACTTTATATCCTCAAAGTTGAAGATTTCCGGGACAAACAATCAAAAAAGGTTTGAGTCTGCATCCTTCAAAAATTAGCTTAGTAGTCAATCTAGGAGTCACGTTAGGTTAAATAATGGTAGTGTCGTAATGTTGTGGCACTATCGCTTAAGTCACCCCAATTTTTTGTATCTTGAATAAAAATCCACTACAATATCAGTGTGAAATCTATCAATTCTCAAAACACTCAAAAATGTTTTCCACGAAATGGTTACATATCATTACATCCTTTCCCAATAATCCATAGTGATGTGTGGGGATCATCTAGAGTTAACAACATCTATTGATGACCATACTAGGATAACCTGGATATTCCTCATGAAAGAGAAATCTGAAGTAGGTCAAATTTTTCAAAAATTTAACAGTATGATTAAAACTCAATTTCAAACTAGAATCCAAGTGGTAAGAACCGATAATGGTAAAGAATATTTTAGTTTGAATTTGAATAATTATCTGCTAAGTGAAGGAATTATTCACCAAAGCTCCTGTGTCAATACTCCACTACAAAATGGAGTATCAGAGAGAAAACCAACACCTTTTAGAGGTTGCTAGGTCTCTTATGTTGTCCATGAATTTACCTAAACACTTTTGGGCGGAAGCTGTCCTTACTTCAGCATACCTTATAAACCGATAACCATCCAGAGTGCTAAGTTTTCAAACCCCATGTCAAGTTCTTCTTCAATCATATCCTCATATACGTATTCTATCTAGAATTCTATTTAAGGTATCTGGTTGCTCTGCATTTGTCCACATTCATCAGCAAAATCGTAGTAAACTTGATCCTAAGTTTGTTAAATGTATTTTCTTAGGATACTCTCCCTGTCAAAAAGGGCATAAATGGTACTGCCCTATAACACGAAAATCCTACGTGTCTATGGATGTTACATTTATGGAAAACCCAACCTTTTTACTCCAAAACCGAAATTCGGGGGGATAAATGAAGAACAATCTCTTTTTTGGGAGACTCAAAAATCGGTTCAGTAAAAAAACCCAAAAATCGGTTCAATCTGATAAGCATAGTCATAGTTCATTGAGTCCTTGTGAAACTCTAGAGCCTCACATATTTGAAACTCTATCTCACAACAAGTCATTGAGTCCTTGTGAAACTCTAGAGCCTTACACATCTGAAACTCAATCTCACAACAAATTAAGTCCTAGTGAAACTCCAAACACCGTAAATGAGTCTCCTAAAGCACATCCAACTCCAAATACAATCATTGAATCAGATAAAAATATACTTAATTCTCTTAAAGCACATCCAACTCCAAACAGAGTCATTGAGTCAATGAAAATTCCAATTGGATTGTTTATTCTTGGAAAAAGAAAACAGAAAAGGATATGATGACTCAAACATCTCTCAAGCAAGGTCAAGCAACTAAACCGAATCAAATAGTCCAAGAGAGTGAACCAGATAATGACACAGTGGGTGAAACCTATGTGGACAGCACAAACTCTGAAACTGTCAGCAACAAGAGTTAGTATTCAAACCTTGATCCAGCCCATTGCTCTGAGGAAAGGGGTAAGGGAGTGTAGAGATTGTCACCTCTACCCAATGTGCAACTTTCTATCATACAAAGGTTTGTCACCAAACTTCTGCTCATTTGCTCTCAACCTCTCAAAGGTTCAGGTCCCTAATAACATTCAAGAGGTTCTCACAATTCTTGAATGGAAGGCAATTGTATGGGAAGAGTTGAGAACATTAGAGAAGAATGAGATTTGGGAGATTTCGGAGTTACCAAAGGGGAAGAAGCCAGTGGGTTGTAAATGGATATTTACTGTGAAACACAAAGCTGATGGAAGTGTGGAAAGATTCAAGGCCCGACTAGTTGCTAAAGGATTTACATAGTCATATGGGATCGACTACCAGGAGACCGTTGCCCCAGTAGCCAAACTCAACACCATTTGAGTTCTACTATCATTAGCTAGAATCTTCACCAACTAGATATCAAAAACGCATTTCTAAATGGAAATTTGGAAGAAGAGGTCTACATGGAGGTATCACTTGGTCTAGTGGATGAATTCAATTACAATAAAGTCTGTAGACTAAAAAAATCCCTATATGGGCTCAAACAATCCCCAAGAGCTTGGTTTGAGAGGTTTACAACCGTTGTCAAAAGATATGGGTACCTACAATGCCAAGCAGACTATACATTGTTTGTGAAACAAACCCTCGAAGGTAACATTACTGTCCTTATTGTTTATGTGAATGATATCATCAACCATGAGGAAGAAATAAAGGGGCTGAAGACTTCTTAGCTAAGGAATTCGAAGTCAAAAGACCTAGGAAGCCTCAAATACTTCCGAGGTATGTAGGTTGCACGGTCAAAAGAATGGGATATCAATATCACAAAGGAAGTATATACTGGATCTTTTGAAGGAGGCAGGAATGCTTGATTGCAAACTAGCCGAGACTCCTATGGACTACACCACAAAATTGGGATTAGTGAAGAATAATCCACCTGTAGATAAAGGAAGATATCAAAGGCTAGTGGGAAAGCTAATCTACCTATCACATACTAGACCAGATATATGCGTCTCTGTTAGTGCCATAAGTCCGTTCATGAATAGCCCAAGTGAGGAGCATTTGAATATTGTACACCACATTCTAAGGTGCCTAAAAATGACACCAAGAAAGGGTCTCCACTTTAAAAAGGGTACCAGCAGGGATATAACAATCTTTTCCGATGCTGATTGGGCTGGTTCGATCATAGATAGAAGGTCTCATATGAACCTCACCAAGAGCAGTGAGACCTGGAACCAATATATGAAGGATCGTTTTCTAATTTAAGTTTATAACAAAGAACAATATAAGGACCGTGACCTGTTATCTATAAGGAGAAAAGAACCAACGGTATCAGAAAGTTGTAGACGCCACGCTCAAGAACGAGAAGGAACTGTGAGTGATAAGTCAAGGTTTAAGAACCAAAGAGAAAAGTCTCTTAATATTTTAATTCAAAAATCTTCTAAAAAATACATCTACTTGTCCCTTATAAACTAAAATATCTAAACCCTAAAAAGAAAAGAAAGGCTATACGCCAAGCACAAGAAGGAAACAAATATTCAGCAATTAATGCCTTACAATCATGAAACTAAAATAAAGACTAAAAAGAAAATATGCTGAAATTGAAACTCCTCCAACCATACGCCGCTCACCACATGCCCAAGTCTCTTATTCGGCCTAATCAGTTGCCTTGATGACGTTGACTAAGACTTGGTCTTCAAGTTGGTCTATCTTGGACTTCAACATTTCAGATTCAGCCCAAGTTTCTTGAATCAGGCCATTGAGTGCTTCTTTGAATCTCTTAGCCCTTGCCCTTGTTATTGGCCCAACTAGAACATGCAATGGATCCCTTGGTGCAGCTCCCTTATTCTCATCAAGGTCCACCTTAGGGTATTGCACCTATGTTTGGGGAAATTTGGTCATATGGCGAAGCAAGAAACAATCGGTTGTGTCACGAAGCAGCGCTGAGGCTGAATTCAAGGCCATGGCTCATGGCATTTGTGAAGGGATATGGCTGAAAAGACTGGTGACAGAACTTAAGATTCCTATGGAGAGCTTGATGGAACTAATGTGACAATCAGGCAGCTATAAGCATAGCTAAGAATCCCGTACATCATGACATGACAAAGCATGTTGAGATTGATCGACATTTCATCAAGGAGAAGATTGAAGCAGGGGTTATCAAACTAGTCTATACTCCTACAGCCTCCCGGACAGCTGAAATTCCTACCAAAGCTCTCCATAGGGTCAGCTTTGAGGAATTAAGGTCCAAGCTAGGTATGATTAACATGTACCGCCCAGCTTGAGGGGGGATGTTGGAAGTTGTTATCTCAATGATAAGTCTCTAGTTTAAAATAAAGAGATTTAGTAGTTTTTTTACTCAACTCTTATCTCTAGGTAGTTTAATTAGTCTGATTACTGTTTTAGAATAGTTTGAATTTCCTAGATTAATGGATGGCTTCTGTATGCCTCCTATATATTGCTTTCTGTTTCTGATGTTCATTAAGTGAAATAAAACTTCTATTTCTCTACAATATCAGTGAGTCGTTACAACTTACCATTAATTTATTTTACCATGTCTTCCAATTTTGTGGCTAACGGTTAAATATTTGCACCATTTAATAGAACCGACCTGCTGAGCTGATTGCAAAGTTTCTAGATGAGAAGCTTCGAGCAGGAAATAAGGGTACTTCTGAAGAGGAATTGGAGGGTACACTTGATAAAGTCTTGGTTTTATTCAGGTTTATCCAGGTAATAATGTTTTCTTTACATAAAATATGGATATACTGTTATATTGAACAAGAGTTTATAATCTGCTGGTATTGATTTTCTCTTATCATTTACTTTTTGGTGGTTATCTTTCTTAAGGATTTGTATGATTTGTTTTAATTTTTGTTTTTTGCGTGGAAAATATCTAGGGTAAAGATGTGTTTGAAGCATTCTATAAGAAGGATCTTGCGAAAAGGCTACTGTTGGGGAAGAGTGCTTCTATTGATGCTGAGAAGTCTATGATTTCTAAGGTTAATGATAGGAATTTATTTTTTCATTTCCTGAATAGTTTTTGACAAATGTTTAGCTGGTCATTTTAACAAATACTGTTACTAATACAGCTAAAGACCGAGTGTGGAAGCCAGTTCACAAACAAACTTGAAGGAATGTTCAAGGTCTGCATGCCTTTTCTCCTTATATATTTTGTTCAGGAAATGAGATTAATCAACATGGAAATCCAAGCAATTAAACTCGTGTGATCACCTTGCTGAAGTGCTGATTATCGATCATTAAAAAGCATTGAACCCTTTTTTGTATGAAGGGAAATGATTGCATAAAAAAATTGCCATGCCTCTGGAACTTCCGTATGCTTAACCATTTATTTTGAAAATGAATTCTAGTTCCTATGGGTTTAGTAGCCTTTGATGTGGCAATTATCTGATATTTATGTGAAGTTAATAGTGCTATGGTGCACTCAAAAAGGAATGGTCTCACCGTCTCAGTCTGCATGCTAGCCATGTGTGCTTGTGTGATGTTTAAATTTGTCACTCTTCAACCTTGTGATTTTATATTAATAAATTTTAACAATTTGATGATCACACACACTCAACCTTGTGATTTTATATTAATAAATTTTAACAATTTGATGATCATACTGGACCGACTTTCTTGGATTGTTTAACAATGAGGCCATCATGCTCGGTTGGGATTGTTTTAGTTAATTATAATACTAAATTTAGCTTTATGGTGTCTTTCTAATCATTATTCTCATTGGCATCTTCTGCAATTCTTTGCCACACATATACAGGATATTGAATTATCAAAGGAGATAAACGAGTCTTTCAAACAATCATCCCAGGCCAGGACAAAACTCCCATCAGGAATTGAGATGAGTGTCCATGTCTTAACAACAGGGTAGGTTGAGATCATGTATTACCACATGATTTTAGCAACATAACTTTAATGTTTAATCACTTGTTATCTCTTACTTATCCCTGACTTATTTAAATTTTTTGGTGGTTGTCTTGCAGGTACTGGCCTACATATCCTCCCATGGATGTCAGGCTTCCTCATGAACTAAATGTCTATCAGGTTTGCATAAGCTGAGATTGCTGTTTAGTGTTACAGGCACTGGGGATGTTCTTTATACAATTGTTTGACACTTTTTCACTACTTTTTCTACAGGACATTTTCAAGGAGTTCTACTTAAGCAAGTACAGTGGAAGGCGCTTAATGTGGCAAAATTCATTAGGTCATTGTGTGTTGAAAGCAGAGTTCCCAAAAGGAAAAAAGGAGCTAGCAGTTTCCCTATTTCAGGTTGGAATCATTTCTTAGTTGTGCATTACTTTTTCTTGTCACTCTTCTCCTCTATTTTGTCTGTGCCATCTACACTGCAGCTACTAATATGCTTTGGCCTTGTATTTGTTGTGCCTTCAGACAGTTGTTCTGATGCTATTTAACGATGCTGAAAAGCTAAGCTTTCAAGATATTAAGGATGCCACTGGCATAGAGGATAAGGAACTGAGGAGGACCTTACAGTCCCTTGCATGTGGTAAAGTTCGCGTGCTGCAAAAGGTGGGTGCTCCCTGATTGGATGTGCATGTTGAATCTCTAGCAGCGTTCTAGTAGTCGCTAGGCGCTAGTTGGGCGGATGCCCGGTGCCTAGTGACTAGGCCGACTAGTTGGCGATTAGTTGGGCGGCAAAATTTTCAATAAACATAAAATCAATTCAAATCCTAAAAGTTAAAACTGAAATCAATTTTCACAAACCCTAAAACAATTAAAAAATAAACAACTACACTCTAAAATAGACTAAATAGTAAAATAATACAAAGTACAAAACCTAGATGCACCGGCGGAGACGAGATGACGACGGCGGATGGCAGCTTTGGACAACGAGATGGGTGACTGAAAGTGAAGGGGCTGGTTGAGACGTTTGGTTGAGATCGAGTGGAGAAGGGACTGTTTTGGCTTCACTTTAATGAAGACCAAAACGGCGGTGTGTTGACTTCATTAAAGTGAAGCCTAAACGGCATCGTTTTGGGGAGTTTTACACCCCAAAATGGCACCATTTTAATACTAGTTTATTATTATTATTATTATTATTATTTTTAATATTGGCCTAGGCGGAGTCAATGGCTTTGACTCCACCTAGACCGCCGAGGGCGACTAGCGCCTACTAGTCGCCCTCCGCCTACTACTGCCGATTTCCATGTTTTCGCCACGGCCGGAGGCCACCTAGTGGTGGCTGACTTTTCGAACATTGATCTCTAGTGGTGATAAAGTTGGTCTATATTTGTTGTTTTTTTTTTTTCTTTTTCTTTTTTCTAAATACCTTATTCTACAGTTTCCAAAAGGAAGAGAAGTGGAGGATGACGATTCATTCACGTTCAATGAAGTATTTACTGCTCCTCTTTATCGTATTAAGGTATTCATTTTTTTTCATTTAGTAATTACAATGATAGTCAGTGATGGTCTCAAGCTTGGACAAATACAACTTTATCATAATTAAATTCAATTTATTTTCTAATCACCTTTATATGGTATCCCTGGTAAATTCAAATTTTTTGCCACTAAGAAGGAGATTGACCGTAGTGTTTTCTCCGGGATGCAGGTAAATGCAATCCAGATGAAGGAAACAGTGGAGGAGAACACGAGCACCACTGAAAGAGTATTTCAGGATCGTCAATATCAGGTATAACTTCTCTGCTATTACTTTATTTTTATTTTTATCAAAACCTATGATTTAAGTTGTCATGTTTAATGAAGCTGTTAGAGAGCATGATAAACTATATCTAGACCTAACAATGGATCAAATTGAATCGAATACGTGTCAAGTCGTAAATGGGTCTACTCAAATTTTACTCGATCCAAATTCCAAACCCACTTGTTTGCTTATTGGATTTGAAAATGAAAACCCAAACCCATTTGCTATATTAATGGGTAACCCGAAACTAATCCATTTAAGCCATTATATTTACTATAATTATGTTTAGTAATTAATAATTTGATTTGATTAAAGAAGAAAAAAAATTGTAAAATAATAATAAATAAAAATATATAAATGCTTATATATATAAAAAGCATATTATGATGCAAATATAACTAAGCCTAAATTTAAAATAAATTGAAAATGAATGTATATCAAATAATCAAAACTATCTTTTCAAAAAATTTAATAGCAAAAATGTCCAAACAAATAATCAATTTAGAAACTTTAGCTTTTTTGTTTTGTATGTAAAATTTGGGGAAAAAATTAATTAAAATATTTTAAAACTTGATGGGTAACACTAGGTTTTAATAGATAAATCCAAACAACTTTTTTTTTTTTTTTTTGGTTTTAATAATCCAACCCATTAATGGCCTGACCCAACAGAACTAGACCCATCAACCATTTTTGTGAATGAATTTGGGTCGAATTAGTGGGTTGGGTGTAATTTTGTGAGGTCTAACTATATCCACTTTTGTTTGATATTGTTCAGGTTGATGCTGCGATTGTTCGGATAATGAAGACTAGGAAAGTGCTTAGTCACACACTTCTGATAACTGAACTCTTCCAACAGGTAACTATATCCCATTTTCTATATAATATACATATACAGTGTCAAGGTCAAGATCACATTTTCCTTGCATAAGAGCTTTTTCTCATGACCCCTGAATTCCTGGAAAGTAATTTCATTCAATAATTGAAGTGTTATTAAAATTTGTGATTGATGACTTGGGAGCCAAGATATATATTGTTGTAGTTGTATGACCGAACTGATGATGAGATTGATGGGAATATGTGTTTGTTTTGTTGGACAGCTCAAGTTCCCTATAAAGCCAGCTGATCTGAAGAAAAGAATCGAAAGCCTGATTGATCGGGAATACCTTGAACGGGACAAGAACAATCCTCAGATATACAATTACCTGGCCTAGTCCATAAACATTTAGTCGCGTCAAATGTTTTCTTGTCAAGGACATGGGAAACTTAAAAGTCTCCTCGTTCGTGCTGGACAAAAAATGTTACCTCCCTCAGTCAAATTAATGTACAGAAAGTTGTAGTTTTTATTTAATTTTGTTGAAGTCGACATTGTAATTGTAAAGCATATTCGGCCTCTCTTTCTAATTTCTATACTTCTCATAAATAGACTTGAGTTACTACAAATAACTTGCATCTTCTTTTTCCTGTTTTGATGAAAAGAAGCATGTCATTGAACTTTTTTTTAATTAATTATGGGAATCGGCAGTTGAAATCTATTTTTTTTTTTTTTTGGTTGGGGGTGGGGGGAGGGAGTGAGGGATTTCAGTCCATTTGTGTTTTTGTCCTTGGTAAAATGTCTCTTTTTCGACTAAAATTGTATTGTGCAAAAAATATTTCAAGGGATTATTTGAAAACAATTTGTTTATTTTTAATTGTCGTAGCAGTATAATAATATTATGTAATTTGTTTTTTACTATATATATATGTTTTTATCTAAAAATGGTTTTATCAATTTTCGGTATTTCAAATTATGTTTTAATTATTTAAATGCTTAAGGAAATTAAGAAGTAAGTTTTGTATGCCCATATGTTAATTTAATAGTTCGTTTAGAATTTCTCTCTTTTTTTTTTTTACCAAATGTTTCGTTGTTTTTTTGGACAATATCTATTAACTCGAGACCAGATATGTTTTATAAATTCTCTAATTAGCTTTTTAATTCTGTTAACAAAACCTTATGTTAAGTTTGTTAAATCCTTTAGTGAAGAAAATAAGTGGTTAATTCCCAAATAAATATGAGGTTTATATATTTATTATTATTATTTTAAATTAGCTTTTGAATCTATTTTAAACAATTTAACAAAATGAAGTTGACTAAATGGTATGTCGTACCACATGTGTTCACATCCAAGGTGTCATTCATAAAATATTACATTGACATATGAATACATCTCACGTCGGCTTGATGAATTAAATTGAAACCAGAGATTCAAAAGTTAAAAATACATATCATATTATCAATATCGAAAAATTAAATTCAACATTTATCATTGATGCAATTTTATTGGTCCAATAGATAGATAAAAATAGAATTTAAATTGCTGGTGTAGCACAACAAGTTTGAACTTGTAGAAGTTAGATGTTTATGACAAATTGATGATGACCAAAAAATGGAAATAAATAAATAGATGTGTTAGGTTGGGCAGAAACTGGTCCATCTTTCCACCCTCTTTTTAAGAAATTAGTTACAATGATGATCAAGCAAATAAGAAAACCTCACCACTCACCAACCATACCATATATCTAATTATTTTAGTCATGAGAGATTGATTGTACTACTACCCAAGCATACCTTGATTTGCCAACAGGGGCAGTTCAGCCGGTAGATGGACGAGTTTAAGGTTCAGGTAAATGACTCTCAGGTTAATGACTCGAATACTACCAATGGCGAAAACTTTTAAAAAAATATCTGGTTTCGGATTAATAGATATTTTCAAAAAAGAAGCATACCTTGAATTGTGGTATTAAATCAACAACCACACCAACCACAACACCCCAATTAAACAACCTTTTTATAGCTGATAACCCACCAAAGAAACACATCACTTTCATCCTTCAGTTTGTTTGGTTGTAAAGAATAGGATCTGTTAATCATAACCACCTCTTGTTTGGCTTACAAGAATTAAGCAAAATGACATTCTCATGAAATATCATATTACGTGATATGAGTGGAACAAGCACGACAAGTTTTCTTCTTAAAGAGTGTCATCTAGAAATGTAAATTCTTCGACACTAATTATATAGTATAAATTTTCTCATCGATATCAATTTCCGATTTCAAAAGGTCAAGTCGGAGTAATTTCATCAGGCATTTGCAAATAGAAAGGATAACGAGTCACAATCCACATGCAATGGCCTCAAAACTGTGATATCACATAAAAATATAAGCAAATTGAGTTGCAGTATAAGCTGATTATTGCCCTCTTATGACTATAGATCATCAGAGTAAAGCTACCTCGACATAGACAATAATTCATCCAAAAATGCAAGAAAAATATTAGAGAAAGTAAACAGAAATACAATAATTAGACAGATCCTTTAACTATTATTATTATTTTTGTAAGAAAAAGGAAGATAACAAAAACTGTATACTGTATACACTTTACGTTCATTCTAATAACACACAGCTACATCATTCTACTGCTTTGATATTTTTATTTGATCACAACTTATTTCAATAACATACAAGACAATGTCGTTAAGGTTACATATAATAAAGTTAAGCAAACAGAACCTGAGAGCTTGAGGGTGTCAAGTCAGACACACTTTGAGGAGCATCAATAACATGCCACTGTACACTGAAGCTCCACTTTTCCTCATAAGTGTTCAGCCTTGAGATATGACCCACAGCAACACGAAGGTTCCGTCCCACAACGTAGATTCTGCAATCGCATGCATTCACAGCGAAAGGTTTGCATATTTGCTCTGGTAATGGAGGCCCTTCGATTGTTTCCCAGGAATCATTGTTCGTGTCATAAACCTTGAGCTTCATCCTTTCAAGCTCTGAAACCACAAACAAATGCCCGTAAACCACAACACTCGAACCAGTCCACCCTTCTCTCAGTCCAACGGCCATATTCTCCCAGTTATTAGTCCTCGGATCATAAACCTGACCCCTTGGAGAGACAAAGAATGGCCACAACCAGCCTTCCGTCACGAGAAGCTTCCCATTTAGAACCGCAGCATCATAAGATGCCATGTTAGTTCCCATTTTTGCAATGGAGCGCCAATTCCCCTTTACGGGATCCAAAACCTCAGCTGAGTCAAGTTCGAATAGGTCAGTGCTGCTTCCTCCAGCCACATATATCATCCCATCAATTACCCCACTAGCACAAAATGATCTAGCTGTAATCATCTTGTTCAAAACAGTCCAACGATTTTTTTGCATCTCATACTTCAAAACCAAGTCAAGAGGGCAATCGACATCAGACACCACACCTCCACACACAAATAGAGTACCCTCACGGGAAATTGAAACGCACCTAAACCCATGGGGACAGACTTTCTCCTTGCAAGGCATTGCTGGGATAGTATGCCAAGTGAAGTGGGTAAGGTCAAGTACTTGCCACTGAATCTTTCCAGTGCACTTGTGATAGGCAAAGACAAAGAGCCAAGGGTCTTTGAAACCTAGTTCCTTCCTTCGGGTGAAAAACCGCTCTTTATTACCAAGCAGTATGTGCCATCGCTTGCAAACAGCTCTGCAGGCTGTGTGGCTCACAACTGGAAGCCGAAGGAGACAATTGAGTGCAACATCATCAGGGAGGCCTGGAATGAGGGGTTCTCCACTGAGAGATGACTCTAGCTCAGGCGAAGGATTCAACAAGGAAGATTGGATCACAGCTAACCTAAATTTCGGCGATAATGTCATTTGAGAATCCCCTAGTTTATGCACAGGGGCCTGTTGGGATGATAATCTAACTCTTTGCATTTTTCACCTTTTCGAAGACACAATTGCTAAAATTTAAAAAACTTGTAAGAACTCTAAGGCCTTATTCCAATTATAGATTTCCTGTCCTTATTATTCCCCCAAATATGGATTCAAAATGACCATAAAGATTCTCAAATTCCAATTCAGGGAAAAGAATCTCAATCGATTACTATATACAACTTTACTAAAAACAGAAGTGATTTCACAAAACTAAAGCAACAACTGTACTACAAATTCAAGGTCATATTTAAAAACAAAAAACACAAAAACACAAAGTACCAGGACTAAAATATCCCCAGAAAAAAATCCCAAATATCTAAAATGTTATATAATACAACAAAAAGAGAAAAACCCAGTTCACAAAATCAGACAGAAGTGGATGATTACTAGTGGTCTAAAAAGATTGGCCATTAAAAAAAAGTGCATATTTTCAACTACAGGAACTTAGAAACTAAACCCAAATAGCAAAAAAGATGAACAAAGACATACATACATACATAAAACTAATACAACAACTTGAAAAGAAAACAACTTACAGTTTAAATTGTAATAAAGATGGTGAATTTGAGCAGATTTAGCTCTGGTTTATTGCATAGAAGGTTACCAAAAAAACTGTTCTTCTTTTCGAATTATGTTTATATATTATTCTGTGACGATAGGCAAACATTAGCTTCATTGATTCTGGAAGGCACAGTTTACACGCGCCAATTGAGAGTGGAAGATGGAAAAAGGCCTTGTTTCTTCTTTCTGATGTCATGTTGTGGAGAGGGAAATGCACGCGCTGTTTGTGTAGGTGAAGCTGTGTGGAGAGTATCGTATACTTGGAAAGATTTAAAAGGAATATGTAAATGCCAAACGCGTAGCTTAAGCTAATTTAAATTATAATTTAATTAAGTGGATATTAGAAGGAAGGAAGAAAAAAAAAGAGAGGTGAGATTGCTATCATGACAGAGCATCCATGACAGCAACTTTGCCAGACCAATCACAATTTATTTAAGAGATATTATTGAATAATATTAATATCCCTCTAATTTCACATAAAATGATTCAATTACAACTATACTAATTAAATGTGTTACTACTAATATATTTATTTATTTTATTAAAATTTCTTTCACCAAGAAAGCTTCAATGCACCAATCATACATATATATGGAAGGCGTGCCGTACATTAATACATTGGAAATTTTCTTTTAATTTTATAATAAAAGTTCGTGATATACTGATATGATACATGATTTGTAATTACACGTTATTATTAATTAACTTACATTGGATTACAATATAACAACTTAAATAAATTAAAATTGACAATTTTAATAGAAAAAGAAAACATATAGCGAATGCTCTTTCTACTGCCCATCATGTATAGTAACTTAGGTAATCTGATATTTGAATGAGCAACAACAAAGCCTTTAACTTAAGGATTATGTTATTATATATCAATTTTTCTATTGTGAATTCGTCATGATATAAAATATATTAGGACGATAATATGAATCATTAGATTTACATATTTTGACTCAAATTGTATACACTTGTCAAAACTTCTCCATAATCTATGATCCGCATCCTTCGTCTTGATATATTTTATATCAAGACGAACGTAGAAAGACTAATCATATATATATATATATATATATATAATATATATATGAAGGTAAGAATTTATAAAAACAAGTTGATAAAGAATTATGTATTTCAAACTTGATTTCGTGTTACATCTTTGAATATATTGACATAATATTTCAATTTGATTATGATAGAGTCATGGAGACATTTTGATATCAAACCAAACAGCTACATGATAGTTGTATTCTTTAACAAGTAGATCGAGATAGACAAATTCCTTAAATTCTTTTTCAATTTTTTGGACCAATATATATCTTGCACTTATTGAAGAATTAATACATATGATCTTGCCAAACATTCATTCGCACAAAACCGGAAGACCAAGTTGATTAATCGGTGGTGATATATCAAAAAAAAAAAAAAAAAAAGAAGGAAAAAAAAAGAAGAAGAAGAAGAAGTTAATTAATTTACAAAAAGCCAGCAGCAATACATAATAATAATAATAATAATAAAAAATCACAAAGGCATGAATATAAAATAAATAGAGGTAGTCAGGTAGATACATGGTTTCATAGTGAAAGAAAGTCTCGCAAAATCTTAAACTCATAACATCAAAATTTTATGCTTCCAAATGTTAAATTTTGTCGGGTTCGTCTAAAGAGTAGTAACGTACTATTTATCAAATTTTCGGTAAATCTTGTTATATTTGATCTCCGAAACGGGGATAAGAATATTTTCAAACGATGAAATAAAATTTTGTAGAGAGAACGTGAGAATGAGTGAGTTATGAAGGAGATAGAAAGAGATGAGCTAAAATCTAAAGTGGTATTAAATGAGGCATTCTTGTGCCGTTGTCCATTCATTATTTTAGTTGTATAAAAAAAAAAAAAAAAAAAAAAAAAAACGACGACTTATTGTTTTGGTAATGGTGGTAAAAAAAGAAGAAGCCATTTTGGTGCTATTTCCCCGATTTTCTCTAATTATATGCTATCAATTAAATTTTTATAGATAGAGTAATGTTATTAACCCACCAATTTTAGTCAAAATTTATGCTAAATGATATGATAAATAAATTTTCATTATTATATAGACCCTAAAAGAATGTGATAAATTATACTATTTTTATATATGCGGTACTCAAATCTGAGATATTATCAAGTTAAATGAACATTATTCACTATGAAGTCACATCGAATAGTGATAATTACAATTTAAATTTCATAAGATTTGAGATAAATTTTGAACAAAATTTTTAAACTTTAGTAGTATTTACTCTGATTATTGTACGGCATCCACAAACCATATTATTTTTTTAATAAAAAAATAATTATTTGAGGTTGAAGAGAATGCATTTGTCTTCATTAGTCTTAATAAAGAAAGTTAACCGATCAATAAAGTTGAGTTGGTTGAGCAGTAAGTTTCTCGTAATAACATAAATGAGATTGTGAATTCAAGTTATATCATCTCCCAAAATTCTTGTATTAATAATTTTTTTATTTATTAAATTTATAATACTTATTTATTTATTTTTATTTAAAAAAAAGGGTTAAGCACTCTATACCAAACAATTCTAGGATCTCTTCTCCTTATCTAAAATTTATGTAATTTTGAAGATTTAATGACATGTTATCATTACTTATTAAATTATAATCAAGATTTCATTCTTTTTAGTAGATTTTAAAAACACTTGCTAGACAATCAAAAAAATTAGCCTCAAAATAAACCCAAATGATGTGATAAGTGGTTTAATCATTAACCATATCCATCCCATGATTTGTGTGGTAATTGTAAGCAATTTTATATTATACTATACATTCATGATTCACGGATCTTAGAACTCCAAGGCTTTCACATACAAATTTAAGATAGATAGAATAACATACCTTGAGCTATAGCTTTTGTCTGTTAGCCCAAATCTCTAATGAATTTGTAAGAATAATGAAACTTGACTGCTCCAAAATGGGCGCTCGCAATAGCACGAGGCCGCTAGAGTAATACAATAATAAGTTAAGTTCGTTCCCACGAGGAGGTGTAATCCGTCAACTATTCCTAGCTTAGCTTTATTGGTTAACACGAAAAGAGGTGTGTTGTGTGTGCATTAAACGTAAATAATGCTATGCAAATATAAATTATATACAATAGTATTTACAAATATAGAATGGATTAGACAGATGCAGGATATATATGGTTACATTAAGAAGATAACTCCACCAAAACAATCACACAATTTCATACAAACATGCCTATAAATGTTGAAAGTCGTGCTCATTTAATCCTCGACAATACTCTCCCTCGAGTAATAAAGGCTATATTCACATGCACCAGCAAACCTATCTCTCAATGGCTACTTGAAATTACACACGAGTTTATTAAGAACCGTGAGACACATTTATCGACTTTACATGCAATACCTTGTGTATCTCTACCTTACTTCTACATGTAATGGAGATTTAGTCGAGCACATTGCGTGCTTCGCCCCTCGGTTCATCACACACAACCAAAGCTCATTCAAATGGTGGCTAATCACTCAAAACATTAAGAACTTAAATAACCACTCAATCATCAACAAACATATTCAACAAAAGAGGCAACAATGCTAGGTTTACGTCAAATCCCGAATAAATAAAAGTACACATCAAAGATGAGACAAGAAATACAAAAAAAGAAATACAAAAAAGATAGAAAGGAGAACTCATCCGCTTTCGAGAATCGAACGCCGGGCTTTCTCGGTTGTTAATCGAGATGTCTTTCTCACTAGACGATCACGGCGGGTCTCCGATCTTCTTGAATGCTCAACTCTCTCAAATAAGAGAAAGCTCTCTCCTTATCTCTCTAATCTCCCTAAGATGGATGGCTAAAAGAGGAGACAAGTTCACCAAAAAAGGTACTATATGCATCGTGTTGATTGTTTATCATTAATAACATTCAATTCAAGTTAAGGGTTCATTCTCTTGATTAACGAATTCACCAAAATCAATTCATCACCCAAACCTAAGCCATGGGATGAGCAATTGTGTCTTAAAACAAAAACCCATTAAGCACAAGAATATGGAACCAAAGCTTACTTTCCCCATTCCCTGGAGCTAATTCTATAGCACACAAATCATTCTAAACATAATATTTTGGATCATCCACCAATACACAAACAATCATGAGATTCTAAATTACACTACTCATAAATTAAATTACTCTACTCCTAATCCCATTAATGCATACATATCAATTTCGAACCTCCACACTGTAAGTGCCTCACTTTTGATTGGCGTATTTCGTTGGCAAAATCAAAATGGGGTTCTATATGTAAGGGTAGCTTAGAATGGAAGAAAACCTCATTGTGTGATCAAGAGCTTCAAGAAAGGTAGCTCTCTTGACTTAACTCTATTTTGAAGAGATGTAGTTGCACACACTCACATTGGTTGCATGTTTTGTTGATTGCATCATTGTTTGATAATTGCCATGCCATGCTAGTCTCTAGGTTGCATCCACTTGTCACTTCCCACACTTGCACTTCATGTATGTTTGTCTTAAGTGTGGTGTAATTCGTTTCCGTTTGTGTGATCGGAAATGTCCACGCTTGCACGATGGTGTGCATGTCTTAGCGTGATGGTTGACCACTTGAGAAGGACTCATTCTTCTCTTGGATAAGTGTTAGATTCGGTTTGGTTATTTGGAGTAAAGTGTCTAGTTTAAAAAGATTGGATTTCAATGTTTTAAACGTTTTTCAAAACCGACCGTTGTATGGTCTTGTGATCATAACTTTTTATCAAAAGATTTAAATTGAGTTTTGTAAAATTCTGGACAAACTAGACACCTATACCTTTCCAACGGTATATTATTCATAATATTTCATGACCGTTTGGATTGGTTTTGAAATTTCCAAAGTGACCACTAAAACAGGGCATCACAGCTGTTATCCGAATCTGACCTTTGGTCACTCAAATGACCATAACGTTTTCTACATTTATCCAAATCATGTTTTGTTAATTGGAGTAGAAAGTAAACTTCCATACCTTTCCAACGATATATTATTCGAAAGGTTTCGATGTCGTTTGGTCATATTTTGGGGCGCTCAAAACTTGAGCTGATGCACTGTCTGTGCTTTACCGCGGCCTAGACCGCCCCCTAGGCATGTGCCTGGCCAGCGGTCCTCCGCAGCGAGCCAGATCAGTGTCTTCACGCTTGATGTACCGCTGCCCAGGCATGTTGCCTCTTGAGCGGTACGTGCAGCGGTTGCCCGTGAGAAGCTGAATCGTTTTCTTCAAAACGACATCACTTCATTTGGATCTCATATATATGTGTCTTGTTTGCCTTGGCTCGTTTTGAAGAGCAAAAAATTACACATTTGAGAGCTTCTTGAGCATCTTTCACTTCAAGGCATCAAGACTTCATCTTTAAGGTTCCAAAACACAAACACCCTCCATCTTGCATCTTTCATTCATCTTCTAGCATGATTCTAGGTTGATTTCATTTAGGGTTGTTAGTTTTGCTCACATGACTTGTATCTAGAACATCATTCTCATATCTATATGTTCTTGCTTTACAAGATAGCTTTTTTATTACTTGAATTGATTCAAGATTGCATCTTTATGACTTGACTTAGTTTCAAGATTGTTTTATTGTGGTTTGTGAGTTGTTTTGTGATAGATTATGCATATAGGATTTTGGTTGCTTATTTAGTGTTGTTATATGCATGTCATCTAGTGATATGATATCTAGGAGTGTCTAACATGTTCATCCATGCCTAGATAAGCTTGAATGTCTAACCTTGCATTTTTAGCATCTTGAGTATTTCACATATTCACCTTAGGTTGTGCTATCTCTTCACTTTAGAGACAAGTCTTGTATTTACCTCTTAGGTAGTTTGCAAGCAAGGGACTAGAGTCACTATTAAAGGCCCGCGGGTAGCAAAGACGGATTAGTAATTTTAGGTGTGATGTGGTCAACCTAAATTGTAATCGTATTTACAAATAGTGGATTCGAGGTTCTCGTGTGGCGCACATAACAGCCCGTGGTTTTTCCCCGTGTGGGTTTCCACGTAAATATTGTGTGTCCTTTAATTTCCGCACTTATATGCTTGTTTTTGTATATTGACTAGATTGGGGCATTTTCGTAAATTTGACTAATCTCGAAAATTGGGTAAAAATGTTTAAAATCTATTCACCCCCCCTCTAGATTACTTTAGGACACGTTTATATTTATTTTCACACACACATGAATATCACAATAAGAGATTAAATCTTGGATATAGCAAAGAATAAAACAAAACCCAAAGAATTTAAGAACAAACATACATATATAGCACAAGTATAGGTTTATAATATTCTCAAATTGGTGATACACATCAAAGAAAACAAGAAATACAAAAAGAAATGAGTTGTAGAGAAAACCCTTGAAGAAATCTCCTTAAAAGCCTCTCTATTTCCATTGCTGTTGCTTGGCTCAAAATTGGTTCAAAGACCACTCCTTTCTTCTTGTAATCTACTCTAAGATGGGTGGAAGAAGTGTAAAAGGTGGTGGTGGTGGTGGTGGTGGTGGTGTATGGTGAGCTCCCATGGAGGAAAAACCTCCATGGGAGTTTGAATCTCTCACTTATTTGGGGAAGAAGATGGAAAAGATGAAGAAGGGTGAGTTGTGTAGGGTGTGAGGTGTTTTGGGTGTGGGTGAGGTGATTTTAGTGTACTTGGATGGGGCCTCCTCCATTTGGGTGAAAAAAAAGGAAGGTATTTATAGATGAGATGATTTTAGGGCAAAAACCCGTCATTTGACAGAGCAAAATGCGACTTGGAAGTGACCTGGTGCTCAGGTCGCATCCATGTCGCTTTTCTCTCTAGTGAAGATTTTTAGCATCGCGTACCGTTACAAAAATGGGTATAATTTTCTCTAGAAAATCCAAAATTACAGTCCGTTAAAACCGCTGGAAACTAGACATCCGGGGACTTCTAAAAATATGTGGCATGAAACCCAATTTGATTTGAGAAGGGAGATATGGCTCCCGAAATTTGGGTGTTCTGCACGAGCTATTACAATTTCAGCCCTTTAACCTCCAAAACTCTTGAATTAAGCTTTAACACCTTATTTTAAGGCATATAACCTACACAAGACTCACAAAACACATTATAAACACTAATATGCTCGAAAACGAGAACAAAAGCTTGAAAATGGGGACCGCAAATATGTATATAAATCGTCTGATCAAAACTCTGGTTTCTCTCCCTTAGCCTCTTTTCAGTTCCACAAAGTGCTTTCAATCATGATGGAAAATAATACACTATGTTTCATTGATAGGTAGAAAGAGGACCAGTTTATGATAAAGTCATAATGGTATTTTTCAGTTAAAATATGTTTAGGAAAACCACCCTTAATTACACATTCCATCAACGTATATAAAATAATCAGAAAACTACCTTTCAAGTTTGACCAATTAAGATAATATTTACTTAAACCCATATTGATATTTATAATAAATATCTTATCTCAATAACTGTGGCACGTGGGCCACTAAAATTTTACAGTAATGACAACTCACTTGTTATATTTATTTAGATTGTTTAGTATTACCTTTTTTTTTTTTTTAAAAAAACACTTTGAAGTTTACTCCAAAAAGATTAATAACATTCCAGGTTTGAGTAGTTATATCACACGCACGTGTGGTATATATATATATATATATATATATATATATATATATAAATACGACATTTTTTGTTTCAAAATTTCATAAAAATCCCAAGGTAGAGGTTTTGGTACAGGCTTGAACTTATTTTCACTTAATTTTAAAGCTAGGAGTTTTTCTAATTCACAATTATTTTTTAATATATATATTTCATTTGTGTCTTTATATACATATCATATATAATAATTTAATAATAGCCTTTTTTAAACCAGAAACCGCCATGTGTAATTTTATTTAATGCTTAAAAAATAAATAATTCATTTATATATATATATATATATACTGTTTTTTATTGTCAGTTCAAACTGATATAAAATATATCAATTCCTTGCATGTGGGCTATTGGATTTAAATGTTTTGACTTGGCTACATGCATTTGTCAAAACATCTTTTAAATCCAATGGCCCATATGCAAGAAACCGATATATTTTATATCAGTTCGAACTGACAATAGAAAGATTATATATGTAATAATGCTTGGGTACTGACCGGCCAGTAACCAAAATACTGACCCCACCAATGAGAGTGTAGCATGTGACCTTTTTTCTTTTACTTTTTACATTTATCTTACAAATTAGGTCACGTGCTATACTCCCATTGGTGGAGTCAGTATTTTGTATACTAACTGTCAGTATCTAAACATTATTCATATCATATCATATATAATCATATAATAATAACTTTTTTAACTAGAAGCTGACATGTGTCATATTAATTAATGCTTACAAAATAATAATAAAATTATGAGTTGTGGTATTGGCACACTCCTTACTGGTTTATTTATGCCTCACTTTTTAAAATTTTGAATTAATTAAATAAAATAAAAAGTTTTTATTAATTTTTTGATTTATTTCCAAAACTACCCTTTTTACTTATTTTTCAAATTAATACACTGTATCTCTGATCTCTGTAAACGTCTCTCTCTCACACCTCCATTAAACGATCTTTTTTTTCTTCTTCTTCTTTTTTGAGTTTTTTTTTCTTCTTCTTCTTATTTCATCGTGGAAAAGGAAAGAAAAAAAAAAAAAACAAAACAAAACAAAATTGTTTCAACACAACGACAATTTGATATCATTAAAAAGAAAAATTAAACTTCAAACTTACTTCTAGAGAAGAAATTGTTTCTAGATGTTTGATATCATTCTCAGACAATTCTTGTAGATGCTTAATATCATTGTCAAACAATTCTTAAAGATGCTTCATGTCATCCTCAGACAATTCTTTGGGATGTTTGATTTCATTATGAGACAATTCTTCCACATGCATGATATCGTTCTCAGACTCTTCTATAATATTTTGTATGTGTGTAAGAAGCAAATTTTAGGGTTTAAGAGTTAAGGAATATTTTTTTTTTTTTTACAAGAATGTGGGTTTTTTTTTTTTTTTTTTTTTTTTTTTTTTTTTTTTTCCTGGAAAAAGAATGTGGGGTTTTATTAGATTTACTTTGTAGAAGATTTTTTTTTCCTTAAATTGTATGTTCCTTTAAGTAATTTTGATAAAAGAAAAAAAAATACTACATTATTAAAAAGCAGGGCATAAATAAACCGATAAGGGGTGTGCCAATAGCACCACTCTAAAATTATATATCATATAATGTTGTGAAATAATTGACTTTCACCACCTAAAGAATAATTAGCAATTAATTCTATTGATCTCATTTCCTATTTCAATGTAGGGGCAATTACCTCTTTTGATCTTATTTCCTATTTCATTGTAGATTCAATTCTTCCTATGCCTATATATAGGTTTATTGTGTAAGCATTCAAAAGACACATAAATAAACTCATAGAATTGGTTTGCTCTCATTCTTTCTCTTTTCGATTAGTATTACTTTCTATGCTTTTATGCTTTGATTTATAACACGTTATTAGCACGAATGTTTTTTTTTTTTTTTTTTTTGTATTATTTGATCTCTTTTTCTTCCTTTCTTTTTATTAATAATAAAGGTTTGCAACAAGAAGATTGCATTTAAAAATCAGAACCAAAATTTCTTAATTCAAAATAAGAACCAACGGTTCTTGAATAAAATAAAAAAAACTAGAAGTTCTTGATTAGGAAAATCAGAACCATGAGTTTTTATTGATCTGAAAATCATAACCATAAGTTCTTGATTCGAAAAATAAAAACTAGAATTTCTAGCTTTGAGAAAATTCTTTAGAACTTGAAGTTCTAAATTAGATCTTGAAAAGATCTGAATAAATATAAAGAGATCAAGAAAAAAAAAAAGAAAAAAAAAAGATGAATCCATGTTTTGTAAGGATTTGAATATGAATTAATCACTGTGATAAAATTGCATTGTGGTTAATTTCAATTTTACTTGTTTATATAATATATATACGAGTGGGGTTGTATAGATCTAGTAAGTTTTGTTTTTGTTTTTTCCAATTTTTATTGCTCGGCGATTATCTAGTTTTGTTTTTCGTCATCTTGTCATATTTTAGTAAATTAGTTTCTCGAAGTAATTGTTAGTATTATTAATTACTATTACCATTATATGTCTGATATTAATTAGAACCTAAAGTTCTAAATACATATGGATCCCAATTTTAATCAAAACTCGAAGTTCTGCAAGCATAGTTATTGATCAAATGTTTTGAAAATTAATTGAATTAGAACTCGGAGTGCTGTATTCCAATTTAATTAATCAGGACTTGAAGTTCTTGATTCCAATTTATTTGATCAGATCCTGAAGTTCTATATTCCAATTAGTTAATTAGAACCCAAAGTCCTATATTCAAATTTAATTAATCAGAACCCGAAGTTCTAGATTTCAATTTAAATATGAACCTGAAGTTTAGAATTAAATATAAGCTTTCAATATAATTAGAACCTGAAGTTCTGAATCTAATTGATAGAGATTTGAATCTCAATTATATCAAAACCTGAAGTTTTGAGTTCTAATATGTTGGCATATAGCGTCCATTATGAGATGATTTTAATTTAAAATCACAACTTGATGAGCAGTTTTTCATTAGAAAACACTCATGTGATGCACTTATAGCATATGGATGCAAATTGTGTATACTTATGAAGAAAAGTGTATGTGCATGCATGACTTGCATGACAACATACGAAGAACAATGCCTTTGGTTGTGTCGATGGCAGTATGTTTGATGCTAACAGAAATACATAGTGAATATGTGTGTTGAGTATGTGTGATAGAAGCACAGTGAAAAAAAAAATACAAAGAAATACATATTGCTGGGATTTGCATTTGTGAACTGTTTCCAAATTCATGATCACCTTACGACCAATAATACAACTAGTAAATGATTCTACTTTAGCCGTAAAACTCGAATTCTCGGTGAATGATATATATATAATCTGAAAAACGCTTGTTTTATGTATAGAAAATCAACAATATTTATTTTCTTTTATACATTATACATATCGCATTGGTTAATTATCATATATTTATGGTTTACATTGACGTCTTTAAATTTGCTATGCCTATTGCACTTGAAAATGATTATATGGGGATTCTATGTTTTTTATTTTGTGTCCAAACAAAATCATTTATCTTGCATGATTAGAATGATTGATATCAGTTGCTGAAGTGAATGTTAAGTCATCTAATTGTCATGGTGGAAATTTTGGTCAATTAAAATTATTATGACATTGATGATCATAATAAGAAAATCTAACCACCTGAAGTGGAATCACACCAAAACAAAGTAAGAAAATGTTTACTATTAGTGATGAAAATAGTGGTGTACCTAAAGTATACATAAATATCATGTTGATATTTTACCAATTATCTATAAATTCTCCGGGAGAGCTAATTGTATGTTACAAAGTGAAAAACAAAATAACATATATGTGACACTTTGTTATTTTAATAGATCCGTAAGAATCTATTTAGTTATAAAATATATTCATCATGAATAAATGTTGTTTTATACTGTCTAATGTCAGAAGCATACAATTCCATTCTTACAATTGAGTCTATCATATAAAATATGCAGATTCTTTAGTACTGAATTAAAAGTCCCTGAAGGACAATATGATAGTACAATATATCACTGAAGAATAATATGATAGTATAAATGTGTGAAATGAAATTCCCTTAACCAATTATAGTGTAAAATATACCTAGGGGGGGCGACGGTGGGGGGGTGGGTGGTATGTGTTCAAATTCTTATACTTCTTGTTAAACACAACCAAGTTGTACACACTTAGATAGCTTAACAAATGAATTGCTTTAACAAGTCAATATGAGTCCAATTAAACATGTGTTATATGCAATACAAGTTAAGCAAGTAAAGAAGCTTAAAGTACGAAAATCAACACAAGATATTTTTACGTGGTAAACCTCTTAAGAGAAAACATCCACGGGTTGAATCCACAACCACCGGCAACATGCAATTCACTAGTTGGATAAAAGTACACTCTCAAGACGATCAAATCACATGAAACACACTCTCTTGAATATCCCTTCTATCCTACCCTTATGCCTTTTACTAATAAAAAGCTTGCCTTCTCTTTCTAACCGAGATAAATCGCATGCCTCTAGAAAGTCTCCTTGCTTGGCTAACCGAAGCCTCATACTTCTAGCCAAGACTTCCTTGCTTGTCTAACCGAAGCCTCACACTCCTAGACAAGTCTTCCTTACTTATCTAACCGGAGCCTCACACTCCTAGATAAGTCTTCCTTACTCAACTAACCGAGACACATCTCATATCTCTAGTCAAGACTTCCTTGCTCAATATTGAAGAATCACACTCCAACAAGATACTTTCACCTATTACAAGGCAATATGATCTAAGTGATGCAAATGATGCAAACACATGCAAATAGAGCAAGTAGATCAAACACACTCTATGAAGAATTAGATTTGTACAAATCAAGCTCACAAGAAAATGTAACTAATTCTTATGAATATGTGATTAGAGATCTAGATTAGATATTCTAAATCATTCACAAATATTATCTAGAAACCTAAACATGTCAATTAAAGCTAGAACAACAAATCTTCAATAGAAAGCACAAAACTAGCTTTGAAATCAAGTGATCAAATTAACATTTGAAATCAACAACATATTCAACCAAGCAAGAACTTGATTTAGATGATAGAGATCACAATCAAAATATCCTAGTTCTAGAACATGTGACTAAACCTAGAAATTAACAATCAAGATCAAATCATAAAGTATTTCTAGATTCAAGTTCATGTTCACCAAAATTAGCTAAGATCATATTCAATCAAAAACACAAGAGCTAATTTCGAAATCAATCAAACAAGTCTAAAAATTGAATCAAAATAATTCTAAACATTTTTCATCAATCAAATAAGAAGATCCATCAAGTTGATCATAAGAAAAATGTAGAGAAGATGATTCACATACAAAAAGACAATCCACGAATGAAGATCAGATTGCTGCAAATAATCTGGACATCTTTTCACCTTGAAAATGCTTGGAACTTGTTCCTCTCTTCAAGGCCAACAATTTTGGCTTTTGAATCACTCAATTCGGAGTTGATTTGAGAGAGATATGACAAAAACAAAATTGTAAAAATTGTGAAGAAATTCTGCACGAATTTGAATTAAATAGGGAGGGAAATCAAGTGGAGAAGAAGAAGGGTAAAGAAGCCACCAACCAACCCATGCTTCCCGTGGAGGCGCATGGCCACCACGGGGGCAGGGATGTGTTCCTCTCGTGGTGGCCACGCGCCTCCACGTGAAGGAAGGGTGGTTGGCCCTTTTGCCCCCTCTCTTCACCTTTGCTCCCTTCGTGCACCTCATGCGTTCTTCAATCATTCTTCGGCCTCTGAACTCCGAATTTAAATCTGCTTTTGGATTACGAACCATAACTCCCTCACACACAAGGACGACTATAAAAATTTGACCAAAGGTTATGAATTCATCTCAATACATGAAGACGAAGATAATGCATTCTAAGAGAAGGTAAAGTTTCATAACTTCCTACTTTGAACATGAAAACTAATGAATGAGTAACCGAAACGATTAGAAATCAATGAGGAATAAAATGATAATATATTCAAGTACAAAAACAATAAAACACAAACAAATAAACACAAAATCACACAAGTATGCAATTTCCTAGAGATAGTTCTAGAACATGCATTTCTTCAATGTTTGTCAAATTAAGACTAATGCATGTGCATACTTCAACAAGTGTGTAAATGTGTTATACAAATTTAGTGCAACGATGCAAGAACACAAATGTATGCAATGTGTGTGTGTGCGCTAACGCCTTACAAGAGAAAGAAGAATCTCGATACCTTAGCATCCAATTAAGCACCTTTCCTCTTGAAGACGAACTTTGCATGAGAAGTTGCTTCTCTCCTTTGAAGCTTATATCAACCAAGAATCACCTAAGCAACTAGTCATTATAAATAAAAGAGTTTTGTTATGGAATCAAGCCAATACAAATCTAAAACCTTACACTATGTCTGAAAATGACATTTTGATGGTGCAAATAAATCCATGAAGGATAACAAAATAAGGCCAAATAAATAAATTCATGTCGTTAGAGGGAGAAAGATACAATTAGAAAAATCAAACGACGTGAAATTGCAGTCGGCATGCATCATCTTTATCTTATCTTGATCCTTGTTTGAGGTTCAAAGGATCATTCACTTGCAAATTGCATATTCGAATGAATTTATTAATTGCCAATATATTAACTGGGGTGATTATTCTTGAAGAACAATTTATGAAAATGGCAACAAATAAATTATTCATGGCACACTAGAAGTGTGAAATGTGTCTTTTATTTAAAAGTTATTATTCCTTGAAACGAATATAAAAGATCATGATCATGTTAATTAAGAATAATGCTCGAGCTATATGTAATCCTCATCATGACTCCTGAAGAGTTAAATGCCCTTGAAAAGACAAAAACCTATTTGTAGAGGTACAAAGTAATGAAATTTAATCTCCCCCTATAAGACTCATAAATTAAAGGGATCTCAATTGCCTATGCAAAGGCATATACACTGAAAGTATATAAATATTACATTCCCCTATGTAAAAGTTTATATTAGCTTATGAAATGATGAGGACCTTGAACCACAAATCATGGATAGATGTCGACATAAAACTATTGTCCAAAAGGCAAATCTATATTAATTTAAAAACTTGAAATGTTTTGGACATATAGTGTAGATGCTTGAAGACGTCAAATGTTTTTGTTAAAACGATTATTCGTACGAAAATTAAGATAGCGAGATATAATTTATACCTCGAAACGAAGGGTTCTGTAGAAATCTAGTATTGATCATATGCAAATATTTTGTTGCATAATTAATATTTCTATGATCAGAATAATCCTTGAAGGATTCAAAATGCCAGAAGCATATAATTATAATTCTTGTAACATATGTTCAATAAAGTTACAATAATTTTTATATGGTTTGAAGCAATTTAGAAGAATGTGATATGATTGTCTTAGCGAAAATATCATAAAATGGGCATATAAATTAAAGTTCCTATATGCCTCATGTGTATTCATAAAGATATCAGAATCCAGATTTGCAATTGAAGAAATATATGTTGATGACATGAAGTTAATTGGAAATCCTGAAGAGCTTTTAAAACTACTTGTTATACTAAAAATTGGGTATCGACTTCTAGACAACCCTTAGACCAGGCGAAGCAGTGCTCCACGATCGAAGGGGCCCATGCGTGGATCGGGGAGATTGGTGGCGATTCGGGCACGATAAGGGTATTGGGTCTGGATGGGGATGTTGGAGTTGCCGAACGAATGCACCAGGCCACACCGGTTGCTAGCTAGGACTAGTTCTAGGGGATGCTGGTACCAGTTATGACCGGGGATGGAAACGACACCAAGTATGATATATCAATATGGTATGAACTCATGCATGAATGAACTAACTGTGGTTCTTTTCATTGAAATGATCGGATTACAACTTTCGTTAGAAGGGGAAAAGGGGTACAACCATCTTCTTCTCTCTCACAATGGGGTTCCTATCAAGGAAGCCAGTTGTTCTACAGTAGAAAAAGGGTGGGAGACCTCTCTTTTAGGCGGGATAACCGTTAAGAGATCTCTACCGTTTATTTGTATCAGGCATGAGTGGGACACGCGCATTGGACGGCTATGATGATCCCACATATGCCCTAATATCCACGTGGGTGCTTTGTAGGCGGTTGTTAGTGTTTTCCCCAATTCTAGTTGGTTGGAGGCACTTGAGATGGCTGCACAAGTCGCTTTCACAATTGGAGCTTGGTGGGAGGACAGTGCCAGCGTCTGTCATGCTGCCACTATCAGGTGATTCTTCCCATTATTTCCTCTTTCTACCTATGTGCTTTTTGCATCTGTTATGTTTGCAAGAACTCAGGTTCCCTCTTTGGTGATGATTGGGGTCAACCTTTTGTAAGGCTGAGCTGGACTACTATCAGGCTATTGGTTCTGGTCGATGTAGCGCGACTGGGATCGTTGATTTCTTATCTTTCCGTTCCATTGTCAACTGAGCGAAATTAATGCCCACCTACCCCTTGTTCTCTTTTGGGTCTTTTCCTTGTTTGAGCTAGTTCATCTGCTCGGGCTTGCATCAGCTTTTCACGGGTCTATTGGTGACTTTGATGGGGGTTCTAGATTGTTCTTGATTATTTAGGGTACCCTTGTCTTCTCAGGGGGCTTTAGGGAGCTTAGGTACTCCTCTTCTGGTTCGATCTGGTGGATCAGGACATCGCATCATGGTAGCTAGTCCTAGTTGTACCAAGACCCCTGGTGCCTTTCAGGAATCAAAACTGAAGGTCTGAGTGAGGTTGTGCTAGACCCGGTTGCTATGGTACAAGGGCTATCTTGGTTGTATAGGGAACCAGGCATTCTTAGAGGATAGAAATTAAAGGTGGGAAAGGAGTTACGTTAGGCCCGGTTGTATTGGGATCGGGGAAAAACTGGGCGGACATGAAGGTTCTGCCCTAGCTCCGGCTCTATCGCGGTGTGTTTGGGAAAGTGCTACTTTGATTCTTTTCTTGGTCGCTTTTAGGAGTTAACACTACTGAATATTTGAAACGATAATTTAAGATCAAAGTTTTAGGAAAAACAAAATGTTGTTTCAACTTGATGATCGAGCATAATTTAAATGGATTACTTGTTCAGCATCAATATGGACGAGTCTCATTCTTTGAGTATCATTGTAGTTGTCTGATCTTTAAATCCTAAGAAAGACCCATTTCGATCTAAAGACAAAATTGCTCTCAGAAACCTAACTCACTAAAAATTGATTAGGCACCAGTAGCGGAGAAGGGAAAGTAGCTCCAACCGCATTTAGGAAGGCCATGTCCAGATCACGGCCCTCTTAGCCCCGGTGGTCAGGGCGGCGGCCGCCTAAACAGTCACTAGGGCGGTAGCGGCACGCGCGCCGATTGTCTGAGCAGCAACATCCAGGGCGGTTGCAACTAGGGCAAGAATGGAAAGAATAGACACCGCCAATAGTATAACCACTACGGCGATGATCATCTGTGCGCCAATAGCACGAGATGCGGAGGCCAGGGTGGCGGCCGTAGAGATGGGCTCAACGGCGGGGGAGGCGGGTTCGGCAGGGGAGCCGCGGTTTGATTTAAGAGGAGCCGGCGGTTTGAGCGTGATTTGTGCGATTGTGTTCACTGTATGCGTTTAAATCATAGAAAAAATTATGATTGCAGCGAGAACATTTAAACAAATTGATATTCTCCATTTATTTTTGTTGTACATTTGAGTTTGTTGACTCTGTTTAAATAGTAATCGATGTACTAATCAATCTATTCATTTCCTCCATCACAAAGGACGCGGATCGTAATCGATGCACTAATCGTTCTATTAATTTCCTCCATTCACAAAGGATGCGGATCATGCTTAAAATCTACGGTCCAAATTCTATGTTTGAAAGCTCTTTGTGAATTAAGCTCTTCTTATGAAAGTCAAGATCATCCAGCTTTTACAAAAAGAGCTTAATGAAAACACGTGAAGCTGCATTTTGTTTTAATGACATTTTCATATTACCGATATTACCCCTCTAATTATAAATACTAAACTGAAATTGACATTTGTATCCTTTTATATTTTTCACCGATGTTTTTCCATCGTTCTCCTTCTTCTCCCCCTTTCTCAAAGAAAGATGAAGCCTAACCTTTTGGATTTGATCTAGGTTTTTGAATTTCACGAAGCCGTGGCTAATCCATTGAGAAGGGGAGAGAAAGGATGCGAAGGAGAAGAAGATGCCTCGACCATCGATGCATTGACCATTACCACTGTCATATTGAACATTAGGTTGGACTTTCACAAGCTCAAAGGCTAGCCCAAGGGAAAACAAAATCTTGTTTCAACATGATGATCAAGTATAATTTAAATGGATTACTTGTTCGGTCTCAATATGGATGAATCTCATTATTTGAGCATCCTTATAGTTGTTTGATCTTTAAATACTAAGAAACGCCCATTTCAATCTAAAGACAAAATTGTTCTCAGAAACCTAACTCACTCAAAATTGATTAGGCACCAGCACGCGAAGGAGAGAAAACGGCTCCGGTCGCATTCAGAAAGGCCATGGCTAAAGCATGGGCCCTCTCTACCTCAGCTGCCTAAGCTTCGGTGGCTAGGGCGACGGCTGCTTAAGCAACCACTAGGGTGGCAGCAATACACACGCCGGCTGTCTGAGCAGCAACAGTCAGGGCAGCTGCAACTAGGGCAAGAATGGAGAGAATAGACACCGCCATTATGGTCATCGCCAGCAATATTACTGCCACAACGATGATTAGTTGTGCAAAGGTAGCACGAGCTGCGGAGGCCAAGGTGGCAGCGGTGATGAAAATGGGTTCAACGACGGGGGCGGGTGGGCTCGGTGGAGACGGCTTCAGTGGCGAGCGGCGGTTTGAGAGGAGCCGATGTTTTGAGCATGATTGGTGCGATTGTGTTCACTTTATGCATTCAAATCGTAGAAAAAATTATGATTGCAGCGAGAATATTTAAACAGATTGATATCCTTCATTTATATTTGTTGTAAATTTGAGTTTGTTGACTTTGTTTAAATTGTAATCGATGTACTAATCGATCTATTCATTTCCTCCGTCACAAAGGATGCGGATCATAATCGATGTACTAAATCGATCTATTCATTTCCTCCATTCACAAAGGACGCGGATCACGCCTAAAATCTACGGTCCAAATTCCACGTTTGAAAGCTCTTTGTGAATGGAGCTCTTCCTATGAAAGCTAAGATCATCCAGTTTCTATGAAAAGAGCTTAATGAAAACACGCAAAGCTACATTTTTTTTTTCATTAACATTTTCATATTACCGATATTACCTCTCTAACTATAAATACTAAACTAAAATTGACATTTGTATCATTTTATATTTTTCACCAATGTTATTCCATCGTTCTCTTGTAAGTCAAGCAGTGGAAAATAGGGAATAGTTTGATAATAAAATCAATAGATTTAAGAACGATAAGTTTAAAATTTTTTATCATCTTATTGGGACCTTTTGTATATACACGAATATGAGGAAGTGATTTATTTTCATACCTTTGAAGAACACTCCTTCGTTTTTTTTATTTAGATCCTTTACCACTAAACCTTCCGAGCTATGTCCCGCGATCTAGCAACTATGTGTGTGGGCATGTCATGGATTTAGGGAGCAGTTGAATGGAGGCTTGAGAGAACCGGAACGCAACGCCTTGCTTCCTCTTGTGAATTCGGCCAACCCCTTTGAGAGAAAAAATATATTTCTTTTATCTTTTCCTCTCTAGTTGCCGCCCACTTTGTTCTCATTAGGGTTCTGAATAGTTTCTTTTTTCTGATAAGTATATCTTATATACTAGGATTCTAGGGTTTAGTAATCCAAGTTAAAATAGGATTCCAAATCCTTTTTTAATTCTTACTCCACTAGGGTTTGAACATTTGACATATTTAGAGTAAATAAAACAATCACTTATTATTCTTTTCCTCTTGTCAAGGTTCGAACTTGAAACCTCCATATAACAATTAATAATTCTTAATTATTAATATGTCAATTAAATAATCATATTATTTATTAATATTTTATTCATCAATTAAATAATATATATTAATTAAATAATCACATCATTTAATTAATTCACAAAATATATTTAAGTTACTTTCGTAATACAATTAATTGGACCATCCAATTCTCCGCGAGTCTTGTTACTGTCAGTCGTAAAGGGCTAGCAAGGGGACCTATTGGACCCAGTTTTGAGCTCTAATAATACTTAGAAAAATTAATTAAACTCTTTAATTAATATTTCACAATTATTAACCTTGGAGTTTTTCCACTAAAAACCCAAGGTTTAATTTTAGACGTTTTATACAACCAATTTATTAGTGTCCATCGATATAACTATTACATATGGTATGATCCTTTAAGAGTGGTTCATAATTAGAGCTAGGTCATAAAGTCTGTTATACCTCTCTAATTATATTTTTTCCTTTAAGTACCATTGATTCTTTTGAATGATTATATCCTTCATTCCTGTACGGAAGAAGGAGAGCATTCTTAATCGTTCAAGCCTCGAATTAACCCTTAAGGGAACTACTTATCTACTTCTCGTAAGAATGAGTGGATTCCACAATTGTGTGCATACTTTCCCTACCACAAGCCAAACCGTGATTCCAAGATACAGAGATATTGACCGAGAATACTATTCCGATCTCACTCATGGTAAATTAAAAACCACGATCTAACATGAAGGAGTCAGTAAAACACTCAAGATTTAGATCACCCATATATAGCCATCATTTGTCGATATATATGAATCTTTTCAACTAACGGATCTTAATGATAGATTCATATAGATCGTGGCCTAGTCATATATGATCACATCATATAAGGTGCCTCCATTCTCATAACACCATATAAGTAGTATGGGATAAGACCACCATACAATACGGAATGGACAGCAACTATAGATTAACCATAAATAAAGTACCCATCTTTATTTGCTTTCTACGGACTCTTTAGATTGCATGCCTTAAACTGAATTCCTCTGTATATGACATTCATATACGCGGTTTGAGATACATCTAGCAATCTTGGATGTTAACATATATAATATAAACATATAAATCAATTTATTAGAATGAAATAACTACTTCTTTTATTACTGAATTTATAACATTTACAAATTACAAGCTTTAGGGTATAAATCCCAACATCTCCTTCTTCTCCCATTTTTTTAGAGAAAGATGAACCCTAACCTTTTGGATTTGATCTGGGTTTTTGAATTTCACAAAGCCGTGGCTAATCCATTAAAAGGGGGATAGAGAGAATGCAAAGGAGAAAAAAATTCCTCGACCATCGATGCCTTGACCATTACCGCTGTCATATTGAGCATCATGTTGGACTTTCACAAGCTCGGAGGCTAGCCTAAGGGAAAACAAAATCTTGTTTCAACCTGATGATCGAGCATAATTTAAATGGATTACTTGTTCGGCCTTAATATGGATGAGTCATTCTTTAAGCATCCTTATAGTTGTTTGATCTTTAGATCTTAAGAAAGACCCATTTCAATCTAAAGACAAAATTGCTCTCAGAAACCTAACTCACTCAAAATTGATCATGCACCAGCACGCGAAGGAGGGAAAGTGGATCTGACCTCATTTAGGAAGGTCGTGGCCAAAGCACAAGCCCCCTCAACCCCAGTTGGCTAAGCTTCGATGGATAGGGCGGGGGCCACCTAAGCAGCCACTAGGGCGATAGTGGTATGCACTCCGGCTGTCTAAGTAGCAATAGCTAGGGCGGTTGCAACGAGGGAAAGAATGGAGAGAATAGACACCGCCATTATGGTCACCGTTAGCAGTATCACTGCCATGGCGATAATCAACTGTGCACCGGTAGCATGAGCTGCGGAGGCCAAGGTGGCGACGGCGGAGACTGGCTCGGCGGTGGGGGAGGTGGGCAATAGTTTGAAAAGAGCCAGTGGTTTGAGCGTGATTTGTGCGATTGTGTTCACTGTATGTATTCAAATCGTAGAAAAAATAATGATTGCAGCGAGAACATTTAAACGGATTGATATCCTCCATTTCTTTTGTCGTAAATTTAAGTTTATTGACTCTGTTTAAATAGCAATCGATGGACTAATCGATCTATTCATTTCCTCCATCACAAAGGACGCGGATCGTAATTGATGTACTAATCGATCTATTCATTTCCTCCATTCACAAAGGACGCGGATCGCGCCTAAAATCTACGGTCCAAATTCCACGTTTGGGAGCTTTTTGTGAATGGAGCTTTTCCTATGAAAGACAAGATCATCCAACTTCTACAAAAAGAACTTAATGAAAACGTGAAGCTGCATTTTGTTTTAATGATATTTTCATAATACCGATATTACCCCTCTAACTATAAATACTAAACTAAAATTAACATTTGTATCCTTTTATATTTTTCACCTATGTTTTTCCATCATTCTCCTTATTCTTCTCCTTTCTTAGAGAAAGATGAACCCTAACCTTTTGGATTTAATCTAAGTTTTTGAATTTCACGAAGCCGTGGCTAATCCATTGAGAGGGGGAGAGAGAGGATGCGAAAGAGAAAAAGATGTCTCGGCCATCAATGCCTTGACCATTACCGTTGTCATATTGAGTATCAGGTTAGACTCTCACAAGCTCGGAGGCTAGCCCAAGGGAAAGTCATAAAAATACATGCTTCCAGTCATTTCCCTATTCAAATAGATAGGGAACCATTCATTAGACAGCCTAGATGCTTCGAAATAACACATCATGGGCAGTGTTCAAATGGGCACACGATATGCTCTGGATGCAAGCCCAGGGTGCACAATCATTGCTCCATTTGCAGGCACGAACTAGGTCTTCAATTTCTTTGGTCAATACTTCTGTTTGCATTTCGAAGCTTTCTAGCTTGGTATGGCTCTTGCTCCTGTCTACATGGCATTCTTACAATTTATGGGAGGCGATAATGAAGGTAAAAACTATAGCTACAGTCTTGAAGTGGGTGGTAATTGGAGGAAGATGATATGGCAAGAGGTGCCACGGGGCATACGGGATAGCCACAGAAAGGTTCATGACAGGTTTGATGGTCTCATAATCCAACGCAATATGGCTATGTTTTTCTCTGGAGGAGACCGGTAGAATCTGGAAAGAACAGTGATTGGGATTGATTTATTTGTTACATATTAGCTGGTAGATTGGTTTCTCTTATTAGTCTTAGTGAGTCTTCTGGTCATGTATTTTTTTATTTGAAGGAGGCAAACTCTCTTTGCTTGTTCAAGTTGTTTGAATACATGAGTGAGAAGATTTGACTTATTCTCTGCCTACAATTCTATAATATTTTATCTAATAAAAGTGGCTACCACTTGGGTGTGTCTTTTTTGTTAAGTCCAAGCTCGTCTGGCTTTAGTTCATTGGAGTCGTGGTGGAAGTGTTTATGGAGATTCAAGATTCCTTCCAAAGTGAAACTTATGATCTGGCGTGCCTATCATAATTGGCTCCAAACCAATGCAAGCCTGGCTTCTCGTGGGATGGCTATGGACAACCTCTGTGAGTTGTGTCGTAGAGAACCTGAATCAACCTTGCATGTGTTGTGGTGTTGTTCGAAACTCAAGAAGGTCCGCTTGATGTGTGCTTGCTTAAAGGATTTCCAAGTCCAAAATGATATGTCTTCCTTGGACTTTATGATTGCGTGCAAGAATCTGGTACATAAAAATTGTGCAATTCACAAGACAAAGGGTCCCTAATTTGATGATATTGTTCCTTGGGCGGATGCTTTTCACACTGACTTTCGGAAAGCCATCGATGTGGAGTGTTTTGTTTCTAAGTTAAGAAGCTCGATCCCTAATTCTTGGCGCCCTCTGGACTTGGGTTCCTTCAAAGCTAACTCAGATGCTGCTCTAGATTTGTTGCATGGTAAGGTTGGGGTTGGGGTCATTATTCGAGATCATTTGGGTGATGTCCTTGCTTCGTGCTCCCAACCTATTTTTGCTGCAATGGCGCCAGATGTTGTTGAGGCCACTGCTATTCTTAGAGGCTTCGTTTTCGCTAAAGAGTCAGGGCTCCTTCCCTGTTCACTGGAATCCGATGCCCAAGTGGTGGTTAATTTGATCAATGAAGCTAGCATTCCTTTCTCTAATATTGGTATTATTATTAGTGATATCATCTTCTTTTTGGATTGTCATCCTGATTGTAAAGTTATATTTGCTCCTAGACAAGCCAATATGGCTGCTCAAAGACTTGCTAAACTTGGTCTTTCTTTGAATGACCCTTCTTTTTGGATGGAGGAGACCCCTTCTTGTGTGGCTCCGATTGTTCTGGGTGATTACCCAACCCAGTTGTAATCCTTTCATTGTGTCAATGGAAGTTCTTTTCCTTAAAAAAACAAAACAAAACAAAACCATATTCCAAGGACAATGTAGACATTTTGTACTCAAATCTTAGTATTGTAAAAGAGAATTTAACCATTTTCTTTATCTGGCATAAAAACATGACATATAACAAAAAAAATATTTAAATCCAATACAAAAAACAAAAATCAATCTCTAAATCATCCCACAAAGCCATGAACCAGTGAAGTCACCACATTTTTTTTTCTTCAGCTTATCAGTTATTTAAGACCGTTTATAGATGAAACGATTTTGTATGCATCTACAACCCTGCTTATGTAATACGTTAACAATAACAAAAAAAATAAAAGTTGATCATGTTGATTAATCAGTGGTGGTATATCAAAACCCAAAGACCAAGTTGATTAATTGGTGGTGGTATATCAAAAAAAAAAAAAAAAAAAATTTGATTAATTCGTAGTTTCAATTTTTTTACTCTTTAGGAATCTAATAATTTTTTAGGTCAGACTATATTGACTTAAATTTTGACTTTAATACATCAACCATTGAATTATATATTGAAGTAAAAAAAATTAAGTTAGAAATTTAAGTTGGTATAGCCTGATTCTAATTTTATTTCAATTTTTATTTTTGACAAAGAATTTTCAAATTGGTTTTTCAATCAAATCAAAATAGTCTTCAGAATATATATATGATATTATTCATCACATAGGTCATCTTTATAAAATCTAATAGTTTCAAAAATGCAAATATATATATATATATATATATATAAATTTTCTATTATCAGTTCGTCTTGACAATAAATATATCAGGATGAAAAATGTGGATCACTAGATTTACATACTTTGACACAAAGTGTATGCATTTGACAAAACTTCTCTATAATCTATGGTCTACATTCTTCGTCCTGATATATTTATTGTCAGGACGAACTGACAATAGAAAGACTGTATATATATATATATATATATATATATATATATAATTTTTCTATTGTCAGTCCGGCATGTGGACCGTTTGATTTAAATATATATATATATATATATATATATATATAGTTTTTCTATTGTCAGTTTGAACTGATTATTGTCAGGACGAAGAATGTGGACCACAGATTATGGAGAAGTTTTGACAAGTGCATACACTTTGAGTTGCATACACTTTGAGTCAAAGTATGTAAATCTAGTGGTCCACATTTTTTGTCCTGATATATTTATTGTCATGACCAATTAATAATAGAAAATCTATATATATATATATATATATACAGTCTTTCTATTATCAGTTCGAACTGACAATAAATATATCAGGATGAAGAATGTGGACCACAGATTATGGAGAAGTTTTAACAAGTGCATATACTATGAGTCAAAGTATGTAAATCTAGTGGTCCACATTCTTCGTCATGATATATTTATTGTCAGTTCAAACCGATAATAAAATATATATATATATATATATATATATATACATAAATTCTATTATCAGTTCGAACTAGCAAAAGTTATATCAGTTCCTTGCATGTGGGCCACTGGATTTAAATACTTTGACTTGGCTGTATGTACATGTCAGTCAAAGTATTTAAATCCAGTGGCCCACATACAAGGAACTGATATAACTTTTGTCAGTTCGAACTGATAATAGAAAAACTGTATATATATATATATATATACAAAACACGCATTGGTACTAACTATTTGTAACTATCACTTAATTAATAATGTTTTTTTTTTTGCACTTTTATGTTACTTTTGGGTCTATGTGGTGCTGACTTTTTGTAACTATCACTTAATTAATAAGGTTTTTTAGCACTTTTGTGTCACTTTTGGACAATATACCCTTATTTCAGATAAGGGTCATTTTCGGACCAATAAATCTTGCATCCAAAATAAGTTATGAAGACGTACAATAAGTCAAGAAGGCATAAATAATTAAGTCTCAAAGGTATAAAATAAGTCCCATTATCAATAAGTCACGAATGCATAAAATGAGTCTTATAAATAGAGAGAAAACCAAAACTAACCATTGGAATTATTAAACTTTTGTTAGTAACCACTTTTGAAACTTTAATTGTTAATAACCACTTTTTAAAAAAAAAAATCAGTGTATGTCCATAAATTACCATAGTACCCCTAAAAATAGTTTTTTTTTTTTTTTTAAAACCTCGAAGCAAACTTGAAATCATACCTAAATTAAAATGTCCAAACTTGAAATCATGCCTAAATTGAAAGTTCCAAACTTGAAATCTAGACTAAATTGAAAATTTCCCCTTTTTCTTCTTCCTCTTCTTCTTCCTCAAATTAGGTTTAGGTTTTTTTGTTTTTGTTTTTTTTGTTTTTTTTTTGCAGACCACATCGCCGGTGATCGCGAAGCACGTAGCCGCTGAACGTCGTCGCCATCCCGTCGTCTGTCGCCCATTGCTGGACGTGGCCAGTCGCGAAGCCAACAACCATCGCGAAGCCATCCCGAAGCCATCTGTCGCCCGTCGCCAAGCCACAACAATTACGAAGTCAACAGTGCATGGCACTGTCGCTCAGAGCTTGCTGGAGCTCGGCGTCACCTTCGTCGGCGCTCAACGACCGTCAAATCACGCTGGCGAGAGAGAGATCGAGGAGAGAGAGAGAGAGAGAGAGAGAGAGAGAGAGAGAGAGAGAGAGAGAGAGAGCTGATTTTGGATGTTTTTATATGGGGGCATTCAAGTAATTTTACAAAAACATGGTTATTAACAACTAAAATTTCGTTTGTGGTTAAAAAAGAATTTCCCATAATATATGTGGTCATTTTTGGCAATTTCCACCGATGAATATCAATAAGTTACAAAAACCATACATGTTTAATTTTTTTAATTTTAAGTTACTAAATATATTTACAAAAACCAGGCAAACTTCAAGTTGCTAAATATATTTACCCTCAAATTTTTATTTTTAATTTTAATTTTTTTATTTTTTATTTTTTAAAGACAAGATGAGATTGGCCCAGTGGTTTACCCTTCAAACCAACACCATGAGATTATAGATTTGACGACTTTCGAGTCTGTCCTCCTTTCCAAACTCCTAAATTATTGTAATATTTCAAAATAAAAGCTAATAATTATCTAGGACCGCCATAAAGTCCATATTATCACAATATTTTTTTCAATTATTAAAAACGAAGCTAGAAACTTTTGAGCATAATACAAATTATCAATAAGGGTTTCAAAAAGCTTAAACTATCATTTTCCTAAGTTTTAGCTTTTGAATCTAACTGTTACTTAAGATAATTTCAAAACCAATTTTACCAAATCCCTCTATTTGAAACAGATTTACGTGACAAGACCATTAATTTTGGTGAAAATTGCCAAAAATGACCACATATTATAGGAAATTCGTTTTTAACCACAAACGAAATTTTATTTATTAATAACTATGTTTTTGTAAAATTACTTGAATGCCCCCATATAAAAACCATCCCAATCACACTCTCTCTCTTCTTTCTCTCTTTTTCTTTCTCTCTCCTCAGCTGCTCTCTCCCCGATCTCTCTCTCTCCGTCCAAACCGACGCCCGTAAATCACGCCATTGTCGTCACCGGCGTCTGCAAGTAGTTGCAAATCGTCGCCGGCGTCTTCGTCGACAAAACTGAACCAAGCAATCGTCGCTAACATCCTCTCTCTCTCTCTCCCTGAACTTCTCTCTCTCTCTCTCTCTGTGTCGTGCGTCGCTGTTGTGCAACGCTGCTTGGCGCAGTGCGTCGTCCTGCGCCGTCGTGCGTCGTACGTCGTGCAGCATGCTTCACCTGGGCTCCACGGCCGTCGGAGCTCCTCCTCCGCCGGCGAGTTGATCTGCAAAAAAGGGACATTCAAAAAAATAATACCTAATTTGGGAATTTGGGGAAGAAGGGGAAGAAGGGGAAGAAGGGTGGAAGGGAAATTAGGCATGATTTCAAGTTTCACATATTTCATTTTAGCCATGATTTCAAGTTTCATATTTCATTTTAGCCATAATTTCAAGTTTCAACATTCAAGTTTTTAGTCATGATTTCAAGTTTGAGGTGTTTTTTTTTTTAAAACTATTTTTAGTGGTACTCTGGTAATTTATGGACATACACTGAAATTTTTTTAAAAAAGTGGTTACTACCAATTAAAGTTTCAAAAGTGGTTATTAACAAAAGTTTAATGTTTCACATGGTTACTTTTGAATTTCTCTCTTAATTTTGGATATGAGGATGATATGCCATGGCCCATGAGCCCATGATAATATTATACGTGACAGATTTACATATGTATTATACGTGACAAGACCATTAATTTTGCATATGTATTTTACTTGACAGATTTACTATCAAAAATCTTTTATAGACATTGTCAAACATCTTCTAATCTAAAAGGAATTTTTTAATTGTATACTAAACAACATAAAACTTATTGTTAATACTCTACCTTACCGAAGCTCTACTACTAAAAAAGATCCACTACCAGAAGCACTAGTTGAAAAGTCATTTCAAACACATCACATTGTAGATCGGTAAAAGAGAAGTCAATGAAAAAAACAAATTGCATATAGAATAGAAAAAGATTAACAAGTAGAGTAAACCAATCACAAATGTGAAAAGATCATCAGCCACAAATCATCACAAATGTGAAAAGATCATCGATAAAAAAATCGCAGAACTAATGTGAATCCAAAAATGACTAAGAGTATATAATAGAAAATACTTGGAAGTTAGCACTGTTTCTCCATTTGATATTGCCAAACTTCAGCCTCTGTCTGGTCAGAGTTGCTACCGCATAATTCTCCTATCAACTTAAATAGATGACTTGAACACATTTATGCAGTTGATAACCAATATTTTTGTTGGACAAGGATATAGATTACCCAGGCCTGACGTACTTCATGAACAAGAAAATTTCTAACTCTACAATGTAACTTAATCCAACTCAAGAACTTTTACTCGAATTCAAGTGCACTTATGACCGGAGAAGGTTCTAGCACTAGTTAATTCCAAACTCATATACTCTTTCCAGGTAATGTGTCCAAATATAATTTTTGATTTATGCATGAACCATGAATGAAACAAATGGCAAGATTAAAAATGAGCAACCTTGCATTCATATTAAAAATGAGCAACCTTGTTAGTTTGGCCATCGTGCATAGTTGTGGTAGCTAGCCATTTTGAGTGGACTCAATAAAGCTATACATTAATCAAGATATCTAAAATTAAGAGTAAGCATATAAGCTATTGCTTGCAAGATCAATACCAGTTTTGAGGGGTTTTTTTTCTTTCTTTCTTTGAATTGGCTGACGGTGTGCAAAATATGTATCATGGTTTTCACTTGCTCTTTTCTTGACCTTACATGCTCATTGATTAATTGCCTAAGATGAGAACAACTTTGCACTCATAAGAGTGCTAACTATTAAGCTATCGACTTTGTTTACACTTATCATGTCTGCAACTATTACAATCAGTGAGAGGTAAGAGTCTTTCATAGCCTACTTTCATTCTTCGTATTCTTTCAATTTCCCAACTTACCCCTTGACAGATGAACAAAATTTAAGCAACACGTGTCATGACACTAATGGTTGGTGTACTTCTTCAGAAGGATATGAAATTTGTTTGCAATGCCTTGATGATTTATTTGAGCATTTCTGGGGGGTTATTCTAAATTTGGAAAATTTGCTATATCTCTGTCACCTTTCATATTTGTAGATTCTGTGCCTTTTCTCTTAAATGATTTCTTATTAGGACATTTGCATTAGTTAGTCTAAGCGACATGACCTTTTTTCCTCGCCTAAAATGGATATAAAAGGGTGGAAATTGCCAAAACTGACCCATCTACTTATAGGATTTTCTTTTTTAACCACATCCATACTTTTAATTGTTTTTAACCATCTTTTTGAGCAATTACTGGAATGCCCCCATATAAAAACCCCCCTCAAAACACTCTCTCTCTCTTTTCTCTCTTTTCAGTCTCTCTCCTCTCCTCTCCTTTCTCTCACCGATCTCTCTCTCTCCCTCAAAGCCACCGCCGGCGTGGCCGTGCAGCGTCGCCGAGGGCCGACGAAGGCGTCGCACGGGGCCGGCGACCTTCTGGGCTGCACAACAGCGCCGTCGTCGTGCAGCTGGCCGTCGTCGTCGTGCTCCTTCGCGAACGAAGGGGTTGGCCGTCGTCGTCGTGCAGCGCCGTCACCGTGCAGGTGGGCCGGCGTCGTCGCTGCTGCTACCATCTTTTGCGTGATCGCCGGCGAACAGACCTGCAATTAAAACAAAAAACCTAAACCTAATTTGAATTTGGGGAAGAAGAAGAGGAAGAAGAAAGAGGAAAAAAAAAAAAAAAAAAACTTATCCTAATTTCAATTTAGTCCAGATTTCAAGTTTTAATATTTCTATTTTAGGCATGATTTCAAGTTTTAATATTTCCAGTTAGGCAGGATTTCAAGTTTGTGTATTTCAATTTAGTCGTGATTTCAAGTTTGTTTCGAGGTTTAAAGAATACTATTTTCAGGGGTACTCTGGTAATTCATGGTACTAAATTGAATTTTTTTTTAAAAAGTGGTTATTAACAATTAAAAATTCAAAAGTGGTTAAAAACAAAAGTATGATAAATGTTATGGCTACTTATGAATTTCTCTCTATAAAAGGCGGTATGAAATAGGTATTGTTGATCATTGCGCTGTTCTTCTTGCATTTGCCCTTTCTCTTCTTCTCAACAATACCCCTGTTAGAGCTCTCTTTTTCAACCTCAATAATGAATTCGCTGAGAAGGTTGTGAAAAGTCATGCGACTTGTGAAAAGCAGAAGATACAATACTCAAGCGCTGATACTTCCATCACGAGTGCATCGAAAAGGCCTAAGATTGTCTCCAACCTGTGAAAAAAGTGAAGACTCAGATAAAAAAAATAAAAAAAAAATAAAAAAAATAAAAAATAAAATAAAAAACCTCTCTTTTAGGACGTAAAGAACCTATTTTAAGAGTTAGGGATTTCGTTTGATGATGAACAAGAAGTCCAGTTAGGGATTTCGTTTCTGCATCTGTAGCTTTGTATTTTTTTTTTCTTAATTGTAAATAATTGCATGAATAATGTTGTTGGTAGCGGATAAATTTAAGTTTTCTGGGTTCTATCTCTCTTAAGCAACATGTTGTTTGTACTTTGTGTTGCATGTGAATTAAAATTCAAGTTTCAAATGAATTAGATTTAGCGATTTAATTATGATATTTCTTGTGTGGACGATTTATGGGATGAGTCATGTTTTCAATATCCATGTGGAATTTTTATTTGAAATTTTATGAACTATATGTTTAAAAATTAAGTGTAAGCATTATATAAAGATAATTAAATCTCGTATTGTATGCATATATATGAATAGACGCGTATATAGAAGCGCAGCATAAACCATCCAAGTTATAGAGAGTCTTCTACTCTTTCCTCACCTTACTTCAGATAACCTAATGGGGAGGCTACTTTATACTGAATCATTGTGCAATACATGAGCGAGAGTAGGGACCCCATATATATATATGTATGTATGTATGTATGTATAATGTTACTTATTTGAATCCTAGAGGATTCGCAATCCTAATGGGAGGCAAACCCCAAAAGAATCACTAGGCCCACATATATATAATAGTCCATCACATACCATATCCTACATAAATAATGTAGCTAAGGTGCACCAAGCCCAACAATATTGATACATTAATTACGGGCTTTATTCTATCAACTCTTTCTTATTTAAACATTCCAATCAATTCGATTTTCATAAACTCAAAATATAATGTCATATGTTGCTCACAATTTTATAAAAAAATCTTACATTCTCCCACTTGAGCTACATAGACATTATTATTTTACATTTAAAAATTTATTTTAGAAAACGACACTTTGAATTGACAAACAATCATATGTGGCACAAAGAATGTTTAAGAGAGTAACACCTTCCTTCCCCTTAGTTCAGTAGAACCTTAAGTATCCAACTACATAGATCATTACATCTTTAATCAACATAAGACCATATGCAATCAAAATACCCTCAACTCTATCTACCCAGGTAAAAATGGTATATATGTGTGGTATGAAAAATTATATGCAAATGTGATCGTCATGCCTATTTCCATATAGGTCCACCTTCGCTTCAAGCAAAGTATCTTAAGACAAGCAAACTTAATGTCTTAAGCATCTTACACTCATTGATCAAACCTTTGAACAATAAGTTAATCCTCCCTTAGGACGAGCAAATCCTTCTATCTTAAGTAATGTTCACTCATCGGTCAAAACCTTTATACCTTATGAGTGAACTACCCCCTCAAAGCTAAAAAGCTTTGAGATTTCTTGCCATAATCAAACATCTGTGTACGCACAATAACAAATATGGCAAACATCTTAACATGCATATACAATACACCAATAATATTCTCAAGAATATAAAACAAACATGCATGGAATAAATGCAGTTAATCTAATAAAAGACAACTCCCACTAACCAAACATATCAAAAATATCAATCATCCAATGCATGATATCACATGCTCCACAAAACCTCCGGAGTCAAATATCTTGGTTAGTGTATTAAAAAATATTTTAATTGTGGCTATTATAAACTTGCCACTCTTAAATCTTCTCTACAACCATAATATCATTATGGTTAAACCTTTGAGATCTTCTAGCATATATAAAGAAGATAAACACAATGAATCATCACAATCTACCTCATAATATGATTTTACATGCAAAAAATTCTTTAGAGTTAACACATATTAAGCCACATATTTCCTTATCCATACATACATGTGAGCTGAAACAATTAACCTCTACAAATACAATGAAACCTTCCTTCTTCTTTTTTTAACACTATCCAATGATACACACCAAATTGGTTTGAGATTCCTAGTGAATCAGGTCTTCATGCATTTATGATGCAAGGATCTTCATTCCTTGTGGGAGTTGTCTTCTGAATTTTCGTATTTATTATTTGATTTGTCAACTGCTGGATTGTTGGTAATTGTCCTGCCTAATATAAGGTCGGAGTTTGTGGAAGACATGCTGGAATCTAATTTTGTAATGATATTGAGGATACCTTCTATTTACTTTGTAGATGGCGTGTTCTTGTCAATTCTCCGTTTGGGGATGCTTTGACGAGTTGGTTTCTTTGACATGCGACTTGCTCATTGCTTTATAGCTCGTTGCTGCCACACGTGGCTTGTTGAGTTGACGTGGCCTGATGTCATGGAGATTTGATTCTATGAATTCTGGGCTCTGTACTGCCGTGTCAAGCCAAATAAAAACTGCTCCAAACAGCAATTATTGCAGTGAAAAATAGGATCATCAACGATGTTTTCGAAAATGCCATCTCAACCCCAATGATAGTTGAAAGAGTTGAATTAGGATGCTTTTGTCTATAGATTTTAAGGGCTTTATATAACTTCTTTTTTTTTTTTGAAAGAGAGGGCTTTATATAAATTTTTCTTGCAAAATGCCTGCTAAGATGAAGCTTGCTTTAATGAATATTTTCATTTTTAAAACTTAATTATAAAACCTATTAACCTTGTCTCTTCTCTTGAGATTCCAATATGTTTGTATTGTACCATTGGAGAGAAAAAAAAAATCAATTTAAATGCAGACCTGAGAGGCTAGAAAACACCACCTGCCACTTTAAGTAAAACAATTATGGGTAATATTAAAATAAAATGGAGTGTCTTTAGAATAAAAGTGTCAAAACATAAAATAAATAATTTTGGAACAAAAGGAAATGTTTTTAGAAATTTTTTAAATTTAAAATTTTAAAATGGAGTATCTTTAGAAAAGAAGTATAAATAGAAAAAATTGAATTATCAAAAGAAGCTCTCTATTAAGTTGACCGATAAAAGTTTGAGTAGCGATATTTGCATCCCGGGAAAATGGTATGTGCACCCCTTTTTGTATGGACACCCAATTAAATTTTTTTAAAAGTTTATATCTTGTAAGTACACCCCACACATTACCAAGTAAGTGTTTTTTTAAAAAATAAAATTGAAAGAAAATATATTATATGAAATAAATGATAAATAATTAAAATGAAAAAAAATATAAAAAAAAATCGGGGAGGAGCCCGATTTGTGTTGCTTTTGAAGTTTTGATGAAGGAGGTATATTATAAGAAGATAAATTATAAATAATTATAATGGGAAAAAAAAAAGGGAGGAGGCTAATTTGGGTTGCTTTTGATTCCTTTCAAGCTTGGGAGAAGACTTTTCGATTTAGATTTTTATTTCTTTTTAAATTTAATTTATTTAGTAACTATTTTTGAAAAAAAAAAATTATAGCATCTTTTGGTTAAAATATTAATATTTAATTTAAGGTTAAAATTGGAATTTTGAAAAATTATAAATTTGGGTTATAAATACAATTTCAGAACAATGTAAATATCATCACGCTAAAAGTTTCATCTTAAAGACTAATTTGGTAAATTTAATAAAGGAAAATTATCAATTCCCCCTTGAGGTTTGTCATATTAGATAAACTACAAACTAGTCTCTCTAGTTTCAATAATGGTCATTCAACCCCCTGAAACTCAAACTATTAGTCATTTTACCCCTTATGTCAAGTTTTCCATCTAAAATCAGTTTGAGAGTTAACTAAGAAATTAAAATGCCAACATCAGGGTTTGAACCTTAGACTTTAAGGTTAAAATCACAAGTCTTAACCAAATGAGCTATTCAAGCTCTTTGTTGAAGGTTTTTTGAATTAAATGTGTATATATAGTTATATAAGCTATTTAAAATAATTTAAATATATTTATATAATTTAAAATAAACTCATATTTAAGAATAATACATAAAATTAGATTTATGAAAAAAGAAAAAGAAAAAGAAACAGAAAAAGTAAATAAGAAAATAAAATGAAACCTAGAAAATCCAAAAAATCAAAGCCCGTAAATATTTTTCATTTATTATTATTTTTTTTTGAATTTTTTCCTTTTCAAAAAAAAAAAATATTTGAATTTGATATAAAAAAAAATAAAAAAAAATAAAAATAAGAATAAAACCCAGAAAATCAAAGCCAATAAATTGAAAAGGGAAAAAATTCAAAAAAAATAAAAGAAAGAAAAATAATAATAATAAATTTTCCTTTTTTTTTTTTGATTTTTTTCCCTTTTATTCTCTTATTTCCTTTTTCTTTTTCATAAATCTGATTTTATGTATTATTATTAGATATGAGTTCATTTTAAATTATATATATGAGTTTATTTTAAATGATGTAAATAGATTTAAATTATTTTAAACAACTTATATATATATATATATATATTTTAATTAACGGTCAAATTGATTTTGGATGGAAAACTTGACAGAATAGGTAAAATGACTAACAGTTTGGGTTTCACAGGGTTGAATGGTCATTATTGAAACTGGAGGGATTAGTTTATCTAATATGGTAAACCTTAGGGAGGAAAATGATAATTTCCCTTTTATAAAGGTTGCAAACTGCTTATAAGATTGGATGAGTTGGATTGACCCTTTTATAAAGGTTGCAAACTGCAAAATTAGAATTAAGAAAAACTATAGGCATTTATTTGGTAATTCAAAAATCTAGATTGGATGAGTTGGATTGACCCATTGACGAAGTGGATGTCTACTTAGTAATACTCAATTTACATATACACATGTTTACCCATGTACGTTTAGCCCAAGCTTACTTTTATATTCGTTGGGTTAAGGTTCGGCAAGCCCACATATTTGGAAAGGCCCATTATTTGTACCTTCGATTGATAATATATATATATATATATGTATATATATCTCAATGGATTAGTGGTGAACTGGTAGTTTACCATTCACATCTACACCATAAGACTGTGGAATAAGGTGGAATCAAATTATTGTAATATTTAAAATAAATAAAAAAATTGACTAATGGAGTTTTTGGTTTTTAAGCAATCATTTAATCAAATTTATTTGCGTGAAGGCACAGAAAAAAAAAAATCAATTCCTTTGAACCTAGAAACATTTGCAAGTGATATTACGCCAAACTTTTTGGATATATATAAATTTTGCATTCTATTTATACTACAATTATTGAAGCCCATTGCTGAAGCTTTCATTTACTTTTAGAATTCTCGATGACAATCCCCACAATCAATCTTATCTTCCAATGACAAGACAAATTCTAGGCACATGAAATGTACCACTTAATTGATAACAATTTTATTTTTATTTTTTTTCAATTTGATGCACACCAAAATTTAGCAAATGAAATGCATTGATGCACCCATGTCTCTAATTTTAGCATATATATATTTTTTTATATATAAAATGTATTAGAGCATCTCTAATGCAATACTATTTTAGTGTGTAAATAGACTCAATACTATAATTTAGTAAAAGTAATATATATATATATATATATATATATGCTCTAATGCAGTGCCAAATTTGGCATATGCTATATTTTGTGTCAAAATGGTATAAAGTATAGTATATGTCAAATTTGGCACATCAATAAATACTATTTTTTAAATTACAAAGCACCATTTTATAGTTGTTTTGAATGCATTAATTATATTTATTGACTTTTATAATTTTAAATAATTATAAAAAAATAAAAATAACATTTTAAATAAAATTATGCGTCGGAGTACAATGCTAAAATGATGTGCTACATATAATATTTTGCTATTTTTGGTGCCAAATTTAACATTAACATTAGTATATATATTGGTGATAGTCTTAACTTTTCAATTAGGCGTTAGGCCGAGTCCAACAAGTCATTGGGTCTACTGTGGCATATATTGCAAATTAAATTAGCATTATCTAGCTAGAAGAATATCTTGGTTAGTATTTAAATTCTAACTCTTCTACTTGTAAAGTTATTTTGTCAAATAGTATATGGTAAGTTAATTAGAATTAATGTGATCATTTTAGGAACCCGATACAAGCTTGAGGAATTATTAATTTTAAAAAAAATGCTGAAATTAATTTTCATTGACAGATTTCTCTTGAAAAATAAAAAGAAATTATTTTGTAATGAATTTTATAAAGGGTTTGTAACGAATTAATTAGACAATTCTTAAGGGATGAGTAAACTTTCTCTTATCCAACAAAAGTTTTAGAGATATGATATGTTTATATATATATATATATAGTGTTGGATACAATACTTTACATTCCAAATGTGAAGTAACTAGCAACAGCCAACAGGTTAGGAGCCAAAAAAAAATTATTTAAGGGGTCAATGTAGTACAGTATAGTATTTTAGGGGGTCAAAGTGAAATTTTACAAATTCATTATGAAATATATAATTTTTGTATATGAATTTTAATTTTTTATTTTATTTTTTTGGTTCGGAGGCCATGGCTCCTGCCAGCCCCACCTTTCGCCCCCGGCAAGCAAGTATGTACAAATGTACAATATAAGCACTTTCACTAGTCTATTGATCAAATCAATGCCATTTAATTACAAATCAAATTAATGATAGATGATGATAGCTTCAACTTCATTTAATCTTGATGTAGTGATGGACTTTGAGTAGACAGGAAAAAGTTTGATCGAGCGGTCAGTATTAATGGTGGATTAATATATGTAATTGGATGCAGAATATATGACAACCAAGTGATGAGAGTGACAAGTACTGATCATTTCATACAAGTTGGGAATAAGATATAATAAGTGGACAAGATGATCTGAATTTTGGGTGGTGAAAACTGAAAGGTCCTTTTGAATTGGTGGCATACACTACTAGTCATGGTAATTAACAATACATAAAGAAACTATAGGCCATGTAATTAAGCTGATGATCTTGACATGGACTGAGTTGACTTATAGCTGCTTGTAGCACCAGCAAGCAACTTGCTTGTTCCAGAAAGCTCGCCTCCAATATAATTGGATCAACACTTATTGCCGTGGACTTCACATTTTTATCTTGAAAAACTAGCCAATATGCATGCGTACATGCAACCCTAAACCCATATTATCAGTTTATCACACGTACAGTATAATTCTCAACTTGAATTTGCTAGATTTTGAGAAATTAATTAAGATCATATATATATATATATTGAATAGTAGTATATAAGTTTAATGTTCTTACATGGCTATTAATATATTGAGCTTTTTCTATTAGAATGATAATGTAATTAATATGGTATCAAAACCAATTTATTTAACTATTTTTCGTGTTAGAAATCCTTTATGTGATTATTACATCCTATATATGTATATAGTGGGTCTAACTAGAATGCAGTAACCGTATAGTTGCTGGAGTGAAAATTAGATATTAGATTTTAATTCAAAGGTTCAAAAAAATAAAAATAAATAAATAAATAAAGAAAATGTTTTTATTTTTTTATTTTTTATAACTAACCTAGTAACATTGTTGTTAAACCCTATATATATACTTAGTCAATGTATAATAAACCCAATGTAGTTAAATAATTTGCTTTTGCATTTTATAGGGTGTGCTAAAGTTTAAATTTTGTTGTCGAATTCTTAATTACCTGTTTTAGAGGATAAATTTAATGAACATCTAACATTAATAATCTTAATTAATAGTACTTAGTGTTTGTTTGGTTGAGCTTTCTACTGCCTCATAATGTCTACAAATGTCTATTTGAGTTTTTTTAGAGTTGTTTGATTGCGCTTTTGAGATTGTCTATTTTAAATTGAGCAGAGGCTAATAGAGTTTAAACCTCTACCAGACAAAAGCTTAAAGGGAGGTGTTTCTCCAAATAAAGTTTTTTTTCTTATAAAGTCTACCAACCAAATGGCTGTAAATTTTTTTTTTCAAAAACTCTATTTCTAATAGATCCACTATAAGTAGATCTTTTATCAATAGAGGTTTTTCAAAAGAACAACCAAACAAGCTCTATTCCCCACCTCATAAAGTTAGATTGTTATTTAAAAAACAAACGAAAAAACTCTACCAGTTTTATACAGACAATGATATTTTATAGTTGCTTTAAACATATGGGAGTGGCCATGTGCGTAGTATATATTAATTGTTGATATATCGATTGATTGTTCTAGGCATCCATGTTCTCCAAATTGACGTTTACAGACTACAGAGACATGCTACTGAACATGCATCCTATATGGTGCTTATCTCTTCATGATCAAAAGTTGAGATTGAGACTCATGCTTTCGTACGTGTCTACACAAAAAATTTCAACCCGAATTTATTTTTAAATTTATTATTTGACCTTTATAAGAAACTCAAATGTGGAAAGATTAAATATTTTTTTTATCATAGTGATCACTTTTAATCTTAGAATTCAACACAAAAAAAGAATGGACGACTAAAAATTCAAGAGAAGGGACGACTAAAAATTCAACATCCATTGGTCTATATATATGCTTGTCATTTTCATATTTGTGTATGATTTTGCAAAATTAGCTGATATATATTGTTCTAAAGCAAAGACTCTTACATGGGTTAAGCTTTGAAATAACCTATAAGACCTAACCTTAGATAATATTTTGTATTACTTGCCTACCTTAAATTGAAATATATACCACTTTTTTTTGTAAGATTATGTTTCTCATTATTAATTGTGGACCAACTGGTTTGGTTCATGCATCAGGACCTGCTAGTACTATATTATTATCACATACTTGACCAAAAAAGAAATAGAAATTCATGGAATGTAGGAATAAGCACTTTAGACAATTAGTGCCAAAAGCACTTCTAGCTAATAGTACCCAGAGAAAAACAATAAAAGAACTTCTAACATTCTATTTGGGGGAGTAACGTGTAAAACTCTTAATTCAAATGCGTGATTATCTCAAACTCACCCACATATATAAAAGATACATTTGTGGGTTACTATAATTATATATATGAATGTTATTTTGTTGATCTGATTAGTTGTTATATGATTTTATGACACTAATTAAAACATTTAAAAAAAATATATATTGTTTAGGTAATTAAAGACGGTAGAAAAGAAACCAAATGTTGATCACTTGCAAATTTAAAACCATCATGAGAGTTTATTCTTGCCAAATAAGGACTCAAATATCTTAAGAAATAAATATGTCCAACCACCTCACATTCTCCATACATATATTGCATACCATGTTACACACTTACACCAAACACAATCCAATCCAATCAAATCTCTTTCTTTCTCTCTTGAAGGAACCTACTTTTGTCTTGTCACCTTTTGACTAAGCTCCAAAACCAATTATTTTCATTTCATTTTCTTCGGTTAAAACAACACTTTATACCTAATACTTGGTATATCATCATTTGATACAATATCTTTTAACTTTCTAGAAGAATTATTTTACCCTCTCTAATTTACCAGTTCATGCACATAGAAAAGAGTGAGAAACCAACAAGCTAACAAGACATAGCAAAAAACAAAAAAAAGAAAAAGAAAAGGAGAGGCCCCATTGTTTAATTTCCTTGAAGTAAATAATGTTTAACCGAGCCTAGCTTTTTATTTTTTTTAGCGTAGAAGAACAAATTATTAATATTTAATAGTATATAGCATTAATTTATTAATTGGGTGTTGTAGTTAGGTAGGGATTGGCAGTTAGTAGTTTATTTCTGTTTAGTCAGGTCAGTTGGGGGAATCTCAAAAGTATTTTATTAGCATAAATGGTATTCACATATCAATATTATTTTATATATTCATAAAAGAAAGAAGAGAGGACCACATGATTTGCATCCCAGTTTCCATACATAATTCATCAGTGTGTGACCAACTGTTGAAAGCTTTTTCTCATTTTTTATTTTTTATTTTTTAAAAAGGAAGAAGAACAAAACAATACATGGGTTGGGCAAGGTTGATCGTTACCTTTCACCTAAACTTTGATTTGCTTAATCTTACCTGCATGCCTATCCATTTAAAAAAAAAAATAGGAAAAAGATTTCCTTGCCATCCAAACAGTCCTCAGGTTTCAAAAGGCAGTGAAATTAATTTTTGCAATATTTTAAAGAATAAAAAAAGATGATTACTACTTTTTCACTTTTTCTTTCGAAAAATTTCCCAAGTGATATAATGAACCTATTGGGTTTGGGAAAAGGATATACATAAAAGATTCGTAATACTTTTCTTGATATATATTTTAAAATTTTATTTAAAAAAATGGGATAATTACCCCATTGACCATCAATTTGGGTCCATCACTATCAAAATGACCATTAGACGGAAAATTGATTTCAAAATAACCATTTTTTACGAACACTGTTACACTAATAGTCATTCCGTTAAACTCCATTAACTTTACTATTAAACAGGTAGGCATTTTGGTAACTTTCTCTAAAATTACAAAAATAATAGCTCAATAACATATATTTTCAATATATGGGATTTTGGGAATACTCTAAATATTGTTAGAAGCTTATGTCAAAAATATCAAATGTGTTTTTGTTCTTTTTATTTTATTTTATTGTTCTACTATATTCTATATATAAAAAAACAAATGTTCTACTATATTCAAAAATGATAAGTAGGTGTTGACCATTGTATAGAGATTTTTTTTTTTCTTTCTTTCAATGCAATAATTCATAATTTCATATAACCCAAAAGCCCTTAAAAGTGAGATTATTGTCAAAAATTTATAAATGCCTTCTACAAGTTTTTTTTTTTTTTTTCCTTTCTAAAAACAGGAACGAAAATGCAAATACTTTTATTTACAAATATATACTTAAAATGTGAGCTTTTAGGTTTGAGATTTACAAATATATACAAATATGTGGATAAGTGGTACTTGAAGGACACTTATAAAAAGTGTTACTCCTCTGTTTTGCTTGGCATAAGGACGGAAAAGTTTTGGTTCAAGATTAATATGCCTCCGCTCTTACCACCAATAGATGTGAAGCAAGATGGAAGACCAAGAAAATTGAGAATAAAGGAGATTGGTGAAATTTCACCAAATGCAAGGAAAATAGCACATATGTATAAAATTATAATAGCCATTTCGATACCAATTGACCAAATGGATGGCCATTAGAGTAATTCCGAAGAAAAAAAAATGATTATAATGGCCATTTTGATACTAAGTGAACAAATTGATGGTCACTAGAGTAGTTCTTAGAAAAAGTTAACGATGTTATAATGGAATGGTCATTTGTGTAACATTGTTCACCAAAATTTGTCATTTTGAAACTAATTCCCCATCCAATAGCCATTTTGATAGTAGTAACCCAAATAGATGGCCATTGTGGTAATTATCCCTAAGAAAATGATTTTTCCATTCATGTCAGGGTTTAGGGTTTTGGAATAATTTATTTCAAGTACATAATTCTGCATAATATTACACTTGAAATATATATATATATATATATATATATATATATATATAAATGTTCAAGTTAGTGCACACTGATATAACTTCATCAGTGCTTGGATATGGACCATTAGATTTACATAGTTTAACTCAAAGTGTATGCACTTGTCAATGAGGACTTTTACAATGCACACTTTAAGCACCTTTGATGAAATTGCATGGATTATATTGAATCTTGATTTGATTTTTTGTATGCGTCCTAAGAAAATTAAAATACACATTTGGTAAAAATTTGGAATTTTTTTGGATTTGAGAACTATTTTTTCTTATATTTTCCTATTTTTAAATGTTTTATCTTCAAACAAATCGAAAAAAAAAATTAGTTATTGCAACCGAATTTTTTTTAATATTTTTCCATAAATGTATTTCAATGTTTTCACCATCCATACAAAAAATCAAATCAAGATTCAATATATTCTATACAATTTCATCAAAAGGTGGTTAAAGTGTGCATTATAAAAGTCATCATTAGAAAATTACTCATATAGAATAATTTTCCAATGAGGACTTTTACAATGCACACTTTAAGCATCTTTGATGTATAGAGTAATTTTCTAATGAGGATTTTTAGAATGCACACTTTAAGCACCTTTTGATGAAATTGCATGGAATATATTGAATCTTGATTTGATTTTTTGTATGCATCCTAAGAAAATTAAAATACACATTTGGTAAAAATTGGGAAATTTTTTGGATTTGAGAACTATATTTTCTTATATTTCCCTATTTTTAAATGCTTTATCTTCAAAAAAATAAAAAAAATTAGTTATTGCACCCGATTTTTTTTTTTCCATAAATGTATTTAAATGTTTTCACCATCCATACAAAAAATCAAATCAAGATTCAATATATTCCATGTAATTTCATCAAAAGGTACTTAAAGTATGTATTATAAAAGTCCTCATTGGAAAATTACTCATATACAGTAATTTTTCAATGAAGACTTTTACAATGTACACTTTAAGCACATTTGATGAAATTGCATGGAATATATTGAATCTTGATTTAATTTTTTGTATGCATCCTAAGAAAATTAAAATACACATTTGGTAAAAATTTGGAAATTTTTTGGATTTGAGAACTATTTTTCTTCTATTTCCCTATTTTTAAATGTTTTATCTTCAAAAAAAATTGGAAATAATTAGTTACTGCACCCGATTTTTTTATTTTTTTTTCCATAAATGTATTTCAATGTTTTCACTATCCATACAAAAAATCAAATCAAAATTCAATATATTTAATGCAATTTCATCAAAAGGTGCTTAAAGTGTGCATTATAAAAGTCCTCATTGGAAAATTACTCATATTAAGTAATTTTTTAATTAGGACTTTTACAATGCACACTTTAAACACCTTTTGATGAAATTGCATGAAATATATTGAATCTTGATTTGATTTGTATGCATCCTAAAAAAATTAAAATAAACATTTGGTAAAAATTTGGAAAGTTTTTGGATTTGAGAACTATTTTTTCTTATATTTCCCTATTTTTAAATGTTTTATCTTAAAAAAAAATCAGAAAAAAATAGTTATTGCACCTGAAATTTTTTTAATTTTTTTTCATAAATGTATTTCAATGTTTTTGCCATCCATACAAAAAATCAAATCAATATTCAATATATTCCATACAATTTCATCAAAAAGTGTTTAAAGTGTGCATTATAAAAAAGTCCTCATTGGAAAATTTATATATATATATATATATATATATATATATATATATATATATATATGCTTTAAAGAAGATATATGTGCACATAGTCATAGGGATCATTACATGTGGAAGTGAACATGTACACCCCACGTGTACACGTGGGAAGTAGACCAACAATTGACCGGCCAAGATTTTTCAACCGGTTCTTGCAGCTGGCTTCGACAATTTTGACCTAGTTCTTCTAACAGTGACTGCTTAATTTTTGTTTTTTTTAGTTTAAGTTACATAGTATTTAAGAAATAATTAATGAGATTTCTACAAGTTGATCGAGAAATGTTTTAAGATTTCAAATTAAAAATTGTATTGAAGACCTTTCACTAACTAATAATACAGATTTGATTCCGAGTTCCGACTAAGCTAATCATTGTAATTAAGATTTATTCAGAAATGATTAGCAGCCATGCATGTTAGTTGTTACAGGTGGTTGAAGGCTTAACGGCAGTTAACTGCTATTTGCTAACCATGTGATCTTCTGCTCATGATCAGATGTATTCAGTTGGTCAACTCTTCCACTAATTAATTGCCATTATTTCAGAAAAAATAATTAGCCTTCTTCTATTATGGATCACTAAACTTGATCGATTACCTTTAATTCTTTAATTTGATCTATCATTATTACTTCACTAATCTTTAAAATGATGATGATGAGCAGAGATCTTAATTATATTGAGCATGTTTTTTTTTACGGATGCATTGTACGTGCATTCCATGTGATTAACCTATCAACGACAAAACAATCAAACATATATCATGCATGTTCTGTTGGATTTAAACAAAAGTCTTAATTTGAGTGCTAACCATGTGAGTTTAGAGGCCTCGTGTATCGCAAATTAACCATTAGATTTCCTAAATACTTTCATTAATTTTATTATGGGTCATCCACTCTAGTATATAATAAAGTCTTTCTAGGTTAATGGTTTCCATGATCAGCCAACCCAGAGGCGCCCACCAGGGCCCTGGAAAAAAAAGAGCCCATTTTTATTTTTATTTTCAAAATTCATATAATTATATCAAATTTGAACCACAAATAAGACAAAAGATATAGAAATCAACTTCTTATATAAAGATTGAGCTCAATATGGATTTTCATCAGAATTATTAAAAGCAAAGTGGTTCTATTTGAACCCTTGAAAATTTATATGTGCATCCCTCTTTGCATGTACACTTCATTAAGAGTTTATTTAAAAATTATATTTTGTAAGCACACCCCAAACATTACCAAATATACCTTTTTAAAAAATATATATATAAAAAATTTAAAATAAAATAAAGTCAAAAAGGAGGAGGTCTCCTCCCTTTTCATTTTCTAAGCAAGTGTGTCTCTCCTTATTTACATACGCTATTTCTTTGAGTGGAAATTGTCATACATATCTATTTGTTCGTAACTTTTTCTTTTTTTTTCAGTTTTGTTTTTTCTATGTATCGCGATATAAACTTGATGAAAATTACTTTGATTAAGCTTTTGTAAATTTTCTCAAAAAATTATATATTTATATATATATATATATATATATAATATTAAATACGAGATTTCATAAGATTTAGATGCGAGATTGAACAAAGGGCCCCATTTTAAATATTTGCCATGGGGCCTCCAAAACCTCAAAATCGGCACTGTCCATAATCAATCATTAATAAAACAGATCAGGATTATCTCCTTACCTTTTTTTTTCCTAAACTTTTCATAATCTAGTGACACCTAAGTATAACAAAAAATACATGATTAAAATTTGATCACATTTCTCTCTCTCATGCAAGTCAGTGTTTCAATTACACTTGAAAAAAAAAAAAAAAAAAAAAACAAGGTTAAGGAGAAGATCCTAACTCTAATAAAACAATCTTTAAAAATTAAAATCAATTATATCCTTCTCGCTAGTAGGGTTACGAGGTTTCTCAATGTGGCGCTGTTAATCTGTTTGTCTATAAACAAATATACCTACACGTACACTTGTTAGTACTCGCTAATCAAAACACTTTTTCAATTGATAGTGATTACCTTATTTCTTGACAAGTGAACTATATCTCTTGGATGAAAGAACCCATAACTTTGACCTTACGGCAAAGATATATATTACTTGTCTTCTATTAATTGCAACTCATCTTTTTATTGACATGGACGCATAATTGAAACATTAATACAAACCATTATTGCATATCCAAGTGTCATAATACAATTGTCCTCAAATTTTGAAGCCACTTGGTGGATTTTGATCAATATCACACCAACGAAATGAGACATGATAAGAACAATACTCGTATGACCCCTGAAATGTCAATTCTTCTACAAGTGGGATATATGGTAGCATTTTCCTTACTAGACAATTATGTAGAAAAACAATTAATATTTATAAGCTTTCCAAATAAATTTAAGTAGTGGCCAAAACCTAGCAAGAGATTAGCTCCAGGCATTTTTCGAAAATGATCACAGCAGGTTTCTGCAAGTTGTTGGAAGTTGAGTGACTGTGGATTACACGCAACATCTGCCTGTCATTGTGCCTGAACTAATGGCACAGCGACCCCATCCCCCTATTCCTCAGGAAATGTTTTGAGCAGCAGCAACCATATATATATATATATAGTTGCTTTGTGTTGGATTGACCTATTAAATTGTCAGGCACTCGACAAAATATTTTACAAGTTGCATGATTTGACAACACTAGAGCTTCATGCAAACCCATATATAACATCTATGAATCTTTCTCTATCGAAATAGCAAGTATATATTATTTCTTTGAAATTTATCAATCAATTATATAAAATAATATATAATTTTATTATTTTGCAAATCCCTATGTGTTTTTTGGATTCAAAAATTAAATATTTTTCTATTTCAGCCATGAAAACTATAAAATTGATACGAACACAAAAATTCTAAAAATATAATTTTAAATAAATTGAAAAGAAAGGTGGTTAATTCAAGAGAACCACTCCCCGGGTGATTTTCAAGAGAAAATCAATTACTTAATGAGCAAACAAATATTCTAATTTTCTTCATTAAACGTTCAATCAACAATAAATAAGAAAAGATACAGATACCTTCCAACTACAATTTAGGCACCAACTATCCACTAACTAAAAACTAGGGATTCACCACTCACATAACAAACCACATCTAGTAACTATTAATGGTGGTTAATACACATCTAAATTAACATAAATAAATTATAATCTAATTAAAAATTAAATATGCAAAATAATAATAAAAAAAAACAACCGTAACATTCCTCCACCCTTAAATCAATCCTTGTCCTCAAGGATTTTTAAAACAGGATTAATCTGAAGCTGAAATCTTGGTGATTTTCTTATGGAAAGTACTATTGCAACTTGAAGGCAGCAAGAAGTAAGTTTAAAATTTGATGCGGTAGAAAACTTAAAATTTGATGCCTTTATTTGCAAGCCACTTTTGATACTCGTTGTTTGCACCCTCAAAGTTACCATTGTATCATAGGAGATTTTTGGTGTGTACCCTGTTGACTTGTTTGTACAATCGTCGAGATCCAATTCTGTATCATTTTCACCTACACCTGCAACAACTTCAATTTTGTTTTGCTGGAAAATATCTGCACCAATGTGTTCTCCATCGATATAAGAAGGTCGAATAGAATCTGCAGTAGCTGCAACCCCATTAACTTGAGAAGGTTGAATATAATTTGTAGTAGCTACAATCCCATTTTCAACATGAAAATAGGTCTCAACCCCATAATTTTTCTTGTCAATAGAAATGCTAGGGATGTTTGACTCTTTTGACCCCTCGTCTTGCACACTTATCTTCTCAATGAATTCTATCATCTTCTGTAATATTTGTTGCTGACCAAACATGAAAAAACACAACTTCTGCTCGATCTTCTCCAAGCGTTGCTCCAGACCCGTTGCCATTGCCTGGCTCTTATACCAATTGATCGAACACAAAAATTCTAAAAATAGAATTTTAGATAAATTGAAAAGAAAGATGGTTAATTCGAGAGAACCACTCTCCGGGTGATTTTCAAGAGAAAATCAATTACTCAATGAGCAAAAAAAATATTTTGATTTTCTTCATTAAACATTCAATCAACAATAAATAGGAAAAGATACAGATAACTTTCAACTATAATTTAGGCACCAACTATCCACTAGCTAAAAATTAGGGATCCACCACTCACATAACAAACCACATCTAGTAACCGCTAATGGTGTTTAATACACATCTAAATTAATATAAATAAATTATAATCTAATTAAAAATTAAATATGCAAAATAATAAATAAAAACAATTGTAACATTCCTCCATCCTTAAATCAATCCTTGTCCTCAAGGAATTTTAAAACAGGATTAATCTGCAGCTGAAATCTTGGTGATTTTCTTATGGAAAGTACTACTGCAACTTGAAAGCAGCAAGAAGTAAGCTTAAAATTTGATGCGGTAGAAAACTTAAAATTTGATGCCTTTATTTGCAAGTCTCTTTTGATACTTCTTTTTGCACTCTCAAAGTTACCATATAGAAGATTTTTGTTGTGTACCTTGTTGACTTGTTTGTACAATCGTTGAGATCCAATTATGTATCATTTTCACCTGCACCTGCAACAACTGCAATTTTTGTTTTGCTGGGAAATATCTGCACCAATGTGTTCTCCATCGATATGAGAAGGTCAAATAGAATATGAGAAGGTCGAATAGAATCTACAGTAGCTGCAACCCCATCAACTTGAGAAGGTTGAATATAATTTGTAGTAGCTGCAATCCCATTTTCAACATGAAAATAGGTCTCAACCCCATAATTTTTCTTGTCAATAGAAAGCCTAGGGATGTTTGACTCTTTTGACCCCTCGTCTTGCACACTTATCTTCTCAATGAATTTTGTCATCTTCTGTAATATTTGTTGCTGACCAAACATGAAAAAACACTGCTTGTGCTCGATCTTCTCCAAGCGTTGCTCCAGACCCGTTGCCGTTGCCATTGCCTGGCTATGATACCAATTGATCGAACACAAAAATTCTAAAAATAGAATTTTAGATAAATTGAAAAGAAAGATGGTTAATTCGAGAGAACCACTCCCTGAGTGATTTTCAAGAGAAAATCAATTACTCAATGAGCAAAAAAATATTCTGATTTTCTTCATTAAACATTCAATCAACAATAAATAGGAAAAGATACAAATAACTTCCAACTATAATTTAGGCACCAACTATCCACTAACTAAAAACTAAGGATCCACCACTCACATAACAAACGTTTGTTATGTGAGTGGTGGATTACTAGATGTGGTTAACCACATCTAGTAACTGCTAATGGTGGTTAATACACATCTAAATTAACATAAATAAATTATAATCTAATTAAAAACTAAATATGCAAAATAATAAAAATACAACCTTAACATTACCACTCAATGTACACAATTTTAACAATGTAAATAAGTTTTTAACAGACAAAAATCAGCATATATCGTGTCCTATATATTCTCTGCTTTTTTCTTTTTTGTTTTTTAGTTATAGCATTTCAAAATATATTGCAAGAATTGAATAAGGTTAAACCATACATTTATTTGAAAAGACATTACTCGATAAAAATATGCAGGTTCATATGTAAATAATTCACAAGTCCAATCTCGAGATGGGTAGTTGAATTTTGACATCTTCTAGACTAATTTTTTTTATGTACCTTTGAAAAGGGGCAAAGACAAAATGAAATGAAAAAAACAAAAAACTATTTTTGTTATCTCCAATTTAAAACGTTAAGTTTTGCATGTAGTGACAAGTCTGAAAGATCCCACAGTTTGATATGATTCGAGCGCAACTTGTGTTGATTATTAAGTTTAATGATCGATCGGCTCACCTACTGCTATATATGTAGAGTATAAAATCTTGCCAAACGGCGCTGCTATCTTCATCAAGATATCCATTCGTGAAATTTAGTCATTATAATATTACTGCCATTGCACAGCTATATCTATTAATGCATTTTTTTTTTTTTTTTAATTTGAATACATGCATGTGTAGCTCGACCTTATTAATTTTGTACAAATTCTCAAGTGCTGATGAGCAGATCGATAATTGCATTTTTGGTTGGGCAAAATACTCTGACACCCTCTCATTAATGTCCAAATGATATTGAGATGACACTAAAACATCCTGCATTTAGTCAAATATTATTAGAATTTAGAAGATAACAGTCCAAGTATAATAATAATTTTGACAATATAAATTTATATATATATATATATATATATTTATAAAGTATTTTGCCTTTATATCCATATATAGCACATGCGATGCAGCCGCTTCAACATGAGATATATCTCATGTTGAAGCGGCTGCATCGCATGTGCTATTGTTGGGATGAATGTGTGGTTTACCATTAAAAGACACATTAAAGGATGGTATCTTCTTTAGTTATTTGGACTGAGCCTAACTCAACCATTCATATTGTCATCTCTTTAATTAATTAGCATATCCGACAATATCTCATGTTGAAGCGACTACATCACATGTGCTATCGTCAGGATGAATGAGTTTCATTTACCATCAAAAGACACGTTAAAGGATGGTATCCTTTTTGGTTATTTGGACTGAGCCTAACTCAACTATACATTGTTATCTCTTTAATTAATTAGCACATCCGACAATATCTCATGTTGAAGCGACTACATCGCATGTGTTATTGTCGGGATGAATGAGTTTCATTTACCATCAAAAGACACATTAAATGATGGTATCCTTTTTAGTTATTTGAGCTGAGCCTAACTCAACTATACATATTGTTATCTCTTTAATTTTTTTTTTTTTTTTTTAAAGAAAGTTTATTCAAGAGAGCCAAAAGGCCAGGAAAAGTAACAACAGGCTGCCAGCAGCCAGCCACACACCTTTGTTATCTCTTTATTAATTTTCCTTTTTACCGTGTGTGTTGGATTTTGACATATAAACTAAGAAGAACCCTTCTGTGTATAACTATCTATATATATATATATATATATAGAGGTGATGTTTAGATGCCACAAAGCTCATGTGAAAGTTGATAAAATTTGTTAAACTTCGATTTTATAATCAGTTCACAAATTAGTGTTCAATAATTATAAATATAACAAATAAACTAGTCCCTTTTAAAATAAAATAAATTTGCACATTCAATCCAAACACAAAACAAATTAATTAAGTTGGGAAATTAAAACTTAATTCGTGAATTATAATTAATTACAGTATTTACTAAAAACGGTTGGGAATGATCAAGTTATGTAGATCCTACATATAAATAAGTTTGGAAAGTGACTTATTCCCTCTCACACCCAAGAAATTAAGTTCTCTTCTTTTATTTTCATTCTTGAGTAGAAATTGCACCCTAGAATTCTTCTTCCACTATGAGAATTCTACCAGCCAAACTATCCCTTAAGAGCTAGATAAATCTAACAATCAATATATCATAATTAATTATAAGCAAAAAAGAGCATCTCTGTATCACAAATTAATTTGTTATTTAATTATATAAAACATATAAAAATAAATAATTATAAATTTGCAGATGTGGCTATTGTTTTAGAGTCATCCATGACATGAGGAGGACTGAAACTTGATTAATTTAATTATATCCTGATTAATAGTATATTAAAAAGTAAAAGGAGCACATGTATATCTGTAAGTTGATCATTGGATTATTTTAGAACCCTCTAATAATTATCAATAACTCAAGAGAGAAAAAAATCTTCTCATGAAAGATTTGCTTTCGAAAACTGACAATACTAAACAGATGTACATGTAATATATATAATTTGGACACCTAACTTTCACTTGCTCCCTAGTAGCAGTAGAGAAGTTAGATATTTTTTTCGAAAGCAACTTTTGGAATATAATAAATAAGTTTTTATTCTTTCAAAAAAAAATCTAATTAAAGAAAATGTTTTTGTAAAAGTTATGGTGGGCTCGCTACATTGTGAAGAAAGAAGAAAATTTAAATTAAATTAAATAATTAACTATAAGCAAACCTAATCAAGAAGCCAATCTCTAAACGCTATGGCTTTTCCAATATCTATCTACTCTACGAGCTTGTCCGATAACGTTTTACGAAATTATTTTCTAAAAATGAATTTGTAAAATGAAAAGGGATTGAAATTTAATTTACTAAGGAGTTTCAAGCTTTTCTTTTTTTTTTCTTTTTTTTTTGGTTAAGGAATTTAATTTAATTTAATCCTGTTTTTCAAAACACAAACAAAGACTTATGTCACTTTTGAACTTTATACTATAGTAATGTGTAAAAAACAAATTTTACGTTTTCCAAATTCGTTTTCAAACCGTACTAAAAACATTATTAAAAGAAGATGACACTTAGAAAATGGACAAATATATGAAATTAAGAATTCTGATCTGCCCTGGATTACAAGACTGCAAACTGTGGCCGATATATAGAAGGTTGAAGAGTGGACGGATATATCATATAGCCATCAGCTAGCCGTCTTTCTCATATCCTTGTGTTGTGAGGTGGCCCTGGACAGTGTCCGGTATTGGACCCGACCGGACAATGACCATGACCCGGACCATGACAAGGACCGGGACCGGGACTGGGACTGGGACCGGGACCGGGACCCATAAGCTCTACTAAAAATCCCTAAAGATAGAACCGTTAGCCATTTTAGCCATTAATGTTATAAGCTTTCATTTACTATATTCAATTCGTTTTTTCGCATAGATAAAATTCAATAGGGCATTGGAGGGGTGGGGGACCTCTTTATTTAATGCTGTACATACCCTCTCCTTTTCTGTTAATATCACAAATGTTAGTTTCACAGTAGATGACATAAAAATATAATTTTATATTCGGTATAGTATTTAACTTAATATGGAATTATGGATCATTGATAAGTGACCTAGATATTGATGCTTTAACCAATGGTTGCACGATATTTATTTCATATTTTATAGATACTTTTAAATTAACTTCTCAAATTAATTACTATTAAATTAGCCAACCTAATTAATTAATTAATTAATTAAACCATATATCAACATGTTCACTTTATCGGAAGTTTGGTCTAATATGTACCACACAATATTTATAAAACCTAAGATATATAGCCTACCAAATTTATTAAGATCATGTAGACTTAAGGTTAATTTTAAAATTTTGTTACTTTATAGGATTTGTAACTATATATAACCGCTAACCAAATATCAAATAAAATTTTTAATTAGAATTAGGTCTATAAAGGTATATAAACTAGATATGTTATTTGATTGTTAGAATAAGTTTAAATAACCGGTCAAAAATCACATCATTTCTTAGTAGAGATAATAGTGCACATCACTTCCACACTTGTAGTAAGGGGTTCGAGTCCTATCAAATATATTTTAAAAGTATATATGAAGTTTTTTTTCGGTTGGTGAGAGTAATCATCTGGACTGCACATGTATTATCTAATTTTAGCAGATTCCGACAACTTTATTATAATAGTTGTAAAAAAAATGGTCAAAGAAATAATAAAATAAAATAAAAATGAGGGTAATGAAGGAGTGTGACTGTGTGAGAGTTGCAGACAGAGAAGGCGGTGGTGGTGGTGATGGTGGATATGGATAGACAACTGAAGAGAGGGTGTGTGTGCGAAAGAGAAAGTTAGTGAGAGAGCGTGTGGGGGCAAATAAGTAAGTGACTGTGACCAAGATTTCGTGGTTGAATTTTGAAACGAAGTGGAAAACGGCCACGTGGGTAGGGAAGAGAATAAGAATGAGAACCTTTTAAACAATTATAAGAGAAAAACTTATACGAAACGGTTTCATTATTTTTTGGTGAGACAGTCGAATGTAAGTGTGCCATACGATAATTTTAAATTAAAGTTTTATTTTTTTCGATATAAATGGCACACTTACATTTGACACCGATTATAGAGGTCAAAACGCGGAGAGTTATAATATAAACAACCAATTAGAGTGACTAGTTTTAAATTGGGTGTCGTCTGACTCCAACTCTCACTCTTATTGGTCCTTAATTTTAGGATCCAATCTTCCATTTTTATAGTTTGTGTTGTGTTGTCATAACTCATAAGCAACCTCTCTATTTATATTATATTATATTTTTAATGTCAATCCCCACCAAGTTCCATTTCCACAAATCACCCACGTGGTCTTCTCTTAGATGTCTGAGGTGGACCCTCTCTTCATATTTACAGAACATTCAATCCTTGATCCTTCCCAAAAACTCTATTTATACCAATCTTTTCTCTCCTTTTCTCTCCAAAACTCACTCACTCACTCTCTCTCTATCTCTTCTCTTTCTCTCTAGAAAAACGACCCAACCAAAGATCAACAATCTCTGTTTTTCATTTCTGAAAACACACCCACAACAAAAGCCATGGCTTCTTGTGCAACCACACCCAACACTAATAGTTGGGCTCCTTTCTCTGCTTATTCAATAGACTTGGGCTTTAGTACTCCATTAAAGTCCTTGCCTTTGATGAAGAAAAAGAAGAAACTCAATCAAAAAGTGAAGAGTGCTGCTCTACACACTCCTTCGGTCCTCCATTTCCCTAAAAAGCCATTAAAACCCACTATGATTCCTCAAGAAGATTCCAAAAAACCCATCAAAACTAACCCACAATGGAATCTCCTCCAGAGAGTTGCAGCTATTGCCTTCGACATGGCAGAGGGCGCGTTAATCTCACGCGAGCGTCAACAACCACTTCCCAAAACCTCTGACCCACGTGTTCAAATCGCCGGAAACTTCGCTCCGGTACCGGAACATCCCGTCCAACATGTTCTCCCGGTCAACGGCTCCATCCCCGAATGCATTAACGGTGTTTATCTCCGTAACGGAGCTAACCCATTATTCGAGCCAGTTGCCGGTCACCATTTCTTCGACGGTGACGGCATGGTTCACGCCGTCACCATTGATAACGGCAAAGCCAGCTACGCTTGTCGTTTCACTGAAACTCAAAGATTCTTACAAGAAAAAGAATTGGGCAAGCCAGTGTTTCCAAAAGCGATCGGTGAATTACACGGTCACAATGGGGTTGGTCGGCTTTTGCTTTTCGTTGCGAGAGGACTATTCGGTCTCATTAATAACAAACAAGGCACCGGAGTAGCTAACGCCGGTTTAGTCTACTTCAACAACCGTCTTTTAGCTATGTCCGAAGACGATCTTCCATATCAAGTACGTATCACTCCTTCAGGAGATCTTGAAACTGTTGGTCGTTACAATTTCGATGAACAACTTAATTCCACCATGATTGCACACCCAAAAATCGACCCAGTGTCCAAAGAGCTATACGCTTTAAGTTACGATGTTGTTCAGAAACCGTACCTTAAGTACTTCAGATTCTTCCCTGACGGCAAGAAATCACCCGACGTAGAGATTCCTCTTACGGTACCGACCATGATGCATGATTTCGCTATTACAGAGAATTTCGTTGTGATTCCTGACCAACAAGTCGTGTTCAAGCTTCAAGAAATGATCAGCGGTGGCTCACCGGTCATTTACGACAAGAACAAAAAGTCTCGTTTTGGTATTCTTGCTAAAAATGCGAGTGATTCAAACAACATAATCTGGATTGAATCTCCAGACACGTTTTGCTTTCACTTGTGGAATGCTTGGGAGGAGCCGGAATCCGATGAAGTTGTCGTGATAGGATCATGCATGACTCCACCTGACTCGATATTCAACGAATGTGATGAGAGTTTGGAGAGTGTTTTGTCCGAAATTAGGCTCAATTTAAAAACAGGTAAGTCCACGCGCCGCCCTATTCTCTCAGAAACCGATCAAGTGAACTTGGAAGCCGGTATGGTGAATCGAAACAGGCTTGGAAGAAAAACCCAGTTCGCTTATCTCGCCATTGCCGAGCCTTGGCCTAAAGTTTCTGGTTTCGGTAAGGTTGATCTTTCTACCGGCGATGTTAAAAAGTACATTTACGGCAACGGAAAATACGGTGGAGAACCATTTTTTTTACCCAATGATGCTGCCGATTGCAAGAATGAAGATGATGGGTTTATTATTGCATTTGTTCACGACGAGAAGACGTGGGAATCGGAGCTGCAAATCGTGAACGCTGTGAATTTAGAGCTTGAAGCTTCGATTAAGTTGCCTTCGAGAGTTCCGTATGGGTTTCATGGAACATTTGTGGACTCGAAGGAGTTGGTGAATCAAGCGTAAATGGCGGTGGTAATTTTTCATGAAAATTACTGGGAGATTTTACCAGAGGGATGCTTTACAGGTCCCCGGATTCTCCTGGATATTAGCAAAAAAAAAAAAAAAAAAAAAAAAAAAAAAACAAAACCTGACAGTTCTTTTGTTTTTGTTAGGTTTATTACAGTTTTTAAGGAACCAGCTTGTAGCTTTTTTCTTTGTAGTTAGAATTCGAGCTCAGCTGGTTTCTCTGTTTTTTTTTTTTTTTTTCATATATATCTTCTCGTGGAAGATTTCTGTCGTTCTTGTTGATAATAGAATTTTACCGTTTCACTAAACGATCCTCTTCTCTTTCTTATGAAATATTTTCTGTTTAATTACAATTTCTAACAAATTAATTATAATAAAAGTTTGGAAGTATTTGAATTACTTTTGCGATTCTCTATAATTATTATGTCTTTTCCTGGAGCTTTGGTAAATCCCCCTAATTAGGCCTAAATCAAATTTGGTCGGCAGAAGTGTGTGAATTATTTGAATTGTAATAGAATAGATGGAGAATTGGAGAGAGAAAAGACTGATGTGCGCCCAATCACCACAGAGTATTTCACCACATATTTGTCGTCTTACTCGTTTTGTCATTTTTCTTTTTTACGGAACATATTTTACTTTTAACCGGAGAGACAACTTGTACGTGACGGTTTAACCACTTTCATGGTGGGACCGTCTAATGGAATTGTACCAAACCAGAGCAAATTGCACTAAACCTATCCGAGGTTTGCTTTTACCTTAAAATCAATTTTATCATTAATTAACACTTTATCCTCTCACGTTAATCAACAATGTTAGAATTAATATTTGATCGTATTAAAATGTGTAAAAATCTAAAATACAACGTGACAATGTTTATTTAATTTTATGACCCAGTAAAATACCAAAAAAAAAAAAAAAAAGGTAACATTTAATTTGTCAAATGCGGTAACATTAATTGCACTCTTTGGTGGCAAAATTGTTTCTTTTGGATAAAAATGTCCTAAAGTAATTGAAGAATTATAAAAAGTATTAAAAAAAATAAAATTGAAGAATTATAATGTTATAAAAAAGGAAAAATAAACTTTTTTGAAGTGAAAAAATAATTAATAACATTAAACAATTAAAAGAATTTAAGTAAAATAAATTGTGCTTAAAAAACGGTGGAAGAAATTAAAAAATGAAATCAAAGAGATGTTTTTAAAAAATCCGAATCTCATTTCAAAAAAAATAAAAAATAAAAAATAAATCCAGATCTCATATCATAATAAATTCCCCTGAATCTCATCTCAACTACAAAAAAATCCACACTAATCTCAAAGTCAACCAATTAAAACAAGACGAATCACTCTACCATCATTTACCAAAATCATGAACACAAACCCAAAATAACTTTGTAACTTTCAGCAAAGTAGGTTAGAAAAAAGAAAAATGAAATGATAAGGAAGGGTAACAGTCAAACGTTAATTTTTTATTTTTTATTTAATGAGAATCTTCTAGTTTTCTACAAAGAGAGAGAGTGAGAGAGGGAATTTTTTTTCCAAAGCTAAACCATTTTTTTCCTTTTTTAAAATTCAATCTCCAATTTTAAATTCAAATTAATCAGGCATGCATTCAATGTTTTTTATTGACATAACGTGTACAACATAGTTGAAAAGCCAAACTACCCTTCCTTACATGGTCAAATGTTAATTCTAACATCCGTTGATTAACATGAGGGGTTTTATTTTTATTTTTTATTTTTTATTTTTTTTAATGCAAAACCCTAATTCAATTATGATCAAAGAGAGCTAACATGAGGGAGTTGAGTGTCAATAATCGATAAAGTTGTTTCTGGATGTAACATGACAAACATCGGGGAGGTTCAGTTCAATTTGCTCAATCCATTAAGTAAAGGGTGTTATGAGATTTTCTTCTTACAATCCAACTTTTTTCTTTTCACACTTCTTTTCAAAATACACTTCAATTCAAAATCATAAATTTTAAAATATTATATAGACACTCCATTTTATTTTTTTTCCAAAATCATCCTTTTTAATTTTTGACATTTCATAATAAAAACCTAATTTTTTTTAAAAAAAAAACATTTTGTTTCAAATAATTTTTTCATCAAATACTGAAATCGGCAAGTTTTTTTTTTTCTTTTCTTCATTTGACTCTTTTTAAAAAAATTTAGATTCAACGTGATTTTTTTTTTTTTTGGGCAAGTATACATCAATTTATTTATTTATATTTTTTTTTGTACACATGAATTAGGTGGTTTTGGTGATGATGATTGTTGGACATAATTTTGAGCAAGACACTCTGATAGCATATCGAAGTACACAAACAAATACCAATTTACCTAGTCGAAGTCTCATTAGGAGCCTTCGGAGGCTTGCATGCGAAGTGAAATTTGTCACTTCGCATTCAACAAGTGTCGACTTACAACCACACAAACAATGACATCAAGACACATGAGTCAAGGATAGCACCTATAACCCCCCCTTCAACCAAGTGAGAGGGGCAACTAATCTCATTTACATTCTAGCAACTTAGACTAATATATGCCCTCAATCGTGGTAATGACATGCCAAAATCCATCATTGGCCACCTTAACCGTTTGCCAACATCCAATACCATCATTTGATCCTAGAAAGGAGTCTTCAGAAGTCATCTTCTGATCCCAAAAGGGAGTCTTCAAACATCTTCCTCCGATCCTTAGAAGAGAGTCTCCTGACGTCATCCTCCGATCCCTAGAAGAGAGTTTCTGGACGTCATCCTCCGATCAAGAAAGGAGTCTCTAGACGTCATCCTCCGATCCCCATAAGTGATTCTCATGTCGTCATCCTCCGATCCTCAAAAGGGAGTCTTTGGACGTCATCCTCCAATCCTATAAAGGAGTTTGTGGAGGTCATCTTTCAATCATCAAAAAAGAGTCTTCGACCATCATCCTCTGATCCCTAAAAAAAAGTCTCCATACATCATCCTCCGATCCTCTGAAAGGAGTTTCTGGCCATCATCCTCTGATCCCCAGAATAGAGTTTTTGGACGTCATCCTCCAATCCCCATAAGGGAGTCTTAGGACGTCTTCCTCCGACCAAGAAGGGAGTTTTCAGATATCATCCTTCAATCCCCAGAAAAGAGTCTTTGGATATAATCCTCCGATCCCCAAAAGGGATTCTCCGGCTGTCATCCTCCGATCCCCAAAAAAAAGTCTCTAGATGTCATCCTCTTATCCCTAGAAGGGAGTCTCCAGACGTCATCCTCCGATCCCTAGAAAGGAGTCTCTAGCCATCATCCTCCAATCCCTAAAAGGGAGTCTTCAGACGTCATCCCCCGATTATTAGAAAGGTGTCTTCGATCGTCATCCTCCAATCAAGAAGGGGAGTCTCCAAACATCATCCTCCGATCCCCAGAAGGGAGTCTCCGGCCATCACTCTCTGAACCCCATGGGAGTCTCCGATCTCATCCTTCTATCTCTGGAAGGGATTCTCACGACGTCATCCTCCAATCCCCAGAAGGGAGTCTCCATCCATCATCCTCTGATCCCTAAAAGGTAGTCTCTGGACATCATCCACCGATCCCCAAAAGGTGGTCTCTGGACATCATCCACCGATCCCCAAAAGGTAGTCTCTAAACATCATCCTCCGATCCCCAGAAGGGGGTCTCCAAACAATCACCAATACACCTTATTTTTTTCCTCAACAATGATGATTAAGGGTTTTGTTGTATTCTTGAGAATTTGTTTTTATTTCAAATATGGATTTTGATTTTTTTTTTTTTTTCTTCCCAATTCTGTTTTTCTTTTTGCTATTGGCCATTGAATGATAATTTTGTTTATCAAATTTGGATTTTTTTGTTTTTTTTGTTTTTTTTTGTTTTTGTGATGACGATGATTGGGGTGTTTGTGAAATTTTGTTTTATTTACCGGTGATGTCTTAAAATTAAAAGAGAAATAAAATATTTAAAACAGTTTTTATTTGAGGGCAAAATAGTTTTAGGGTTTGTGAAACAGAAAAAGAAAATAATAATAATAATTGTTATGTAGTGTATTTAGTTTTGAATTTCCTTATACTTTTTAGTAATTTTAATTAGGACAAATTTGTCATATAAAAAAAAAATTTAAAATGGAGCGTGGAAAGAAATTTAGGGGATTGTCAACAACATCATTTTATTGTTATTTGTACAAACCATGTTTTATTAAAAATTTTAATTACAAAAATATCCCAATATAAATTTACCAAGGACAAATTACTTTAATTAAAAATAAGCCAAATACTATCTACCCACGTTAATTACACTCATCATACCTTCAATTATATCTCTTTAGTTTTTATTTTTTAACTTTATTTATAAACCATAATTCTATTTCAAATATTCAAATACTCCGTCATTGAATTACTATCGTATAACAAAGTAATAGAAAAAAATTTCCAACCTTATCCATTTTCCGATTATATTTTAATGCAGAGGAGATACGAAGAAAATAGCCCTCCTGTTTGTGATAGATTAGGGATCCAATTTTTCCCCGGCCTCTGATCTGATCCATGTAATAAGACAAGTTATTTGAGTGATGACTTTTGCTTGTACTTTTAATCTTTCGATTTGATGCTCCGTTGCTGAGCTGATTGCAATTTGTACTAACTAATTATTTGGAATTACAGTATTTTTTATTGAAAGACTGATTGATCGAAAAAAACCATTGATGACTTATTACAATAATATATATATATATATATATATATATATATATATATATAATTTAAAGAAAATCAGGTTTATTAATAATTTAAAAGGGACACATCACCTATTAACACATTTGGTTGTGCACCTCCCTTTCACGTTAGTGGTGAGAGGTTTAAATTCCACAATGCGTATTTTACAGGCATGGGTGGAGAGTTTTATTCCTGGTTTGCGGGAGCAATTATCTCCCTTTATAAGAGTAGATATCCGGACTATACATTTATTGTTTGATCTCGGTATATTCAGTCCAATTGTAATAGTTTTTGTAATACTTCAAAAAAAAAAAAAAAAAACATTAAAGGGTTTATATCAATTACAATAACAATACTATTGGCATTAAGAATAATTTTTAAATTTTAAATTTTAAATAAAAATATATTTTTAAAATGAGTGTTTAAATTATATTTATATTTAAAAATATCGGCACTCAAATTATGTATTGGACCGACAATTTGTTTCTTACGAAACTGAATGAATGATTCATGCGATAATAAAGAAAAGAGATATTATCATTTGGGTCCCTATATTTTTCTGAATTATCTATTTTTAACTAATTTATTCATTTTTCTCTGGATTGATCCCTATGTTTTCAAAAATCACTCAATTTCGTCATTCTGTAAGTCAACCATTAGTCAAATTAAACGGTTCTAAGGGTATTTTTATCTTTAAACATTGATATGCCATGTGTCAACACACAAATAAATAGATATATAATAAAAATTAAATTAATATATAAATACAAATTAAAAAATTATAAACAAAATAACAATTACAAAATTATAAAAAAAGAAAAATTTTTAAAATAAAAATAAAATATATATCTCTCTCTTGAAACCTAAAACCAGTCCCAACAAAAATAAGTTCTTGGAGTGGTGGTGGCTGGAAATCAGTTCTGCATTGATGATCTCAAACAAAAATCAAACCTAGCCACCAACAAAACCTAAACCCAATCAACACCAAATTCAATCATCTCTCTCTCTTTCTCAAAACCAAAAACCAAAATCATTCGAAATCCATCTCTCTTTTTCTATCTCTCTTTCTCAATCTCTCTCTGACCTCCATGAAAACCCAGAAGAAGCTACTCGAATCCATCCCCTGCCAGCCGTCGCAAAACGAACCAGAACTGGGTTCGAACCAAAAAGAACCTAGATTTTTCGAACTAGAACTGGGTTCTAACCGAAACGAGCCTAGGTTTGGGTTTTGTTTGGCCGCAGGTGGTTGTGGTTGGATTTAAGGGTGGTTGTTGATTTTTGGAACGGTGGGTGTTGTGTTTGGGTGGTTTGGGCTTTGTTAGGCTGCCGTCGATGGTTGAATTTAGGAATGACGGTGGTGGTGGCAGCTTGGTAGGTGGGTTTTTCTTGATGGGTTTGGGGGTTGTGTTAGGCTTTTTGGGTTTACTTTTGGTGTTGGGAGGTGGAGGGTTTGGTGAGTTTGGTTTTGGTGGCGATGGTAGTGGTGGTTTGAAGGGTTTTTTAGGTTGATGAAGGGTTTCTAGGTTTCAATTCATTTTTGGGCTTCATTTTTTTTTTTTTTTTTTTTTTTTTTTTTGTTGATAAATTTATGGGTTTCATTTCTAGGTTGCTCTGATTTCTGGTTTCGATTTGGGTTTCAGGTTGTTGCATGGTGGTGGCTATGGCTGTGATTGATTTCGAATTTAGGTTTGGGTTTGGTAAGGTGGTTGATTTCAAGTATGGGTTTGGTGGCTGGGTTCGAATTTAAGGTGGTGGCGGCTAGGTTAGAATATGGGTTTCGTATGGTGGTTGATTTCGAATTTGGGTGGTGGTTGGGTTCTAATTTAGGTTTGGGTTTGAGTTAGTGTTTGAATATAATAAAATAATTTTTATATTTCTTTCCCTTTTTTTTAAATTATTTTTAAAATTAATATATAATTATAAATAAAGTTAAGAAAACAAAAGTTTTCTTTTTATTTTATTTTATTTTAATTTTAAATTCAAGGGTAAAAATTTTATTTTATATTTTCTGTGACGGTTGACCGTCAATATTTTTTATCAAAGAGATCAAATTGAATGCTTTTTAAAAACATAGGGACTAATCCAGTGAAAAATGAAAAAATGAGTAAAAAATACATATTTCAAAAACACCCAGGGACCCAAATGATAATATCCCTAAAGAAAATGATGACTGTAAATACTTGACTAAACGGAATTTGAATCGAAAAAGAGGGCACAAAAATCGAAATACCAACCACTTCACAAGCCGTTAGAGAGCGAGCATCCCAATAAAGGTTGTCTTGGCGGTGAAAATGGACCCCAATGAAGTGATTGCATCACTGCATGGTGACCCACCTCTACGTCACCCGCCCACCCACCTTCGTAATGTAATTGGTCCTCTTTCGAGACCAAGAAAATCACCAAATCCTACTTCACGGAAAAAGCCAAACCATTTCGAAGAACTTGTTCTTTACTTTTGAGTTTTCTACTTATTTTCTATTTTTTTAATCTTGGCAAGTTTGCTTTAATTAAAAAAAAGAATATGACTAGTTCATGGAAATTGATTAGTCTTTATTAAAGAAGAATCTTAATATAATTGTCTTTGAATTCTCCCATACTCTGAATTTTTACTTGAATATTGATCATTTTATAGTGATATCTAAGCATAAAAAATATTGCAAAATCAAAATTTGTTACTTTCTTTTCTTTCACGTGTAAATAAGCATTTCGTTCAAATTAAAATACTCTTAAAAAATTCAGCAAAAAAGCCAAGAAGAATAAAAACACCATGAATGAGTCTTAAAACAATCAATATTATTTATAGGAATAATTATCCCGATGACCATTAATTTGGGTCACCACTATCAAAATGACCATTAGATGGAGAATTGGTTTCAAAATGGCCATTTTTAGCGAATACCGTTGTACTAAGGGTGTGTTTGGTAGGGAGGAAAGAAAAGGGTGGAGGGAAAAGGGAAAAGAAAATAGAGAAATATGTGTTTGGTATGGAGAGAAAAAAGGAAGGGAAAAATGGGAGGAAAGATTTGTGGGTGGGACCCACCAATTTTAATCCTCACAAAAGTGGGAGGAAATAGGAGGGAAAGAAGGCTTGCTTTTTGGCTTGACTTAAAATTACAATTTTGTCCATTTTTTTAAATATATAAAATATAATGTAAGGGTAAAATAGTAAAATTGATAAAAAATCTTTTCTTTTCTTCTTGTTTACCAAACAGCTCAAGGGAAAATCATTTTTCTTTATTTACCTCATGTTTTCTATTCCTCCAAATCTTTCTATCCTTCATATTTTCTTTCCTCTAGGGTCTGTTTGGTAGGGAGGAAAAGGGAGAGGAAAGAAAATGATGGAGGGAAAAGGGAGAAGAAAATGGGGAAATATTTGTTTGGTATGGAAAGAAAAGTGGAAGGAAGGGAAAAATGGGAGGAAAGATTTGAGGGTGGGACCACTAGTTTTAATCCTCCCAAAAGTGGAAGGAAATGAGAGAGAAATGATGGAATCTTCTTTCTTACTTTTAATTAAAATTACCAATTTGTCCATTTTTTTAAATATATAAACTATTAAAATTACAAAAATTGATAAAAAAAAGATCTCTTCTTTCCTTCGTATTTACCAAATAGCTCAAGGGAAAATCATTTTCCTTTATTTCCCTTATGTTTTCTATCCCTCCAAATCTTTCTATCCTTCCTATTTTCTTTCCTCCCTACCAAACACACCCTAATAGCCATTTCATCAAATTCCATCTAATGAGTGGCATTTTGGTAAATAAGTGGATAACATCAATTTATTTTAAATATTTTTTGAAAATCAATTTTTTCTTCAGTTTTTTGAAACGAATAATTATATTTAGTGTATGTATATATGCATAGCATATCTCATATATATATATATGTGTGTGTGTGTTTGAGATATGCTATACGTATATACACACACTAAATATAATTATTCGTTTTAAAAAACAAAAGAAAAAATTGATTTTTAAAAAACATCTAAAATAAATTAATGTCATCCCCTTATATACTAAAATGTCACTCATTAGATGGAATGACCATTAGTATAATAGTGTTCGTAAAAAATAATCATTTTGAAACCAATTATTCATCTAATAGTCATTTTGATAGTGGTGACCCAAATTGATGGTTACCGGGTAATTATCCCTTATTTATAATAGGTGTAAGAAGGGCTGATATATGCAACGCAATCTTGTCGGCATGCATGCACAATACTATTCAAGCCAACCATCAAATAATAGTCACGTGACAAATAAGGGCATGCACATGCATGCTGTAAACTACCCTCAATTATTTTGAAAGAAATTATTATTATTATTATTATTATTTAAAAATAAAATTAGGATTTTGCCGCATAATCAATATTAGCCATAACTTTGCAAAAGGTTTCTTGTGGTGTGGGCAATATTGACAGTTACATGTTTAATTTGGTTCTCATTGGAAGAGAGATAGTAAAATGTCCCACTAAGCTTTATCGCAGGTTGTCCAAAAAGTCTAGTCTCTCTCCCAAAAAGATCAACTTAGACAAAGACCCACAAAAGGTCATCTCTTCTTCTTCTTCTTTAACATACTGTGTGTACCGAGATCAAATCTTATAGGGCGGTCCGGTCGGAATATCTGTTTTTCATATATAATCATAAGAATTTAGCTCCCAATTTCGGGATATATATCTACATACTTACATGATTTCATGAATAATATTGAAATGATATATTCAAGGAGTCAAGGTTTTAATCTTGGTGGGTTCACGTTGACGGAGATTACGAATTCTTCTGCCACCGAGTGAGTGGACTTTGACTTCTTTATTTTTTTTTTCACTAACAAAACATTCACTTAGACTAGTCATCATTGCAATGGATTTTCCACCGACTTATGCATTGGCAATGGATTTTCCACCGACTTACGCATTTTCCTTGGAGAATTCCATTTCCATTCAAGAGAAACCACTTAGAAAATGCACAATTAATTCTCTACCATTTTCTTTTTGATATGTTATGCAAGTAGTGGTATCTTTTGTCGATCGAAACTTGGATCCTCTTTTTATTTTACCCTGATCATCATGAACTCAGATTTTCCGTCATTTTTTTATAAAGTATGTGATCGGTTGTTGATAACATAATAGTGGAAAAACAATTATATCCTAACCAACTATTCATTGTAATGTTCTGTTTCATGAGATCATTAAAAGGTGAAGAAGAAATATGAGGTCAAGATAGGGTTAAATTCTTAATATATCTCTCTAATATAATCACAAATCGATTTGCTAAAACGATCGATTGTGTTGATACATGTCCGAAAGTATATATCATATGTATCATTCAAATTATCAAATGAATACTTTAGAGAAATTTTGAAAAACTCTTTATATTAAGTTTAATCTAACTCAAAAAACAATCATATGATTTCACAATTATGGAAAAACCCTCTAATGACAAGAATTGTTTCAGCTAATATTGGAACGGGAGTTAGACAAAATGATGTTAGCCTAGTGGTATGCCCCTTACACCTACACAACAAGGTTGTGGGTTCGAGTCTCTCCCATCCCCCTCCCCAAACCTCAAATTACTGTAATATTTCATGAAAAAAAAAAAAAAAAAAAAAAAGGAATGGGAGTCCTACTCCAAATTAGGAACTTAGTTTTTGATTTATTAAATTTCAATATTTTTTATTTTTTTGTGTTTATGAAAAGTTGTAATATATTGGTGGGTATCTTTACAATTTAAAAAAACTTGTATATCGGTTTTGACTTTCATTATCATATATCCTTTATCTTGTTATTTATTTTTTTAATATGAGATTCATTTCATCTTCTTGAAGTTCATATCTGGGTTCTCTAACTTGATTCGATCAAACTTTAGAGGGATTTTTTCAAATTCTCCTCTCAATTTTATTAATTGTTGAAAATCTTGATATGTAGTTTGACTCTTCTTTGGGTTCAAGAATTCAAGAATAGTTTAATCGATCTGTCTTGTTTTACTCTAACATTCTAACAACTTCCTTTCCCACGGACCAATAATTTACCCTTACAAGACAACTTTTTGAAAAGACCAATTATTTTGACATATATAGAAGTGGCTCCACTCACCTTTGATGATTGTCAACTACCATGCTTTTAACTTATTTACCCTTTTAGTTAAAATGCTGATGCTTTTGATAATGATATTTATAATGATCATTAATCAATCCACTTTAATTATATGATCATTTTCATTATAAAAAATAATAATAATAAGTACTAGCTAGCATGTCAATATGTCATTCACATGAAAATAAATATAATCTTTAGGTAGTAAAAATAGTTATCAAGGCCAAAGTGGTGCTATGGCTTTCTTTTTAAATAAGGGATAATTACAATTCTAATACTTCAGTTTATTTACCGTTACTACTACGGTTAATTTAAATCTGTAAAGGGTGTCAAGATTAGTCGCTATCATTTTTATCTCATTGACGTTTGGCAATAACAACTAATTACATTATCATGCTCATTATTATAAATATGAAATGACAATATTTTACTTAATGCAGGGGTGGCTCAAGGGTAGACGGCGTTAGGTGGAATTTAAAACGAGGCCTTGTGATTCCAGTTTTTTTTTTTAATTTTTAAAATTTTTTTTTTTTTTTTAATTTTAATTTTTTTTTTAATTTTTTTTTTCTGTTAGTTACAAATTTATCACAACCACCTTTTTGCGATTCAAATAATTTTTCTATTTTTTTTTTAGTTTTTCGTATCTGGATTCATATTTTTTACTAGACATGTCAAATATCCAATTATCAGTTATCAAAGCTAAAAAAAAAAAAAAAACAAATAATTCTATTACAGTTGAAAATAAAATAAATAAATAAATAAAATTAAAGTAATAGAGTTTGGAATAATTAAACTTGAAATGTTTATGAAAGAGTACGTAGAGAAACAATGAGAGAGTTTGATTGCAACGGGAGAGTTTGATTTTGAGGATGGGATGGTTTGATTGAATATAGAAGAAGATATAAAATAATATAATTTAATATGAATATATAATTATAAAAGTTTGATTGTTTAAAGAAAAGGAATAACATAAAAGTGTAATTTGTTTTTAAAGAAAACGTTAATGAGTATTTAAGTTCACTTAAATGCGGTTTACTTGAAAATAGGAAATTTTTGACTTGAAAATATGAGTGAACCGTAATTTATAAGTTTAAGGAGATATTTTTTGAATAATAAATAGAAAGAAAATTATTGGATATTAATTGCTAAATATATATTGATAATGACAATACAGGGCCTTGATTTTAGGCGGGGCCTTAGGCAACAACCTCAGTTGCCTAGAGGTCCAGCCGGCCTTGACTGAATGAATGTTACTGCCTCGAAAGATTTATTTTTAAGTATATAATATTACGATAAGTTTTAACACTAAGTCATATCAGGGATCTGTCGAGACCTGTCGAGAGATCGAATAGTATAACTGCTTGAAAAATGCACATGAAAGAACTCGAACCCCCTTTATTCTTCTTCTTCGTTGTTAGGATAGGATGGGATTCCTTGGTGATGATGTTGTCACACCTAGGCAATGTTGCACCTAGGCAACGCTGGTCCAAGAAATTCCTTTGTTAGGCGGTGCCATCTCAGGCGTAGGCGACACCGGTGAGAGATGATAGAGAGAGGAGGAGGAGATAGGAGAGAGTTTGTGGAGTGTTTTTATATGGGGTATTTTAGTAATTGCTCAAAAAACATGGTTATAAACAATTAAATTTTTGTACGTGGTTAAAAACAAATCCTTAATGTTTCTAGGGGTTATTTATGATTTTCCCTTATTTATAATCAGAATGATCCGTGTCTTAATATCCTTTAAAAGTGAGATAAAATGTAGATGAAAGATGTTTCAACTTCGACAAGATGAGGTTGGTACGGTGGTAAACCTCTCACACCTGCACCACGAGGTTGTGGGTTCGAGTCTTCCCCTCTAAAAAAAAAAAAACCCAAATTTATGTAATAGTAAAATACTTTAAAAAAAATAAAAATTTAAAAAGATGTTTCAACTTCATATTTCATGCATACACCCAAAATCCAAAAAAATTTATTTATACAAGACTAACATGAATGTTTAATTGAAGATTACCCGTGTAAATTCTGCAATATATTTTACGGAACACATGATTAATTCCCTTTGCAATATAATCGGTCATACACTCATACACCACGAACATACATGCTTTCCTTCTCTTTATTTCTTGAAGAAAATCAAAGGTCGGAAACAAGAAATTAAGATCAGTAGCAAACAATTAACAGGTTTGAAAATTTGTGCAAGAGTCGGATGTGGAGCAATGGCATCATATATGTACACTCTTTGGTTCCTTTTGTGTATGATTCAATTGAAAAAGATGGAGCACTAGAAGGATATATATTATAAGATTAATTAGCTAGTTATAATTAATATACGATGATCAGTGTGTAATTAAGTAGCCCACAACCGACTATTAGCGGCTAAATTAATGTTAGTATATAATGACAATGCCATAATGTATATGTGTATCACATTATTAAATTAAGTGGCACACATACCCCATGATGTAGATCGAGAATGTCTTCTTGTGGGATTATAACCCACAATAATTGATTCATGGATTCATACGCCATCCATGTGGTGGGGTGCATCAACAGATATTTTAACTTGTAAGAACACAAATATCTTTCAAATGTGATTGGTAAATTGGAACTGTAAAAATAATAATAATAATTAATAGATTACTATGTTTGGATCTGGCTTATTCTTATCGACACAATTCTTTTTATTAATTAAACTCTTACCAAAATCCAACATGACCTGCGTTTATTGATTGGTGTTGTCAAGTTTTGTACAGATAGATATATGTTGCTTACAAGGAAGCTTTAGTTGTCACTTTTACTCTTTATCATATCGATAACATATACAAGTATTACACTAAGCTCTTAGCATAAACAAGTAGTATTACTCTAGGCTGTTATCTTCTCTGCAATCTGAATTCTGAAGCCTTACTTTAAAGTATATTGTCAGTGTTTGTTTAATTTGAATTTGTATGGTGAGCTTTTAGTCACAAAGCACAAACAAGAAAATAAATCAGTTTTTAATTAGTTTCAGTGACTTTATTTTATTTTGTCTATATATTTTACAGTTTCCCGAGTCGGGTCACCACCCAAAGAAATTAAATTAAATTGGCATACCATGGATGGATTTGATTGATCTTTGGATCGGTAAAAAAGTTAATTGTTATAAAATTCTGTTCTCCATCAGCAGACCAATGTTTGGAAATAAAAAATGAGAAGATTAAAAAAATGTTATCTAGCACAAATTTCAAGAATGCCATCGAGCGTCACAGGTCAAATCTTCAAGAATAATTACGTTCTATAAGATATGCCCAACTCAAAAACTAAATCTAAGAATAATAATAATAAGAAATTAATAGAAATGCAAATCCATTATTGAAACCCTACATGGCTACATGCACACACACAAAAGGGAGTTCACGTGCACCCCACTTAGAGAATTGGACTAAAAGATAAAAAAAATGAATCAAAATACTGTATAGGATATGTAATATATTTATGAAGATATGGTCGAACAAATTAAGAAGAATTCGTGTCAAGGTCCGACAAGGGCTTCCATTGGTTTGCTGTGTGTAGCAAAAGGCCTCAGTAATTGAAATCTCTATTATTTATATGCCAGTGCGTGTATGTGTGCATGATTGCGACGGACACGTCCCGGCTTCGCATGTATTTTCGTGGAGAGCACACGTTTCACTTGTTCATTCTCATCTCATCTTGAAGTTCATCGTTCTGTTGTGTTTTTAGTACCCCTTGCAAGGGTGGGTTGAAATAACCTTCCTCTATTGTGCATGTAGTTATTCCAGCCATGCTTATAGCGTTTATGTTGGAAACACAACAATCACGGTTAGAAATAAAAGATGAAGAGGATATTTTATACAACAAATGTATACAAGAAGAAAAAAAAAAGAGTAGTGTGAATGAAATACAATAAGAAATTGATATACAATAAAATTATATCGTTAACTTAATTTGTAAAGATAGATCGAGGTTTGCGAATTTTGCAATGTCCGAAATCAATATTTTTACCCCTTCTTTATGGTTGAAGTTTTGTGGGTGACTATTTCCCATGATAAAACTATCTCTTTCTTGCACTAGATCTCATTACCTAGCGAACTTTGTCTATTTTCCTCTCATAACATTGAAGGAATTACAATTTGTGCATAATTATTACTACAAAAACTTCGATATTTTGGAATGAATGATATTTCTATTTATAGTTTTAGATCGATGTGTCTTTTGGTAAAGTTACAACTTATGAAAAGGATTGTTTGCGTCGTTTTTATTAAAAAGACAACTATTTGGAGTAATGACACTGTCTTTTGGTGTGTCCGGCGATGAGCCATCTCAACATACACGTCGCATTGCTTCATTGTGCTTGTGGGCAAAATTTTTTTGCTGTAATCCGTGATATGTATGTGGCGCTACTCGACGTGTTTCTACCACAAAGCCTTCACTTATCAAAGCCTTTTAACAACATTATTTTCTTGTCGTTTAACCACAAAGCCTTCTGTTTGTTCCATGTATATTTCTTCATCTAATTCTACATTTAGAAATGTTGTGTTTAAATCCATTTGATGTATATCCATATTATGCACAGAATCTATCACAATCAACATCCTAATAGACGTTATTCTTGATAGTACTGGATATTAGTGTCAAAATAATTGATTGCTTCACTTCTACACTATGTGTAGCCCTAGCCCCATATTCTTATCTTTTTGTGTTCATTTCTCGGGTAAAACCGTGTTTTTAACCAATTAAATAAGTTGTGCAAGTTTAAGTTAAGTATGGAGCCTAATGGTCTTGGATGGAGTTGAAGTGGAACAGAAAATGCTCAAGTGGCCAAAACAGACACAAAAGCGACCTCAAGGCGACCTCAACCAAGTCGCCCCAAGGTCGCTATCCTCTCGGCTCAAGTCCTTGAACACCTGAAGTGGATGGTTCATCATGTTTTCCTTATATGCTTGATCGTACCATTTATATACCTATTTTAGGTCCCTATTTCCGATCTCTTGCACTTGTTTCTCAGGTATTTTTGGTGTTTTAATATGTTTGTTGAGCCTTGTGTAGGTAACTTCTCTCAAATAAGGTGTAGGACTCAATTGGAGAAGACTGGGCTTGAAAAGCTAAAGTAAATGTAAAAAAATAGGGAATGTTGCTACTATTGTCCCTACGGGTAGACCGCGAACTTTGTAGCCACATCCTTACCAGAGGATGTCGCCCCTTTTGTGACGCTACGACTTGGGGGTGACCATCGTAGCGACACGTAAAAACAGGGAATGTCGCCCCTTTACGTCGATACGACATTGGGGCGACCTTCGTAGTCACTGATAGGGTTGAAATTGTAAGGGCTTGTAAAGAATGACCAACTTGCGGAGGCTATAACTCTCTCCACAATTGAATTGAGTTTCATGCTATATATATTCGAAAGCTCCGGATGTCTAGTTTCCGGTAAAATTAATGCACTACAAAAAAAAGTCCTATCAGTGACGAACTATTTCCGACGGGGGCTAATTGCCGTCGATAATAGTACCTTTTCCAACGGCCATATCAGTGCCGTCGGAAATGAGTAAAAATCTGATACGACATTTCCGACGGCCAAATGACCGTCGGAAATAGTCTTTGTGCCGTCGGAAATAGTCTTGTTCCGATGGAAATGAGGAAAAAGTAATCCAACATTTCCGACGGCCTAATTGCCGTTGGAAATAGTCACATTTCCGACGGTAAATGGTCTTTTCCGACGGCTAAATGCCGTCGGAAAAGATTAAATTTTTTTTTTTTTTTGGAAAAGATTAAATTTTTTTTTTAAGTGTCAAAAACATATTTTTATATAAATTTTCTTCAAATAATTTGTATAAAAAAAATTTCATGATTTATTTTTTCTTGAAAAATAAAAAGTTAGATAAAATAATTATATAAACTCTATTTCGTAGTAAGTATTTAATACACCTGATTTTCCTTAAATTGCTCTCTGGACAATGACATATTGACATATATGTGCAAAAATCAGGAGTGAACACTTTGATGCAACAGAAATACGCAAAACATTTGTCAGGGTTATGATGCAGGGATTTGTGAGATATTGACATCATTCTTTAGGAACTCCCTCTTATTATAAGCAATTTTATCTTGAAAAATTGCCGGATGGAAAAATATCACCAGTCAATTGTCTAGAAAGTCACGTAGGGATGTCAAGGAACATTACGACACCCTCGTACATGACATCTACAAGAATGATTTAGGTTGTGTCAAGTTGTCGAGTTATGCCGATGACTTGTGGGACTTTTTGTACCGTCGGAAATAAAAAATAATAATAAATAACAGTACTGCATTTCCGACTACTTTTGGGCCTTCAAAAATAGTCAAATAAGCCGTCAATATTACTCACTTTTCTAACAACATAAAAAGTATCATCGGAAATGCTAAAATTTAATTCGAATTACTTTATGGAAACATCTTACTAAATTAACTAAATATAAAATATAGTAAAATTATTAGTAATCACAAGAACATTTAGTTATTTTTAGTTATGTTTAGTGACACTATATCAGATTTTTTAAAACAAACTCTAATAATTTCAATAAAATATTATTTTAAAAAACAATATCTCAATAGTTATATTTAAATAGTATAAAAAAAATATTTAATTAGATATTTTACAAAAATATCAATAGTTTATATATAAATAGTATGCAAAATATATCAGATATAAAGTTATAGCAAAATGGTAAGGGTAACCCTTATTGTCATTCAAGTCAAGGGTTCGAACCCCATGAGTTTCATGGATTTAACGTTGCTGGATGATGTGGCGCGTGTCGGGTGAGGTGGCGCCTGTCAAGTAGAGTCGCGCTATTTTTTTTTTATTTTTTATAATTCGACTATTTCCGACAGCAATAAGCCGTCGGAAATAGTGGTAAAGCCGTCGGAAAATGCAAGTAATTTTGACCACCCTTAATTACTATTACCGACGGCATTTTTATCTTTTCCGACGGCCATAGCCGTCGGAAATGGTAGTATTTGTGACGGCTCGTCGGTAAATGGTTTTTTCTGACAAGCGTATTTGTGACGGCCTCTGACGGCCTTTTCCCGTCGGAAAAGCGTATTTCCGACGGGAAATGATCTTTTCCGACGGCATTTAGCCGTCGGAAAAGACCATTTTTTTTGTAGTGATGGTTCACGATTCCTAATTTTCTAAAGGGAGTTATGCCTATTTTAATGATTAATGGTCAGTGCTGAAAAGTCAACCACGATTTTGACAGGACAATTTTGTCATTTCATTATTTTGAAGCCCTAATTTCATGCCTAGCCTATTAATACACCATTTTGAGCCATAGAAGAAAAACCAACCAATCTTCTACCATTCTTTGAAGACTTAACACCAATCAAGAGTGATAGATGCTTCCAAAGCCACTATAGAGGTTTTTCTCCTTGGTGGCTCACCATTCCACCTCCATCAAACCTTTAATCATCCATCTTAGAGGATGATTCAAGAGAAAAGGAGGGTCTTTCTTGATCAAGAGAAGATGGGCATCAATGGAAGCTTGAAGACTCTTGGATATCACTTGGGTCTTTTCTATTACTCTTCTCTATGTATTTCTATTTTATATACTTACTCTTCTCTTTGTTGATTTCTCTTTGATGTGTACTATCTCCACTTGAGAATATTTTTAGACCTAACACTATGCTCTTAATATGATTTATTTATTTTTATTCGATTTAAGTATTGTTTTATTCAATTGCTTCGTAGTTTGATCTTTGATTTGTGTTGATTAGATATCACTCTTGATGCAGGTTAAATGATTAGGTTAATTTGAGAATTAGAGTTAGATGGACATCACACTTGGCTTTGATTATTGCTCTTAATTGAAATGATGGAATTCATGAAAGTAAACATCATGCTTGATTTGATTTTGGTCCTTAAATATTTATGCTTAATGTTATCCTTGGTTGTTGCTTACAATACATATAATAGGTGAATAGTAATTGAGGATTAGATGACTCATCCCGTGATCATACCAACATTCCAAACTTGGTTAGATTGTCTCTTCCTGGATCAAAAGCCACATGGAATCCCCCTCCTTCTAGCGTTGGTTGTTGACAGTGATTTTTGGATTGTTGAAATGTCAATCTACCAGATAATAACAGTGATGATGCTAAGAAATAAGAAAATAAAGATTAAACATGCATAACACAAATTTTACGTGGAAAACCCTAGAAAGGGAAAAAAACCACGGTCGTCGGAGACGGCGGAGAAAAGAGTTTCACTATAAAGAAGATGATTACACACTCAAAAGCTCTCTTAGTTCTCTCTTAATGTTCTACTTCTATTCAACGATCCTTCTACTGGTATTTATACAGCTCTAGGGTGCATTTACCCTAATCCTTGTCGTGCAAGTAGAGGATCTTCCTCTAGAATCATTGGAGGATTCTAGTAGTGTCATTCGTTTAGGGTGTTTTCCCGTTTTGTGTGATCTTTTACGATCATTGAATTGTCATCAAATCAGGGCTCTCGAATTTGTAAGGACATATCATGTTTTTTCCTTGAGATAAAGATTACGCATTTAAGTTGGTTTCCTCTTGATGTGTCGTATCTGGGTTGGAATATCTTTCTTTTATTACGGTTGGGAAAATGTCATTTTATCGAGATTTTCGGCGAGTAAAGTCCTTTCTTAGTTTGGTTTCTTAATTATCTTCCTCTGTTAGGTTTGTTGAGGTGACATGGCTTAATTGATGACGTGTCGCTGATTTGACCTAATCGCTTGATTCTTGATGACATGGCACAGTTGCCCATCCGAAAGTTCCGCTCTATTGCTGACGTGTCTCTAATGTCAAATATTTCCTATAACAATACCCCTTAAATACTCAAGCATGATTGCCAAACATGAGTGCGTTCGCCACTGTGAGTACTCGCCATCAGATATACTCGTGAATGATATTCACTTGCTTAATTTACCTTTACTCGGTGAGTGGTATTTATTAGATTCTTCATTTTACCCTTTTTCTTCTTCAAGAAATTTGTCATGTTCCTCATTAATGCTACACTTAAAAAAACCCCTGCCAATTAATGCCTCATTTATATCACTTTAACTTCGTCCACGAAACATTCAAATGACATGATGATTGGACTTGTTGACAGCGATGTTTTGAGACTTCATGCTTTTTAGAGGTGACACACGTCTTCTTGAGAGTGATTGCGTTTGACATCCGAGAGTTTAAACGGTCACATTGCTCCATTTTCTTAAGCGTTTTGAAACGACATCATTCTAGGTCACTGTTCCCCTTTTATATTTAAATTCTTTCTTCCCCCTTTCTTTTCATTATTTCAATATCGCCTTTATTATTCATTTTTCTAATTCTCTCCAAAATATAGATCTTTTCTCTCCAAAACCCAGGTCTTCGTAAAACCCAGATTTTCTTCAGAGCCTTAGCCTTCTGGTCTCTTCTTCACTGGCGTAAAGAAGCGCGATTTTCCCAAAAGGACTTGCTTCTTTAACATATCGGGTGAGTTTTCATGGATCCTTCTAGTCGTTATATCATTTTTAATCGTTTGGTGAGAGCTGTTAAACTAGGAGATAATGCCACAACAAACAGTCTTGAAGTTTTCCTGCAAAATTTTGATTCGTTGCGACCCATTCCTATTTCCGTGAGTTTTCCTCCCACATCTTCTATTTTTAACCCCTCGAATGCTGAACCTTCTTTTCCTTTTATGATGATGTATTCCTAGAAATGGTAAGAACTTGCAATCCAGGAAACAGTAGCAGACTTAAAGTGCCAAAAAGGTCGAGTGTTACAAGAGAATCCAAATTAGGGCCACAAATCATGGTTGAATATGATGTCGAGGAACACCAGCCAGACCGAATACGATTTTCAGATGAACGCGTATGCACTTTTTATCTTGAGGCAAATGTTGTCGGCGAGGATGAATTAAGATATAAAGTTTGGTTCGACATTCCCAACTTGATTAGATTGTCTTTTCCTAAATGAATTGTTGACGATGATTTTTGGATCGCTGAAAAGTCAATCCGCCAGACAATATCAATATTAATGATGATGATGCTAAGAAATAAGAAAATAAAGATTAAACATGCATAACACAGATTTTACATGGAAAACACTAGAAAGGGAAAAAACCACGATCACTGGAGATAGCGGAGAAAAGAGTTTCACTATAAAGAAGATGATTACAAAGTAAAAAGCTCTATTAGTTCTCTCTTAATATTCTACCTCTATTCAACGACCCTTCTACTGGTGTTTATACAACTCCAGGGTGCATTTACCCTAATCCTTGTCATGCAAGTAGAGGATCTTCCTGTAGAATCCTTGGAGGATTCTCTTAGTGTCATTCGTTTGGGGTGTTTTTCTTGTTTTGTGTGATCTTTTACGATCATTGAATTGTCGTCGCATTAGGGCTCTCGAATTTGTAGGAACATATCATGTTTTTTTCCTTGAGATGAAGATTATGCATTTACGTTGGTCTCCTCTTGATGTGCCATATCTGGGTTAGAATATCTTTCTTTTATTATGGTTATCGAGATTTTCTACTAGTAAAGTCCTTTCTTGGTTTGATTCCTTAATTACTTTCCTCTACTAGGTTTGATGACGTGTAATTGATGTGGTTTTCGTTGCATGCATTATGAACATACCGCTGAACATATTTATTTTACAATTACTTCTGTTTTAAATTATTATAGCATATCTTATCGCATTATTTCTCTGACATTAGATAATGTATCATCAAATATTAGAGCTATTAGATTGTTTGAGCAGAATAATGTCCCCTTAAATGAGGGTTATTCCCTCCACCAACGGTGTGAATGTCACATAATAAATTTAATTGTAAAAGATGGTTTGAATGTTGTAAGCGATCATATAGATCGCATCAAAGATGTCCTTTCTTACATTAGCAGCTCTAATCTAGGAGTGGCAGAATTTGATAATAATAATTACTATTTGAGACAATTTCTCACAATGAGTGATTTAATAATAATTACTATTTGAGACAATTTCTCACAATGAGTGATTGTCTAATTGATTGTATAAGAAGAAGAAGAAGAAGAAGAAGAAGAAGAAGAAGAAGAAGAAGAAGAAGACAATTTCTCACAATGAGTGATTGTCTAATTGATTGTATAAGAAGAAGAAGAAGAAGAAGAAGAAGAAGAAGAAGAAGAAGAAGAATTGCATTTTTTTTGAATTTAAATTCTTTTCAATTTGTTTTGAATTTAAATTCTTTTCAATTTTGTTTTTTAAGAAGAAGAAGAAGAAGAAGAAGAAGAAGAAGAAGAAGAAGAATTGCATTTTTTTTGAATTTAAATTCTTTTCAATTTTGTTTTGAATTTAAATTCTTTTCAATTTTGTTTTTTAAGAAGAAGAAGAAGAAGAAGAATTGCATTTTTTTTGAATTTAAATTCTTTTCAATTTTGTTTTTTAAAAGTTGGATTTTTTTAAAAAATATAGTGGGGCCCGATGGCCTGCCAGTCGAGGGGCCGTGCCACCATGCCATATCGTGTCTCCCTGAATTTTAAAAGGCACGGCACGGTACGGCCTGTTTCCTGACCATGCCAATTTGGCATGCCACGGCACGGGAAACGGGCACGACACGAATGGTTCATGCCGTACTAGGCCGGCCTCAATTTACAGCTTTAGTAATTAATGATAATGCCATAATGTACGCACATCATTAGTTATTCAATTAAGTGGCACCCATACCGCATGATCATGATGTAGAAAATGTCTTTTCTAGGATTATGACCCTCAATTATTTGATTGATGGATTCATACGCCATCCGTGTGGTGCGGTGCATCAACATATATTTTAACTTGTGAGAACACAAATAACTTTTTGAGGCCTGAACAAAAAAAACAATGGAAATTTTGTTGGTAATGCCTTTTCATTTTACTTTCACGAAGGTGTTTATTAGTAACTTTACATACACCTATACAACAACAAAAAAATAAAAAAAAAATAAAAAATAAAAAATAAAAAATCTTTAAAATGTGATTGGTAAATTGGAACTGTAAAAAATTTAATAATAATAATAATATATAGAATATGTTTGAATCTAGTTCACTTATTGTTATCCACATAATGTTTTGAAATATTAAAATTTATCTTTTTTATTAATTAAACTATTTTACCAAAATCCAACATGAGCTGCATTTATTGATTGGTGATTGTTAAGTTTTGTCGACCATATATATGTTGTTTACAGGGAAGCTTTAGTTGTCATTTTTACTCTTAATCGATAACATATACAAGTATTACTCTAAGGCTTTGTTTGGTTGGCTGGAAAGCAATGGAATGGAATGGAAATGATTCCATTCTCAATGTTTGGTTAGTTAAAATCTAATGGAAAGGTTGAAAGGGCATTCCATTGGAATGGTGTTTCCACCATTTTGGTGGAATTGGCTTTCCATCCAAAAACCAATGGAATGCCCATTCCATTCCAAACTAAAATTTGTATTCCATAAATACCCTCATATGCCCCAACTTCATTCCAAAAATACCCTCCTTTCCAAAAATAATATATTATTATCATATATTATATTAATGATATATAAATATATATATGTATTATATATTAGATATTATATTATTATATATATTATACTATTATATATATATATATATATATATATATATATTACATATATAATATAAATATATAATATATATAATAATATAATAGAATATATATATTTATTATTATTATATATATCAATATTACTAATATATAATTATATATTATATATACATTATTATTATATGTATTATATGTATTATCTACGATATATATATATATATGTATTATATATTATATTATTATATATTATATTATATATTATTACATTAAATATATTATAATATATATTATTATATTACATATTATATAATATATAATAATATATAATATTCATATTATATAATATATAATATTTATATTATATAATATATAATAATATTTATATTATATAATAATATTAATATTACTAATATATAATATATATTATACATTATATATAGATATATATATTAAAATATACACAATAATAATATTATATAATATATAATATGTTATATAATAATAATAATAATAATATATAAATATAATACTTTTATATTTTATTATTATTATCCATAATATATCATGTTATTATGAATGTTTTATAATTAGGGGTATTTTGGTCAAAATATAGTTAACTCCATTCCCTTCCATTGTTAACCAAACAAAATAATGCTGATTCAGAAACTAATTCTAAAGTTCCAAACAAACAAAAAACTCCGTTTTTCTATTCTTTTCATTTCCATTCTCATTCCTATTCCTATTACCATATATTCTACCATATAACCAAACGTGACCTAAACTCTTAACATATACAAGTATTACTCTAAGGGCATCTTCAACCCAAGTATCAATCTCTAATTTGTTGCAAAATTCGTCTCCAACCCATGCACCATATGCTGCGCCAGTTTGCAGCAGCTCCCTTTCCTACGCCAGATCAAGCGCAGATGAAGAGTTGTGCTACTTTGTTGCTTCTTCTTTTTTTATTTTATTTTTTTTAGTCTCTAAATTTATACTTATTCACAAATTGAGCATTATTCAATAAATTCTATTATGTTTGTATCCCTTATTTAAATGTTTTGTTTAATCACTGTTTTACCCTTATCAAATCAAATTTATTCTAATGTATCCCTTTTTATTATCTAACACTTTTGTTTAGAAAAATTACTAAATGTTAATAAATAAATAAAACACTAAATTGAAAACAAAGCAATTAAAGCAGAACACAACATTAATAAAAACATTAAAAACATTAAGGAAAAATACAATAGAAATTACAACAACAATTTAGTAGTCTGGGAGATCATTTGCGGATCCTTCAAGATCATTGCAATATTTTAGTTAATTAAATTTAATTTCTTAATTTCTTAACTTATCGTAATATTATGTTAATTAAGTGGTGAAATATTAATTGTTGAGAAATAATAAAAAAGAAATATTTAGGGAATATTCTTTTTAAAGTGACATTTGGTGCAATGGGTTGGAGATGGAAAAAATAATTGGCGTGAAAGTTGATGCAATTTGCTGAAAAGTTACAACAAATTGGTGCAATGGGTTGGTGTCCATTTGGAAGAGCTTGTCTATTGGTTAAAAAAGTTGTCACACAGTAGAGCTTTTGGATAATTAAAAAAGCTGTTTTACGTCTACTTGGAGAAGCCCAAATTTAAAGCTTTTCCAAGTAGATCTTATAGAGTTTTTTTAATAACACTAAACTCTCCAATATAATCCTATAATTTAATATTTGCTAAAGTATTTTGGTAATTCTATAATAATAATAATAATAATAATAAAACACTTTTTTAATTGGCAACCAAACGACCATCGACTTTCATTTAAAAACTCCACCTCTAAAATATCTACTTGAGAAGCTTTCCAAACATACTCTTGGAGATGGTCTAAGCTTTTCTCTTCTCTACAATCTGAATTCTAAAGCCTTAAGGGCTGTTTTTATTATTATTATTATTATTATTATTATTATTTTTAATTTTATCTAAAGTCTTATAAGATCTTAATTTGTTAGATATATGGATAAGTCTTACAAATTAAGATACTATGATACGTTTGTTTTTTCATTTTGGATGACTTATTACAAATGTAAATTTTTTAACATTTTCCATTTATAACCTTTCAATATCCTTTGATATTTGTAACAAAATAATTTTTATTTTTTAAATTGATAATAAAAATAAAAAATGAATGGGAGGATGGTGGTTGGACTCCTCCGGTCCCAAGAGGTGGCGGCGCCATCGCCCCCTTGAGTTGTTTAGGTTGTGTTAGGGTTTCTTTAAAATTGGGAATTTTTGGAAAATTGATTTTTAGGGTTTTATTATGTGTGGATAAAATTGTAAATGTATAAATTGTTATAGGACATTTGTGGAAATTTATTAAAAAAACTCTACTGTAGCAGTTTTTTAATAAGATAAAAGTCAAAATATTTTACTTTTTCTAGAAGACATATATATCTTAAAATAAGATATAAGTTGGAAAAACAAATAAACTAGTTTATCTTAATTTAAGATATAAGAGGCAATATAAGTCTTATAATGAAAAAAAACAAACAGCCACTTATTTAAATAGTATATTGTCAGCGTTTGTTTCGAATTTGTATGATGATCTTTTAGTTTACAAGGCACAAACAAGAAAATAAACCAGTTTTTAATTAGTTTCAGTGACTTTATTTTATTTTGTCTATATATTTTACAGTTTCCCGACTCGGTCACCGCCCAAAGAAATTAAATTAAATTGGCATAAATGGATGGATTTGATTGATCTTTGGATCGGTATAAAAGTTAATTGTTTTACTTTGGCTCCAATCACCTTCAAAGTGTATCAATGTTTCGCAATAAAAAATGGGTAGATTCTGATTATAGTTTCTAATAATTGCCATATATAAAACGTTTTGCGACTGCTCTTGAAAGAACAAATCTCGTGTGATTTGAACAAACTAGCTGTCTGTATAATTGAAAGCACAAATTTTGAAGAAATGCCAAAGACCATATATGCTCTCTTTTTTTAATATGTTATATAAGATATGCTCTAACAGTAAATATTCATAAATAATAATAAGAAATAGAAATGAAAATCCATTATTGAAACCCTACATATTTTTAAAAAATAAAAAAATAAAAACCCTAGCCTACATGCTAAGGGCCTTGGAGATCGAGTTCACGTGCAATCCCACTTGTAGAATTAATTGGACTAAAATTAGATGGAAAAACGAATCAAAATATGAGAAGAAAGGCCGTCCACGTAATACATATATAAGCAAAACTAGAAATGAGACAGTAAATGGTTGTGTCAGGGTCCGACAGGGGCCTGCATTGGTTGGCTTGCTGTTGGTTCGTCCTGACAAAAGGTCGAAATCTCACTAATTCAAATGTCTATTATCTAATACATATAAAATATGTGTGTTCTGTGTGTCAGGTGATTTGCGGCGGACACGTCCCCGCTTCGCTTCTAATTTTAATTCGGTCAAGTGGAGAGCACACGTTTGATCACTTTAATTTGCATTCTCATCTTCAAAGCTGACGATAATTAAATAGTTTCATTTTCATCATATATCTAAACCCTGAAATTCATGGACTGTGACGCATAAGATGATGTAAACATCTATTATTTTGAATTTTCTATTCATTTCTCTTAATTTTAATAATTTGAAGAAGCACGAACATTATTATATATAAATTAATAATAATCAATATATCCGCGTAAACGTTGTATTCATTGACAAGATGACACATTGTTCTTTACTAAGTCATCTTCACACTTACCAAACTCCTCTGATCAGTGTCTCTTACTGCAACATCACCATTTTCTTCATTAAATAATTGTTCTAGTGTTGATTTCTTTTTTTAAATAAGTGGTGGCCACTCTTAATTACTTTGAATTTGCTACTAAGACTTGCATTTTTCGAACATTAGAGAAAAAGAGAAAGGAGGGCGAGTGGCCACTCTTATTTTATCCACTTTCATTGGATAGATAGATGCCAACTTTATTGAATTCCATTGTCTTTATGAGGATAAGAAAAAATAGAATTAATTTAGTTATAAATTAAAGAATATTTTAGAATCCTTAATCCTAGAACCTTGTATTTTCGTTAGTGGGAGAGGGGTGATGACCAACAAAACACCCAATTATCAACAATAAAATACCCAAAAGAAATACACAAAGTGTGCCTTGCTTTGCTTGTAGTCGGTCAAATATTAATATATTTATCCTCATGTCCAACTAACATTAATAGAAATTAACAAGTTTAATTAAATAACCGAACATAAACTGTCACTATACATTTTTTGTTTTAAAAATCAATATGGATATTGGTGAAAAGAGAAGACAGGATTAAATTAAGTAAAGGAAAACATGCATGCATCTTTGAATTCTTTCAATCATTTTGAGTGATAGTTGAATAATTCCAAATACCCAATTTTTTTAGAATATCAAGACAATTAAATTTAAAGTTTGTGGTGAAGTTAATGGAAAGTACTAGCTAGCTTAGCTAATGATATTTACAACGGAGAAGCCGCGTTGAAGCCTCAAAATGTTTATTATAATAGTTAAATATTTCTTTAATTTTTGTTTCAAATTTGTTGTTACTTGTGTATTCTTTTAAAATCTTTTGTTATGAGCTCTCTCAATCCGATGAAATTGGCTTCGCTTCGAGATATATATCTCTTATAATTAGAAAAGAGGTTTTTCCATCGAATCTTACGGTTTGAAGTAAATGTGTAAAACGGACATTATAATTATCATAAAATCTCTTCATAATCATGACTACATTGACTAGTTCTATTCAGTTAATGGTAGATTCTACCAGTTAATTAACTGAATAATGAAATATAATCAGCAAAAAGGCACTCAATCATTTTTTTTTTTCTTATCTTATTTAAGACCCACTTTGTTACCAACTACCTCTATTAGGTTTAGGTCCCTGTACACTTTGGCCCTCTTTAGATTGTTTTAGACTATGACACTAACATTTTTTGTTTGAATTGATATTTAATATAATGAATAATTATCTTTACCGATAAGTATCATCATCATAATAACATAAAAATATTAAATTTTTGAGTTTGTGAGGGAAAAAAAAAAGACAAAAAGCAAAAAACAAATATTTTAATAATCAAAAGTGTCATTGTCAATCCCAAAAAAAAAAAGGGTCATTGCCAATGTATGGAAATGATGTCGATTAGAGATCACACATGTGAAACTCAAGAAGATGGGATGAATCTCACATTGAAAACACAAAATACATAAGAATGGTATATATATTAAGAGTAATGCTAGGCTTCTCAAATTTTTTCCCAAATGGTGTTGGCACATGAGATGTCAACATCTTGTAAATCATGAGATTATATGATGAACAATATCATTTGGCAAAAAAATTGGAAAACCTAGCATTACTCATATATTAATGGATATCACATCTCAATATATTATTCCTTTGGATTGCAAGATCCATAAGTAAAATTTAACAATTGACAATTAACTCTTTTTATTTATTTATTTATTATTTTATACATTGTAAGGTTGAATGAGCTCTCTAAGCCATATTCAGGGTGGTAACAAGTGGAAATAGGGGGAAATAACACCTTTTTTTTTTGTTGACTTTCAAGAGTAACACTAGTTTAATAAGTTAAGTTTAAATGATACCAATAGACAAAAAATACCCTCATCTCCTTCTTTTATTACGTTTTTACCAGTTTTAGGGTTTTTTTTTTTTTTTTTTTTTTTTTTTTCGTTTTTCAAAAACCTCTATTGTGGAGATGGAACAAACCTCCAATGTTGAACGAAGAAGAAGATGAACAAAAAAAATTTAGAAAATTTCATTTTTACCCAATAAGTCTCGAAAATTGCAAATATACCTAATAAATCTTGGAAACTATAAAATAAGTCTCAGAAATTATAAAATAATTCTTGAAAATACAAAATAAGTTTCGGAAATACCAAAATAAGTCTTGGAAAAAAAAAAGCACGAGATAGACTTATTTTTGTGAGTGTGTTTTAAGAGTATTTTTGTCAGATCCACATTTTATGTGCTATTAAAACTTAAGTTATTAAGTTGGTGATAAACTGATATTCTTAAAACACACTCTTTAAAGACTGTTATTAAATTTTCAAGCCCATGACAACAATGTCAATTGACTCTTGATGGTATTAATTGAGTTTTTCTCTAGTAGGCATATAACTGTGAACATACTTATAGCATATTTATTTACCTCATCACTTTTTGCTATGTAAGCATTATTTAACCCAATTGCATTGCTTTTTCTAACAAAATTAAAGTGATGAGGTGGATAAGTGTGTTATAAATATACTCATAGTCAATGGCGGACTGTTGAGCCCTCTAATATATATATATATATATATATATATATATATATATATATATTAATCTTATTCTTTTGCCTATAAAGTTGTAGATAATTGTATTTTTTTTAAGAAAAAAATTGTAGATAATTTTTATAAAAATCTGAAAATGATTTATAATTTATTTCATTAATTTATTCTAACTTAAATTCAAAAGACAATAATAAAAATTACAAATAATCAATTACAGTTGATAAAAGTATTATTTTATGCTTGTTTTACACACATATAATATTTCATTGATTTTATTTTGATCATTTGATTATATAATTTAGATTCACTTCGTTTTGTTCTCGCACCTGTGATCTCATGTGCACAAGTGACTGACAAACCATAGGGCAACCTCATATTGTCTATAGAATCCATTTATAAATATGATATATATATATATATATATATATATATATATTGACTAAACAATTCAATGTGAGGGTTTGTAAGTCATTAATTAAATTAAGCATTACATTAGACAATATGAGGTTGACCCAGTTGTTTGCCCCCCCTCACACCTACACCATGAGGTTGTGGATTTAAGTGTGCCCCCCTCTCCTAAAATCCCAAATTATCGTAATACTTTTAAAAAATAATTAAGCATTAAAATATATTAACTAAATAAAAATAGTTAAATTTAACTATTGATAATTAAGGAATTGGCTTTATAATATTAGTGTGTACAAAATTTATATATATATATATATATATATATATATAACTTAGCCCGGGTTGTAAATATTTCCTGGGTCCGCCCCTGCTCACAGCTGTTATATACCTACCAGAGAAAAACTCGATATTAATATACACTTTTAGTCATGGAAGTTTAATTAGATTATAGTTAGATGATAAGAATTCATGGGAAAAGGATGCATGGAGGTTGTGAAAATATAAATATAACTATTTATGGTTTTGATTCCGAACAATAACAAAAAGTTGATGCGACACAAATTAGGCAAGAATTATAAATATTTTTTAAATATTTTTTGAAGAAAATTGAACAATTCTAGATATGGTTAAGAAACTGTAACATTTTAAGAACCATTTATAAGCAAATAACAAAATATTGTTTAATTATTTTTGAAACAAAAGTTTGACATTGCTATATATTGCATAATCAAACTATAAATGAAGATGATCATCAATAAAGAGTCATGTCATCATCGTGTGCATGTATGTTAGATCGATTTTTATTTTTTTATTTTTTATTTTTTTTTTATTTTTATTTTTATTTTTATTTTTTTTTATGTAATGTAAGATCAAATTAAAAGAAAGTAAAATGATATAAAATGTCATATATGTATGTATATGCCATGCAATATGTCTTGCCATATATGTGTTTCATTTATAAGTAGTCGTGAATTTAAAGTAAAATATTTCTCACTATGTATAATATGTGGTAAATATTAATATATATATATATCAGAAATTCTATTTATCAGTTCGAACTGACAAAAGTTATATCAGTTCCTTGCATGTGGGCCACTGGATTTAAATACTTTAACTTGGCTGTATGCACTTGTCAGTCAAAGTATTTAAATCCAGTGGCCCATATACAAGGAACTGATATAACTTTTATCAGTTCGAACTGATAATAGAAAGACTGATATATATACATATATATATATATATATATATATATATATACAGATTTTCTATTGTTATCAGTTCATCCTGACAATAAATATATCAGGACGAAGAATATGGATCACTGGATTTACATACTTTGACTCAAAGTGTATACACTTGTCAAAACTTCTCCATAATCTATGATCCACATTCTTCGTCCTGATATATTTATTGTCAGGACAAACTGACAATAGAAAGACTATATATATATATATATATATATATATATATATATTGCCACAAATGTAGCTACTCGATCGCCACAAGAGTTTTTGTGACAAGTATAATCTGCAGCAGTTAGGGATGCTAATGGAGGGGATTGGGAAGGAATTCAGAATACCTGTTGGCCGGATGCCTGTTTATTCATTTTGATCCTATAGTGAGTATCAAAGCCCGTTATAAGGGTTAGATAAAAACAAGAGTGTTGGATACTTGTTTATTCATTTTGATCCTACAAAGAGTATCAAAGCCCGTTGTAATGGTTAGATAAAACAAGAGTTATGGCCAATTTGTTATTGCTCTAACTTTTATAATAATCACTGTTAGTTGTGTTAAATGAATAATCAGTTGTGAAGTTAATCAACAGATGTTTTGTTAATTGTATTTTTAAAACTACTATAACTCAAAAGTAGTATACCTACGTTTGGTAATTTTATTACAAAAGTGTTGAAATCAGTTACAATGACTAAATATACATGATTTTAGAACTCTACTTCATTTTTTTTCATTAATTATATATATTAAATCAATATTTAAGTAGAATGTTTAATTTTGAAATGAAATAAGGTATATAAATTATTTTAACGATTTCATAAGGATAATAATTATATTTTAAATGATGCATTAAATGCTGAAATATAATATTCTATAATCACTTTCAAAAAGTAATGTCCACCTACTTTTCAAAATCATTCAAAACTCATCAGATTATCAATTAATCACTTTTGAAAGCTTTACCAAATATCATTTTATGTCAAAATTATAAAATAAACTGATTTTAACTTTTCAAAAGTAATATTAAATTGGTCCTTATATCAGAACTAGAGTGAGATCAAGGTGGGTGTGCGAAAAAAAAGTGATCATGCAAATGAATAAAGTGAGCATGTGAAAAAGATAATTCGAAGAGATCTAGTACTAGATTCAGTCAAAATCGGATTAATATATGACAATGTTTATTCATTTCGTTGTTCGATCTATGCCAATTTGTAAAGTTTTGGACGATTCTGACACCACCAGCAGGATTAACGTCCGCCGATCAATTAGGACAATTGAGGCTCGAGTTTAGATTTATCAGTCAATAGATCCATAGATATTCAAATATATCGAGCACACAACAACATCAAAAAGTGAATGAGACATCTTGATGAATACAAACAAGACAAAAGAAGCACGTCTTTGGACTTTGTGAAGAAATTTTGAGCTTTTTCAGATGGAGGAATTATAACAAATTTCTAATTATTGTTTGGACATTAGAACTCGTTGATCAAATAAAGGTTAACGGTGAAAAGGTATCGAATCTCCAAGTTATGGAGAAGGTTTTTCGGACCTTGATAAAGCGGTTCAAGGCTAAGGTGACAAACATTAGTAACGTGACACTCGATGAATTTATGTGTTCCATTTGTTCTCATATTGTGCAAAGTTTATAGTCCCTAAAAAATCCTGAAACATTTGAGGAAATTCAGAAAACCTCTATTGTCACCACAAGAAATTAACTCTTTGCCCACAAAATTTTGGATGATAAAACAAGATTTGCAGGCGCCAACATCGTTTTGAGGTTATAAAGTTATATAAGTAAGCACGACCCATAATCGCTCAAAAATCTCACTTCAGAACTTCTCCGCTCGCTTCTGCAAGGCTAGCTATCATCCTCTCCTCACACCCAGCTTCTCTCTCTTTCTCTCATATTCCTCTGTCTCTCTCTCCAATTTCCCTCAAACCAAACCCTAAAATTTTTGCTTATATCGATACAAGAAGAAGTAATTGTTTGCTTTTTTTTTCTTTCCATTATTGCCTTAATGTTTTGTTTTACTATTCAATATTTGTCTATTATAAATTTTTTGAGCATTGAATTTGTTAAGCAATTACCTGTTTTTTGATAATCAGAGTATACATATATGAAATTCTTGGCAGTTAAATTTGGTTTAATATATAATGGCCTAATTCCTTGTTTTTTTTTTTATGGTTCTTTAGTGTCGTATTGAATTTCTTGTTCAGATTTAAAGTTATTTGCATAAAGCTATTTGTTGAGCCATTCATGGAATTGTGTGACCTACATGAGTCTAACTTTTGTAAGAATAAAGGGTTTGTAGTGTGCTTACTAAACATAGGGTGTGTGTATATATATATATATAAGGTTTAGTTGCAATTTCTAACCAATTAAGAGCCTGTGCATGCCTCTCTATTTTGATGTATATATTGACAATCAAAGGCAATTGGGGTATTTAATTTTGGAAAGGCTTGAATTAATATCTCTGTTTAAAGTTTTGATCTTTGTAGATGGTCATAGGTAAAAAAAAATAAAAAAATAAAAAAATGAGAGAAAAAGTTAGAGAGATAGGCTCTGAGTCTTTGGGGCATAAAGGTCATGGACGAAGTGATGATTTCAGAAGTAAGTTCTTTTCGATTCATGTTGATAATCTCAACCCAATCATGGATTAGTTGGGTTTGTGGAGCATCTTCAAACCATTCGGAAGGGTACAAGATGTGTATCTTTTGTCAAGGAACAGCTCATGAAGAAGCCTTTACGCCTTTATTCGATTTGAAACTATGGAATAAGCAATCAAGGTGGCAAGATTGACAAATGGCATGCACGTGCATGGATGGCCGATTGTGTCAAAGGTAGCGTCCTTCGAATGGAACAAAAGGATTTAGGTACGTGACAAGGTCTAAAAGTAAGGAGTCGGGGTTGAAGGAAGGACCAGCAGAGTTGACCACCAAGGGGAAAAAATCTTTTACTGAGGTTTTGAAAGGAAACAGAGTTACGAAAGGATCTCAAGACAGTAATGAGAATGATCTAGTGGGGCATGCACAAGAGAGTACGAAGGAATTGTCCATGTTCTGGAGTAGCCATCAAAGAGAGGAGCATTAGCTGAGAAGATGCGTGGTAGGAATTTTGAAATCTTTCTCTAATATGGAAAGTGTTAATGAAAGATTACAAAACAGAGGCTTCATTTTCTCCTCGCATTTTGTGGGCGTTAAGAGTGTATTATGGTGCTTCAAATCAGAATTTGATAAGGAATGGTTCATTAAAAATAGATTTTTTTGGGATGATCGTTTCATGTGAGAAATTGGTCAGATATCCTACGTCCTAATCTGAGAATAGTTTGGATCAGTTGTTCAGGGATCCCATTAAGCTATTATAGCTCTGATTTTTTTTATTTTATTTTTTTTTTTATGAAATTGGGTTAGGTGATTAGGGAGTCATTATTGGTGGATGAAGAGACATCTCTCCAAAGAAGGTTGGATAAGAGAAGAGTCCTGGTTCTTGTTCGTCAGAAAGAGATGATATGTTAGAGTTAATATGGGGAAAGGTTCGTTTATGTTTACAGTAAAGGAAGAAGCAACGCAAGTTAATGGTCCTTAGGTAGAGAAGTACCTGGGTTTGAAGATGATTGCTACTCACGAAATGTAGAAACCTGGATAGGTTAATGGTGGATGTGAGGAAGAAGATAGGGGAGCGGTAGGTGGGAAACTTGGTTCGAGATGGCAGTATAGCGAAGAGGAATGTGAGGCTCAAGAGGTAGTAGGGCGCTGTCAGATACTCTTCCTCTCCTTTCTGAAGGGTTGAGAACCATATTGACGTCCCCTCTGATACACCACGGAAAAAGGAATGAATTTTGGGATTAAAGAATGAAATCCTGTAACTCCTTACAGTCTCTCTCAATATTGGATGCATACACATTACAAAAAACCATAAATTTTAAAATATGCAATAGCTCTCCCGCCATAATTATGCACCTGTGTTTGTTGATGCAGGCCTTGACTGAAAAAGATCTTCGTTCCAAAGAGTAATCACCCCACCAACCGAACCTTGAACCTCCATTCCCATGCCCCTTGAAAACCATTCCCCACCTAACGAACTAACGATTCTACTGTCAAAGACACCCAGCTTGGTTTCCTGAAGGAATAAGACCTCATGTTTAAAATTCCTCACCAAATTCCTCACCACTCTTCTTTTTTCCTTCATTCCCTACCATCTTATATTCTAAGAGATAACTAACATTAAGAAGACTGAATCCCCTAAAAGTGAGCAAGAGTTTGCTTGCCAAATGGGTTTAGAGGTTCAGTAATAAAGAGACTACTCTTTAGAGGAGGGTGATTTGTGTCAAGTATGGTGTTCAGGGAGATGCGTTGGTATGGGATTGGAAGTGTTCTAATTCGGCTTCTTATTTTGTTAAAGCAGTTAGCAGTCTTTTTAACACTGGCTCCACAACTAAGAAAATCCTAAAAGATGGTTTGAAAATCATCTTAGGTGATGGCAGGAGGATTGATTTTTGGAATGAGCTTGGTGGTGAAAAAATGCCTCTTAAGTCAGTTTTTCCTAGAATTTTTGCTTTATCCTCAAAGAAGTTGGGTCCAGTCTCGGCTTTTGGGTCTTAGTAAGATCAGGGTTGGGTTTGGAAGGTGCCTATGAGGAGACAATTGTTTGACTGGGAGAAGGACCAATGGAAGACCTTTCTTTGTAGGCTTAAACAGTTCAAACCTCGTAGTCTATTTAAGGATGCTATTGCTTGGTCTTTTTGTTCAATAGGCACTTTCTCTGTGAGTTCTTTTCGTAGATGCCTAGAGGACTCCGCTATTAATAGTGTGGTGGATTCTTCTTTGGTCTAGCAAAGGATTTGCCCTCACAAGATTGAGGTGTTCACCTAGCAACTACTAAGGGAAAGAATAATGATTAAGCAGGTGATGAATAGATTTGGTTTTTGCCTAAACATTTCTTTGGAATGCCCGTTGTGTAAGTTTGAGGTGGAGACAATTGATCATCTTTTTCTTCATTATAGTTGGACTACTGATATCTGGAGAAGTTGCATGGCTTGGTGAGGAGTGTCTTGGTGTGCTAATAAATCCCTGATGGATTAGACTCTTGGCTGGTTTGGTCTATGCCTAAAAGCTAGATAAGGAAGGGCATGGAACACTCTTTTCTTTGCCACGGGTTGGACCGTTTGGGAATCAAGGAATCAAGTGGTATTTAAAAATATTGATCAAGTGGTCTCCCAAGCAGTTGATATGGTCAAATTCAGAATTGCTTGGTGGTTTAAGCATCATGCGGAAGGCTCTTCGGATTCGGTCACTTACCTTCTTTAAAATATTGGCGAATGCTACTCTGTTTCAAAGCCAACAAAGACTGTTATGACGGATGACTAGACATCCCATTGATAAATGCTCTGAAGTTTAATGTGGATAGGTCTGCCAGGGGAAATCCTAGGTCTGCAGGCATTGGTGATGTCATGAGAAATCACAGCGGAAAGGTTCTCGGTTCCTTCTCTAGGCACATTGGGATTATGGACACTAATTCGACTGAGATTCTTGCAATTCATCAGGCTTGCATGTTGTGCGCCGGCTCGCCTGCTCTGGTTGGCAAGAATATCACTATTGTTAGCGACTCAAAGATGGCCGTCTCTTGAGTTAATGGTTCTGGTTTTGGAAGTCTGAAGCATGTCAACTATATTTACAATATTCGTGCTCTTCTGAGTTTCTTAGAAAGAGCTGAGGTTTCTTTTAACCCAAGATCAAGCAATGGCTTTACCGATTCTTTGGCAAAGAAAGGTTCAAGTTTGGAAGAGAAATGGTCATGTGGGAGGTGGTTTGATGCTCGTCTCTACAGTTCTTTCTACTGGATTTCTTCTTTTCTTCGTTCTCTGTTTTCATTTTTGGTTTCTTCCTGCACGTTTTTTGTTGGCTTGTTTTTTCTTTCGGTTTTTCTGTCTTTTGTTTTGTTGTTTGGGGTGTCTTCTGCTTCTGGTTCTGGTTTGCTTGGCAAGTTATGGCTTGTAGCCCCTTTTGTTTTATTTTCTGGTTTTTCTATTTTCACTGCGCTGAGGCCGTGCCCTTGTTCTTCTGCCCCTCTCTTTAGGGTTATTTGTTTGTGGCTTGCTTTTGGCTTTATAAAATTCTCAGCTGTTCAAAAAAAAAAAAAAAAATGATCTTTGCTTTTGAAAAGGCTTGAGGTGATTTCTTTGTCTTGTAATATAAAATATTGTTTATTTACCCTGCCACAGTCCAAACTTCAATACTTCATTAATATAACTTGCGTTGTGTTTGCATGAATTGTTATATATTATTTATGCATGTTAGGGCTATATAGTGGCTATACTATGGATAGAAATTGGATACATAATCCGGATAGAGCTTGTGATGAATATTTATCAAGGATTGAGGAATTTATCGGAGTTGCATAGAACCATGTCAATTATTAAGTCATATCAAGTGCCTGTGCCAGAATTGTAATAACTGCTTATGGAAGTCAGTTAGTGAAATTTGACAACACTTGATGATGCATGGGATGTCATATATTTACACCATATGGACTCATCATGGTGAACGTTTGGGAACCGTATCAAGTTCTTCCACCACTAGTTTAGTTACCAAACCTAGTGATGACATTGGTTGTGATAATGATCAAGTAATGGGTATAATCAATGATATGTATCCATCTGCCTCACATCATTACGAACAAAATATTTTAGAAGAAGAAGATGTATTGGTTGATGATGATACATTGAGAGATGATAAGACGTCCAACTTGCATAAGCAAGAGATCGATAAGTATGAATGATTGTTGAAAGAAGCACAAAAGGAACTTTACCCTGGTTGTAAAGGTTTCACTATGCTAACAACAATTGTGGAGTTGATTCAAGTGAAAGTAAAAAATTTGATGACTAACAAATGCTTTGATGTGGTAATGGGGATTTTGAAGATGATGCTTCCAAAAGGGAATAATTTGCCTCCTACGCATCAACATGCACATAAAGTTTTGAAGGATCTCGGGTTGGGTTATGAAAAAATTCATGCATGCAAATATGATTGTGCAGTATTCTACAAGGAAAATGAAGGGTTAGATAAGTGTCATCATTGTACTGGGCTGAGATATAAGGACGGTTCTAGGGAAAAGCAAAATATTCCTTAAAAAAGTGTTATGTTATTTTCCGCTTAAGCCGAGATTGCAATGGCTATACATGTCAATGCATACTACCGGTCATATGAAGTGGCACAACGAAGGGCTAATTAATTATGGTGTCATGAGACATCTAGTCGACGGAGTTACTTGGAAGGAGTTTGATAAGATGTATCCTGAATGTACACAAACGAAGTTAAATTGCTTAAAGCATACCTAGAGGGGGGGTGAATAGGTTTTTACACCTTTTTTCAAACCCTTGAACAAACATTCGTTTGTCCCTCAAGGTAGCCTTACACACAACACAATAAGCCAAGGTAGACATACATAGACAATACAATGATACAATCATAAGAGAAATGTCTAAGTATATCAACAAGTCATGTGAGGTAAAATATCAAATAAACATAACAACAAAATAAGCTTGTATTTCATAAGATGTTCAATGTGTTACAAGAGTGAGCAAAATGTCACTAAACAAATATTACAATATACAAAAGAATCAAAGATACAAATTGATCTATAGAATGAATACACTAATCACACTATACAAAGACTTGGTTCACATTACATCACAAGTGAATATTATGAATCAAGACAATAAAATATACAATTAAAATATAAGAGAAGAGATAGAAAGAATTAACACAAGGGATTTTTTAACGTGGTGAAACCTCCAAGGAGGAAACATCCACGGGTTGAACTACAACCATTGGGTACTATATTATTGGAAAGTAAACATAGAACATTCACAAAGTGACCAATCTTTAGCTCACCCAACCTAGTGAAGTCTAAGCCTACCCAACCCTATTGGAAAGTATGAAATCCCTCAATGATGCGGAACCACCATATATTGGACAACACACTCAACCAACATCGATGGTAGATTAGAAATTCCTCAAGAGTGCATACACATCCCGTGTACCCCGCTCTATCGGAGTCTATGTCTAACCATACGCCTAGGCCTACCAATATGTTAGCCAACTCCCTATCCAAGGCACTCTTGCCTCTAGGGAGCCTCCCATGCATGACTATCCGAGTCCTCCCGACTCTAGCCATGACTCCTTGCTTACCTATCCGAGTCATCCCGACTCTAGGCAAGTCTTCTTGCTTGGCTATCCGAGTCATCCCGACTCTAACCAAGACTTCATGCCTTTTACAAGGACTTCCTAGTGTGATCATGTGAATGCAAATGATGCAAACATTCATTTCAACATAGAACATGTGATCAATACATTCTATGGCACAAATAGACCTAAACATGTGAAAACACAATTAATCAAGTCTAGATGCAAAAATACATGAATAGAAACCTAAGCATGTGAAACACCTAACACATACACTCAAAGTCTCATTCACACACATAACACTTGAATCACAAAATGTTCATTAAGTCCTAATTCAAGATGCTATCAATATACAATCAAAGGCTAGATATATGAGATTAAAATCAATCAATATACTAGACAAAAATATAGAGCAAGGTTTTGAGATTTACATCAATCAAAACCTATATTCTCTAAATCACAAACAAATACACAAATCCTTGATTTCTTCAATCAAAGGATCAAATCAAATCTCAAAGTCATTTTAACACAAAATTAATTCAATTAAGTATCAAACAACCTAAGATGCCATTCTAATCACAATACAACTCACAAACAAATGTAAAACCTAGAATCATAAAATCTAGTCAACATAAGTCCATAAATTGAATTTCAATTGGAATGATAATCAAGCTACCTTTTCAAATAGCTTTCATAAAACAATAACATAGATATAGAAGAAGAAACCCCAAGCATTTGGAAGGTCAAATAACAAGAAATCCCTAAGATGAGACCATTACCTCGGATTTTGAAGTTGGTTCGGAATTCAGTGATCAACCACTGGAAATCACGATCAAACAGCTACCAAACCACTTGGAGATGTTAGAGGACTCAAATACGAACACTCTCCAACTTGAATCACTCAAATCCGACTCCGGATGAGGAAGATATGGTGTTTTGAAGTTTGGAAAAATTGGAGAAAATGCCTTACGGGAAAACTGAAAAATTCTTCTTGAAATTCAAAAATGAGAGAGAGAGGGAAGAAATAGGAGGAGAGAGAAAAGATTTTTCGACCAATCACGTGGTGCCACATCACCCCCAGGCCGTGGGGGGCGCGTGGCCCACACGGGAGCAGAGGGTGCTCCAGGCCGTGGGGCCCACGGCCTCAACCACGGCCAGCCCATGTGGCCCACGGCCTGGGCTGTCCTCTCCCGCGCTCCCTTGGTTCGTCGGCCCGTATCTTGGGCGTCCGAACTCCGAATTCAATCCGTTTTTAGATTACGAACCGTGACTCTCTCACACACGAAAACGACTATACAAATTTGAAAAACGGTTGAGAAATCATCTCGGAAATCATCGATGAAGTCAACACAACGTAAGAGAACGTAAAGTGGCATAGTCAACACGTTTGGACTCAAAACCTTATGAATGAGTAACCGAAACTGACCGGAACTCAATAAGGCATTGAATAAGAACATGTTCAAGTCCTAAACACAAAATACGGAAACATATAAACACAAATACACACACATATGCTAGTTTCCGGACATAGTCCTAGAAAATGCAAAACACAAAGTTTATTAACTAAATGTGAATGCATGAGCATATTTTGCCAAGTGTGTGAAAGTGAAATGTAAATGAAATAAAATCATGAAGGGACACACAAGAATGATATGTGTGAGTGTGTGCCTAGCCTTGTAAGAGATAAGAGGTCTTTGTATACCTTTGTAGACCGATAATGTCCGAAACTCTTAAAAGCCGGCAACTTGAACGAATAATGGTTGAGACGTCCTTCGTCTTCAAAATCCTTCATTTACTAACCACTAAACATTACAAGTAAAACACGTTTTGATATGGAATTAATGCCAACACTAATTATCAACCTAACATATCCTGATTTTGCAGTGGAGCCACAAAACATAAGGTTGGGCCTTGCAAGTGACGGTTTTAAACCCATTTGGGAATATGAACCAGTCATATAGCATATGGCCAATGGTGGTCGTTCCTTATAATTTTCGGCTTGGATGTGCATGAAGAAAGAATTTATCATGCTGACCTTATTAATTCCTGGCAAGAACGATCATAGTAAGGAGATTGATGTTTATTTGCGCCCGTTAATTGATGAGCTGAAAGAATTATGGGAAACTAGTGTGTATACATATTATAAGGTGACTAATTCCACATTTAACTTACGAGCTGCGGTGATGTACACTATTAATGATTTCCTTGCTTATGGAAATCTATCAGGATGGAGTACAAGGGGTTATAATGCATGCCTTGTTTGTGATGATGATAGAACATCTGGATGGTTCAGTGACAAGATTTTCTATATAAGGCATCGACGATGGTTACCGTGGGATCATATGTGGTGCAAAAACAATAAGTCCCTTAATGGGAAAACTGAAGAAGGTGTGAGACCTAGAAAACTCACAGGTGATGAAATTTTGTCTCAAGTAGAGAACTTAGACTTTGGTCAGATTGGTAAACATCTTAATTACCCGGACAAAAATAGGAAGAGGACTCTTGAAGAATGAAACAGGACAAAGAAGAGCATATTCTTTAAGTTAGAGTACTGATCGAAGTTGAAAATTGGCATAACCTAGATGTAATACACATTAAGAATAACGTTTGTGAGACTATTTTGTTGGGACAATATTGGATATAGAGGGAAAATCTAAAGACACATTCAAGGCTTGCCAAGATTTGAAAGCCATGGGAATAAAAAAAATCTTTGTGGTTGGAATGGAATGGGGAGAAGTGGGTTAAGGGACATCCATTTTTCACAACGAAGCCAAAGTTGAGAAAAGAATTCTTTCAATTTTTGAAATCTGTAAAATATCTAAATGGCTACGCCGCCAATATCTCGAGAAATGTGGTAGTCGAAGTAGAAAAATTTCTAGATTGAAGAGTTTTGATCATCCTGTATTATTACAGCGATTACTCCTTATGGATATTCGAAAATATTTGCTAAAGGATGTGGTTGAGCTGATTGTTCAAATATCGAGTTTCTTTCAACAATTAATTACTAAAACGTTACGTGTATAGGACATGGAAAGGTTGGAGGATGATATTGTGTGCATATTGTGTAAGGTGGAAAAAACAAATTCACAGACTTTCTTTATTTTCATGATTCACTTAATAGTGCATTTACCTGGAGAGACAAAACTTCAAGAGCCTGTGTGGATGTACCTAATAGAAATGTAAATGTTTATTTATGATCTCCAATTTTTTTCTTACTCGATGCTAGCTCGTTATACAACATGTCTCACAATGTTATTTCGTTGGTAGAATGTTGGGCATGTACAAAAAATACGTGTGACATCGGGCTTGACCTAAGGGATATATTGCAAAGGCATATATTGCAAATGAATCTCTCACTTTTTGTGCAATGTATCTCCACAATTTGAGACACCTTTTAACAGAACTGAAAGAAACTTTGATGGTAGCTCTAAACCAGAGAACTTTCTGTTTCTGCACAAGTAGCACGACCGTTTATGAGTAGTTCAAGTATTCCATTTATGAATACTGACATGAAGTTGCTTAATGGTTCAAATTGAACAACTGTGACGAGGTTCTTCCTTTCCTAATGTAAGTAAATCTCTGCATCTACTTCAAGTAACTATGTATGCATGTACTATATACATTCACTTGCTATGTAGGGATCATGAGGCAACGATAAAGCGTGAAAGTAGTGTAAACGTATAAAAAAGACATAGAAAATTGTTTCCTAATTGGTTTAAAGAACATGTAAGTCCTTTTCTAGCTATAATGAGCTTCACAATTATCTAGATGTCTTAGAAAATTTATACTTCGTTTTTTCTTGATGCCTTAATTTTTTTTTTATCCTTAATCAGATGAGAAGTTTGGGGGAGGCAAAATCACCCTTGTACAGTGATGAGCTATTTAAGCTAGCAAAGAGTCTCTTCAAGCTGAAACTTACCAGGATTTCATTGTGAACGGAGTTAGTTTGTAGTTGCAGAACGAGACGATAAGTTGACCACGTAAAAAGTGAGGTCTTTGTACCTAGAAATCACAATACTGATAACGTAGATTTCTATGGCAAGTTGATAAGTGTGGTTGAACTGTTGATAGACAACGCTAAAAGGTTGTTCTATTCAAGTGTCATTGGTTTAATACAAACCCTTATAGGACGAGATCTATTAAACATAACTACCACTTAATATCTTTGGACTCGAATACTCGGTGGTATGATAGTGATCCTTACATTCTAGTAATAATGGCAAAACAAGTGTTTTACGTAGACGATCCCAAAGTGAGTGGTGGTTGGAAAGTAGTTCAAAAGATGGATCATATGAACATATATGATATACCACATAAGGAGAATTTCGGTTTTGGTAGGAAATGCAGGAAGTGGATGAGTTGGTGCATTTCAACTCCTTTGCTTTTGGTGTTGGTAAATGGGAGCCTAATACCTCAATTCGGGGTGGAGAGAGGGCTTAGGCAAGAGGATCCGCTATTACCTTTCCTTTTTAATATTGTGGTTGAAGGCTTAAGTGGTTTGCTTAAAAAGCGTCGGATATGGACATGTTAAGGGAGGCTTCTTTTGGAGATAATTTGTCCATATCACTCACCTCCAATTTACGGACGACACAATCCTATTCTTAAAGCCTAGAGTGGAGTATGTAATCAACACTAGGAGGATTTTAAGGTGCTTCGAGCTAGCATCCGGTTACGTATTAATTTCCACAAATCATGTGTGGTTAGTGTGGGTAAGAAGAAGGCAATAAAGTATGATTAGGCTGCGGTCTTTAGGTGCAAGAAAGCCTCTCTTCCGATCTCTTATCTTGGATTACCTCTTGGTGCAAAATCGGGTTCCAAATATTTTTAGAGACCTTTGATTCATCATATAGAGAGTAGGTTGACACCGTGGAAGAAAACATTTTTAAACAAGGGGGAGATTGGGGCTCATTAAGTCAGTTCTTTCTAGCATTCCCAAGTACTTTATGTCGATGTTCCAAATTTCAGTTGGGGTGGCTCGCACTATTGAGAAAGTTCAGAGGTCTTTTCTTTGGGGAGATATGGCAGTGAAGAAAAAGATCCATGGTGTTCGATGGGATTTGGTGTGTAAGAGCAAGAAGAATATAGGTTTAGGAATTAGGCGAATTTTCGACAAGAATAAAGATTTGTTAGCGAAGTGGGGGTTTGGAGATTCGGTGCTGAAAATGTGTCCTTATGGAAGAGACCTATGTGTGCGAAATATGGACTCACAAATGGCTTAGTTTGGAGTTGGAAGTGTGCCTCAAAAATCTCTCTCTTTGTGAAGGTCGTGAGCAATTTGTTAGAAGATAGCTCAGCAACTGCCAAAATTTTAAAAGAGGGAATCAAAGTGGTTGTTGGAAATGGTAAACAAACCAAGCTCTGGATAGATTTGTAGTGGGACAATAGCACTCTTAAAGAAGCTTGTCCTCACATATATGCCTTAGCAGTCATGTAAGGTTCATGATTTGTATTGGCTTGATTCCATTGCAAAACGCTCTATATTTGTATTAGTTATTGCTTAAGATGTTCTTGGAAGAAAAGAAGCTTAAAATGTGAAGAGCAATGTCTAGTGCAAATGTCGTCTTCAAGAGATGAAAGCATCAAAGGTATACTTCGACTTCTATCCTCTTGCAAGGCGTTAGCGCACACATACACAATTCATACATGTGTGTCCCTGCATCGTAGTTCAAACATTTGGTATAACACATTCACACACTTCTTAGTATGCACATGCATTGGTCTCTTATAGACAAACATTGTAGAATTGCATGGTTTGTGACTATCTCTTTGATATGGCATACTTGTGTGAATTTTTGTTTGTTTGTTTATGTATTTTGTATTTTGGATTTGAATATGTTCTTATTTGATTCCTTATTAAGTTCCGGTCATTTCGATTACTCATTCATAAGGTTTCGAGTCCAAACGATGTAGCTACACTACTATTCGTTCTCATTCGTTAAGTTGACTTTATCATCGTTTTTCAAGATGATTTCTCAACCATTTTTCAAAGTTGTGTAGTCATCGTCGTGCATGAGGGAGTCAAAGTTTGTAATCCAAAAATGGATTCAAAATCGGAGTTTGAATGCCCAAGATACGGCTGAAGAACGTGAGGGAACACGCGAGAGGAAAGCGTGGCCAAAGGCCACATGGCCCAAGCCGTGTGGGAGCCGTGGGACCCACGGCTAGAGGACCCCTCTGGTTCCGTGTGGCCCACGTGCCCCCCACAGGGTGGGTGATGTGGCCACCTCTGATTGGCCCAAAAAATTTCTCTCTCTCCTCCATTTAAACACCTCTCCTTCCCTCCAAACATTGAAGAACTTGAAGAACATTTCGAAAAGAAATTCTGTAGAATTCTTCAACATTTTAGTTTAGTATTTTGATCATAACTTTCTCATACGAACTCGAAATTGATTGATCCAAAAGCTAAAATTGTTGGTCTTGATGAGAGCTACAAATCCCAAGCATTTCTAGAGGCAGCTGACTTTGTCATATTTCCCAGTGGCCTGATTTTCAGTACGTGGTCAAAGTTGTATGTTCAACTTCTTCTTTTTCATTTCATCTTTGATCATCTCTTTTATTCTTACTATTTGATTGATGAAATATGTTGAGAAGGATGTTAGATCATATGCTAGGGGTGTTTGATCATTTGTCAATTGAGTTTTAGCTTTGTGATTTCTCTTGAACATATATGTGCTAAACTTGATTCAACTTGAAATTGATTCTAGAAAATGTATATATGATGTGCTTCATGTTATTTTCTAGGTTTAATTTCATGATCTAAGAACTAGGTTTTAGTGTGATATATTGAATATTCATACTTTGTTCTTATTGATTTACATGTCTTGATTTCTAGATACTTTTGTGATTGTTTGTTGAAAGCATATTCTAGATTATCATTGAACATGTACATTTAGCTTGATTGATCATCTAGCTTAATTTGATTATATTTGCATCATTTGCATCACATAGATCATAGCCTTGCATTAGGTTGAAGTCTCTAGCAAAGTGAGTGAAGCTTTGTGGATAGAGCAAAGAAGTCTTGATTAGAGTCGGGAGGACTCGGATAATCAAGCAAGGAGACTTGTCTAGGGTCGGAGGATCCAGATAGGCAAGCAAGAAATCTTCCTAGAGACGTGAGCGTCTTGGATAGGAAGTTTCTTTCTAGAGGTGTAGGACACATCTCGGATAGGAAGTAGGCTTGGTGATTCACTAGCCCGAGGGTAGATTAGGAGTTGATAGCTTGAGCCGATATCATGAGTTGATAGCTTGAGTGTGTAAGTCCTTTTTCACATAGTGGATTGCTTTGCCGGTGGTTGTGGTATCAACCCGTGGATGTTTCCTCTTTGAGGTTTTACCACGTAAAAAATACTTGTGTTCATTTTGTTTTACTTTTCTTTATCTTCCATATCTTACATTGATTGTATATCTTGTAAATTGATTAACTCTTGTATTAGTGAAATCAATTCATTTGTTAAATCTAATCAAGTGTGCATTTTCTTTGTTATATTCTGCGTTATTTTTAATATTGGAAGAATTTGAGTCTATACCTATTCACCCGCCGCCGCCACCCCCCCCCCCCCCCCCCCCCCCCCCTCTAGGTATATTTTGTACTACTACTTAAGGGAAATTTCATTTGGTATCAGAGCGGATGTCTGGACGCACTTAGATAGATCATTTCTTTGTAGTGTTTGTGTTTTGTTTGTGATAATCATGATTAAGGAAGTGTATTCCTATATGGCTTCTTTTGTTGAACATATTGACTTAGATGAGAAAAATATCGATGATCTTATTTTGAAAATGAACGTTTATCCAAAGTTAATATGTCCCTCAACAAGAAGCTAGAAGATCATGGTCTTGACTCAAAATAATTTAATGAACTTAAAGACAAGATCCTAAGTCTAGAATTGAATCTAAAAGATAGCAATGATAGACTTGGCATCTTGAAGCAAGAAATTGAGCAAAGGGATAGTTCTCTTGTTAGTGCTAAAAGGCTAGAAAACATGCTTAAAGCCAAAATTAGTAAGCACTTAACTCAAGAGAAAAAGTATGAACAATGGCTAGACAAATCACGTAAAGATGTTATGTTTAGTGATGACATTGCCGAAAAATATGCCATTAAAATTAGGATGCTTCGTGAGAAACTTGATGAGGCTAATATGATGATTTGCAAGATGTCATCTAGCTCTAACAAAGTTGAAACCCTCATTAAAAGTGGAAAGCATCCATGTGACAAAAGAGGTTTGGGTTATATCAATGAGAAGGAGACTTCTTCATCTAACAAATCTACTTTTGTCAAAGCAAGCATTGAAACAAATATAGGTACACTCTCTCAAGGTAAAGCTATGAAAGCTGCCGGAGGTGCCTCTTCATCATCAAGGATGTTCAATGTAAGTTCATAACAAGTTCAACATCAAGGAGCAACAACCTCAAATGCAAGAGGTGGAGCATCAAGGGTTGCACTTCAAAGATGAAAAATTGTGAGAAGGCCAAAAGCTATGGAAGCAAATGCAAATGGTAAATTTCTTAAATTTATTCCTATTTGTCATCATTGTAATATGGTAGGACATATTCGACGTAGTTGCTTTGAGTATATTTGAAAATGCAAACTTGATAATGTTTTTCATGATATGTCTTTGAATGGACCTAGGCAATCATCCATGTATGGATATAGAAATAAACCTATGAAGACCTTGGAAAAGCATGTTGTGAAGGATGTTGTTGATGACTTGCTTGCTAAATCTTGTGTTGTGCCTCACTCTACTATGCATAAGAGAGTTGATAATGCTTTGTTTGATATTTTTTTAAAATGTGACCAATGAGGTCAAGGTGCATGTTAAAAAGCCTGACATTGAGTCAAAGCATGTTAGAAGTAAGAGTGAGAGGCATGTTGTGAAAAATGTGTGGATTAGAAAAGACACATCTAAATGTCATGTTGCACAATATGCTTTACGTGCCAACTCCTCCTATTCTTGGTACCTAGATAGCGGTTGCTCTAGGAACATGACCAAAACAAAGAGTTCTTTAAGAATCTTGTTTTAAAGGATAGAGGTTGGGTTACTTTTGGTGATGGTACCAAAAAGTAAGTTCTTGGCAAGGGAACAATTTGTATCCCCGGATTGCCTAAACTTCGCAATACTTTGTATATTGATGGGTTACAAGCTAACTTGATAAGTATTACTCACTTGTGTGAAATTTTTAAAGAAGTTAGCTTTAACAAAGATGTGTGCACTATAATTGATAAAAGGGCAATGTTATCCTAAGAGTCAAAAGGTTTATAGACAATTGTTATTGTCTTAGATGGACCCTCTAACTTGCAACATGGCACATGAGTGCAACAAGCTTGATTTGTGGCATCAACGTTTAGGCCACATGAACTTTAAGGATTCAAATAAGCTTGAAAAACATGGCATTGTTAGAGGTCTTCCAAATCTTGGTAGGAAGCTATATGGTGTTTGTGAACCTTGCCAATTAGGTAAACAAACCAAAGTGTCTCACAAAAAAAGCACTTCAATAGCTACCAAGAGACCTTTAGAACTTGTGCACGGTACCAATAATCTTGTAAATGAATATACTAGGAAAGTTTGGATTAAAAAGCATGATATGAAAAATGTTCCTGGTCATTCTTCTAAACATGTTTATAATGATAACTCTTTGAATGTTTTCATGTTAATGATAATTATGTGAAGAAGAATGTCAAGAAGATTTGGTTGAAAAAGTGTGCTTCACATTATCATATTCATAATCTTGATGATATTTTTGTTGATGGCAATAATGATGTATTTAACATGAGTAATATCTTTATAAAGATTGTTGATGTTTTATCTTTTAGATATACTATTGCCGTGAGAAATGATCATGATGGTTTATGTGTTAGTGCACCCAAGACCAAATGGGTCAAGGATGAGTGCTCTTACCATTAGTGTAAGATTGCACATGTGAGTTAGCTTTAAGATTAGTGTCAAGTTGTTAAGTAACTTAGCTATCTAGCTTTGTTTCTATATAACTTGATATGAACTTAGCTATCTCACATATTTGCTATGATGGTCGAAATCTATTGATTAACTTTTTGAGAAGTTGTTTTTATGAAATCTATATGGTAACAATCATGTTATGACTTTTAGAGAAAGTCAATTTTTGTTGTTGTTTGAGTTGAAATACATAGTCTTTAGTCTCTTGGAATGACACACCAATAACTTGTTGTCATGAGGACAAACAAGCCAAGAGGAATCATAAAAGGGTGAAGACTTTACATTTGATGGAAAATAGCTTGCAAAGGTATCTTTATATCACATTGCTTGCTTACTTGAATTTTCATCTCTCAACTCATTGTTTGCACTATTTCATGAAGCATGTCATATTAGAGAAATAGTATAGTGTTCTTATGGTTCTTATTGACATTTGCTCCTTTAAGATCTTTTGATGGTAATTGTTCACATTGATATTAATCATGATATGTGTTATTGTATGTATGATTGTGGTCGAAAGTGCATGCACACAATTACTTTGGATGAAACAAATCCTTAAGGATTATGAGATAGAACAAGGAAAAATGACACTTTATTGTGATAACTTAAGTGCCATTAACATCTCTAAAAATCCGGTTCAACACTCCCGCACAAAGCATATAGACATTAGGCATCATTTCATTAGAGACCTAGTTGAACATTCTATTGTTACTCTAAAGCATTTGCCTACTAAAAATCAACTTGCGAATTTGTTCACTAAGCCTTTAGACTAGAGAGGTTTAAAACTCTTAGAATGTCCATTGGCATGATTTGTGTTGATTGATGTCTTTGTGTGATTGTGAGTGGCTTGATAAGCAAAACTTTATTTGAATGTCAATATCTTTAAGAGCTACTCACTTGAGAAGTAGTGATCTTAAACAAATATCTTTTATTGTTTCTAGATCATGCACTTGAGCTTGAAAATCTTATTTTTGAAAAGTGCACTAATGCTTCTCTTATATGTTTTAGTTTTGAGTTTTTGTGATTGAATATGTGTAGATAATGGATGCATCTAGAAGTTTATTGCTAAGTACATGATAGATGACCTATGGTATGTATCCATTTTGTTTCGGCACTACATAGTAATCAACGAGCACCCTCATGGAAAGGGCTACACACCTTGGTTGTGCAGCCACCCAATGTAGGAAAGGGCTACGCCATTGTGATGAGTGAAAGACGTCATGAGGAGTATATGTTTTTGTTAGTAAAATCAAAGAAGTGTTGAAATGAATCATAAAAAAAAAAAAAAAAAAAAAAATCTTTGATTCAAGCCTAAAACAAAACAAAAAAGGCTTATGGTGTATAGTTGAGAATTGTGAAAAAGCTCGGGTTGACAAATAGAAACGGGAAAACAAGCCACATGCACACACATGCTCATATGTTGATATCTATTTTTTTTAAAAGCAAAAATCCGAATGAATATCGGTTTGACCTATTTTTGGAAAGGCTTTAGATGGATAGGTGTGGATAGAGTTTGTATATTGATATCACAATTACACCTTCTATATATTTGATAAGCATTCACACACACACATTTTGCTTATGTGCTTGATTCATTAGCAATGTGAGAATATTTTGAGAGATTAATGAAAATCTATGATTCTCTCTTGAACTTTGACAAGTTATGAAATATTTTCTCTTATTGCTTGATTGTGTGATTATGTGATTGTGTGATTGTGTGATGTCCCTTGTGAACAAATCTACTTGGTAATAATATGTGGAGCATATGTTAAGGGGGAGCTTTAGTTTATTCAACTTCGCTTTCTATACGATTTGTTTGCTTAGTATCTCGTTCTTTATCTCTTGTGTATCCCTTGTCTATTCATTGACAAAAAGGGGGAGAAAATGTATACCTCACCATGTTTGATATTGGGGAGATTTTGTATACTTCACACCTTGTGTGGAAAAATGTTCCAATTGTGTGAATCATATTCCTCTTTGTGCTTAATTGTGACTTTGTCTTAAGGGGGAGAATTCTTGTCTTAAGGGGGGAGAAAGAATTCTTTCTTAATAATGTTAAGGATGGTTGGTCCTTGGGAATTGGGAAACTAAAGGAATGCTTTAATATGAAACATTTTATTCACTTGAGATAAAACATTTTTGTATGAGATTAGGGATGTCTTCTATATTTGTTTTTGGTATAAATAACTCACCATTCTTCTTTAGAGAAGATCTCTTGTTTGGTTTGCTATTTCTCTCATAGGTACTTTGAAGACCAAAAGAGGAATTCTTGAAGACTCTTGAAGACTTTTTAGTCTAGGAATCTCTTTGTAATGTGAGGATGAGAGTATGCTATCAACTTGAGTTTATTGGAGTGAAACATTGTATGGGGAGGATGAGGTTTTGCCATGGAATAGCCAAATGGGGAGATTGTAAGGTTCATGATTTGTATTGGCTTGATTCCATTGCAAAACGCTCTATATTTGTATTAGTTATTGCTTAAGATGTTCTTGGAAGAAAAGAAGCTTAAAAGGTGAAGAGCAATGTCTAGTACAAATGTCGTCTTCAAAAGGTGAAAACGTCAAAGGTATACTTCGACTTCTATCCTCTTACAAGGCGTTAGCGCACACACACACACAATTCATACATGTGTGTCCCTGCATCGTAGTTCAAACATTTGGTATAAAACATTCACACACTTCTTAGTATGCACATGCATTAGTCTCTTATAGACAAACATTGTAGAATTGCATGGTTTGTGACTATCTCTTTGATATGGTATGCTTGTGTGAATTTGTGTTTATTTGTTTATGTATTTTATATTTTGGACTTGAATATGTTCTTATTTGATTCCTTATTGAGTTCCGATCGTTTCGGTTACTCATTCATAAGGTTTCGAGTCCAAACGATGTAGCTACTTTACTTTTCGTTCTCATTCATTGAGTTGACTTCATCATTATTTTCCGAGATGATTTCTCAACCATTTTTCAAATTTGTTAGTCTTCATCGTGCGTGAGGGAGTCACGGTTCGTAATCTGAAAACAGATTCGAAATCGGAGTTCGGATGCCCAAGATACGGCTGAAGAACGTGAGGGAGCGCGTAAGGGGAGCGCGTAAGAGGTCAGCGTGGCCAAAGGCCACATGGCCCAAGCCGTGTGGGAGCCGTGGGACCCACGGCCAGAGGACCCCTCTAGTCCCATGTGGCCCACGCGCCCCCCATGGGATGGGTGATGTGGCCACCTCTGATTGGCCCAAAAAATTTCTCTCTCTCCTCCATTTAAACACCTCTCCTTCCCTCCAAACATTGAAGAACTTGAAAAACATTTCGAAAAGAAATTCTGCAGAATTCTTTAACATTTTAGTTTTAGTATTTTGATCATAACTTTCTCATACGAACTTGAAATCGATTGATCCAAAAGCCAAAATTGTTGGTCTTGATGAGAGCTACAAACCCCAAGCATTTCCAGAGGCAGTTGACTTTGTCATATTTCCCAGTGGCCTGATTTTCAGTACGTGGTCAAAGTTGTATGTTCAACTTCTTCTTTTTCATTTCATCTTTGATCATCTCTTTTATTCTTACTATTTGATTGATGAAATATGTTGAGAAGGATGTTAGATCATATGCTAGGGGTGTTTGATCATTTGTCAATTGAGTTTTAGCTTTGTGATTTCTCTTGAACATATATGTGCTAAACTTGATTCAACTTGAAATTGATTCTAGAAAATGTATATATGATGTGCTTCATGTTATTTTCTAGGTTTAATTTCATGATCTAAGAACTAGATTTTTAGTGTGATATATTGAATATTCATACCTTGTTCTTATTGATTTACATGTCTTGATTTCTAGATACTTTTGTGATTGTTTGTTGAAAGCATATTCTAGATTATCATTGAACATGTACATTTAGCTTGGTTGATCATCTAGCTTAATTTGATTGTGTTTGCATCATTTGCATCACGTAGATCATAGCCTTGCATTAGGTTGAAGTCTCTAGCAAAGTGAGTGAAGCTTTGTGGATAGAGCAAGGAAGTTTTGATTAGAGTCGGGAGGACTCGGATAATCAAGCAAGGAGACTTGTCTAGGGTCGGGAGGATCCGGATAGGCAAGCAAGAAATCTTCTTAGAGACGTAAGCGTCTTGGATAGGAAGTTGCTTTCTACAGGTGTAGGACACATCTCGGATAGGAAGAAGGTTTGGTGATTCACTAGCCCGAGGGTAGATTAGGAGTTGATAGCTTGAGCGAATATCATGAGTTGATAGCTTGAGTGTGTAAGTCCTTTTTCACATAGTGGATTGCTTTGCCGGTGGTTGTGATATCAACCCATGGATGTTTCCTCTTTGAGGTTTTACCACGTAAAAAATACTTGTGTTCATTTTTGTTTTACTTTTCTTTATCTTCCATATCTTACATTGATTGCATATCTTGTAAATTGATTAACTCTTGTATTAGTGAAATCAATTCATTTGTTAAATCTAATCAAGTGTGCATTTCTTTGTTATGTTCCACGTTATTTTTAATATTGGAAGAATTTGAGTCTATACCTATTCACCCCCCCCCCCCCCCCCCCCCCCCCCCCCCAAGGTATATTTTGCACCACTACTTAAGGAAAATTTCAAGTCAACAAGGATGGCTTTATGAATGACTTTGGTAGGTGGAGTGGCTCTAGATAGGTGTGGGAGGTCCAATTGAGGCGTCCTCTCTTCGACTGGGAGCATGACCAATGGAATGTCTTCGTTTCCATCGAGGATAGTTTGAAGATTTTGAGAAATACTAAGGATTCTATAATGCAGAATTTTTGCTCGAATGGACTTTTCTAAATAGGGTCGTTTCGCAAAAGCCTAGAAGACATGTTTGTGGACAAAGCATCAAAGCCTTTGATCACATGAATATTTGCCAGGGATTCAGCTCTTTAAAAATCAAAATCTTCATGTGGCAGCTCCTAAAAGGCCAAACCATGGTTGAAGAAGTATTGAACAAGTTTGGAATTACTTAAAATCGATCCATGACATGCAATCTTTGTAACTTGGATGTAGAATCGATAGATCACCTCTTCCTCCATTGCCCTTAGACTTGGAAAATTTGGATAATTGCATAGACATATGGGAGGTAAGCTGTTATGTGAGCAAATTGGTGAAGGAATTGTTTCAAGGCTGGCCAGGTCTTACACCATCAGTTAGGCAAAGGAGAGTGTGGAGTTCCATTTTCTTTGCCGTGGTGTGGACAGTTTGGGAATCTAGGAATCAAGCTTTGTTTTAAAATAGGCTAGTAGGAGTAGCTGAAGCTTTTGATATGGTTAAATTTTGTTTGGTCTGGTGGTTCAAACACCTTGGTAATGACTCTCAAGATTCAATAACTTCTTTTCTGCTAAATATCAAGGATCACTGTGTGGACTTGAAATAGGTGAAGAAAGTAATCTCTGATGCTTGGTCTCCTCCCTCGAAGAGTGCTTTGAAGTTCAATATCGACGGATCCGCAATAGGGACTCCCGGTATTGGAGGTGTGCTGAGGGATTATCATGGCAAGGTGCTCTGTTTGTTCTCAGAATGTGTTGGTTGCTAAGATTCAAACACTGTTGAAATCCTAGCTATCCACAAAGCGTGCGTGTTGTGTACTTCTTTTGAGACAACAGATGAGAGACAGATCATGATCATAAGTGACTCCAAGTTAGTGGTCTCTTGGGTGAATAATGAAGGTTTTGGTTCTTTAAGATATGTTGCAACGATTTATGATATTCGTTGCATGGTAAAATCTCGTGGCAACCTCTCGATTATTTTCAATCCAAGAGCTGCCAATTCGTTCGCAGATATGTTGGCCAAGAAGGGGTCAAGTTTGTGTGGGGATTTCACTGTAGGGGGATGGTTTAATGTTTTTGCTCTGTTGTGTTTTTTCTCTGTATATGTTTTGTTGGCTCTGCTTGAGCGTTTTTGCTCTGTTTCTCTTTGTTTTTCTGGTGGTTGGGGGAGGCTGCCTTTGTTTTGGCTCATTGGTTTCCTAGTGTATGTTTTTTCTGTTGGTTTTTGTGGTGTGTGTTCTGCTTTTGGGTGGCTTCTACCTAGCTGATACTTTTTGTAGTTTAATGGCTCTTTGCCCTTGCTGATTAATAAACATGGTTATTTAAAAATAAAAAAAATAAAACAAATAAAAAAATAAAAAAAACATTAACTTGCATATCTCTTTGAATTGGCATTTAAAATCATTTGATAGGATTAATTTAGTGAAATTGGAAACCCTAGATACCTCATATCATTGTCTACATCACACCTTGCTTTGTTACTAGTTTTTAGTTAATTGTCTATTTGAATTTGCATTAGTTTAGTTAAGTTGTAGTGTTAGATAATCATCGCCATCCATTTATCAGTTTCATAATGTATTTGAAAAGTTAAAATCTTTTTTGTTTGTTGAAGCTGTCAAAATGATTATTTAATAATCTGAGTTGACTTGACAATGGTTTTAATAAACATGTGAGGGGACAAGGGGTTATTCTTGGAAGTGATTTGAAATAATCTCCTTAAATGAGCAAGTTATTTTTGTTAATTAACGTAAAGAGGTTTTTACCCCAATATTTATTTCATATAAATCTATTGTTATTATTTACTATTATAATTTGATCGAGTTTTTTTAATAATGATATATTTTTTTTGAAATATTTTAATAATTCGGGATTTTTTGGGAAGGGAGACAAACTCAAACCCACAATCTCATGGTGTAGGTGTGAAGGGCAAACCACTAGGCCAATCTCATCTTGTCTTTTAATAAAAAATAAAAAATAAAAATAAAAATTTTAGTATTACACTATTACATAAATTTAGGGTTTTTTGGGAAGGGGCGAGGACTCGAACCCGCAACCTCATAGTGCAGGTGTGAGGGGTTTACCATCGGACCAACTTCATCTCGTCTAATAATTATTTTTAAATGGTTAATTTTGTTTATTGTTTATAATTTTTTTTTTATCTACTAATATATAATTAGTACACCGATTTGTTTTTATCTACTTCAAGAATAAATACAAAATAATTAGATTTATGACAACACAGAGTCAAAGAATGCTACAACTAGTAGAAAATCTAGTACTTTGTATCTAATAGCTAATACTAATACACAGGTTGATAATAAGTATTATAAATTAATAAAAAATAGATATTTTATTTTTATTTATTTGACATTTGATTAAATATTCATTTGATACCATTTAGAAATCAAAACATTTCGATTTCCATATGTTGACGGTGAATTTTGGATCATTGAAAAGTCAACCGCCAAACAATAACACGTAGGCAGATCGAAGCTTTAACCAATCTATGGTTGAATAATCAAAGCGTCCTTCCCCACGTGGATGTGATACGATTTGTTTGTATTTGAAAATAGTAATGTAGAAAAGCAGGAAATAAATAATAAATCAAACATAACACATGTTTTACGTGGTAAAACCCCAAGGCGGGGAAACATCCATGGTGCCAGTGACGGCGAGAAGAGATCCACTATAAATATAATAATTACACACTCAATACTCGCCTTCTCTCAGATAATTGCTTATGTTTTGTATCTCTTTTCTCATGTAAGTGTAAATTACTCATGATGTCCCCTTTGATATAATGAATACATTGATGTATTTATAGGGTTCGATCTAGGGTTGCTCTAGCTTCTATCGTATAAGCGGTGGACTCATTAACTACAGTTTTTGTAGGATTCTAGTAGAGTAGACCAATTAGGACTCGTTTCCCGTTTAGTGTTTATCCTTCTGGAAGCTTAGAGTTCTTTCCTGATTAAACTTCTCTGGTACTGGAGAGGAAATAGGGATATTTCCTTATTGGAATATTATCCTAAGATTTCGTATCTGTGCAGATCTCTTCCTAATATGGCGTATCTTGGTAAGACTGTATTTCCCGTTTTTGGCTAAGTATTGATCTTTGGCCGAGCAGAATCTTGGTCGAGTGGCCGAGCATGTTCCTGGCTGAACAGATATTGGCTAATTGAAACCTTTGGCCGAACAGATCTTTAGCCAACCAGATTCCATCTGCAGATGGCCCCTCATATGGTGCTGTCACGCATTCATGTTGATCCTTTTGATAACGTGTCTCACATTTGACTTTTGATGACGTGGAATCACTATGTTTCCACATAACCCGTTATCTTTGCTGACGTGTTATGCTGACGAAAAACCCCTATAACACCATACATTATTTTTGAAAAACTAAATTATATCATTTTTAGTAATTATATAAATTCACAACAATTAACATTACAATTTACCAAACGCATACATACCGTTTTTGAGTCTAAGAGCAATGTTAACAACAATGTTAATCACATCAAATTATTTCTTAACGGTGAATATTTTAAAAACTACATTAATACCAAACCAGGCCTAAGTTTTATGAATTTGTGATGAATCAAGAAAATGAAATGAAAAAAGAACAAATTAATTGAAAAAATAAATGACTTGAAGCAAACTTACAAGATGAACCAAGAAACCAGAGGCGACGAATCGATGGCCAAATGAACATAGAGATAAGCGATGGCCGGTAGTTTTGGGAGATGATCAGTATAAGTGACAACCAAGAGGGAGGGGCGACTCGGGTTTGTGAGAGTGAGGGAGGGTTGCGTTGTATTTGTAAGAGAGAGAAAGTGAAAAATAAATTAGGGTTTGTCGATGATTGTTGACCTATGTAGAAAACTGGCCTAAACTCCCAAAATCGGTTTAGGTTGTATCATGTTTTGGTGCCTACCCCTAGTTGCATTAGTTAGGGCATGTTTGGCACATGAGATTGAATTGGGATTGGACTAATCTCAATCTAATCCCATGTTTGGAAGCACCACTAGATTGGACAAGCCAATCTAATGGGGCCCTTTTTTAGTGATTTAGTCCTGCAAAACGCAAGACTAACAAACCCAACAAATAAGTGGGTTTATTAGTCATGCGTTGTGCAGGACTATTTTTATTTTTATTTTTAGTTTCTTTAATAATTTAATAATAAATAAATTTTAAATTTTAAATTTATTTAAAATCAATATAAATTTGTAATTTTATTTAAAATTTATTTTTTATTGTTATTAATTTAATAATATATAGATTAAAATATTTATTTCATTGAAACAATTATTTTAATAATTTTTTATTCAATTTTCATTCGATTGTTATGGAATGTAATTATTTCAATCATAATTCATCCTAACGGGATTGAAGTCTAAATTTGTTGGGGCCACCGTAATCCCACCTATATATTTTTTTAAATATATATTTTTTAGTAAATAAAAAGATTATAAAATTGAAAAATATTTAAATTTATTTAAAAATAATATAAATCTATATTTTAAAAATATTGTTTGATATTATTGCTTTAATAATATATAAATTAAAACAATTATTTTTTTCATATACATATTTCAATAATTTATTATTCAATTTCAAAATATTATCAAATTAAAAATGTTATTATATTTTCCTTTCAAAAAAAATTATTATATTTAGTCTAATCACATGTTTCACCAAACAAAACATGGTATTAATTCAGTTCGGTCTCATGTTTCTCTAAACACAGAATAGTATTAATTTAGGGGGGGTGTATTCAATTAGGATTCTTGGGGACATTTAAAGACATTATTAATCCTGGTGTATTCAATTAGGGCATTTAAAGACTTTAAAAGAGTCTATATTAATCCAGTGGTATTCAATTAAGATTTCTATGGACTTTTAAATAATCCTTCCTTCTGGGTGTATTGAATTGAAACTTTAAAAATGTCTACAATAATCAAGGTGTATTCAATTAGGACTAGATTTTAAAGGATTTTCTTAGGTCATGGATTTTGGTAGATTTTGGTGGACTTGATAGTGGGAGATATAAATATCAAATGTCATAATATGTCCGACCTTCTCCCAAAAGATTTTGGTGGACTTCTCTCTCTCTCTCTCTCTCTCTCTCTCTCTCTCTCTCTCACAAACAGAAACGTGTTGCTTCTTCTCACTTCTTCTCTACTCAAATAATCATGATCGATGATCTTCCCTTGCTGATTTTCAATCTTACCCAACAACACCCAAAAAAAAAAAAAAAGACAATAAACCAAAGCACATTCCACTACCGCGATTAGCGCCTTTTTTTTTTTTTTTTCCTATGAGTTACACACTGGCAAGTGGCAACACATACAAGCAAAAACGTTGATTTTTTTTTTTTTTTTTTTTTTTTTGTCTGTGTTTTGCTTTTTATACAGGTTCTATGCATTTAACTTATCTTTATTTTTATTTTTATTTTTTATCTTCTTTTATTATTTTAATATACCCCCAACTCATCTTGATGTAATTTATGTATTTAATTTGAAATCTTATATAATTAAATCATAGTTTATTTGATCAGTGGCAAACCAAAACATAAAACGAGGGAGATGTCATAATTATTATTAATATTGTTTTTATATGCAATCACAAACACACACACACACACACACACACACACACAAAATGATTTTCTTATTATTCCGACCATGAGCTAGTTTTTTTTTGTTGGCGGTTTGCTTAGAAAGTGAAGGCAAGCCATGGTGGATATGTGTCCTACAAAAAAATTAAATAAAATTCAACATTAAGAGTTAGAATTATTTTTTTATTTTTTTTTTTTTAAAACAATAAATTCAATAACAAATTTTTAAATAATAATAAAGTTGATTGGACTTACTAGAGGGGTGTACATACAACTTTTAAGGGGTGTAAATATCTTCACTCTTCTCCATTTATAATAGAAGTCAGAGATAACAAATCCATGAAAATTCATGGATGTCTAAACAAATCCATAAAAGTCTGAGATAGATATCTAAACAAATCAATGAAAATCCATGTGGATTTATAAAAGTCCGTAAAAATCCGTAAAAATCCATGAAAATCGATCACTTAGGGGAGTGTATTCAATTAGGATTCTTGGGGACATTTAAAGACATTATAAATCTTGGTGTATTCAATTAGGACATTTAAAGACTTTAAAAGAGTCTATATTAATCCAGTGGTATTCAATTAAGATTTATATGGACTTTTAAAGAATCCTTCCAAATCTGGGTGTATTTAATTGAGACTTTATAAATGTCTACAAGAATCAAGGTGTATTCAATTAGGACTAGATTTTAAAGGATTTTCTTAGGTCATGGATTTTGGTGGACTTGATAGTAGGAGATATAAATATCAAATGTCATAATATGTCCGACCTTCTCCCCAAAGATTTTGGTGGACTTTTCTCTCTCTCTCTCTCTCTCTCAAAACAGAAACGTGTTGCTTCTTCTCACTTCTTCTCTGCTCAAATAATTTCACTGTACATCTAAAAATAAAAATTTCCCCTACCCAAATTTAAAAATGATATTTAATATTTTCATTTTATAAAAATTTATTTTATCCAATTTTATCTATTATCAAATATATATGTCTAATCACAAATGCCATGATAAATCAAAGAGAGATTACCCTTTCAAAAAAAAAACAAAACAAAACAAAAACAAAGAGAGATTAGACCATCTCCGGTGTATATGCCAATGCCAATGTCAAATTTGGCACGAAATATAGTAAAATGTTATATTTAATACATCATTTTTGCATTGGTTGTACTCCAATGCAAAATTCTATTTGATATTCTATTTTTTATTTTTTAATTATTTAAAATTATAAAAGTCAACAAATACAACCAATACATTCAATGGATGCATTAAATATTTTCTTAGCATTGCATTGGAGCATACTTTTTTTATTTTATGCTAAATTATAGCATTGGCACAGTGATTTAGCATTGCATTGGAGATACTCTTAGTATTAGAAATCCAAATGAGAACGTACAATACGCCAAACATTAATATATTCTCTCCCGACTCCCATGTTTATCCCATGATTATCATAATATAACCATGTCTTAATAAATAAATAGATAAGGCTAAATCTCAACTCAGTAAGTTCAATAAAAATATATATATAATTGTTGGGTAGAAAATGTGCCTTCGGTTGTTCGATGTAAAGGAGCCCTTTAGATGCTCTTCTTACGGGATTAGGTTTCTCTTGTGTGAGTGTAAATAGGTATTTATTAGAATGGTTATCTTTAAGTTAGGTCCGATCAAAATGGAAAAAAAGTTGCCCTTTAAGTAAAGTGAAAAGGGGTTTATACTTTATATAGGGCTTTATTCTGATACCGAAAGTGTTTTATCTTCGCCCTATTAGTTGGTTTTGACAAATATCGTTATTAAATCGGCAAGTATCGATTTATAAGGAAAGCCACTGATGAGGGATCGGTGGGTCATGGTTTTTAAGTGTACTGCAGGGTTTGGGAATCCGAAGCAATATTTCGAAGGTAGTATGAAACGGTGTTCGACTTATCTTTTTCGTTATTTTATAAATATGTCCAACAATAATAAATATAAGTCACATTCACACCAATATCAATAACGCCAATGGTGCAAGTTAGACGTGGTGAACCCACACGCATTGGTCCCATAAACCATGTCAGAATTGGTACATAAATATTCGAAAATTACAGAGAAATTTTGCGGTCTTAAAATATACACGATCCAATTTGAGTTGGCGTATCCATACGGTATAATAATAATATTTTAAATGTTTCACCATACTTTTTTAGTAGATGTTTCAAAAATTCGACTCAAGCACTTAAATACAAATATTTATATTAAAACATAGTAAATGAATAAGCAATAGAGACAGCGATGGAGATGTTGACGACATTGAAGTTTGATTATTCCACGTGCCTTTCACATGGGATTTCAAAAAGAGATCAATATGAAGTCACATCCGAATGGACCTGCAGGAGACAATAAATAAATAAAAACATATCTGAAATTCAATTAATGCATGCATTTTTGAAGTATCTATTCTGAAAAAAATATGCCTATATTAGAAATATCAGGATATTTCGGGATATATACTATAAAATTATTTAATTATTTATTTATTTAGTCCCAAATAATTTTTTTGAAAATTTTAAATTGTTTTCTGAATATATTGACATAATTTCGAATCCTGATATATATATCTATGGATACCAATATTTATTTTCATTGTCCAAATTCTAGTGTGATTGCCTTGACTGGGATTGCAACTGGTCTGGTTGTTGGCTGAGAAAATAACCTAGCAATCTAGCAATATGATACACATATATGCATGCATACAAAGATTCACGTGATATAGTAATCTAAAGTTCTACTAAAGATTTCAATGGTGATCATTTGCCAACTTAGATTAATGTAATAAGGTTATCGTAGTATGATATATAAATAATAATTATATAGTAAGTATATCATCCATGTTTAATAAAATCACTGACCTTTAAAATCTCAATCGAAAGAATAAAAGAAAAAAAAAAAAAAAAAAGTCCTTGAGAACTTCTACAGATTAGAATATTGAAATTTCATTACTCTATAGATTAGAAATCAATTGTACATTGCATATTTGAATTAATGTTGTGATAAACGTGCAGAAAGAAAAGGACAAAAGAAGGAAATTGATTAAAGTTTTTATATCAGAAGGTTGGGCATAATAAGAAGATGAGAAATTAATAAAGTTGGTATTTAAGAAAGCACTTTTGCAAATAAATCCACATATTCCAATTTGATTTCACATTGATAAATTGACAACACAAGAGACAAATCATATCTTGAAGGATATTTTGTACCCACATTGTGACCGCGCATGATTGTATTTGAAACAAACTCACATGCTTAAGAAACTGCTGTCTCTATACATGTTTAAATCAAGTTTGTTGAATAGGATTTGTTGCTTTCATTTTCTACATATTTAAACATTAAACCTTATTTAATACGACCATATGAAGTCTTCCATACAACATGTACAGATCATTCAAGGACCGGTTATCTTTTTGTGAACTACTATGTAAAACCTAATTTAGAAAACAACAACAACTACACATACCTGAAAACATTATAATACAAAATTGATTTTAAGTTTCTGAGCCATGTATTTTTTTATTTTTTATTTTTTTTCTGAACAATTAAAAACAATTAAGGGTTTCGGTTAAACCTACAACCGGGGGCGGAGGTATATGCAATCTAGCCTGGGCTGAAGAAGCACAGGCTAGCTTTTTCTATAAAAAAAATAATAATGATGATGATTTTGGTTTTTTCTTTTTAAATAATAGGTAAAAATACAAATGAAAGACAATTACAATTTTTTTTTTTTTTTGACAATTACGTTACTTGATAATTCATAGAAATAGTCTAGTTTATAATTTAATTTAATTAAGTTAATCTCAATAGATTCATTAGAGTGATATACTAATAAAATATATTTTACTGACATTCAAACACATTAAAGTTTCATTTTTCTCTCCATTCTCTTTTCTTCTATAGATAAATGAAACAAATTTTGAATTCCTTACTTCATTTGCTTGTACGAACAAGTATTTAAGTTTATTTTGCTTGTTTTTTTGTTCCATTAGGTTTGCTTTAAAAAACTTTGTACTACTGCCCAGTATGGCTTGAGTAGAAAATTACATTAATTTATCATGATAATGTCTCAGATTCGAGTCGTTGCACCGCAGGAGTTATACCAAAAAAAAAAAATTACAGTTAATTTAGCCCACCCGAACGATAAGTTCTGGCTTCGCTCCTGCCTACAACCTCACTGGTCTATGTGTTTAACATATACCACTGGACCAATTTAATCTCGTTAAACCGATAAATGCGTTTTCATATTATTATAGTATCCTTTATAAAGGTATTATAAAAAAGTAGCATAAATGCATAATGAAGAGCAACAAGAGAGCATTATCATTAAGTAGCATATATAAATTAAAGTCACAGAATTGCATTTTAAATTACGTTCGACGACTTTCAGTTTCAGACACAAGAACATGACCTTTGTGAGCCACTGACATCTATATATGGTGTTGATCGACGATGGAAACCTATTAGTAAAAAGTCAACAAATTCCACGTCACATTTCAACTTTAAAGAGACGTGGCCCTTCTTTATTATTATTCCATGTGTCTTCCACTTGGTTAGATTTGTATGCTGAATCAACAACAGAAGACCGACCAACATCTTTAGAAAGACTGTTTTCTGAATTCAAGACACATTTGCGCAGAAAATAAATAAGTAGAGCCTGCAAATTCAACTTTCATCAAACTGGTTCAAATGAATTCTTCCCTCATATAGCTGCTTTTTTCAATAAATGGACAATAACAACTGACCAACCAACCAAACATTATCAATTTATCATGATCAGGTATGAGTCACTACCTCACATGCTCAGCACCTGCGCTATGGACATGATGTCCAGGTAATAATCCACTTCTTGTTCACATGCTCACATTCGACAATGAATGATAGGACTAGACATATATATATGTTAATTGAACAACCTTCGTTTTCATTTCCTTTAACGAGTACCTCACATCCGATGATTTTTATCGGATCCAGTCATGGACGACCATCTTCTCCACTGGAATATAATTACTTTACTGAGTAGACCAGATTAAATAACAAACATGAATTCGGTGATATCCACCATAACAAACATGCCATAATTATGAACATGACTTCAGTGGCATATAAGAATTCCATGTCAGAGGATTATTAAACAGACAAATACTGAGCACTCAATCGTACCTATCGATCACAACCTGTAGATTCAACATGAACCACACAACTTCTCGATCCATACTACAAGAAAATTGCCCTTTTGCAATGCCATTAAGACGTCTCCAAATCTTAACTCTATGTTGTCAAAGGAATTTAACGACATCACCACCTCATCGTCTTAACCATATCGCAAATTAGTATTGGTGATGTTTTATGATCTTTGTCTCTAAAAACTACTTTTTGTTACACAAGTAAAGTGTCACTATAAATGTCAAAAGAATTTAATTTGTTACCAAAGCAACACTTTTAGGGATACTTGAAATTAACTAAATGTAAAATTTATTAAAATTAATTTTCTTTAATTGATAATTATTTAATTCTTTTTCTTTTAATTATTATTTTGTTGAGTGCAATAGATTGAGTTGAATACAAGTTCTCAATCAGGAAGGAATTCATATTTTTTTTTTTTTTTTTTAAAAAAAAAAAAAGCAATATATAAAATAAAAATTCCAAATAATCCATTACATAAATAAGAAGTTATACATTGTATAAGACTATTAGGTATAATTCAAAAATACAGATTTCATCAATAAGAACTTGTACATAAGCTGTACGTAACCGCGGCGGAGGGAGAGGGGAACTGGTGGGGACCATGCCCCCCTCTCTCCAAAAAAACTCCAAAATTCATATTAAAAAAATTATAAAATAGTTATAAAATTAACTTTTTTTCACTTTGATCCCCCTAATTCTTTTGTTTTTGTATATTGACCCCCACAATATTGAATTTCCGGCTTTGTCTCTGGCTGTAAATATATAGAGTAGAGTATGTTTGTTCTTCTTTCGTTGGACAAATTAAACTGGCACAGAATGTGAATTGGGCCTGGTTCCATATCAAGTGAGAAGGCTTTTTTTTTTCTTTGTAATTAGTTGAATAAGGTTGGAGAATACTTTTTAATATACTCCTTGAAGAAACACTTTCAAATTCAACCCAATGAGAAGGTTTTGGCTTGAAAGGAAAGGAGAGTCTTCACCTTTATTTTTCATTTTTATGAATTATGTTATAATTTATTAATTTATGGATTTATAAATAAATTTAGAGAAAGGATATATTTGGTAAAATGTGGAATGTACTTGTAAATTATAATATTTTAAAATTTTAACGTGGGTGTACATACAAAACGGGATGCACATACGGTTTTAAAGGGGTGTAAATATCCCAACTCCTTTTTTTTTTTTTTTAACAACATATCTTGGTACACCCAATTTCTCAAGACATCCATCATGGAAATTCAAAACTCAATAATTATCTTTATACACCCCTAAAATTCCAGAAAATAACCGTATTTCATTTCACATTAACTGATCTCTTTAAATTATTATTTTTCTTTTGATCTTTATTCTTTTTAATATTCTTTGATTTCTTTTATCTCTTGTTTCTCATACTGAATCTCAATCTAAGAGTTAATAATATTTTCGAATGCAATTATAACACCATCTAAAGGTGTTTGTTTCACCACGTTTATTTGGCTAGTTGGTCACATATTATTATTATTATTATTAATTTGATTATTATTATTATTATTATTATTATTTGCAAAATTGACCAAATACAACTATTAAAAATTGTTTTTGAAACAATTTTTAATAGTTGTAATGTTATTATTACTATTATTTGCAAAATTGACCAAATAAAAGTTACACAACTATTAAAAACTGTTTTCAACCTATGTTGATTGTTTTTTCATGTATTTAATCGTTTGAAATATTCAATGTCCAAAGTACCCCCATATGAAAACACACTAATCTCTCACACCCACCTCAACCTCAACGTGAAACACACAACCCTAGAGAGAGAATAGAAAGAAGAAGAGAAAGAAAGGAGGGACACCGGTGATGGGAAGAAGTGATCGACATTGGAGAATAAGAAGATTCATTCCAGCCGAAGAAGATTGATAGAGAGGAGCTGCGGAATCGTCGATATAGAAGAAGTAGAGGCGCCGGAGAAGAGGGAATATCGAAGAAGATGAATTGTCGTCGGGAAACGACAGTTCAGCACCGGAGTAGAATTGGAGAGAGAGAGAGAGAGAGAGGGGTTAGTCTATTTCACATTGGGCCTCAGCCCAAGCCCAATGTATAATAAATCAGTGAAATAGGCCTTAGAGTGACGATATTCACATCCCTTAAAAATTGTATGTACACCCCAAATTTTATTTTTTCTAAAATTCTCACATGTGGAAATGGTGGGAAATATCACCTTTTTAAAGTGGTTTTGTAAGAAAGTCACCACTTTAATAACTTAAGTTTAAAAGGTACCTATTATGGTGAACGGACAATAATGCCCTTATTTTACACACATTCTCTTACTTTGAAGTTTTTTTTATTATTATTATTCTTTCATCTTCTTCATAGAGGTCTGTTTAACAGACCTCCAATGGAGGTTGAACATCATTGGATAATTAGTTTAATGGTTACGCAGATGCATTCGGTGGTCGAGCTGCCCGGTCAGCTCGCGAGGGTGTGGGGGCAGCGACCTCGGAGATTTTTTTGGTTTTGGTTTGATTTGTCGATGTGAGCATGGTTGTGGGTATGGTTAGGGTTTTAATTTATGAAAATTTGTGTAGGAGACGATGAAGATCTGGGAATTTTGAACTGATTGAAAAGGCTCGGAGACAAATTGAAAAGGCTCGGAGACTATTTACAAAGTCTCGGAGCCATAGTTAAAAGGCTTGGAGACTATTTACAAAGTCTCGGAGATACAAAATTAACAAAAAAAAAAACTAATTGTTAAAAAGGCTCGGAAAAGTCTCGGAGAGCATATAAAAAGTCACGGAAAATGTTAGAAAAGTCTCAGAGAGCATATGAAATGAACGTTTGAAAAGTCTTGGAGAGCATATGAAAAGTCACGGAAAACGTTTGAAAAGGCTCGGAAATGGCTCGAAAAACATTATAAAAGTCTTGGAGATGCAAAATAGAAAGGATCGGATATCATTTTAAAAGTCACAGAAAACGTTTTAAAAGTCACGGAAAAGTCATGGATCGGAAAAAGTTTTAAAAGGCTCGATTAACGTTTTAAAAGTCTCGGAGATTCAAGATTTAAAAAAGCTCAGATTTGTGTTACAAACTCACGGAAAACGTTTTAAAAGTCAGTACGGTAGGTCGTCGCCGGTGAGTTCGCCGTCAGATTTTGGTCGCCTTTTGGACTGTTGTGCTGTCGGGTTTTTTTCTCTCAAAGGTTTTCTCTCAACTTTTCAAAAAGCACAAACCGACAAAATTGGTATTTTTGTCTAGTCACCTAAATAGGTGCCTTTTAAACTTAAATTAGTAATCTAGTGACTGTCTTACAAAAAGCGCCCCAAATGGTGCTATTAAATTTTTGAACCCATTCCAACATTACACTTAAATACAACTAATAAAATGATTAAAATAACAATAAATGCATCATACTACCTATACATCAAATAAATATAATAATTAATATTTTGAATGAATATAAAATCTTTTTATTTAAATATAACTATTTATTAATTAAATCTAAATAGTGATTATAAAATAGTTTTTTAAAAAGAAATGATAGTTACAGACACAAGCCTTAATCAACGGGAAGAAATCAACTAAAATAACTAGTGTTTTTGAATTTTAACTGAGAATTGATGGGTTTAGACTTTAGACTTTGGACTCAATTATGGGCAGTGACCAAGAGTCCAAGATTCCTATAAACCTCAACCCATCTTGGTGCAAATTTCCCCTTATCTGACTTTTTTTTTTCCTGATGAAGAAAATCCCTGATTGATGTTGACGAAGGAAGAGGATGTTAGAGCGATGGTGAAAGCTCGCCAAAGAACCAGATCCTTTCATTTCTTATTCGTGAAAAAAGTCAAAATTAGAAAAATTATAGAACGAAATCCAACGACAACTACTCTCCGTCGCCGGATCTCATGTTTTACCTTTTATTTTTATTTTTTTATTTTATAATTTTTAATATTTTATCAAAAACTAAAAAGAAAGGATATTTTTGACAATATATGGGGTGTGCTTACAAATTATAACATTTTAAAAAGGGAGTTGATATTGACACCCATAAAAATGTTAAGTACACCTATATTTTAATAAAAAATTTAATTACAAAAATATTTCAATAGGAATTTACCAATAAGGACAAATTAGTTTAATATTTTTTAAAAAATACTATTTACACTCATTAATTACACTCATATCTTCAACTACATCACTTTATTTAAAATAAATAAATAAACCCCAATTCTATTTTTATTTTTTTAAACCCCTAAACTTTATTAAGAAGGAGAAGAATAAAAGATTAACGTAGTGCCTGAAAAGATTAATTGGGCATATGCTAATGAATGTCGTGTTGCAAATGCAAAATGTTAAGGCCGTATTTGATGCTGCTATCAAGGTTGTTCTCTAGCCTCCAAAGTTGAAGAAGCAAAAGAAAAAAATTGAGGATTTGCTTTGTTCTTTAATCAATTTTCGATTAGTTGATGATGCTCTCTTTCCCTGCAGCTTGTATTATGTTCATTCTTGTTTTTTCTTTTGTATAATATTTTTGTTCTTTATCCGGTTTTGATGGAGGAAAATCTGTCAATTTATGTTTAAAAATTTGTGTACAAGTTGTGCATTTGTAAAATTGGGTGTGCAAATAACTTATGAGGATTTATAAATAAATTGTATAAAAATAAAAACATTCATTTAAATAAGGGTACTATTGGCATTAAGATGGATGTTTCTAGTAATGTTTTAATTTTAAATTTTAGACATGGGTGTACTTATAAATATAGGTGTGCTTATCATATTTATGGATGTCAATATCCGTAACCTTTTAAAAATTTTAATGGGATGTAAATACAAAAAGAGATGTACAAACGATTTTTCAGGAGTGTAAATACCATCACTCTAGGCCTTATTGAAAAAAAGGTTGGCCTTATTTCATTTTGTATTGGGCTTGGGCCCAACATAAAATAAGTCAGTGACATAAACCCTATTTTTTTTTTTTTTTCACGTTGAGCCCAACTTGAAATATGGACAAGTTATTAATGTAATTGTTTGGTTATAAGCTTATAGCCTCATAGGATTAAATAAAATTTTCAAAAAACATGAGAAACAACATTTCAAAAAAAATATGAAAAACAATACGTGCGTTTAAGAACAATGATTAAACATTTTAACGGAATATTTTTAACAATTTCCCCATATATTATTATTGGCATTTTAATCGTTCTCATAAAAGGGACTTTCTGACTAATATATACTCTAGGTTTAGAGGTTGATAAGATGAGATTATTTAGTTCAGCATGAGTCTCATGTAATTGGTTACCCGTACCACGTGACATTATTTGTGTTGATCATCACACTAAAATCTCTCTCCCAAAGAATGAAAATACTTTAGTCCTAACATAATACTAAAATTTTGATATAGTCTGGCAATGTCAAGGAAGCCGTAATCGGTTTAATTAATCATCAGATCAAATGTCCAACATACCACTCAAGGAGTTCTAAACTTTAACCCCACAGGTTAAATGGTTCCTGTTGGATATACATCAGTTCATTTACTTAGGTAATTCGGTATGGTCGCATAGACAAGGTAATTCCATTGAATTACCAAGAACAATGCAATAATACCATTACAGTAAACAAAAACAAGAACATCAAACTCGACTAATCAACATTTGCATGTTTTCACAACACAAAATTTGCTAACAAACTGAAATTAAATAAAGATTTCAAAATGAAGGCAGCAAGGGCAATAATCTGCATAGAAAGAAGATGGTTACCGAATCTACTGCAACTACTGGCAGAGCTGCTCAACTGCTGTTACAATCTGTGCAGGCTGAACCACAGTCCATTCTTCCAATGTCCCGGCGTATGGAGTTGGCACATCTTGAGAAGACAAGCATACAATAGGAGCATCCAAGTAATCATGGAAATTCTCAGTGATTGCTGCGGTTAAACTAGCACCAATTCCACCTGTCCGCATACATTCCTCCACAATCAGCACACGGTGAGTCTTTTTAATTGAATTTCCAATGGTGTGAAGATCAAATGGTTTCAACGACCTGATGTCAATAACTTCAGGATCATACCCCTTGTTCACTAAAGTTTTGGCAGCCTGCATCACATGATACCTCATTCGGGAATATGTTAAAATAGTGACATGCTCCCCAGGTCTAACCATCTCAGCTTCCTCAAGATTACAAATATATTCTTCATCAGGGATCTTCTCCTTGAGGTTATACAGCAAAACATGCTCGAAAAGTATCACCGGGTTCTCACTTCGGATTGCAGCTTTCATTAACCCCTTGGCATTATAGGGGGTTGAGCATGCAACCATTTGAATTCCCGGGATTGATTGAAAATATGACTCAAGACGTTGAGAGTGCTCAGCTCCAAGTTGACGACCAACTCCACCAGGTCCACGAATAACAATCGGTATTGTAAACTGCCCACCAGATGTATAGTGGAGCATGCCACAGTTGTTGGAGATCTGGTTGAAAGCTAAAAGTAAGAATCCCATGTTCATACCCTCAACAATGGGCCTCAGGCCAGTCATGGCTGCCCCAATACCCATACCAGTGAAGGAGTTCTCAGCAATAGGGGTGTCAAGAACCCTGAGATCCCCATACTTGTCTGCCAGACCCCTGGTCACTTTGTACGAGCCTCCATAGTGACCCACATCTTCACCCATGACACATACGTGTGGATCTCTGTCCATCTCTTCTTCCAAGCCTTCTCGTAAAGCTTCGAAGAGTAAAAGTTCATGTCTAAGAAAAGAATAGAAATCAATTTAACTTCATGAACTAATATCAGTGAAACCATCGCACTAGCACAGATTTACGGAAGATAATGGCTATAACAAATGCTCTCAATATAAATTCCTTTTAGTCAATATAATATCATTCATATCATTTTAGTTATTAACTAGAGATAGCTACAGAGATATATTGCATGCACTTGTAAGATTATCAGCATGTACATTTTATCCAGCAGAGCTGATCCTATATACAGCTAACTCTGAATAAATGTCAAAATAAAGGTACACAGGGAACATATTTTAACAAAATCATGAGAAACACCAGAGTAATAAGTTAAGACCATCAATACTCTGCACTAAATGGGAAAGATTTATTGACTAAGCAATATTTCGTGAATAACAGATAAATTTCCTTTGCTCTATTAGTAGAATACAATATAATGCAAGAACTTGCACAATCTTATAACATTATTATTATTTTTTTATCAGAACAATCATATGACATTTTATCTCTTAGTCTGTTAAAAGTTTTGTTCTTTATTGATGATAGTCATGTACCTACCATTTTTCATCACTGCATCACATAAGTTTGAGGTCTATAGACACATTCTTGATATTCAATAAAAAATATATGACGAATTCCATCATCGCAGATTAATGAAAGAATTAAATTTATCTTGGTTTGTGCACAATAATGAACAAAATTCTACAGAAATCATTAAAAGAACATTTAGCATATACGTTGAAAAAATATGAAGTTTAACATTTACTTTCCAAAAGAAACTCAGGCCTATATAACTTAGAAATCATAAAAAGTATTCACATCACTAGAAACTTTATATTGAAGAAACTATATTTATAAAGAGCTAATATTAAAATAAAGGAGGCTATGTGAGAGGTAGAATATACCAAGAAATACTACTTAATCCAATCCAAAATGATGGGGGCCATGGGGCCTTTACAAATCATTTATCATATCATTTATGATGAGTTTTTCAGAAAAAAATTCTGGTTCAGTAGTAATATATACCGAGATATAAAAAGATGCAGTACTTATGAAAATAGAGTAAGCCCCATTATAATGTAAATGATGTGTTATTACTCTATTAAATTAACATTTGGTGAGGTCAATAATCATTTCAAGGAATCTTATATACAATCAGGATTCATAAAAATAACTTGCTAGTAGAAATCGAAGCTAATTCAAAGCATGAACCAGGGGCTAAAACAATTACAGAATTAGAACAGAAAATTACCCTGATTTCGTAGAAGCCGCAGAATTGTCAGCTTTTGTCTGCAAAAAAATAAAATAAAACACAAGAAGTAAATTCAGAGACAATACCACCAATAAAATAAAATTTAAAAAACATAGATTGAAAGAAAGAAAAGGAGAAGAGTATAACTGCAACTGCATTGGTGATCACTTGTTGAGCCCTGTGAGCTCTAGAGTTTGAAGCAAAATTCACGCTTCCATCAGATCTGACCACGAAGAAGCTCGCTTTCCTTCCTAAATCAACAATCAATTCGTTATTTTTATCATTGATTAAAAAAAAAAAAAAAAAGGGCAAACGAACTGATGTCAATAGTGAAATGATTTCGAAATTGAACCAAAAAAAAAAAAAAAGGGTAAAACGGCACCAGACCTGAAAGAGATCTGCGAGAGGAGAAGTGAAGCTTGTTGGAATCGAAACAATTGGACGGTGACAAAGCCGTAGCAGCTCCCAACCCCTGGAAAATCGCGGCCATTGGATTTGCAGAAGAACGAGAGACTGTTTTTTATTTGTAAGAATGAGAGAGAAGAGAAGTGGTTTGATTTGAATTTATATGATAAAGAAGAAGAAGAATGGGCGGAGAAATAGAGGTGTGGAAGCTTGTGTTGTGTGTGAGTGAGAGTTGTTTGTTTACTGGTTTATGTTGCTCTCTTAGCGTTGGGCGATTTAATTGAAGCTACCCCCACCTCCAACATAGTTTCTATCGCCATTTTTTTTTTTCTTTTGGTTCACGGTGCAACACCATGGATCCTAACTATAACTATAAGTTACCTTGCGGATTTTTATTTGTGACAATCTTTAAAAAAAAAAAAAAATACCACATAAAATATGGAAATTTTATTTTTAATTATAAACGAAAGTTTAGCTGTTAAATACTGTATTTTATATTTTATTTTGGTAAATGACCATAATTAAGAAAATGTCTCTGCAATTTCTTGTTTATTTTATTTTATTTATTAAAAAATACTGAAACAACCCTCCAAAAACCTTTTTTTTTTTTTTTTAACAAACAAATTATCGACCCTCTAGAAGAAATGTTTAGGTAATTTCATGCCTAGGGTTTTTTTTTTTTTTCTTCTTCCTAAATGGAAAAGCGCCGTTGGGATAGGCCTCCCTGAGTGGCGTCTTTCCCGATGGAAAATTAGCGAGAGGAGGGAGGAGAGAGAAGAGAGAGTTTGAGGAGTGTATTTATATGGGAATATTTTGGTAATTGTTCAAAACGTGGTTATAAACTAGGGGGAATTACACAAACATCTCTCGAGATTTGATGAAATTGCGCAGATATGGCAGTTTTGGCCATATACACACAAACTTCACTCAACATTTGAAAATTGTTACACAAACATCCCCTGCCGTTAGATTGACCCGTTAGTCAAAGGTCAAAAGTGTAAAAAGTCTAAAATACCCTTTATTTTTGTTTTAAATAAACTAAAAAATTAAAAAAATAAGATAAAAAATATAAAAAATATATTTTAGATAATATGAATGTATTTTAAATCTGAAACCTGGAAAAAAAAATTCATCTTTACAAATAAAAAAATAGTTTTTTAAACAATTTAATAATAAATAAATTTTAAATTTTAAATATATTTAAAATCAAGGGGGAATTGCACAAACTAAATTTGTTTTTTTTTTTAAGATGATTTTTTTTTCTAGCTTTTTGATTTAAGATACATTCATATTTTCTAAAAGATTTTTTTAATATTTTTTTTATCTTATTTTTGAATTTTGAATTTTGTTTAAAATAAAAATATAGGGTTTTTTGGACTTTTTACACGTTTGACCATTGACTAATGGATCCATCTAACGGTAGAGGATGTTTGTGTAACAATTTTCAAATGTTGAGGGAAATTTGTAAGTATATGGTCAAAACTACCATATTCGTGTAATTTTATCAAACCTTGGGGGTGTTTGTGCAATTCCCCCTATAAACTTTCAAATTTTCATCTTATTTTAAAAATGGGTTAATTGCACTAACATAACTTGACTTTATCGAATCTAGTAAAATTTCAAACAAATGCAAGAAACTAACACAAACACCCCCTGATGTTAGTCAACGCCGTTAAAGTTAACCATTGACTTTTAAAAAGACAAAATTGACCTTACTATTGAGAAGTCGAAATTACAATTGCCCAATAGACTTTGAAAAATTAATAAAAAAATATTGCCACGTAAGCTCTAATTTTTTTTCTTTTATATATATAAAAAACAAAACAATTTGGTTTCTAAAAAAATCATATCAATTTTTAAAAAAAAAAAATATTTGAGAGCTTTTTTAAAAAAAAAAAATTGATATGTTTTTTTAGAAACCAAATTGTTTTGTTTTTTATTTAAATTGATAAAAAAAAAAAAAAATAGAGCTTATGTGGCAATATGTTTTTATTAATTTTTCAAAGTTTGCTGGGCAGTTGTAATTTCGACTTCTCAATAGTAAGGTCAATTTTGTCTTTTTGAAAGTCAATGGTTAACTCTAACGGTGTTGACTAACGAACGGCAAGGGTGTTTGTGTTAGTTTCATGCATTTGTTTGAAATTTTATTAAATTCGATAAAATCAAGGTATGTTAGTGTAATTAACCCTTTAAAAAAACAAATCTTCAATGTTTCTAGGGGAAGTTTTGATTATTATTTTTTCCCATCACCATTCATATCAATTTTTACCTTTCAATGATTTCATAACACACATGCATTACGATAAATAAGTAGTTAGAATAGGAATACTATCAAATAATCAAATGAACATAAGGGTAAATAGTCCGTTGACTTTAACATTTTGGTTGTTGAATTACAAGATTGCCCTAGTAGAAAATGTGAGATTCTGAGTATATATCATTGGTGACCAACCTGGACCAACCATGTACCAACCGTAACAAGCGGCTAATTAATTTGTACAAGGTCTAGGGAAATATCTGTTACAAGTAAATGCCACCTACCTATATATTTTCTACCCATAATTAAAACTTTAAAAGGGGATTTCATTTGGGTCTCTAATGTTTTGAGATTTATCACTGTTTTATTAATCTTTCCATTTTTTCGTTCGTTCGTAAATTTTCAAAAATACATCAATTTGGTAATTCAGTCAGTCAAATGTTAGTTAAAATTAACATAACCCAAGTAATTTTGATCATTTGCGCCATAGGCATTTCCAACGATGACATATGACAAGTAAATTAATAAAAGTAAAATTAGAAAGAATTAAAAAAATAATAAAAAATAATTAATCTCCATCAAAGTTGGAGCGTTGATGGAGGTCTTCTCACTAGGATAGTCATTATCATATACAGCCTCTACTAGATCTTCATCCATATATACTCTTCATCAATAAAAATCTGACATGATGATAACGCCTCCAATGCAATCTTATTAGTAGGAAGAAAATTGGTACAAAACTGTTGAAATGAAAAGTGAACATAAAATCCAATACCAATCATCCTCTGGCTAGCCTTATTCAAAGCTGCAAAATGCTCATTGCTGGTAATTGGGAGTGTGGCGTGAATCATGTCTTTAGAGAAGGTAACTGTGTGGCTGATGGCTTGGCGCGTTTGGGGCATGGCAAGGATCCTGGTATCTGGTTTTTTGACACCCCTCCTTCTGACCTTAAGGATACTTTTGAGGCTGATTTCAGAGGTGCTGTGAGCACCAGACAGTGCTCGTTCTTCCTCTTGTCTTAGTTTTTTTTTTCTGGGCTTAGCCCTCCCTTTTACCAAAAAAAAAAAAAAAGTGAACATAATTCCTCAATGTCACCAATATTTCTGCTTCAAAAATATTTATGGACCAAAAGATGCAAGAATAATTAAGAAATTGTATTAGGGCAAGGCTGATTAGTATATGATTTGGTCGTGAGCGAATGAACTCGTCGCCTTCTAGCAGTCAAAATTTGTATTAACTGCGATTGGAGAAAAAACAAAACTCAATCGCTTCCACCAAACTTGAAATTTCAAGTGACTATTATCAATTGAAAACAGTCAGAATTACACTTTCATTGATACAGAATGAAGCCCCAACTGAACTTATATCTTTATGCTATTGCTGATGCAGCTGATGGGATGTAAGACTCTAGCATCAATTGTGCTTTGGAAGGTGAATTGATCTCAACAATCAAGTATGTAAACTTCCATTGCTTGTCTTCCTGGTCTTTGAACATCTCCGTGAAAACTTTTCCAGCTCCATGAGGCCCGCGAATGTAGAAATTAATCTACATTCAATCATTCAATACATATATATACGAATGAAAAACTAAATCATTCATTGGAGGAAACTATTGTCAATCGCTTTTTGAAATGAGAATATCGGTTTCAAAATATTTGAGAAACGAGAAATGTTAACACTTAAACGATTCATTCAGTTGTCATATTTTGTTTATTTAATTTATGTTTCCTTGTTGGGGTTGTGCGTGTGTGCTGGGATGGTGCTGACAATTATCCATCGGTTTCATGAACAAACTTAAAATATTATCATCTGGAACTTAAAATATTGTCATCTGGTAGGAGGGAGTTACCTCAACATGCTCTATGCCGAATTCATCAGTGAATACCCTATTGGGAATACGTTGACGAGCAGCACGATTTCTACTTTCCTGACCATAGCCGGTAATAGGGGATCCAATCCTCACTCTTACCTGATACAAAGCAAAGTCAAATCTTTGTGACCCATCCAATGTCTTTAACAATGGATATAAACATAGAAGCTTTTAGTACTATTCAATTATTCATTACTTCACACTCAAAATAGAATGCAGACTTTTATGAATGATAAATAGTACAACATCATTTAGTTTATAAATAACAAATCATCATCTACATGTTTGCGTTTGTTCCAGCAAATATTTGTATAAACAAAAGCCTTTGCAACCCCTCTCGTTTTTTTGTATTATTGCTAAACTATAGCTACATGTAGTAACTGAATATATAGGTGTATCCACCAGTGTTTTAGAAAGTGGCTGCAGCAAAAAGATAAAGTAAATTTGACAAACCTGACCATCATCTTGAATCCTTTTCAGAGCCTTGTTAAAAATTTTATACCTAAAAACGGACAATAATTTAAATCAGGGTGGATTGACAAAAGTATTAAAGATTACAATTCAGTAAATCTACCTCACAACATAATTCAACAAGAAATCTCTTACTCTTTTGGTTCAAATATGAGCTCTTTGAAAACAGCATATGCTGCAGCACCGGCAACCCCAAGCCCTGCAAGAATTATAAGACTGTAGGAAGCACCCTCTGCAAAGGTCACAGGCTTCTGAGGGATATTGGATGTAATATCGTCAAAGGGATCCTCAACAGTAGATACTTCTTTTTTGGACTGTAAGGGCAGTAGATGATAAGTCAATGGAGAGCAGTATACCATTTTCTGTGTGCAAGGTCTGACTATTATGTATTTTAATCAGGATGAAGTTTTAGACTCTTGATAGTAAAGCATTATCTTCAATAACAATATACAATTAGAACCGTCCATTATTAATCGTCCTTTGGCTCTGTTTACATTTCAAATACAATGTAATAGGATGAGTTGCTCTTTAAGTTTTTCTGTGAAGTAAGATGTTTAGAAAACAAACTTCAGTCAGGAACCTCTTAGACAGGGATTAGTGACGGGAGAGAGTTTTAAACTCCACTTTTTTCTGTTTCATTTACTGACAGATCAAAATTCCGGATTCCGGACCAAGCACATTTATCAACTGACAGCTGATGATGGCATTACCAACAAAATATTATGCCAACAGATTAGCAAACAAAAACAAGAAGATAGACTGCAGACACATAAGCTCAAAACTTCAGTTCACATCCAAACCTCAGAAGATGTTTCAGTCGGCTTCTTGGAAGCTCTTGATGCAAATGACCGAGCAGAACAATGCGTTATGGTGTTTGCTCCATTCTTCTCTAAGAGATGAAGCGGTGACCAACAGCTAACTATGTATCCCCTAGTATATTGACGTCTAAAAAGAACAGACACTCCTGTGAAACACATCATCAAAATATAGTCCACAAAAGGAAACAAAGTATATTAATTGATAAGCAGATAAACATATTCATATTTGCTCTCCTCCACCTCACTAACAGTGAATTTGCATGTCTTTTAGTGAATGTGAATATGAACTTTGTGTATCACTTATTTAAATTTAATTTTTAACCTGTCATATATCTGTTTAACAAGAGCATGAGATAGGCTGGTAGCCATCATATAGCTATTGAATCTCAGAGCTAGACAGATTTCAACTAAACGTCTAGCAAACAAATTTGGTTAATGGCCAGTCAAAAATTCTATAGAAGCTAAATGCCCAATGATTCATTCCTTCAAATGCATCCCCACTGAGTCAATTACTCAATTATTCATTTTGTCCTACTACGCTCATGACAAGACAGCAAATGCACAGGACAGAAACAAGTATATGTATTTCACAAAAGTAGTATTCTCAAGCATAATGGTCATATAAAAATCTCAACTGATGGGAAGACAAACTGCTGATGATACTTACAAAAATAGACACATACAGAACAAGAGAAGAAACCTTTTTTCTTTTTCTATTTTTATCAGAAAGCAAGAAGATGGCACTGATTATTAAGCAATGAGACTATAAATTTTTCTCTCGTTTTTATTTACAAGAACACTGAACTTTTATTGGAAACCCATGAAAGGGGTCGAAGGGCCTGGTTTCCAGAGAGAGAGAGAAAAAAGTGAGACCAAGTCAACCAGAAAAGATAATGGAATAAATAATATTGCAGAACCCCAATCATTTGCCCAAACACTGAACTTTTATTGGAAACCCATGAAAGGGGTCGAAGGGCCTGGTTTCCAGAGAGAGAGAAAAAAGTGAGACCAAGTCAACCAGAAAAGATAATGGAATAAATAACATTGCAGAACCCCAATCATTTGCCCAAACACTGGCTTCTCAACACCATGAAAACACAGCACAAAAGAGTACTACATGCAAAAATCTAATAAAAAATTTACATATTTTCCCTCTTTAAATAGAAAAAAGCTACCACCATTTAACACACAAATCCAACACGCCATTTCCTAGCACTAACCTATTTAAGATGGCTGTTATCCTCATAGATGAGTTTAAATCAAAATAAATCAACAGATATAATAAGAGTAACAGTCACTTACCAAAAGCTCCAAGTACCTCCTGCAGCATAAGTTGAAGAAAAAAATCAGTCTGCAGCTATATGATAAAAAATAAAAAGGGAGTGAAAAAGAAGTGATCGTCTCACCTTTGTCTTCTGATTGGAATCAGCACTAGGTAGTCTTGTAATATCTGATCTCAACACCATGGCCAACTGCAACATCATCAGAAAGTAACTTAATAGCAAATACAGATACAACATTAATTAATAATCTTAGCAAGCAATTATATCAAAAGAAATAGTCATTCTAATCTTCCCATCATTTTCTCACAAGGACAAACCGACAAAGTAAAATCCTTAACATGCTTTTTACAAGGCATTTGGATCTCGAAAGTAAGCAGCAATAAAAGTTCATGTTCCACAAAAGGAATCAAAAATGAAGTGAGGTAACTCATGGCCATTAATAGAAGTAAATAAAATAGTTAGTTGTTTTGTTCGAATTCCGAAACTGCAACAAAATTTCCCTCTGCTACAGAACAGTGGAAAAAAGAAAGTACGAGCGAAACGTGATCCATGATGCTCTTTGATTCGTTTTTACATGTAATGCGGTACATGATGTTGTTTGATTAGTTTTTACATGTATTGCGAGCGTTATTTAAGCTAGTCTGGGTTTAATATTTTTAATATCCAGGACCCAGATAAATCACGGTCCTTGGACGATCATAATTTTTACTGCATTATTATAATTCTATTCAATGCAACCTATTGGGTACTCAACACCCATATCGTTTGAAACAAAACCTAATATTTTTAGCATCGACAACATTAAGCATTGAAATCATATTCATCTTCAATTCTTCCTAAAAACAACCATCACAAATAATCTCGCGTTGAAATTCCAATAGAGAAGTTAAAATTCGTAACCAATCAGAATCAAATATAAAAACGATATAATTTAAGCGAACACGAGATAAACAAAAACTTTTGAGTTAAATATTATGAGGAGAAGAGGGCGGTGGAACCTTGGATTCGGTGAAGTGCGAGTTTTTTGGGATCTCGGCGGCGATGGTGGAGCGGAGCTGGGACTTGGAAACGACGTTGCTTAGGTTGTGGACGTCCATCGTAGCAGCGTGAATCGATCGGCGCGAAGACCTGAAGAGATCGAAAACGCGGCTCCGAGCCTCCTCTAAGCTCACCGAGTTGGGCGGCAACTTTACGCTTCGGAGTCTGAACGCCATTTTGAACTCAACTCAAACTCAAAACTCACTGAGTTAAACCCTAAACCTCTGTTAGTTTAGCAGTCTCCTGTATCGAGTCGAGAGAGGAAAGAGATTGTGTCGTGGGGTAGAAATGAAAATAATTGTTTTGTGTTAGAATTATGGTAAAAAAAAATAAAAAATTACTGTTATAATTTTATTTTGAATTTATTGCATTAACTTCCATGACTTTAGTTGATATTACATTTTCTGACACAATTTTATCACACGAACACCCTAAAAATCCTTGACTAACAATTTGACTAATGGTTAAGTTAATGTTATAAGGGCAAAATGGACTTTTTGAGGGTAACAATATATAAATTAAGAGAGATGTTGTTGGCAATCCACAAATTATCTAAGTGCACTCCATTTTAAATTATTTTGTTAATGACTATTTAATCTGAATTAAAATTATTAAACAAGACAAAAAAAATTCTAAAAATACCTCAAACTATTTTTTTTTTCCTCTTTTGTGTTTTTTTTTTCTTCCCTACTGTTTTATGAACCCTAAAATATCTTCTTATCTTTTTTCCAGTATTTTCAAAATTTTCTTGATTGGGAAATTATGGAGAATGATATTCCTAAACAATGAGAGGAAAAATTCCCAAACAACCAAAAAATTCTTGCTTCCAACCCATTTACAAAGTACAACAGTAATCCAAAATTTACAGACTCCTAGACTCCTATCCATAGGTAAACCTCAATGTTTACATTAACATAAAGTAAAACAAATTCTCAAAGTCCTTATACTTTCATGGCAGTGACAGAAACTAGTTTTACATACATTACAATAGCCAATTGCAGGTGAATTAGCAATCCTATGTTACAAACCCAAAGCAACCAAAGACAACCAATAACTCTTGGTTCCAGCCCAATTACAATCTGCAACAATAGTACACAATATGTTACTCCTATATGCAGGTACATCTCAAAATTTACATAAATAGGAAAAAACATATTCAAAAGTCTTTACACTTTCATGGTAGTAACAAAAACTAAGTTTACATAAGAAAATCCTGATGTGACGGAGAAAGATATGCAACTAGAAGGAAATTCGGAAGTGATGGAGAATGATATGCACTTGACACTTTAAAATATGTTTGCATCTAGTAGCTTGAAGTTTCAAATGCACTCGTGGGTTTGCATATATGCTAAAATTAAAATTACTAAAAATAACACGAATGAATATTGAAGATGTTTTGAAAATAAATAATTTTGTTTATTTTTATGTAACCATAAACATGTTATAAAATAAATAAATAATTTTTTATATTTTTTTTTTGTAACCATAAACATGTTATAAAATAAATAAATAATTTGTTTTATTTTTGTGTGTGACCATAACACATTATTACTTTTTTTTTTATTGCCACATATATTGTGAATATATTAAGAAAACCGTTTTAAAATAATTTGTTTTCATTATTGCTTTCACGCGAAACAGTTTTTTTAAAGCTACAAAATCTTTTTCTCATTTTGGAGAAGCCAAAAATGACTAAAAGCATTTTCTTAAAATTTACCAAACACCCTAGTCTATGCCCATAATCACTTTTTGTCCCAAAAGCACCTCTGGAAACAATGTCAAACTAAGCCTCACAATCACATAATGATAGGAGGTTTTTTTTTTTTTTTTTTTTTCCTTCTGATTTTTATAAGTAACTAGTGTGTTACCAGTGAGATGTACGGGCTTTGTTAAAAAATATTAAAAAATTTACCTTTACTTTTATCTCATATGTATATTTCCAATTTTTTTTAATTTCTCATTTCATAATATAATTTAGCTATTTAGATTGCTATTTAGCTCAATTTAGGATAATTTATACGGACCATTCTTCCTTTAAGATTCAATTAATGTGCCAAGTGCACTCAGTGATTTTTTAAGTTCAATAAATATTATATAATAATCTCAATAATTTAGTTGTTTCAAATTCTACTCAAAAGCCACTATAAAAGTCATCCATAAGTATTGCATGATAATCTCAATAATTGATATGTTTCAAATTCTACTGAAAAGTCACCTTAAAAGCCAAATGAGAAATTTTTTTATTTATTATATGATTATATTATTTATATGTATATAACTATATGATTATTTTATAAACATAATACGTATCTGAAACAAGGAAGCATATTATCAATGTTTAATTCTTCCATATAATCAAGGAAGCATATTAATGAGTTTGTATTTTATTGTTTTTTTAAAGTAGGAAAGCTTGTTGATATAAACACTTAGAGGAGAGACCGATAATCTACACAAATATCAATTGCATATAATATTTGTTAATTATATTGAATAAAGTCAGAGAAATTGACAAAAAGAATATACAATTAATGGACATATACGAACATTCCAAATAAAAATTTGGAGCCCAGAATCGAAGCTTTCATCAGAAATCTATTCTCATAACGTTTTGAGTTGTGACTTGTTAATGTAATCAACACTTTTATTATGCTTTCGGATAAGTGCCCGAAAAAGCACCCCTTCAAAGAATATATATAGTGACTCATTGCCTCGAGCCAAATGATAGTTTATAGACATGGCGTTTGCCAGTATCAAGAACTCAGTTCCCTAGTCGAAAGTTCAGCTTGTAATTACATCTTTTTCGAGTTTCTTTCTCAAATTTCATCAGAAAAAAAAAAAAAAAAAAAAAATCAATGAATCTCAAAGCGACCAATGATCTTGTGCGGTGTTCGATTAAAGCGACCAATGCCTCTTCCTGCTCCTCTCTACTGTTTTCTTGAGTTTTGAGTCCCGAACCAAATGAGCACAACAGGGTGTTATTTTATAGGCAAACAAAGGAAAGTTAATTAATAGGACAGAAAATGAGGAGTTTATTAGTTGTTTACAAAGAGTTTTTTTTTTTTTTTTTTTATTATTTTATTTTATTTTATTTTTATTGAATACTAATGGAAAGCAATTGAAGAAACAAAACGGAAAATGTAGAGATTATTAGTTGTTTACAAAGGATTTTTTTTTTTTTTTTTTTTTTTTTTTAAGTATATTAACAGAAGGAAATTGAAGCAACAAAGGTTTTTTTGTAAAAAAATATTAATGTGAAATTATTTATGATATAAATTAAACGGTGAGTCATGAGAAGAGAAGAGAAGAGAACCACTATAATAGGCTTAATAGCTATAGACATTAATGAACCACTGTTGCATATTATAGTTTAAGTTTATAGCTATTATACAAAAAATAAAAAAAATAAAAAAATAAAAAAATAATTAATAGCATTTAAATCCAAAGCTCTCTCACGACGACATGTGGCACTGTGAAACTCTATTATTATAATATACTAGTGTACCAACCCTTGCGATGCACGGGCTTAGTTTTAAAAAATTATTTAAAATAAGTTGTGTACTAAAAAAAATGCACAAAAAATTCCATCGACGATTTATCTAAAAAATAGAACGAAAGAAATTTAATTTTAACGAAACCCAGCCACCAAAACCAGCGGCTAACGAAACCCACCATCGATGGTCCGTTTTCTGACTTGGGAGTTCGATGTGCCGAATGAAACTGAAGAAGAAGGCAGTGGTGTTAAAAAGGACAGAAGATCGCCGTTTGAGGAAATCGCCGGAGTTCGTGCCGCTGGAGGAGATCCCCGGAGAGAGAAGACCGTTGAAGGCAGATGATGAGAGGAAAGAGAAAGAGGAGAGAGAGAAAATAATATATTTTGGTTTAAGTTAGGGTTTGGTTTTATTGTAATATTTGTTAAATATTTTTATATTTAATTTTTATTGATTTACTTATTTGTCCTTATAATTATTTTTTTGTTAACCCATGGTTAACTTCTAGACCCTTGTCATCTTATAGGGTGGGGGGTAATGCTCACCCCCAGTTAAGGGGGGTGAGCAAAAATAAACTCATAAACATATTATAAAATAAATAAATAATTTTTTTTTTTTTATGACCATAAACATGTTATAAAATAAATAAATAATTTGTTTTATTTTTGTGTGACCATAACACATTATTACTTTTTTTTATTGCCACATATATTGTGAATATATTAAGAGAACCGTTTTAAAATAATTTGTTTTCATTATTGCTTTCACGCGAAACAGTTTTTTTAAAGCTACAAAATCTTTTTCTCATTTTGGAGAAGCCAAAAATGACAAAAAGCACTTTCTTAAAATTTTACCAAACACCCTAATCTATGCCCATAATCACTTTTTGTCCCAAAAGCACCTCCGGAAACAATGTCAAACTAAGCCTCACAATCGATTCACAATCACATAATGATAGGAGGTTTTTTTTTTTTTTTTTTTTTTCCTTCTGATTTTTATAAGTAACTAGTGTGTTACCAATGCGATGCACGGGCTTTGTTAAAAAATATTAAAAATTTTACCTTTACTTTTATCTCATATGTATATTTCCAATATTTTTTAATTTCTCATTTCATAATATAATTTAGCTATTTAGATTGCTATTTAGCTCAATTTGGGATAATTTATACGGACCATTCTTCCTTTAAGATTCAATTAATGTGCCAAGTGCACTCAATGATTTTTTAGGTTCAATAAATATTATATGATAATCTCAATAATTTAGTTGTTTCAAATTCTACTCAAAAGCCACTATAAAAGTCATCCATAAGTATTACATGATAATCTCAATAATTGATATGTTTCAAATTCTACTGAAAAGTCATCTTAAAAGCCAAATGAGAAATTTTTTTATTTATTATATGATTATATTATTTATATGTATATAACTATATGATTATTTTATAAACATAATACGTATCCGAAGCAAGGAAGCATATTATCACTGTTTATAGACATGGCGTTTGCCAGTATCAAGAACTCAGTTCCCTAGTCGAAAGTTCAGCTTGTAATTACATCTTTTTCGAGTTTCTTTCTCAAATTTCATCGGAAAAAAAAAAATCAATGAATCTCAAATCTTAAAAATACAAAATTTATCCTGTATTGTTTAGCTTAGAAACAAAACCAAATGCTTCAAATATTCAAACACTAAACATCTTCAAGTTCAAAACTTGTTAAAAAAGAACTTTAATATTAAATAATAGTTCCAGTCGTCCTATATTCAGTATTTAGTTTCAATGAATTGACATAAGTATATTAACAAAAGGAAATTGAAGCAACAAAGGTTTTTTTGTAAAAAAATATTAATGTGAGATTATTTATGATATAAATTAAACGGTGAGTCATGAGGAGGAGAGAACCACTATAATAGGCTTAATAGCTATAGACATTAATGAACCATTGTTGCATATTATAGTTTAAGTTTATAGCTATTATACAAAAAATAAAAAATAAAAAAATAAAAAAATAAAAAAAAATTAATAGCATTTAAATCCAAAACTCTCTCACGACGACATGTGGCGCTGTGAAACTCTATTATTATAATATACTAGTGTACCAACCCTTGCGATGCACGGGCTTAGTTTAAAAAAATTATTTAAAATAAGTTGTGTACTAAAAAAAATGCACAAAAAATTCCATCGATGATTTATCTAAAAAATAGAACGAAAGAAATTTAATTTTAAATATTATATACTATTTATAATATATAATATGATAGAGACACTAAAAAACATGGAAATTTATATATATACTAAAAAAAAATTCAATATTATTAATACAAATGAATAAACTAAGTAGGCTTTATACTCAATTGCTGCAATGTCTTATGTGCTAATATAACTTACTGTAAGTGCTAAGGTAGAAGTATTTGTTTCCGAAAACTCTCCCTGTTCTCGCTACCCATCTCCCATTGTGGTGGTGCCTGCAAATATCACCCAAATTGATCTTCAGTTTTTGCTCTATATACATGAGTGATATAGAGAAAAGTTTGTTAATCATATATCAAATTATCGAAAAATATGATTACTACCTTGCAACTCCTCTGTAGTTGGAGACACCTGCAGAAAAACCATTGCTCTTTATGTGAAAAGGAAAATCAAACAATGTTATTGTTTATGGAAAGCAGCCCTAGAAAATATTATGTGCTAGATATAATATATGTGTGGGCATATGTGTACAATTTGCATGATTTCAATTTGTCACATATATTATACGGTTGTTAGATCATATATATAATATTTATGTGTATGCATCAAAGATTGATATAATTTGTACCGGAATATTGGTGAAAGTTGATGTGCTCCAGTGATTGAGTGCAGCTAAATCATATGCTCTTGCAATTGCTTCTTCTTAATCATAAGCTCCTGAGAAATTCAAATATGTATGTGTCATTTTATAATGCCCAGAAAAGAATAATTGAACCTATTGATGATTACGAATAATCGATTCCATTTAATGAATCCATTGTGAAATATGAAACATGATAGTTAGTATCCTAAGATGGACATATAAAGAAGAAAGAAATTGAACCCAGAAAAATAAATAATGAAAGTAATAAGTCCCTAAAAATTTAAACACACCCACCCAATTGGTGTCTCATTGCATCTTTTAGCTCCTTACCATCTTCCAGATCAGGTTCATCAGCAGATTGTTTTGGCCGGATGTGGTGGCCGTCAAACAAAGAAGCAAATGATTAGTTAAGCTCCACACATGGGGTGCCTTTCTGAATCTGAATTAGAATTAGTCTCAATTTATAGAGTCAAATAAATAGGTAATCAATTAATACTAATAATAAAACGTTCATTGTATTTACATGAGTATTTATACAGTACATGAGGCTGTTGAGATTCTCTTTCATTTAAACTTGAGTTTTATTTGTGAGATAAATATTAATAAACCCTATGTATTATAAATGATCTTAAAGAAAATGTACACAAAGAAACAATAAGTGTATGAATTCAAAAGGTTTTAGCTTTTCAAAAACTAATAAGGGTTTTTAGCAAAATTGCCCTATTTTAGGGGCTGAATTGCAAACCTACCCTAAAACCCAAATTAATTGCAAAAATACCCTAAAATGACCACAATACCCTTTATCATAACTACACCCCATTTACTAACTATATTAATTACATTTACTAACCACCAACCAACCCTTTAAACAAAACTAACAATTTACCATCATCTCACCCATTTTTTTCTCTACATCTTCTAACCATTTTTTTTTTCTTTACATCATCTAAACTTTTTTTTTTTTCTCTACATCTTCAAACCTTTTTTTTTCTCTACATCACATTCCCTTTTCATATTTGAAGTTTTAAAAACATTGGGGAATTGTTTGAAGGGGCAAGTATTACTTGGTAAAAATATTTTTTCAATAACCAAAATTGTTTTGAAAATTCAGAAAATGTTTAAATTTTTTTTTGAAAAACCATCGGGTCGGGGTGCCTGACGTGATGAAAAACCATCACCTTGACCCGATGAAAAAAATCATCAGGTCAGGGCGACCCGACCTGACGGTTTTTCCAAAAGTTTTTAAAAACCATCGGGTTGGGGTGCCCAACGTCGGGTCGCTCTGACCTGATGATTTTTTTCATCGGGTCAGGTTGGCTTGATGTCGGGCACCCCGACCCGATGGTTTTTCAAAAGTTTGAAACACCATTGGGTCGGGGTGCTCGAGATCGGGTCACCCTAACCCAATGATTTTTTTCATCGGGTCAAGGTGATGGTTTTTCATCACATTGGGCACCCCAACCTAACGGTTTTTCAAAAAAAAAAAATTAAACATTTTTCGGATTTTCAAAACAATTTTGGTTGTTGAAAAAATATTTTTACCAAGTAATACTTACCCCTTCAAACAATTCCCCAATGTTTTTAAAACTTCAAATATGAAAAGGGAATGTGATGTAGAGAAAAAAAAAGGGTTAGATGATGTAAAGAAAAAAAAAAATGGTTAGAAGATGTAGAGAAAAAAATGGGTTATATGATGGTAAATTGTTAGTTTTGTTTAACAATAATGCTACACTTCCCACCCAGTATCCCACTTTTCCCATCCCACCACAGGTGTCATCTTATGTGGCATTACTTAGTCAACTGACAACTCACATTCACTTAATGCTTATTTAATTTTCATTAAACCCTTGTAATTTTTATAATTTTATTTTCACCCTAACACAAACAATACAATGTTTAGAACGTAAAAGACTCTTCATCTCCTGTCCTCCACCATTGTGACTCAAGAACCAAAACTTCACATCTTTCTCCATACCCAGACATCTCCATCATAGTTGGTCAAAGAATCGAATCAGGTGACTCTTGTTTTTCATTTATTATTTATTTAAAAATTTCTATACGTATTCAATAGGTTATAGTAGTTGACAAGTTTTTTTTTTTTCAACAAGTGTTTCACGAATAGTTTGAATTTTTTATTCCTATTTGTTGGTTTTTTTTTTTAAAAAAAAACAAAATAGTACAAATAAAATAGACAAGAAAAGATAAATTTGTCATATTTTTTTTAATCAAATATTTTAGTATTTCAAATTATGTCTATAAGGTGTTTGATGAATTGTTTGAACCAACTTTTTGTTTCTTTTGGTAGAAAATTTGAATAGATTGAGAAAACAATCAAATTTTATTAAGTTTTTGGATCTTCAATTAAGTTTCGACGATGAATAACAGTTCGATGAATGTTAGCAACAACTCAATTGAACCAATCGAGTGGGAGACGAGGCCAAGTGGCATGCTCGTGCAGAGAAGAGACGGCGACGGCGACGGCGATAATCATCAAGTTGAAGATGCTGCTGCTGCTGCTTCTTCACTTGTGCTCAATATCAAGATAAATGTCGCTCATGGTCCTTCAACGTACGAGGTTCACGTCCCTGCTTTCTCTACTTTTGGTAAATTCTTTTTAATATTTTGCTTTTTATATACTTGTCATAGATTGGTTCGATTTTGTTGTTACTGCGCAGCTGTTTTTTGGTTACTTGGGATTGTTTTGGTACTCTTTAACATTTTGCGGCGTTGTTTTTAATTCCTTTAAATGTGGTTTTCGTGTTCTACTTATTTGAGTTGTTAGTGAATTGTTTTATGTAATGCACTAATAACTTTCAAAACAGTATTAGTATTTTCTGTGATTTTTGTTTGTTTGCTCAATTTTTCATTGAAATAGTATAAATTTGCTCTTGGTGTTTTATTTTTATTTTTAATCTATATTCTGGTTGGGGATGTAATTTTTTGACAATGAAGTGTTTTTATGTTTGTTTCCTCTTGGTGAAAATTTGGCTAATTGGTTAATAAAATTTGAGTGTGCTATACGATTGAATTGGGGTATGTTTATGTATTTTTGGGTTTTTAATGTTAATGAAAGGGGATGTGAAGAAAGCGATTATGGAGCAACTGGGATTGGTGCTGCAGCAGCCAAAGATTTTGTTCAGAGGAAAAGAGAAGGAGGATAGTGAGCATATACACACTTCGGGTGTGAGAGAGAATTCGAAGCTTTTGCTTTTGGGAGAATTGATGAGTAAAGAGGAGCAGCGTGAGGAGGTGCCGGATAGCGAAGAGATGAGAAAGGCTTTACAAGCAGTTGCTGGAGTCAAAACAGAGATTGATAAGCTTTCAGAAAGGATGGATGTGTTGGAAGTGGCTGTGAATTGTGGGACCAAGATTGTTGTTGAAAAGTTTGATGTTTCAACTGAGTTACTCATGAGGCAACTGCTGAAATTGGATGGTATTGAGGCTGAAGGTGAAGCAAAAATGCAGCGAAAGGCTGAGCTTCAGATTCTACTTCCTACATCATGAGTTCATGACTCAAAAGCATGGCTTGGAGGGATACATTTTCTAAATTGTATTCATGATTGTCATTATATGAGCTGAATACTGGGCAATGTATCTTCCACTTCATGGCATGATTCGTGAAATCTGCTGTTGGAAAACATTATAGGGTACGTCGTGTCCAGAAGTTCCATGAGGCACTGAACAATCTAAAGGCGAGAAATTCCAACCCATTCAATGACAGTAGTAATTCTGTCACTGTAACAACCCAATGGGAGACCTTTGATTTTGGAATGGGAAGCTTGAATCCTCCTCCATCAATGCCATCCTCAACTAACATAAAACAGGATTGGGAACGGTTTGATTAATATAATATTTTTCCTGATATTTTATTCTATTTATCGTTTTGTGAAATATGATATATAGCTTGCAGAACACTTTTTATTGTTTAAAAAAAAAAAAAAAAGGTTTAGACAGGACCGGTTCGTGGCATCTCACTAAAGATGCAAGAAGAAGAGCCTGTCACATGGACTTTGTTCCTAATGAGTCAGCTCTTAGAATTGATGAGATTAAGGTTAACCAAAGCATCCCCCAATCACAAACCAAAAATAGATGCCACCCTACTAGTTCATCTCCTTGTAGGTCCCAACAAATCGTGATTGTTCTGTACAAATTACACAAAAAATTAAGAGAATTATTATGAATGGTGAATTGAAAAGGTATATACTTTTTTTTTTTTTTTGAAGTAATGAGGTATAAGTTTTGTAAAAGGCTTCAAATTTGTAAGACAATGATGAAGTGAATAGCTCAAAGAAATATGAATCAATTATAAAATTATTAATTTATAAATAAACCAACATTAAAGGAAAAAACATTGGTAAATACCTCAACTACAGTGCTTTTTTGTGTACCAAAAATATGAGAATCAAGACTAGCGGATGACTCAATATTAATGGTGGCGACTTCAGCACTTTCAACCACTTTTTGATCCTTAAAAAAAGAAAAGGAATAAATTACTCGATATCGAATACAGTAATAAAGTATTCAAAAAGCCTGATAAAGTTTATTATATACCTTTAAACAATTTTTGTCGTTTGCTAACTTTATCTCCCTTTGTTTTCCTTTTTTTTTTTCCGAATAATTTGCTCAACTTTTGATTGCCTTCGCTTATAAGGAGGACAACCTTTACTTCTAACCACTCGTGGAGTAAGAATGTTACTATTAAGTTCCCCATTTCCGATTATATCTTCAATCAAATTGGTGCCACATTGACCACTTCCCCCACCGCTTGCATCAAGTGTTAATTTTACTTTCAAGCACTTTATTGCTTCCATCACCATACAAAATTTTGTCTCATTATTTGTTGCTAAATCTGCTACCTCATAGAACGAATTACACATCTTATCAAAGCGTTGCCCTTCAGGTTTGACATCCCAATTGTCATAACTTATTTTCACCTTACAATGATATCTTTTCACATCTTTTCTCCAACGCTTCAAAATATACTTGTCTGGAACGCAAAAAATTCCTTGGCGAATAAGAACTGCAATTGCATGCCGGCATAATATACCTTTAGACTCAAACAAACGACAATTGCAATTTATTTCACAACCAACCTCATTTAAGTGAACTATAAAATCAACGGACCGATGATTATCCTCTCCAACCTGGACATATTCCTTTACAATAAAATTTTCACTCAAAATATCATTTGGAAATGGAGATACTTCACAGTATAACTTACCTGTCACCTCCTGTTGAAATTCTCTAAATTTTGCATTTGTATAAACAGCCTGAAACTGTTTCTCAATTGCATAATGAGTAATACATGGAATCTGTGTATTTAGAGAATTGAAATCTGCATGTTTTTCCTTTTCCACCTTATCACGCAATGCATTCTCGTATTGTTCCACAAATTGTTTCAAGCTAGTTTTTGAATTAACATACCCATTAAAGAATGCATGCATACTCTCACTACGTTGTGTAGTTGACATTCCCGCCCAAAAAGAATTTTTCACAAATGCTGGCACCCAACGTTGCCTTTCAACATACAATCCATTTAACCATTCATTGTTACTAACATGAAAATTCTCTAAGAACATAGTCCAACGTTCTTCAAATTCTTCAGGTGTTATTGAATCATAAACTATATTTTTCAAAGTAAACTTTATCTGTTCATATTCTTTGTAACCTCTTAATTTTTCAGGCAATTTCTTCATTATATGCCACAAGCACCACCTATGTTGTGTATTAGGAAAGACAACCTCAATAGCATTTTTCATGGCCTTATCTTGATCAGTAATTATAGATTTTGGAGGACAACTCAACATACATGCAAGCCAAGATTGAAAAAGCCATATATATGTCTTGGTATCTTCATTTGAAACCAACCCACAACCAAGCAATATTGATTGACCGTGATGATTAACCCCTACAAATGTCGCAAATGGCATATCATACTTATTTGTTAAGTATGTTGAGTCAAATGTTATAACATCTCTGAATTCCTTATATGCATTTCTACTTCTTGCATCTACCCACAATACATTTTTTAACCTACCATCTTCATCTAAATCAATTGTGTAAAAAAAATTTGAATTTTCACCTTGCATTTTTAAGAAGTAATTTTGGATTGCAATAGCATCCCCCTCTCCAAGCCTTAAACGTCTTATCTTATCAATGTAGTTTCTACAATCTTTCTCCAAAAATGGTAAATTATCATGCCCTCCCACTTCAACCACAAAAGAATTAAAATTTTTATTTAATCTTATCCCAGCTCTATCACCCACTTCTAGCTTTCTTTTTGTAAAAGACTTCATTATTCTATTACCCTTAAAATACCGAACTTTTCCCGGAGTATTGAGTTCATGATTATGTTCAAAAATAATAGAGGTAATTCTCCACTTCCTATCTGGACAAACAGATGCACCAAGTCTAGCCTTACAACCTGTTTTTGTCATTGGTTGTAATTTAAAAGCATTCACTGGGTTAGATTTTGACACCCCATTTCGAGCACAAGAAAATGAGACAAATTTCAACTCCCCGTCATCATTTTTGTTTGAAGTTCTTTTAATTATTTGAAACCCCGTTTCATTTCCATACATCTTATAATATTCAAATAACTCTTCGAGTGAATTAAAAATCATACCAACCTCAAGCTTTACTTTTTGTTCTCCATTAGACATGTTATCTACTTCTTTCTCGTTTATAACCTATCCCAAAATATTCAAATTAAAAATAAATATCATTCAATAACAATAAATAATAACTTGTGTATAGTAATGAATAAGATTAAAGGAAATATCGAAAATGTTACCTCAACTGTAGGAATGACAGAATCCCCTAAATCTTTTGATTCAAGCTCTTTCATATTCATCTTTTAAAAAATAATAATTAGATGCCGCCTATATGAACAAGAAGTTAACAGAATATAAAAACTTATCACAAATAGTTGACACCAAGGATAATTTATAATAAAAATAAAAATAATTAACAATCTATTAGCTTTATTTGTACTGTTTTGTTTCAAAAAATAGAATAGTGATACTTTATTTGTACTATTTTGTTTTTTTTTTAAAAAAAAAACCAACAAATAGGAATCAAAAATTCAAACTATTCGTGAAACACTTGTTGAAAAAAAAATAAATTGTCAACTACTATAACCTATTGAATACGAATAGAAATTTTTAAATAAATAATAAATAAAAAACAAGAGTCACCTGATTCGATTCTTTGACCAACTATGATGGAGATGTCTGGGTATGAAGAAAGATGTGAAGTTTTGGTTCTTGAGTCACAATGGTGGAGGACAGGAGATGAAGAGTCTTTTACGTTCTAAACATTGTATTGTTTGTGTTGGGGTGAAAATAAAATTATAAAAATTACATGGGTTTAATGAAAATTAAATAAGCATTAAGTGAATATGAGTTGTCAGTTGACTAAGTAATGCCACATAAGATGACACCTGTGGTGGGATGGGAAAAGTGGGATACTGGGTGGGAAGTGTAGCATTATTGTTTGTTTAAAGGGTTGGTAAATGGTTGGTTGGTGGTTAGTAAATGTAATTAATATAGTTAGTAAATGGGGTGTAGTTATGATAAAGGGTATTGTGGTCATTTTAGGGCATTTTTGCAATTAATTTGGGTTTTAGGGTAGATTTGCAATTCAGCCCCTAAAATAGGGCAATTTTGCTATAAACCCAACTAATAAGTGTATGAATTTATTAAAACCAACTTGGTTTGGAATTTGGAATAATAATAGAAGTCATGACCCTCTATCTCTTTAAAAAATATATATTAATAACTAATTAATTAATAAGAATAAAAAGCCAAACCTATTCATCTTACTTTATTATTAATTATCTTACTTTTGTTTATAACCACTTTTGAAATTATAATTGTTAACAACCATTTTTTTGAGAAATTACCTCAATACCCACATATATATATAAACCCTAAAAACCAAAAACAACAGCAATGGAGATTAAAAGAAAAATATTGGAACATTCCAGAAAGAGAGAAAAGGAGAAAAGAGAGAAAGAGACATTGTCGCCGAGAGAGAAAAGAGAAAGTAGTGTCGCAGGGAGAGAAGAGGGCGTCGTCATCGTCTCCGGAGCAGCTGGAAGAGAAGAGGTTGCCGTCACAGCGTGGAGACAAACCCACCATTCTCTTCTCACTTGACGTTTTTATTGTGATTTCATTTTAAGAACATGTTTAGGGAATAATAAATGTTGAAATGTATCAATTTGGGGGGTTGATTGAGTTGAGGTCTGGTATTTTGGATGATTTGAAACTGGATGTTGGAGTTTGGTTTGAAAAAAAAACTTGAAAGTGTGAAATCTTTGACAAACTTGAAATGTTTTGCGAAAACTTGAAATCATACTTTAAATCTCTAACATAAAACTTGAAATCTTCTAAAAAACTTGACCTTCGAACCAGTGAAACTTGAAATCTTTTGGAAAAAACTTGATTGAATTCTTACCCAGAAACTTGTCAATATTTCAAGTTTTTACATAAAATTTCAAGTTTTCAAACCAGTGAACTTTAAATCTTCTGGAAAAAACTTGAAACTTTATTTAATTCGATTCTTCACAAAAACACACAAAAGTGATGCAATAATGCTAAACTCATTAAGGTTACTGTTTGCAACCCAATTAATGAACAAATGAAAGATATTTACACACCAAATACCGATTTAGAGCAAATCGAAATTTTTGTTTCAAGTTTTCACTTCTTTAAATCTTCAACGCGATTCTGAAATCAAATCATCCTCTAGTTAGTCGATTTGTAGGAATAACAATGGTTCAGCCATATTGGCGTTCGATTTGTAGGAAGAGGAACAACGATCGGAAATCGTTGATGAAGAATGAAAACAAAGAAGAAGGAAGAATACAATCAAAAAATAAGAAAAGAAAAGACGGGGTAAAAAATAAGAAAATTAAATAGAAATATTAATTTGGGGGCATCTTGGTAATTTATGAACACCCACTGATTTTTTTTTTCAAAACATGGTTATTAACAATTAAAGTTTCTCATGCGGTTGAAAACGAATTTCCCATCTTTAGAGTTGTTATTTTTGGCAATTTCCACTATATATGATATATATGATTAGTTTGATAATGTATTTCATTAAGTCGGGGAGGTTTTTTCAAAATACAAATCACCCTAATATTAATCGATGACTGTATAATATAGTTATATACTTTTGAGTTATCAGTTGAGTAAAACGACGACGGAATGGAATTACTCTATCTCTTGTGCTCAATCGTCTCCACATTTTTCACTTCCCTCGCTCTCTCTCTCCTCCTCCCCTTCCACGCGCTCCTCCGCCGCGGCCGTCCATCACGCGCCTCTGACTCCCCCGTCTCTCTCTACCAAGGCACAGTCTGGCACGAGCGCCGCCGCCCCGTCCACCATGCTTTTAACTATTCCGTGCGCTATGCGTTCATCGACCTCGATCGTACACTCCAACCGCCGCCTGACCATCTCTCCGCCGACGAAGCTCGCCGAATTGCCGAGACTAACGGGCCAGTGTACACATTTTAACTCATCTTATTACCTGCAGCTTGACTGTATTTTAAAATTACTTTGTTTGTTAACTAAATTTTGAAATTAGTCAGGTCTGAGAAGAATTGAAACGGTGTGTTATTATTTGAAGGATTTTGAGTAATCTCACTGAATTTAGAGTACACGCCGGACTTTGCTTGTTAACCTGAGTTTACAGTTATAATTTAACCAGCAAAATCAATTGATATTGCTTGTGCTGCTTGGTTTTGTTATTACACTATTAAAATCTGTTTATTCGGACCTCCTTTTGTTTTTGTATATCTTCTTTTTTCATGTTTTTAGTGAGTAGTCTTACCTCTTCAACATGTGGACTTTGGGGTCATTTGAGATTATAAAATAGAAAATGTTTGGTATAATTTGGTGATATTTGAGATTATGATTTTGGCTTCTGAATAAGCTTTGCCCTTATTCTTTTTCTTAAAGTAATCAATTAATGTTTGCAAATTGAATTGTCAATGCAAATGTAAGGATCAAACTGCTAATTGAGGAATCTAGCTGTTAGGAAATCTAACTCTAATCGATCATGTTATTCAGTGGCAAGGCCCGAAATATTAAGAAGCTATAAGATCAGGGTACATTAGCTCGTGTCAAATTCACAAACCAAAAAAGTTTGAGCAAAAAGGTGGAGAGTTCCTACCATTAAAAAAAGTCCAACAATATCCAAAACATAACTGATGTAGGATTTACAATCATTCTTCTAGGTATTCCTTATCTGTCCCACTTCATTCTTGATATTTCGATCTTTATTATTTTCATTCTCCATGTAGTATATAATTCAGGGTTTCAATGTTTCAAAAATTGATATTCGCGTCCATTTTGCAGTTTCCTCTTGACAATACCTCGTAGCGTGGGATATGAACAAAATCCTTTGAGTTTGTACTATTGTTATGATTTGGAAGGATCTACTCAGCATTTGAAGAAGTGCATAGCTGAGGTGTGTAAATCTTATGCTTCATTAATGAGAAAGTTGTATGGTATTCTCAAGGTTATTTGTTGATGTAAGATTATCCTTCACATTTAGTTCAGTTTAAAGCAATGTACTTTTGATCTTACTCATATAAAAACACTTTTTACCGATAAAGTTCATGTTGTGTTGAGTACATATTTTGATATAATTACGACTCTCGATTGTTGAGTTATTGATGATTGAGAGACAAAATACAATTCAAATTGTGGTTCGAATTTGCCAACAAGTGAAATTAAGATATATCCATGATCCATCATATGCCTTTACTTGAAGAAAATTTTTTGTTTAGACTTCCTTATTTATTGAATTCTACAGATGGAGTGTTTTGTCTTCCTTATACAAGATTTCTGGTCTTTCAGGTAACTAATACACCGTGGGGCGAAAGAGTATCATTTGTTTTCAATCCCAACTCTGATTTAGTGGCAAAACCATTGCATGTCAGTCCTTTTATGGTAAGTTTCATCTTCCTTTAAATCTTGCACTTTTTGTTTCTTTCTTATTGTGTTGAACCTACAAATATATTTCTTTTAAATGTTTTAGATAATTTTTGAAACAATGTTCATCTATTGGTAGTGTAGTGCTTTTGATAAGTTACATGACAGAAACAAGTAAACATAATTTATGGCAAAATTAAGGTATTGACGTAGTGAAAGAATGATTTAATTTGAAGTTGCAATGAAGAGGAATAAGCCAAGTCTTCGACTGTTGTTCTAGGCTATGAGCAGGTATCTAACAACAGTGAATTGGTAGTGCAGTAATAGGTGTAAGAGTTTTTTGTTCAATGAAGGAGATTTTAATGGTTTATTGAGAAGAAAATTATATTTATTATTTATATGGAGGAGTTTTGACAATGAAGAAGAAGAAAAGCAATCATAGAAATCCTATAAAACTCTCAAGAATCAAACTTCAATCGTATTCAAAATACATGCATACATGCAGAGAGAAAGATGGGAAATTTGACTAATGCTTCTCCTAAATCAACAAATCAATGACTTATTAGATTAACAGACCTAAATAAGACCTATTCAACTCTAAACAAAGATTCAAACTCAAATCTTATTTATCAGCTCTAGAATAATTTTCAAAATACATGCATAAAGACACTGATATAGACATATATAGATAGATTGATGGGAAATTTGATACTTATATCAATTTGAAGACAGAAGACCTATAGCTGAATAATTTTCAAAATACAGAATGGAGACAGATACACATACTTAAATAGATGCACGGGAAACCTGATACTTATCTCAACTCAACAAATTAAAGACCTAAAAAATTGACGTAGACCTAAACAAGATAACAGCTGATCAACTCTATATATATTGCAAGGGAGGGAAGGGGGAAAGGGTAAATTAGAATATGCTACTTAACATTTTGACTAATTAAGATTCATACAGTTTAAAATTTATATTGTGCAAAAATTAGTCTGTATCGAACATTCATGCCTTGTCTTGGGGGTTTTAAACATTTTGCTCAGTCTTAGCATTGAATAGAAGTTCTATACTAAGCAAGTTTTTGCATAAATATGTCAGGACATGCTTGGGAATTGGAGGATCAGGGCAAATGCTCCTGGGGAGAATTTGATTGTAACAATTTCTGTTCAACACCCTGAGCTTGGTGACTATTTTGTAGCTACCTTGAAAGCTAAAAAGGTATCTTCATCAATGGTGTCTGATCATGCCATGTTCTTCTGGTTGATGCCTCATAAGGTTGCCGTCTGGATATATTGGCATGTAAGTGGGACTGAAAAATTTGCTAATCACATCTTGGCTATGCTCTCAGTGTTACATCAATCATATTAACAAAGCTTTTATATGAGCTCTTTGGAATAACTTAATACCTGCCTTTTTGCCGTAATCTTGATTGTACCTGAAGATTATCCTTCTCATTTAGTTCAGTAATTAATGCAATTATAAAATCGGGCTTCTGGTTCTTGGGCATTTAGTTATCATACAACTAAGTGATGAACACAGTTTTGAGATTTTTTGTTTATTCCCTCTAAAGTGGTTCCATAATTGAAATATTCGGAAAACTATGTTTTTTTTCCTTGCCTAAGCAAATTCTTCCACAGTCTATCTACCCCTTTATTGACTTTTCGGTAACAAACACAGCCTTATGTTGGTAGTTGTCCTAACAGTTAAAAATTCCAATGGAAATAAAAACACTGAGATTGAAGCGCATTTCGTGATGCTTTAAAATTTAGTTAACTTGTTATTTGTCGTTGGCTGTTTTTTATAGGCATTAAAGCTATGGTGGAAAAATGTGACATTCGTCCAACATCCAAGGTATAGTAACCCAGCATATAGGGAGGAAGCTTTGATACGTGATCAGAAACTTCAATGCTGTCCAGCAGTTGGATGGAAGAATGATAATAATCTTCAAGTGGAAGGAAGTGAGCCGAGATCTCTTGCTGGTAGAATCAGTGGGAATCGGTGGTTTAAGTGGAGAGATGCTAAGTGGCCATGGTCTTGAGGTAAGATTTATATTATCCGGTTTAATTGGAGGATATGCTTCTTTTATTTACTTCCGTTAGGTACATAATACCACTGCGTTTACCAATTTATTCGGGGTTCACCATGCTTGGTGATTCATAACAAAACATTTAATCTACCGGAGGTGTTGCCAATTTGAAGGGAAGTTCTTCAATGAACCGACTGTATTTCTTCAATAAAAGCACAGAAAATGTGGTAATTTGTTGTACAATTGATGTATGTGTGATAAGTTCGCACACTTTATTGTAAAAAACATAAACACCATTGCTTGGGTCCAGATCTTGGTCCGGTCCTAGCCAATGCTGGCCAGTTCTTATTAGATTATCATATTATTTTTTATGTTACAATTATTTTCTTTTAAAATACTCTCTTGAGTTAATTTGTGAAAAACAATTGAAATGTTGGTTGATTTAATAAGTTTGCTTGAGTTGTTTCAAGTGTTGATGTTGAAAAAAGGTCGTTCCTGATTTTTTTATTTTTAAAATATCATATATGGTGGTGATGACTCAAACTTAGAACATTGATTGAATGAGAGATTGAGCGCCCTTACCACCAAGCTATATCGGGCAGTGGTGTCGTTCCTGGTTTAAGGTGTAAGACAATATCCTGATCATGAAGAAGTATGTGGTATTTACATGTAATTTTAGCTGATAGGTTGCGGTTTGATTAAATGAATTTCAATCTGAATATAGAGATTATTGATAAAACTTAAAGTGACAATTCTTTTTCGTATGTAATTCAAACCTTTTTTCTGTTTTAGGACTATTCTTTCACTGTGCTTTAAAGCTCACAACACTTTTAAAAAAAAAAACAAATAAATAAAAAATTGTAATCTTTAAACAAGTATTATTAATATTTTATAAAAAAAATCTAATATAGAATGGATTATGGGTTTATGGGTTTGTTGGGACTAGGGATGATAAAATTATCAATGGATACGGATATCCGTAAGAATCCGTTTAATTTAAAATGGAGATGGATACTATTATTTCGAAGATAGAACGAGGATGGATGTCATCCTAATATCCATTTTATTTTCAGGGATGAGGATGGATATCGTCTTTGGATATCCATCTCCATTCGGATCCATTATAGATTTTAATATTTTAAAAATATAAAAATTTATTATGTGATTATTAATTCTAATTATATAAGTTGTTATTAATTTTTATATTTGTACTTTATTGGATCTCTTTAAATAAAATAAAATGTACAGTTTACATATGTTAGTTACATTTTTCTCTTGTAAACTACAAAAATTTAAATGTTTTTTTCATCGGATACGGATATAAACGAAGCAGAGATGGATATCTCTATCTTAATTAGTGGATTATCCGAATCTGTCTCGCTTACTTAGAAATGGGGATGGAGATATATCTCAAACAGATACGAGATGGATATTGGGATATCCATACCCAATCCGTTTCATTGCCATCCCTAGTCGGGACCTTGATCAAACGGTATGTATTTGTGACAATACTCTCAACTATAGTAAGGAAATGACTCACACCGTCACACATGCTATTTATTGTGCATTGTGGGGCCCGAACCGATTACCAGCTTGCAGTTATTTATACTGTTTCAACACACGAATCAAAAATCTGTCAAAATTATCCATATTGCTGCAATTAAATTTTTTTAGTTTGAAGATTGACAAAATCTTTATTAAAGTAACAATAGCTAATTTTCCTATTCATTTTATACAGTTTCGCTGAATGACTGTTGGAGGATTTCGCCCTGTCATTTTCTCTGTTTGTTGTCGACAAGAACAGTCAGAAATCCTTCCGCAAGTTTCTGAACTCTGAAGTATAGAACACGTTTGAAAAATGTATTTAATAAGTTCAAAACTCCATATATAACAGTATCCACCGGTTTTCTTGCCGTAAACGAAGAATTGCATCTCCTTCAAGGATTTAGCTATTATACATGAACTACAAAGTTCCGGAGAGATTATGAGAGAGATGTTATTTTCTTTTATTTATTTATTTATTTTTTTAAATTCTAAATCTTTGATTTGTCTACACCAATAACTATACTGAAACTATATAGTAGTTAAACCCGTTAAACCCTTCGGAGAGAACTCATGGGCAGTACAGGGCTTTACTGTCCGGCCCTCAAGCCCGATCTAACCTTAAAATTTACGGTCCAACCCGAACCAACCTGCCCATTTGACACCTTTAACTAAGAATTACAAGTACTTTTAGGGTGTAGATGTAATTCTCCCTTGGAAGACATTCTAGTCGGTTAGAAGTAAGAACTTTTACGGTGAAAGTAAGAGTTTAGGGTGGTAATTTGTTGTGCTAATGAGGATAGGCTACCTAACAGCCAACAGGTGGGGGGTATAGTAGATTCCAAATTTTCAAATATCTGACCATATCATATGCAGATTACAGAAAGGCAAGACAAAAATGAGTTGGCTGTTGTCTTTGATGCACACATCAACCCTCTTCTTCTGAAAGTGATTGGTCTGGTTTGGTTTGGTTTGCGCACGTTTACAATGAATAAAAAATTTTGGAGTGTGTGTGCAGGCAATGAAGATGTATTTTGCTTTTTTGAATTCGTGGCCCTATATCAACTATCATGTTGCCAAAAATGTATTTGCTTTTTCATTTGTTGTTCTTTTTAAGTTTTACATTATTGTGGCATGTGTGTCTGGGGGTTTGACGGGACATAACGAAATTAGACTTTATCTGAAATGTAACTCGCACTCGATAGTAGGTTTAATAGCAGGCCTATCATCACCTTATCAAACTATAAGAATTCAATTTGTGCTTTTTTGGGTCACATCACTTTCACTTTTCAGCCGCACACTTTGCTCTTACTTTCTCGTTTTCTTATATGTAACATGTTTTAGTTGCATGATAATTACTTTGTTGTATTTTGTCAAAGTTACATGTGGCCTCAGGTTGGGAATGATCACGCAAAAATACACAAATGAATGAGATATTAATTAATTGAATCGTTTTGATGTGGAAAATCTACACTTCCAAGTCCAACCACGTTTTTATTTTATTGCATCGTGATTGACGTCATTTGTGGCATTGTGGGCACCATTTCATGGTTTTTTTTTTTTTATTATTTACAATATCTATTAATCCGGGATCAGGTATTTTTTTTTAAAGCTTTTGTTATTTTTATGATTTAAACCATTGACCCGAAAGTCATTTACATAAACCCTAAACTCGTCAATTTACCAGCTAAGCTACGCCCCTATTGATAGTACGGAGTAGTGTTGGTTGGAGTGTTGTTTACTTAAAAAGAAAAAGAAAACAAAATGTAATACAAATAATGTGACGAAATCTACTAATATAATAGAAAGATTTTTTTTTTTTTTTTTTTTTTTTTTTTTTCACAGAAGCCTTTTTTAAAAGTGCTTTCAACATCCCGTTCGCTGACCCAGACCAGAAAAAGCAGAAGCCGACTCCAAATACATATTATATTAATATTAATGTTCTATTTAGAATAGCAATCTATTATTAAATGATCACATGATACTTTTATATAAAATAATACTAATTAATTAAGTGAAGTATCAATTCCATATCAATAAAAATTAAACTTATTATGTGCTTTCAAAATCAGGATGCTAACTTGTTACAGCTACCAGGCTGTAAAAGGACTCGTTCAAACCTAATCATCTATTTTTACTGAACATTTTCTTTCAGGTTGTTTTCTGAATCTTTGATGTTGCTTAATGTTTATTAGTCTGTTAATTTTCATCTTATATTTAAGTAATTCTATTATCTTGAATAAAGCATCCAGAAAATAAATTCAAGTCAGAGTACTTTTGGGAGGTCTTTGGTTTCCTCGAAATAACCAAGTATCTACCGCTCATATTTCTTCTTCCTCCAATTGGTTACTTTCAACTATAGATTTTAAAAAGAATTTAGGAGTGCTAACAACATGATAAAAAAATTTAAAAAAAAAAATCCAAATGACTAACAACATAAAATATATAACAAAAATAGAAAAATATGATATTCATATTCTCACCTGTTAGATTAGAAATAAAACGTGGGTGGGTTCTTAGACTAAAAAAGTAACTAGGTACTATAAATTTAATTCAATGATGATTTGGGAAGCTTAATTATAATTTTAAGAATCTACTAATTTTCTATCAAATTGATTTTTTTTTTTTTTTTTTTGGCAATTTAAATAATGTGCAACTACATCACCACTCAATGTAGTTTGCTAGTGAATTACTTTCATTCAGGTTAACAATTTTCAAAGTTCAAGTCACCGTTACTGTATTTTGACCTTACCATAAGTTTAATTATATGATAATCACATGCTTTTTTAACTTCAGTGGTATACATCTCCTTTTTCATGTTAGTGGTGGGCTCGAAAATTCAATAGCACTCTTTAAAGAGTATAAGTTTTAAGACTATCACCAACTTAATAACTTAAATTTTAATAGAACATAAAATGTAGATCTAACAGTATTTTCGAGATTTATTTTAGTGTTTCCGAGACTTATTTTGTAATTTTTGAGATTTATTTTATAGTTTCTGAAACTTATTAGGTATATTTACAATTTTCGAGACTTATTGGGTAAAAATAAAAAATTTCAAATATTTTTTTGTTCATCTTCGTCATCGACCTCCAATGGAGGTCTGTTCTATATCCATTGATGGAGGACAATGGAGGTTTTTGAAAAAAAAAAAAAAAAAAAAAAAAAAAACCTAAAAATGGCAAAAATGTAATAAAAGAAGGAGATGAGGGTATTTTTGTTTATTGGTGTCATTTAAACTTAACTTATTAATCTAGTGTTACTCTTAAAAATCAACAAAAAAAAGAGTATTATTTCCCTTTATTTCCACTAAGTTTAATTATATGATAATCACATGCCTTCTTAACTTCGGTGGTGTACGTTTCCCTTTTCACGTTAGTGGTGGGTCGATGGGGGTTCAAGTTTCACCATAAGCATTTTTACAAGTATGTTTGGGGAGTATTCTTCCCAATGTTGTGGGGATAGATATTCATCTCACACATATAGTATTTGATTTCGATAGGTCTCGACAGACCCTTGATCCTTTGGATGCCAAATTTAAAAAAATAAAATTAAAAAATGGCAGTGTTAACGTATGTTCCTAAGGCATAGGATAAAGCCATAAAAATCACTGCAAAAGGAAAATCACTGCAAAGTAAATACATTAATTGAGTTGAATAACTTTTTCCTCAAGTAATTTTTTATGGTTTTAATATGTGCCTTAGTGGCACAAGTTAACACTATCTCTATAAAATAATAATAATAATTTTTACATTATTAATCGAATATTTTTTAACATAAAATTATTTATAAAAAAATATATATACAATTTTGAAATCTATTGCAATACTTGTGCATATATTTGAATTGACTTGTGCGCTCAATGTCACAAGTCACAACACTGATATTTTAGAAAGACTATGAATTCATACATTGATATTCTTTAATATTTATAGGTACCTCAATTTAAATGACAAAAGAATTGTATTTTATATCAAATCAAATCCATATAACTATCAATATTTCCAAAAATTGTCATCGCCAATGGCCATATCCCATGTGTATCTTATCTTATATAGAATTAAAAGTTGAATAATGTTTGGTCAGTACCCAAAATACTGATTGGTCAATACCCAAAATACTGACCCCACTAATGGGATTATGGGAGTGTAGCACGTGGCTTTTTTTTCTTTTACTTTTTACATTTATCTTACAAATTGGATCACGTGCTACACTCTCATTAGTGGAGTCAGTATTTTAGATACCGACCAATCAGTACCCAAGCAGTATTCTTAAAAGTTTTAACCCACGATGAGAAACTCATTCTAATATCAACTATCTAATTAATTAATGCCCTATCAAAAAGAAAACCTTTGATCAAATCACTAATTAATATTGTTTTACATATTATAATGATATTTGTTTTTAATTTAACTATTAATTATTAGGATATTTATAATTAATTATAACAAATTATACCAAATAAATACAAAGTCGGCAAAATGATAATATATAAATATAGGGTCATTTTCACTATACCAACTCGCACAATTTTAACCCGACAATGATATAAATAACTTTTTATAATTTCAATGATATAATTTCACTCAATAAATTCAATTAACAGCTTTTCCTAAATACAGACATATCTTGTCGAGTTGTCGGTAAGAATTCAATATTAAAAAAAAAACATTTAGTTTTGAAAATATAATTAGTTGCAAGCAAATCTTTCTCTTAACACTTATTAGATTAATACTAAAAAAAAAAAAAAGAATATTCTATCCGAATGAATGGTTTAGTATAAGACATTTGACACATGTTTGTAAGGTGGCGAATTATAAAGCACAAATAATATTGGTGAAATGTTAGCCTAACTTAGCACAAATAATATTATATTATATATGCAATCAAACAACTTCAAGAAAAATGGAGCAAAAAAATCGTTTAGAATTAGAACCTTTTTTTTTTTTTTTTTTTTTAATTTAATTTATAATATCACCGTCAATATGTGAAATAAATGCAAAATTTAATTTTAAAAGAAGAGTAAATTTCCTAAGAAGGGAGTTCATTAATTATAGGAAAATTGTTTTTCCAAATATTTGTTTTAAGAGTTATCAAAGTGATGATGATTATGTAGCATTTTCACAAAGAAAGTAAGTAGAGTGGAGTGCACGTTTTGTAATTAAACAAAACTTGATTTTCTTTTGATTAATCATTATTCAAGTTATTAACATTTTTGATATTTTCTTTAAAAAAAAAAAAAAAAAAAAAAAAAAAAAAAAAGATATTTTGGCATTTGTTACTGATTGAAATAGACAATTTCAATTACTAATTTGAAATTTCAATATTAATTACTATGTGTAAAGAGTACTCGATCCTCTATTGAATTTACATAATGAATTTTGTTCGCTTTTATAATTCACGTATGTTGAATTGGATAGCATCATTTTTTAGTTTAAATTAGGGATGGTAATGGATCGGGTTCGGTTGGGTTTTGTCAAACCAACACTAGAATTGTTTTTTTAACTAGCTAATTGATACTATAACAATAAATTGTGAGACCTACTTTTTTTTTTTTTTTCCTTTTTTTTTTAACAATCAAAATTAAATTGAACAAATCAATAAAATTGAAGGGGTAAGTTTTATACAATTTAGCAGCTTTATCATTTACACATTTTGAGAAAGAAAATCATTTACACCGTTTTTTTTTTTTAAAAAAAACACGAATTTTTTAGAATAATCATTTACACATTTTAATTGTGAAAGCCGTAATTTTTTTTTCAGTGATATGACAAGTCCTATTTTAATTTCCACACAAATAATCAAATATTGATTCACCCCTTAATTAAAATAGCCCAAAAAACCAATCATGTGTTGGTGTGAGTGGTTCGGTGCTCTCATCTCTTAAGCAAGGTTGTGGGTTCAACTCCCCTTGTGAACGGAGCTACACATATTGGGAGCACTTTACCCCTTAGTGGGCCGACCCGGTGCGAGTCCGGATTAGTTTGGGTGTGGTCTGGACTGATTGCATCGTATGGTGGATCCTCCCCATGCACCGTATGGTGGATTCTCCCCTCCCGGAAACCGGATGGTTTAAACAAATATATATATATATATATATATATATATATATATATATATATATATATATATAGCCCAGAAATCCCATTTTAAGTACTTTTTCAAATGTAAATAGAGGGAGAGAAATAAATCATCGAATGTAGATGAAAGATCCCAGAATGTAAAATGTTGGAGTTGCTAAAAAATTCATTAAAAAAAGAACAAAGATTTTTTATATTTTTTTTATTTTTTTTTTCTGATTTTACAAACGTGAATTCCATGGTATAGCTAGCCTGATAGATCCTAGCCAGCCCCCACTATCAATGGTGTTCCATCAATGAACACGTGCACGATGATGATCGTAATTTACTTTGACCCAAATGTGAAATCAATCCATATAATTGTACAACAACATCTATCATCATCATGATTTTTAATTGTGTTCATGATCTTGTGATTTGATGATGATCAATACGGGGATGCTCTGTTCTTTCTCTTCTGGAGAAACCTTTGCAGCGATCTCTTCATCGACAGACCCGTTGGAGGGACAGGACTATACATTTGAGATTCAATACTCGGCGATACCGGTGACGATATTGTCGACGGCAACGGCGACGGCGATCCACCACTCGGGCTTCTCATTTTCTCCTCCATTTCTCGACTTGCTATCATTAGAATCGCTCTCGCCTGCAATTCATGATACAACATTTTACACATTTAATTCACAACCCCCAATAAATCAAAATTATATACATAATAACTTTCTGGTACGGGATTTTCTGTACAGAATCCTACAACTGAAAGTTTTCATTATTTACTGCATTCCCTGTATATGCAAAAACAGAGGAAGAGAAAGAAGAAGAAAAAGATTACAAACCTGAAGCTCTGTAACATCGCAAACGCAGACCCTTCCACCGTAGAAAATGGTTAGCTGTTTCTGTTGGTTTTGTGGGGTTGAATGTTGGTGGTGGTTGTGACGGTGACCGGTGGCGAAATCGGTGGAGGAAAGAGAATCTGATGGCGGAAGAAGGCGGAGTTCCAAACTGCAATTCCTCTTCATCTTGAAAGAATAAATTTTAAGAAGAGAAAGAGATCGAAATTTAATAAATTTCACGAAAAACAAATAAACAATCAATCTGATGGGAATTTTTTTCTTTTTTGTTTTTGTTTTTTCAGAGAGAGAGAGATAGAGAGAAAAAGTTGGGAAGAGCAGGTTTGAAGGAGAGAGAGTTTATATACATGTGGTTGACCGGTGGTGTCGACAGATTAATTTGTAATTAATAATTAATAATTAAACACGTAACGCACAAAAACCAGACACAGAGAAAAAGAGAAACAATTTAATTAGCACGTGGAACATGCAATGTATTGTATTGTTATGACTTATGATATGAATCGCTAAATGTACCAAAAAACCGCCACTTCATATGTTCTGGTTTTTCATTTTTCCACATATGCTTTTTTTTTTTATATTCATCCACGTGCCTTTCTCTCACTTGTCTTATTTATTTATTTATTTTATTTATTAATTAATTAATTTTTATCTTATTACAAGTGAGTGAGCATCAAGATTCATGAGTCCCGGAGTTTCTGGTACTTTAGTTGTCGATTTTATTTGTTGTCTATCCAAACACTTTAATAGGATAAATGATGTCAAGAATTATTCATAACATTCTATAAGATAAGATTGTTTTCGTGGTATGTCTCTCACACCTACGTTATGAGATTATGGATTGGTAGATTTGAGTCTCTTCACTTTTCTAAATCACGAATTATTATAAGAGTAATACTACATTATCCAAATTTTAGTGTCCAAATTTGGTGTCCAAATGACGTAGCAATACTGTTATCCATTTATTTAAATCATACAAATTTAATACAATTTAAATGAATGGAATACAAATGATGCCACATCATTTGAGCACCAGATTTGAATACCAAATTTAGGTAAAGTAGCATTATTGTTATTATAATATTTTTTAAAAAATTATTCATAATATATATTTTTTTTAGAAAAAAACCAGAAAAAACAATACTAAAGAGAATTCAATATGAGGTTCAAATTCAATGGGTTGAAGATTTTTTTTTTTTTTTTTTTTTCTAGGTTGAAGTTTTAGATATACAAAATGTTAGAATATTCATGAAATTAAAATTATATAATGAAACATTTATAAATTATTGTATTCATTTTCTATATATATTTAATTCTAATATATGTTAACGCTCATGGTTCTAAAATTTAAGTTTTATTAAAATTTTGTCATGAAAATTTGAAATTTGTTAAAAATATTTTCCATTGTTATGAAAAAAAAAAATTGTCATCAGAAAAATAACTTACTTAATTGGGCTCCTTGCGATGAAGTTATATCATTAATATATATATATATATAATCTGAAAATAATTATATATACTTATAAAAATACAGTATTTTTAGTTTGTTATAATAATAAATATATCAGGACGAAGAACGTTGATCACGGATTATGGAGAAGTTTTGATAAGTGTACACTTTGAGTCAAAGTATGTAAATCTAGTGGTCCATATTCTTTGTCATGATATATTTATTATCAGGTCGAATTAATAATATAAAATACGTACAAAAGTAATATGTAATGAGAATTTAGAATAGGAGATGGAGGGCGGCGCGTGTCACACCCTTTTGACACGTAAAAAAGTGAAATGTTGAATTGCTGCGATTAAAATAATACAAACATGTGTTTTGCGGCTCATGAGTCATCTCTCTCTTTTTCTTCTTTGTTGCCAAAATTCAACATTTATCATTACCTTGAAACTATCACATCTGGTCATCTAATAATTGCTATAGAAATTTCAAGATCTTTACCTTGAAACTTTTATAAGCTTCCCACTGATTTAAAATAAATAATAATATACGAGTTTGGTCTAAGGTGACGAAAGGTAATACTATCCTCTTATTTAATTATGGCATGTGATTAATATTGTGCAATTTGGTCACGTGATTGTTATTGGGGCAGGACACAAGTGCACAAGTTGTAGTCTTTTGGGGCAAGCTTGGCGACCAAGGCGAGGCTCGTGGGTTGGCAATTTTTAGTCATTAATTTGCAGCCTTGCATGTAGAGGTGGGTACCAACCCATCAACCCAACCCGACTAGATTGGATTGGGTTGCTTTTAAGATTTGGTTGGATTGGGTTAATAAAATATAACTCAATCCAACCTGATAATTCAACATAAATAATAAAAAATAAATTAAATAATTTTGTTTATTATGAAATCTTATTTTTATAAATATTTAAAATTTTTACTCATACACCATTTATAATATTATAAATGATAAATATAAATACATAATTTTAAATATTTTTATACTATAAATATATAATACATTTATTAAAAATATGTAATTATATTGTGTTTCATCTTTTGTATTAATTGACACATCCTTAATTATACTTTAAAATGCTTTTTTTTTTTTTTTCTTTTAGGATTTGATAAAGAATTTTGTAGAAAAAAGTCTAATAATTGTATATAAATTCAAACTATTATGTTTAGGGGTGGGCGTTTAATGGATCAATTCACTCGAAAAGTGAACCGATAATATCCGGTTTTTGAAAAAGTGAACCGATCCGATAAAATTGAAAAGTATGAACCGATTCGAAACTGATTGAACCGATTCGGTTCGGTTCGGTTCGGTTTTTTCTGTTTTGGGCCTATTGGTCTTCAATTTTTAAAATATGTCATGGTTAGAAAATTTGCAAAAACACAAAAATTTCATTGAAATGAGACATATCAGACAATACAAGATCCACACATAAACTGTTAGTAACCTGACTCAAAGCATACTGAACAAAACAAATTCGAGTTAGAGTATACTAAGTAAGATCAAGAGCCACCAAATTAACAGCCTTGATAACAAATGAAATACAACGATATTATTATAATCTTCTTAAAAGTTGGGTTGCGACAGCTTTAAAAGCTTAAATTTATATTTTTCATTAATCTTGAGACCCCATCTTACAATATAATATTCATTTTTTATAATAAAACATATGCCCAGGGCGGTGGCACCTACTTAGGGTCGTATTGGGTATGGGTGTAGCTAGAGAATTTATATAAATTGGACTATATAATTTCTCATTTTAATTTTTAATGTAGGGATTTTTGATTATATACACCGGTTCTCGGTTCGGTTCACCGGTTTGAACTCTTGAACCGGAATATCCGGTTTTTTTTAAAAACGAATTGAACCGAACTGGTTAACAATGAAAAACAAAAAAAAAATCGATTGGACCAGTTCAGTTCACCGGTTCGGTTCGGTTCACTGGTTTTTTGCCCATCCCTAATTATGTTGATTGAAATAAATAATAGATTATCCAACCACGAGATAATCGACGAAATGATTATAATTGTAAAATTGATGAGAGGCTGAGATGGAAACTTTCCAACTTGGATAAATTGTTATGTATTTTTTTTTAATTATGTAACAGATATTTAAACAATTTGTACTATATGTTGTGATTTGATTTTGATGCTTTTAGGAAATCTAAACTCTATGTGATATGATATTAAGGTGAAAATATCATTTTAAATTTGACTTTTGATATAACAAAATTTGAATTCAAATATATTTTTTCTATTGGGCTTAAAAAGCTCAACTCGATCAACCCAACCCAACCAAACCCGACAAATATTTTGGGTTGGTTGAAAATTTATGTTGGGTTGGATTGGGTTGAAAATTTTTCAACCTAACCCAACTCAATCCGAAAACGCTCACCCCAATGGAGTTTGACCGTTTCAACGATCTCCAATGGAGGTCGTTTCAACGACCTCCAATGGAGTTTGACCGTTTCGACGACCTCCATTGGAAGTCATTTTGACCTCTAATGGAGGTTTGGTCGACCTCCAATGGAAGTCGTCGAAATGGTCGAATTCCATTGGAGGTCCTCCAATGGTGGTCTATTAAATTTCTATTGATGGAGGTGAGGTCATCTCCATCAATGGAGAGTTTTTGAAAAAACAAATCAAAGAAAAAAGAGGATAGAAAAAAGAATAAATGTAAAAATGGGGGTATTTTTGTCCATCATCATACTTTGGTGCCATTTAAACTTGAATTATTAACTTGGTGACAATCATGTTAGATTGTAGCTCGTATTCTCAAGTGAACCCAATATAAACCAAACAAGACTCAACTGATGTGAAACTTCTTGGAGACGCGAGGAACGTTTAGAAGTTGGAGTTGGTGTTTGAGGGAGGTTTGAAGACCAAAAAGAACCGAAGACACGAAGACTAAAGAGTTGCGCTATGCCTAGCGCTGTCCTTGCACATCGGTTTAGGGAGTGGTTTCCATCAATGAAGAAACCGTTGTGCCTTTCGCTGTGCATTGTATAGCGGTCCAATGCCAAAGATCCACGTTGTGAGAAACACTGTTCTGCAAACAGCGGTTTGGTGGAGATTTGTGCGAAATAGGAAATCTTTAGCGGAAAAGGAAGTTATTTCTTTTTGAGAAATTCTTGTGCTTGAAGGAAAAATGATTTCTCTTTACAAGAAGACTTGTGTATAAAAGAAAATAGTATTTATGTGAAACAAGAAAGTTTTGTACGTGTAGGAGATGGATTTCTTTATAGGTTTAAACTCTCTGTAACTAGTATAAATAGAATATTTTAACTAGGTTATTTGTGTGGAGTAAAAGTACACCTTTTAACTATGTTTTTTTTTTCTTTCTCTTTTTTCCGGCTCATCATAAGTACTATATTTTTATTGCTATCAAGTATCTATATATGCATCATGAACTACGCATATTAACACAATTCTAATAATCTTTGATTCATAAAGTTATCTAGAAATCACACATTTTGGTTTGAAATTGTAGGAAAAAAAATAAAACGTACCCTTGGTGAATTGGATTTCAATGTATATTTATAACTTAAAAAATAAAGAAGAAGAAAATATGAATCCAATCTGGGTACTTAAACAATATAGAAAGAACATAATAGTATAATACACACCTTAATAGCTAATTAATCCCATGAAATAATTAATTAATTAAAGAGAAAATGCGAAGCACACAAGCAGGCAGGCTCGCACCGAACATGTGAAGAGTGGTTTATAAGCATGTAACATACCACGATTTTTTATTAATGAAAACGTGTATCTTGAGAGCACTACAGTCTACACAACATGCAAATGCAATCTCTTAAATGCATGATTTCACCACCATTAATTCACTTTATAAGTTTGCTATATATATTGACATTAAATTTGAAAAGAATACATATTGTAAGTGAGGATGCTATCTATGAATACTTGCATAATCATGTGTTACACATGCATATTCCCTAATTTTACTTACTAATTTTCTTTTTATACACAATTGATAATAAATTTAACACTCAATAGATCTCATTCAGTCATTCTCTTCACTAGAAGGCTAGATATATTTTTATGGATTGTGTTAATGCGTGTCATTAAGACATACATTAACAAGTAATATGTAACATTGTTTTGGGAGTCTATGCAATTTTGTTTTGTAAAAAGACGCAACACTATATATTGTTTGTTAACATTATGTATGCATCAGACTATGTTAACACGGTTAACACGGATTGATTCTTTTTTTGAAATTATATGCATGACAACATGAGGTTGCTACCCACGAGGTATTGTCCACTTTAGCCCATTGAATCTTATAATTTTGTCTTAATTAAATGGTCGTCATGGGATTAAGGTTAGATTTTACTTATTTATACTGTAGATTACTCTTGAATCCAACCTAGCTATGTGGAAAAAATCTCTAACAACACAATGCAAATCGAACTTATACAAAGATAATAATTTTTTATTTAAAAAAAAAAAAAAAAAACAATTGAATTCTAATAATTTGTTAATTATACTTGAAATGTATGTGATTATTGGCCTCACATCACCTACACTAAGAGGCCGGTTGTGTGTTCGAGTGTGTCCCATATCCCAAATCCCAAATTATGGTAATGTTTCAAAATTTAAAAAAAAAAAATGTATGTGATTGTTGTGGGCCGCACGTGTTAAGGTAAGTACTCCATGCATGTGGAAGAAGAATAGGCTTGGAATGGATGGATGGATATGTGGTTTCGTATAAGCTGTGCTTGTGTTGTGTCGGGCGGTTGACCTAATCAAATGACAGTTTGAAGTTTGATCTACCAAAGAACATGGAATCGCATGATCACCACCAAAACACCCAGCAAAAACTATTAAAAGATGTGGTAACTGATCAAACATATATAGAGATTAATTGTAATAATATAAGCAGGAATTGCAAGGAAAACGTGAGAAAACTTGAAATAGAAAAAAATGAAGCATCACGAGCCCTGCACATGCACTTGTACATATGGACTGAGCCAGAGTAGGCATGAAATAAGTGGTTAAAATTGCTTCTATTAATTCAAGATCAAGATTCAAGAATGAAATACTATTGCTATTTGAATTGCTAGCTTCTTGTAATGTTTGTGGCCAATAATTCAGTTTACAGCTCTCACCCTAACTCATGCATGTTCTATGCCTCTTCTTGCTCTCATTTTTTCCCATTAAGGAACTCTTGTAAATTAATCGACTTTGAACATTTAAAAACAAGTCAATAAGTTTCTAGTAAACTATGTTTTAAGCAGGCTGCAGCCACCTAGAATGTATGCTTTGTTAATTAGTGTAATATTAAATGGTTTCACAAAAAAAAATAACAAAAATAAAATCATAAAATTGAAGTAGTTAATTAACAAAACATCTGCTCTACTCTTTTTATTTATTTCTTTGTAGGTTATTCTTCTTCTTCTCAATAATCTCTGATTATGGCACTGCAGATCAATCTTTCCATGAAAATTATTGTTTTGTAATTGTATTAGAAAATTGGGTTATCCTACTGTACAAAACCAGTAATGTAATGGTGGTTAATATTCATTAGATCTTACCACCGTCTAATGTGGTTTGGTGGTAAAAGCGTTGATTCAGACTGTCAATATCTTATGGTTTGAGTTGCCGGTAAGTGATCTATCAAAAACAAAATATTAATTAGATCTTAATCCAATAATTAAAAATTAAAATTAAGAAAATTAAAATATATGAAACAAAGTTACAATTTATAAGACTTTCTATCAACTACCTTGTATAGTTTTTTTTTTTTTTTGGGGGACATATAGTTACTCTTCATGTATATTAGTCAAGGGTTATGATAGAATAGCTATAAGGTAATTAATTTTTCATTTGCTTGAAATTTAACGATGGAGAAAAGTCAATATTTTAATCATTTTAAGAAATTTTTTTGAAAAGATATCTTCTCTTATAAGTTATAACTAGATACATGCATACTTATAGTTATCATAGCAGCAAAATCCATTAGCCCAAACCCTAAAAGATTATATTTATCATATAATCTGAAGATTTACTAGCTTTGTTATTACACTGAAACAATATAATTAATCAAATGACTTTTAAACTCATTTAATTATACAGATTAGACATATTCCCCATTAGCCCAATCTTATCGGATCCACATTGGCTATATAGAAAGGGCTTATAGGGTGGAGCAATTAAAACAAAAGTCTATTGGCTCATAGGCTCATAGCAATTTGAACTAGGCCTATGAGAGCCCATTTCTATTGGAATGAATTTTAGAATCATATCTGTTTAATTCTGTGATACTTCGTACATGCGTCCAATCCATCCAATATATTTCCTTGCAAATGACATAACTTTACATAATACTATATATACAGAAATTCTATTATCAGTTCGAACTGACAAAAGTTATATCAGTTCCTTGTATGTGGGTTACTAGATTTAAATACTTTGACTTGGCTGTATGCACTTGTCAGTCAAAGTATTTAAATCCAGTGACCCACATACAAGGAATTGATATAACTTTTGTCAGTTTGAACTGATAATAGAAAGACTGTATATATATACACACATATATATATATATACAGTCTTTCTATTATCAGTTCGAACTGACAAAAGTTATATCAATTCCTTGTATGTGGGCCACTGGATTTAAATACTTTGACTGACAAGTGCATACAGCCAAGTCAAAGTATTTAAATCCAGCGGCCCACATGCAAGGAACTGATATAACTTTTGTCAGTTCGAACTGATAATAGAATTTCTGTATATATATATATATATATATATATATATACCACCTACGGTGTGACGACCCCTAAAACTTTATTATACTTAACTAGCTTCGTTTACAACTATGTACATTTATAATTTTACAAACATTTACAGTAAAATCTCTTTAAATTAATACTCAATAAATTAATAACTTCTATAATATAGTTTTTTTTTTTTCCGATTTGGGTTAATGGGATAAATTAATACTCGACTAATTAAAAACTCTATTAATTAATAAATTTTGAACGGTCCAACATTATTAATTTATAGAGGTTTTAATGTAGTAAGAATGAAAACCGTTGAACTTCTTTTTTTCTTTTTCCTTTTTTGTCAAACTAGCTACTTTTACGACCCAAAAATGATTTAAGCAATGCTTTAGCCAATCCACCAAATAAATTTTCACTCCATTTTAATATTTTGTTATTAATGACAATTTTATTCATAATTAAAACTATGTATTAAACAAGATAAAAAGTTTTAGAAACACTTGTACACTAATCTTTATAATACATAATATCTTACCTCATATTCATCTCTTTTAACATTTTGGATTGAGGATTACCTTCCGTGTGTGGAGAGGTTTCTGCTGGATGATTATCCAGTTTTGTGAGTTTGTTTCTGTGTTGAATAAATTCCTTTCTTTCAATTTTTTTTTTTCATAAATCCAAAACTTAATGAATCTCCTCATTTATTTCTTTCAGCATATTTTCAATGACAAAAATACCCTTTTGTCTGTCATGATTAACGGTAAAGAAGATCGATGTCAAATAATTTTAAAGTTGTTTTTGAGCGTAAAAAGTAAATCTCACATAGATTTGGTGTTTGGGTGTTATTTGCTCTTATATTTATATATACAAATAGAACACTACAGGGTAACTCATTTATCCAACATGAAGAGGTAAAACAAAACATCAATGGTTGTTTTCTGTTGACAAAATATAATGGCACTCTGCTTTAAAAAAACTACTAGATCAATATCTGTTTTATTTTATTTTTTTAAATAAAAAAAACTTCAATAATGTGTCCTAGGCTTATCAAACTCTCATATTCTGCAGGCCAACTCTGTTGCTGGAGGAGACTTGGGTAGATTTGTGTTGCATCCCGCTTTCCAAATTTGGGGTAAAACTCACTAGTGCCATTATAATTCTCATTAACATCTATGCTACTTTTTTTATATTATAAATTTCATGCTTAACTTTCAACAAAAAGGGTTCAAGATGATTGAAAAATTGTTTATTGCATTATTGAACGCGTTGATGATGCTCTTATGATTCTTCTTTGTTGTTTAAAAGGAAATGATTTGCCTTCTTTGGTGACTTAAGATCAAGAGAATTTGTGTAAGATTTCCATTTTGACTTGCCCTCTTAAAAAAATCTTAACTTTTATGACTAGATCTGCTTTCTTAGCTTAACTGCTTACATCCTTAAAGGATCTTGATGGTCTCTAAATTTTTCATCAACTTTATATATTTACTTGCATCATTTTTGTGGGTTTTTAACCAGATTTTCATTTCCTTGACTTAACATAGCTGATACCTGAACCGAAAAGTTAAGGAAAGGCTTCTTTGCCAGATTTTCTATTCCTAGTTGGGCATGTCTTCTTTGCCTTAGTTTCGTCAAGGAAAGGCTTTATCAGGCCTTCATTTGCTTGTTCTAAAGGGATTGGATGGGGGTTTTATGCCAAGTTTTTATTTGCTGAAAAGGTTATTAAAGAACAATTATAGACACTGATTATGCACCGTGATGGTTTTGCATGCTTAGGTGGGTTACTATGGTTTAGATTTCCTTTAGCTTACTATGTATCTACACCTTTATTAGGGTGTTAGGAATGAGATATTCCACTTTTGAGTGCCTTCAACTTTGAAAACACGAAACAAAACTCAACCTCCAAGAAGCATTAAGAAACAAAACTCAGTCTTCTTTTGAGACATTAGCTCATCTGATGGCATATATGTCACTCAGGTGAAATAAAACATATTTTTGGAAATAAGTGTTGCTTGTATTGCTTATTATGAGCATCAACTCTCGAAACCTGTTTGTGATGTAGACTATTATGTGGCTGCAATCACTTCTTTATTTTATTTTGTTTTTCTGATCTTCCATTGACTTTTCCCAGTTGTTTATGCTCATTTGACTTAATGCAGTGATAATGGATATTGTTGGACTTACCGTAGGTATTTTAGATTTAATAAGGGTGCCAATAGCTAGACGCCTAGACAGTTTTATTATATGAAAAATGTAGAGCGAATTCTAGAGACACTTCATGTCATTATGGAAGATCTAAATGCTCAAGAGTCAGATATCAAAATTGAAATAACCGGGACAATGGTAAACCCAAGAAAGAAGCTGAAAAATGAGGTTCAGTTATGGCTTAAGAATGTGGAGAAGTTAACAAATGAAGTGAGTAGCGTAGAAAATGAAATTATTGAGAAAGGAAAATGTATGAAATGCTGTTTTCCTAATTGTTTTTCACGTTATAAATTAGGCAAGCGTCTTGTACAATTTGCTAAAGAAGTGAATGAGCTAAAGATGAGAGGGGTATTTCCACAAGGAGTATTTGTTAATATGTTACTCGATACAGGAAAGATTATGCCAACAACCAATTTGATTTGTAAAATAACCCCAAATCCCAATGAAGGTTTTGGATGAGGTATGGGAATGTCTCATGGATGTCAACATCAAATGACAGTTTGAAGTTTGATCTACCAAAGAACATGGAATCGCATCACCAATTCACCACCAAAACACCCAACAAAAACTTTTAAAAGATGTGGTAACTGAGAAATTAATAGTAATAATATAAGCAGGAATTGCATGGAAAACGTGAGAAAACTTGAAATAGAAAAAAAAAAAAAGAAGCATCACGAGTCATGCACATGCACTTGTATATATATGGACTGAGCGAGAGTAGGCATGAAATTGGTGATTCAACGATATTGAAATACTCTCCAACACTATTGCTATTTGCTAGCTTCTTGTAATGTTTGTGGCTACCAATATTCAGTTTACAGCTCTAATATTAAATGGTTTCACAAATTAAAATATCAAAATAAAATCATAAAATTGAAGTAGTTAAACAAAACATCGATTTGCTATACTCTTTTATTTATTTCTTTGAAGGTTATTGATCTTCTTCTTCTCAATAATCTCTGATTATGGCACAGCAGATGATCAATCTCTCCATGAAATTTATTGTTTCGTAATTGTATTAATAGAAAATTGGGTTATCCTACTATACAAAACCAATAATGTGGCGGTTGATATTTATTAGATTTTACTACTGCTTAATGTGGTTTGGTGGTAAAAACGTTGATTTAGACTGTCAATGTTTCATGTTCGAATCACCGCCACCGGAAGTGGTCTATCAAATATCAATTAGATCTTAATCCAATAATTAAAAATTAAAAGTAAAATTTATGAAACAAAGTTATAAGACTTTCTATCAACTACCTTGTATAGTTTTTTTTTTTTTTTTTTGGATATATAGTTGCTCTTCAAGTATATTAGTAAAGGGTTATAATAGTATAGCTATAAGATAATTAATTTTTTCATTGGCTTGAATGGTGGAGAAAACTCAATATTTTAATAATTTTAAGAAAAACAAATGTGAAAGTATATCGTGAACTCTATTATAGTTATCATTAAAGCAAAATCCATTAGCCCAAACCCTAAAAGATTATATTTATCATATAATTTGAAGATTTGCTAGCAATGTTATTACACCAAAACAATATAGTTAATGAATATTTATATGAATAATTTTTTTTTTTTTTTCAATTTTCAATTTTTAAAGCATTTGATTTCTATGAAAATTTAGATTAATTACTATTGACTATTAAACTAACTCATTTAATTACACAGATTAGACATATTTCCCATTGGCTCTGGTGGTGTACATATCTTATTAGGACCCCGATCAACATTGGCGTTATAGAAAGGGCTTATAGAGACAAAAGTCTATTGGTTTATAGGCTCATCGAGGCCTATGAAAGCCCATTTCTATTGGAATGAGCACCAGCCCACAAAAAAAAAAAAAATTAGGACCATATCTGATTGATTCTGTGATACATGCGTCCAATCGATCCAATATATTTCCTTGGAAATGACATAACTTTCATAATATATATATACAGATTTTCTATTATCAGTTCGTCCTGACAATAAATATATCAGGACGAAGAATGTAGACCACTAGATTTACATACTTTGACTCAAAGTGTATGCACTTGTCAAAACTTCTCCATAATCTGTGGTCCACATTCTTCGTCCTGATATATTTATTGTCAGGACGAACTGATAATAGAAATACTGTATATATATATATATATATATATATATATATATATAAATGTTCAAGTCAGTATGCACTGATGTAAATATATGAGGATATTATATATGAGCCACTAATTTTACATGTTTTGACTGAAGTGTGTATGCACTTGTCAAAACTAGTAGCACACATTCAAATCCTCATGAAGTTATATCAGTGCGCACTAACCAAATCGGGACCGTATATATATATATGCAGAAATGTTCAAGTCAGTGCATATTGATATAATTTCATCAGTGTGTTGGATGTGGACCATTAGATTTACATATTTTGACTCAAAGTGTATTCACTTGTCAAAACTTCTTTATAATCAGTGGTCCACATGCATTGGTACTGATGTAGTTATATTAGTGCGCACTAATGTGAATGAGACCGTATATATATAGTCTTTCTATTGTTAGTTCGAACTAATACCTTACATGTGGGTCATTGGATTTAAAAGATGCTTTGACAAGTGCATACAGCCAAGTTAAAGCATTTAAATCTAATGACCCACATGCAGAGACGGAGCCAGAATTATTTTCCAGAGGAAGCACCGTGAAATAATAGGTTAGATCGACATATATCTTAGAAGTTGTGTTAAACAAAACATTAAATAAAAATATTGTTGTGTATATTTTAAAACATTAATTTTTTATTAATTATTTAAAATGAATAATAATTTTTTATTGAGATAAATTATCTTAATTTGTGCATTTATGAAAAACATTTAAAATGATCTCCTTTTTTTTTTTTTTTTTTTTTTTTTTTTTGAAATATTACATAAATTCGGTGTTTTTTTTTTAAGAGATGGGGATGACTCGAACTCACGACCTCATAGCGTAAGTGTAAGGGATATACCACCAGGCCAAACTCAATTGTTTTGTCCATTTAAAATGATCCTTGAATAGAGAAAATATAATAAAAATAAGAAAAATGCTAGATATTTCAACTCATATCTCAACTTGTAACTTAGACAATTTAATTCATAAAAATATGACGAGTGAAATAAATCATAATTAATATGTACATATCCATTTGTCAATCGACACACAACTAGTTGGGGATATCTAACATTACTCTAAAAATAATATAGACTAAAATTTTTAGCTATTAATTCAAAATTCAATAATATTGTTTAAGAGTTAGAAAATAAATTGAAATCTAAACTGTACCTCTAATATTTTTCTAATATCCAAAAACTATTCTAATAGTATATTTAGGATCAAATATATTCTCTACATGATTAAGAGAAAATTATTAACATTGTAATTTATAAAAGGATTAGAAAATTTAAATAAGAAATAAGGGTAAAAACATAAAAATTCTAAAACTTAGGGGAAAATTTTATAAAATTGAAAAACTTCAGGGGTATATTTGTTTTGTTTTGTTTTGTTTGTTGGGGGGGGGGGGGGGGGGGGGGGGTGGCCTGGTCAGTGGCCTCCCCTCATTATAATGGGGTTCCGTCCCTGCTCACATGCAAGGAACTGATATATTTTATATCAGTTCAAAATGACAATAGAAAAACTATATATATATATAGTGCCCTTATTTTAATTTCGGTAAGGACCACCATAAAATCACATTGATTTGAATTTTTGTGTGGATGATAAGTTCATTGAAATCTATCTATGAATAAAATTTGAAATTTTTTTCAACTACTGAACTATTTATCCCGATTATTTCAAATATGAAGGCATCGGAAAAATGAGCGAAATATAGCAAACTTAAGAAAAAAAAATTTTAATTTCGGTAAGGACCACCATAAAATCACATCGATTTGAATGAATTTTGATTTGAATTTTTGTGTGGATGATAAGTACATTGAAATCTACCTATGAATAAAATTTGAAATTTTTTTCAACTACTAGAACTATTTATCCCGATTATTTCAAATATGAAGGCATCAAAAAAATGAGCGAAATATAGAAAACTTAAGAAAAAAAGTTTTAGTACTTGAAAAATTTTCAAATTGTAATTATTGGTAGATTTCGATGAACTTATCATCCACAAAAAAATTCAAATTAAAATTCATTCCAATCGATATGATTTTATTGTGGTCTTTACCGACATTAAAATAAGAGATCCCTTATGAGAGACTCATTATATATATATATATATATATATATATATATATATATATATATATGTATGTATGTATGTATCAAATAAGGTATACCTTACTTTAATTTTTTCAAGTACCAAAATTATTTATCCCAATTTTTTTTAAATATAAAAACATAGAAAAAATGAGATAAATATAGAAAAATTCAAAAAAATAGTTATAGTACTTGAAAAATTCTTAAATTTTATTTATAGGTAGATTTCAATGAACTTATCATGATAATTACTTATTCATATTAAAATTCAGATAATTACTTATCATGATAATGAACTTATTCAGATCAAATTCATAAAAATCGATGTGATTTCATCAAGGTCATTACCTAAATTAAAGTAAAGTATATATCACTTGATAATTACTCTTTCTCTCTCTCTCTCTATACATATATATATATACCATTTACGGTGCAACGAATCCTAAAACATTATTATTATGCTGAATGAGCGTTATTTACCACTAAACCACATCGGTTGTAACTTTACATAGTATAGTACTATTTAGTTAGAACAATGTTGAACTTTTCTTTTGCTTTTTCCTTTTTGAAATAGTAATTTTTTTTAATTTTTTTTTGTTAGCTACTTTTCAGACGCAAAATTGATTTAAGTTGTGTGTGTTAGCTACTTTTGAGACCCAAAATTGATTTAAGTAGTAATTTGAAGAATCCACCAAATATCTTTTCACTCCTTTTTCATAGTGTGTCAAACTAGCTACTTTTGAGACCCAAAATTGATTTAAGTAGTACTTTGCATAATCCACCAAATATCTTTTCACTCTATTTTCATATTTTATTATTAATGACAATTTTATTTATAATTAAAACAATTAAACAAGATAAAAAGCTTTGGTGAATTTTTAGTATGGTTTTTGTAAGGGTCAAAAGCGCGTTTTTTAATGTTAAAAGCTGTTTTTTTTAGTTTTTTTGGCAAATTTCAAAAGGAGCTCTTTTAATCTTTAAAAAGCTATTTTATGTCTATTGGAAGAAGCTCAGACCAAGAAGCATTTTTTGAGCATTTTTTTTTTTTTTTCTTATAATAAAAATGCAATGTCAATTGAATTTTAAATATTCCACCATATACCCTTCCATTACAAAACCCTATTTTATTTGAATACTTATCGGACATTATTTTTGTCTCCTCATCTTCATTGTCATTCAAACATTGAAGTTTTCATCTTTTACCTATAAGTTCAAATTATCACTTTTAATTTTTTTTTGATAATCATAAACACAATAATATATATGCTTTTTTTTTAATAATGCTTCTTATGTTTATTGTTTATTGTTATGAAGTTTATATATTTTGTTGATTTGTTATGTATCTGTGATTTATTTTTTTTAACTCATTTACTTGTGATTTTTTTAAAAAAATTCATGTACCTTTTTTTTTTTTTTTTTTTTTTTTTTAATCTCTTGCATCTGTAAAAAAATAAAAAAAATAAATACATGTACCTATGCTTTTTTAAATATATATATATATATATATATATATATATATATATATATATATATATATAAACTCATGTACCTATGATTTTTTTTAAAACTCATATATCATTGATTTTTTTACCTGTGTTTTTTTTTTTTTTAAAAAAAATCACATGTATCTGTGATTTTTTTTTTAAACTGGAATACCTATGATTTTTTTTAAACTCATGTATCAGTGATTTTTTTTTTTTTTTTTTTTTAATTTATATAAGTTGTTGTTGCTTTTAATTATCTATAGATATCTAGTTGATTTTTTAATTTATTTGAATATCAAAGAAATTCTTCTATAATTAATTTGCCTAATCTTTTTTATTTTCTAGGAATCATAATTTACAAATATTTTAGTTATGCACTTATTTATAATTTATCTCAACCAAAAGCTCCTTTGAAGATACATTGTCAAACAATCTACTGATTTAAAACACTTTTTTAATTGAATACCAAACAAGATATATGTATTTTTGTTAAAAGCTCTACCGTAAAAAGTTCTACTCTAGAAGCATTACTTGAAAAGCCATAACAAACACTAATTTAGAAACACTTATACACAAATCCTTAGAATACTATATCTTACCACATATTCCTCCTCTATCCATAACTCCATGAATCTCCTCGTTTATTTCTTTCAGCATATTTCCAATGACGAAAATACCCTTCCGTTTGTTATGTTTGACTAACTTTATTACCGGCAGGAGAGATCAATATCAATTAATTTCAAGGTTGTTTACGAATGTAAAAAGACAAATCTCACATTGTTTTGGTATTATTTGCTATTTTGCTCTTATATTTATATACAAATAGAACACTGCAGGATGATACATTTTTCCAAGAAGAAGAAGTAACCCAAAACATCAAAGGTTGTTTTCTGTTGACTAAATATAATGGCACTCTGATTTAAAAAACTACTAGATCAATATCTGTTTTATTTTTTTGCAATAATAAAAACTTCAGTAATGTGTCATAGGCTTATCAAACTCTCATATTCTACAGGCCAACTCTGTTGCTGGAGGAGACTTGGGTAGATCTGCGTTGTATCCAGCTTTCCAAATTTGAGGTAATTCTCATTAACATCTGTGCTACTTTATTTATATTATAAATTTCGTGCTAGTTTTCAACAAGCTGGGTTGATGATGATTGAGAAATTGTTTATTGCATTATTGAACGTGCTGATGATGCTCATATGAATCTTCTTTGTTCTTTGTTAAGTGATTTTTTTGTTTAAAAGGAAATGATTTGCCTTATTTGGTGACTTAAGATCAAGAGAATTTGTGTAAGATTTCCAGTTTGACTTGCCCTCTTAAAAAAATCTTAACTTTTATGACTAGATGTGCTTTCTTAGCTTAACTGCTTACATCCTTAAAGGGTCTTGCTTGGTCCAACATTTTCATCCACTTTACATATTTACTTGCATATGGGTAGAAACATAGCCATTTTTTGTGGGTTTTTAACCAGGTTTTCATTTCCTTGACTTAACATAGCTGATACCTGAACCGAAAATTTGAAACAATTATAAATGGTTTTGTGTGTCTCTACAGCAACAACTATCTATTAATCAAATCGATTATCCACTATCCATTAAAGGGTCTTGCTTGGTCCATGTTTTTCATCTGCTTACTTTTTGCATATGGGTTGAGCATAGCTATTTTTGTGGTTTTTTTAAACCAGATTTTCAATTGCCATTGACATCGTCTTCATTGCCTTAGTTTGGTCAAGGAAAGGCTTTATCAGGCCTTCATTTACTTGTCCTAAAGGGATTGGATGGGGGTTTTATGCCAAGTTTTCATTTGCTGAAAAAGTTATTAAACAGATATTGTCAAAAAAAAGAAAAAGTTATTAAAGAACAATTCTAGACACTGATTATGTGCCGTGATGGTTTTCCACGCTTAGGTGGGTTACTATGGTTTAGATTTCCCTAAGCTTACTAGGTATCTACACCTTTATTAGGGTGTTAGGAATGAGATATTCCACTTATGAGTGCCTTCAACGTGGAAAACACGAAACAAAACTCAACCTTTAAGAAGCATTAAGAAACGAAACCCAGTCTTCTTTTGACACATTAGCTCATCTGATGGCATATATGTCTCTCAGGTGAAATAAAACATATTTTTGGAAATAAGTGTTGCTTGTATTGCTTATTATGAGCATCAACTCTCGAAACCTGTTTGTAATGTAGACTATTATGTGGCTGCAATCACTTCTTTATTTTATTTTTATTTTTCTGATCTTTCATTGACTTTTCCTTGATGTTTATGCTCAATTGATTTAATGCAGTAATCATGGATATTGTTGGACTTACCGTAGGTATTTTAGATTTAATAAGGGTGCCACTAGCAAGACGGTTTTATTATATGAAAAATGTAGAGCGACTTCTAGAGACGCTTCATGTCCTTATGGAAGATCTGAATGCTCAAGAGTCTGACATCAAAATTGAAATGACCGGGACAATGGTAAACCCAAGAAAGAAGTTGAGAAATGAGGTTCAGTTATGGCTTAAGAATGTGGATAAGTTAACAAATGAAGTGAGTAGCATAGAAAATGAAATTATTGAGAAAGGAAAATGCATGAAATGCTGTTTTCCTAATTGTTTTTCACGTTATAAATTAGGCAAGCATCTTGCACAATTTGTTAAAGAAGTGAATGAGCTAAAGATGAAAGGGGTATTTCCACATGGAGTATTTGTTAATATGTTACTCGATACAGGAAAGATTATGCCAACAACCAATTTGATTTGTAAAATAACTCCAATGAAGGTTTTGGATGAGGTATGGGAATGTCTCATGGATGTCAATATCAACAGGATAGGTGTGTATGGTATGGGTGGTGTTGGGAAGACAACCACCATGATGCATATGTACAATCTTCTCAATGAATCACAACTTTTTGAAAATGTCATTTGGGTAACGGCATCAAAGACCTATAATCTGGAGCAATTGCAGACTGACGTAGCAAAATCTGTCGATTTGGACCTGTCAGATGAACCAAATTTGATTAGGAGATCAACCATGTTGTATAAGCATTTTTTGGGAAAGAAGACTTTTTTGCTCATTTTGGATGATTTATGGTATAATTTTGCCTTAGATGAAGTGGGGATCCCTCAACCAAATAAAGAAAATGGTTGTAAATTGGTAATCATTACACGGCTCATGGATGTTTGTCGAGGCATGGAGACACACAGGGAAATCAAAGTCGATGTCCTTTCTAAGGAGGAGGCCTGGGAATTGTTTGTTGATAAAGCAGGAAAAGAAGCAATTTCTTCTCCTGAAATAGAACCTATAGCGAAAATGATTTCTGAGGAATGTGGTCGTTTGCCTCTTGCAATCATCACTGTGGGACGTGCCATGAGGAAAACAGACAATGTTAGAGTTTGGAAGAATGCATTGGAAGAATTGAAGACCTCACGAGCAGAAATTGAAGGCATGGATGAATATGTCTTTGGGCGCTTAATATTTAGCTATAGTCACTTAAGGAATGATAAGGTCCGAACGTGTTTTTTGTACTGTTCACTCTATCCTAATAATCACAAGATTGAGGTTGAGGAGTTAATTGAGTACTGGATGGCGGAAGGGTTAATAGATGAAGTGGGAGATAGAGAGAATGAGGTCAACAAGGGGCATGCAATGTTAGAGGAACTTAAAGATGCTTGCTTACTAGAGAGTGCTGGAGCAAGATGGGTGAAAATGCATGATTTAGTGAGGGATATGGCAATCAGAATCACAAGAGAGAGTCCTCGGTTCATGGTAAAAGCTGGTCTTGGATTGAAAATGCTGCCAAGGGAATGGATCGAAGGTTTTGAAAAGGTGTCTTTCATGGAAAACCACATCGAGATTCTACCTGATTATCCCAATTGCACAAACTTATCAACCTTGCTCTTGCAATGGAACCACCCTCTCAGTAGCATTCCTGACTCATTCTTTATCAACATGCATGAACTTAGAGTACTTGACCTATCAGGTACTAAAATCAAGTCACTTCCTGATTCGATTTCCTGCTTAAAGAGCCTCCGTTCACTTCTATTATGCTTTTGTGATCTTAAAGTACTACCTTCCTTGGCAACACTCAAGGAGCTCAGGGTGATAGACCTTTCACATACCTTGATTAAAGAGTTGCCACATGATATTAAAAGCTTGGTAAATCTCAGGCGCCTTGATCTCTCTTACACAGAAAAATTAAAAAGGTTTCCTACTGGGGCAATCTCAAAGCTGTCCCGTTTAGAAAACCTATCAGTGTTTAAAAGCAGATGGAGATGGTCCTTGGGTTCTCAAGACACAAGCCAGGGAACAAAATTTGAAGAAATCACTAGCTTGCCACAACTAGCTAATCTAGGCCTTTCTTTTGAGGATCCATGCAGCTTCAATATCTATGTGAGGTCCAGACATTGGCAAATGCTTAGAAGCTACCATATTGGTATAGGATTTCTATCTAGCTTTTCACCTATTTCGAGAGATACTTGTAGTGTAGAAATTCAAGGATGTAACCTCAGTGCAAATGATAACTTCATAGAGCTTCCCAACAACACTCAGCAATTGGCATTACAGGGTTGTCATGATATTGATATTCTATCAAACATGTCAGCTCTATCAAACTTGACCAATTTAAAAGAATGCTATGTCTCCAGTTGCGATGGTTTGGAGCACATCACATTGGCAGAGGAGGATTCTTTTCCAAGCCTTGATAAATTGATATTACGGAAGCTGCCCAATTTAAGGTCTATTTGTGATGGAACTGTGGTTGCTGGTGTCTTTTCAAGCTTAAGAACCTTGCATGTTCACAGTTGTAATAACGTTATAAACTTATTTTCATTTGGTATGATAAAGTGCCTAGAAAACCTTGAAGAGATCGAGGTTTGGAATTCCCGTTTGATAGAGGAGATAATTGAAGGAGAGGAAGTGGGTGGTGTCTTTCCTGTTATAACAATTCCAAGGCTACGGCGCATGTACTTCTCTGCTTTGCCAGAGTTGAAATGCATTTCTAAGAGTTCATTTATTTGTAACTCACTGGTATCAATTGATGTATGGGATTGTGGGAAGCTGGAAAAACTGCCTTTCTCAGCAGCCAATAAGCCATCCTCCCTCAAGCACATTACAGGAAGCAAACAGTGGTGGGATCGCTTGGATTGGGACGAGTCTAGTGCCAAAACTTGTCTACAGCCTTTCTTCAAGGAAGATAATTAAAAAGCAACTTGGAACTCCAGGGTTTGATCTTAAGTGGGGAAGATGGATAATCTTACAATGCTGAAACCGTTGCTTGATTTATGGCTTCTTTGTCACAGCATTGAATCTCTCCAAATTTAAACTCACAACTTCTGCATCCAAAATATGCAGTGGATCTCACAAGGTGTCCAATGGTCAGCTTGACAAGTATGCGACAAGTATTTGTGGCTTCAAATGACTACTTGAGATGTAAGTCATACAGTGTTGTAAATCACCTGAAACAGTATGACTTGATGTACTTCTGAGGTTGAATTTGAGTCCTTACTAAGGACTACTGCATATCAAGATCAATGTCTCAGTGCCTTCCGTTTTTACCGCTCATTAGAGGTGGGCAGACAAGGTGGAAGTGTGGGGATGCTCAGCTATTTTTTCCATGAAGAATGCAAGTATTTGAAATTGGTTTCCCCATCCTTAGTGGCTGTGCCTCTAGAGTCTGGCTTTTTTATTGACAGTTGAGACATGAGCTTGGTTTGCATAGGAAGCCTGCATGCAGAATTTCAGATTCAAATGTGATCTCCTCCTGCTACCAGTGAGTTTCAATGTTAAAGGAGGTTACTGGCAACATTAGAGACCACTTAAACCATTTTAGTTGCCTGGAAGGTCAGTTTTTTTCACTTTTTCTTGATATCATTTGTAGAGTATATGCTTTCATGAATAAAACAAGGTCAGTTTCAATTGTTGTGTTCTCATTTTTTTTTTTTTCACCTTTCCTGATTGAATATTAAAATCAGTTTTATCAATAAACTGGATTGCAGTGTATACTTGTAGATTTAGTTTTTGACAAATTTGTTTGTTTTTACTGCACAACTAGCATATTGTCTGTCTTGGTTCATAAACCACGAGTTTTCATTATGAAATTTATCAAACTTTTTAAGCTTTTGCTTATGTGCATACATGAACTTCAGTAGAAAGACTACCAAAATTGAATCTTCTTAGAGGAAATATATTCCAATGTTTCCCAGACATTTTCCACTACTTGATTTTGAAAGGGCAGTGAGAGCTTGGTAAAAGCCTTTAATCATTCCAAATGCAACCTAACTATTAATCTATTATATCACGTGGTTAAATGTTAAACGAGCAATTGAAGTATTTTTACCATATTTCAATTATTAATAAATAAATAATTACCATATTTTGGCCGAGGTAAAACATGATAAGGAAGTTTTGAAGAGACATAAAGAAATGCTCTGTTGAATGCACATGTGAATTAAAACTGGAAGTTATATTGATCAAGGATTTCGTATATACAAATTTATTAAGAATTAATCGGATTGAAGCTATAGCGTTATCGTTTGCTAGAATCGAAATATCTACGAAATCGGGATCACAATTTGTATCAATTAAATAAATTGTTGGAATTCCCAAAGCGATACATTCTCAAAGAGCCGTATATTCTTTTTGCTGATCATACAATATCAGGTACCCCCGTCATATATTGAATCCCATCCGGATACATTTGGAAGCATGATAATTGTCTCTTTAAGATAGCTGCATCATAGTTGAAAAGTTGCATAGTTTTCATGAAGACTAGACACCTAAGGAAGGTTTTGATTATGATATGTTTTTACTGCACAACTATCGTATTTCATTATGAAATTTTATCAAAAAGTTTGAATTTACTTTTTTGTGCATTTGCTTATATGCATAGATGAACTTCAGCAGAAAGACTGCCAAATTGAATCTTCTTAGAGGAAATATGTTCCAATGTTTCCCAGACATTTTCCGCTACTTGATTTCGAAAGGGCAGTGAGAGCTTGGTATAGAGAAAGAACAAACATGTAAAGCAGCAGCTTTTTATAAAATTAATATTGTCATCACAAAGCCTTTCATTCCAAATGCAAATCTAACCTTCAAATCTCAAGAAAAGTTGTTTTTATGACAGTCCTTTAACGTTTCAATGCCCCAAATTATTCCATGAATTTAAAATCATTTAACAAACGGCTCCTTAGTACATCTCCAATCTTGCAAGTGCTATTTATACGCCGTTCCACATCACCTGGGTTGCTAAAGTAATTGAATCGTACAACTGGGTTAATCCTGACAGAGTGAACCTGCGGAGAATGTCCCAAACCTTATAACCTGGCTACAGCATGAACAGGGTCCCAATCGGTCTTGATGTGATCACGAGTGATCTCATTGAGTGAGCGGCAGCCACTTAATGCCATGGTTAGCTCAAACTCATCATGAAGCATTTGAAGTGCTTTTCTCACACCAGCTTCACCTTCAGCAGCCAGTGAATATATTACTGGCCTTCCAATCTGAAATTGATACGGGGGGAATAAATGAGTTAATATTTGCTAACCATATGCCTTAAATCTTGGTGACAAATTCTATATGGAGAATGACCATAAGACAACAACTTAATCTGTATACTTCTATTAAGTTTTAGTTGAAGCAATGCCTGAGAGAGAGAGATGGAGAATGACCGAATGACCATAAGACAACAACTTAATCTGTATACTTCTATTAAGTTTTAGTTGAAGCAATGCCTAATTTTCACATTCACTTATTTCCGAGAGAGAGAGAGAGAGAGAGAGAGAGAGAGAGAGAGAGAGAACTAAGTTTTAGTTGAAGCAATGCCTAATTTTCACATTCACTTATTTCCGAGAGAGAGTTAGTTCTAGTAGAAGCAATGCCTATTTCAAGAATTAACTAAGTTTTAGTTGAAGCAATGCCTAGAGAGAGAGAGAGAGAGAGAGAACTAAGTTTTAGTTGAAGCAATGCCTAATTTTCACATTCACTTATTTCTGAGAGAGAGTTAGTTCTAGTTGAAGCAATGCCTATTTGAAGAATCAACTAAGTTTTAGTTGAAGCAATGCCTATTTCAAGAATTAACCCTTATAATAATTACTTTTTATGGAAAAAAGTTACTTAGTGTCTTACAATAACCCTTCCAAATGTCAAAATAAAAATACAAGACCATCAACAAAGTCAATATGAGATAATATGGAATCAAAAGGTTTAAATAAACTAGAACACATTCACACAATCTCAATATAAATCTAGAACTAGTTCCACAAAACACAACCCAATTACCCACACGCTTTAAGAGAAGTAAACAACACCCACCATTTGTTTGACCACACGTACCGAGTTGTCTTCGGTGGTGTTTCAAACGAACACTAATCAAATCTAATCGTATCTAATCAAATCCAATCCACTGTTGCTTGTACTTTGTTCATCAACAAAGTCAATATGAGATAATATGGAACTAAAAAGTTAAAATAAACTAGAACATATTCACACAATCTCAATATAAATCTAGAACTAATTCCACGAAACACAACCCTATTACCCACACGCTTTAAGAGAAAGTAAACAACACCCACTATTTGTTTGACCACAATTGAACCAACCCCCCTGGAATGACTTCCATCTCATTCTATATGGTAATTTTGCAAACATATACTTACAAATATTCCAGATGCTCCTAGAGCAAGTGCCTTGAAAACATCTGTTCCACGCCGTACACCACCATCAAGAAAAACAGGAACTCGGCCTTGTGCGGCTTTGACAACCTGTAGGTTTCAATAGTCATTAAATGCAAAAACACAGGATTCAATTTGAAGACGTTCCAGTAATGATCCAAAATGAAATGGAACTATTTTAAACATCGAAAACCTTACATTTCCAGAGTATCTTGTATAGATTATTCTCTAAACAATGTCATTAACCAATGAACTAACAAAGTCTAGAGAACAGGGATACTAGAGATAATGACTAGGAAAAAGTGGCAAAAGCAGTTCAGGCAACTGATGATAAGAGAGCAGCAGATATAACAAGTTCAGGGCATTTATATGATAGTTAATGATTTGGAAAAGTATACAAAAAGGTAAAAATGAACAACATAAGAATTACAACCTTAGTATGGTAAGATTAGGTCCATCATCTTTATGAAGAATTAAGTGAAATTGAAAAACTAGAAAATTTTTGGGAAGTTAAGATGATTACAATACCACGCAATGATGCGACATGCAAACAAATGTACCTCTTCCAAAGCCATAATAGTTGCAGGAACATAATCTAGTTGGCGGGCTCCATGATTGGATACAATGATTCCTGCAGCTCCATTTTGTATGGCCAACCTTGCTGCATTATCATCGTAAAAAAGTTGAATCTCATGATAAAGTGTTAAGAAGTCCATTAAAAAGAGAAATAAAGTACAAATATTATTTCTTCGGGCCATAGTTCGCTTACTATCCTCAGCAGTAAGAACACCCTTCAACAGGATTGGCAATGAGGTGATTGTTTGAAGCCACTTCACATCCTGCAAAAATGCCATGGTTTATTGAATACCATAGTGACATCTACCAAAATATTTCTATGGTACATTTCAAAAATCTAAAAGTCTAAACATCTTACTTTCCAGTTAAGCGACTGGTCAATTTGGTCAGCAATATAGGAAGACAGTCCGGAGTCATTGCTCTACAACGTCAACCCGCAAGAATTGTGAAACAAAAAGTGCCATCCATGGTAACCAAAATACTAAAATCATTTTGCTAGGTCACTCACCCGGTCTATCTTGCCAAGATCCAAGCCCTCAAAGTTTTTCAAAGTCATAAATGGAGGCAAACTAAATCTGAGACGAAATCCATGGAAAAATTAACTATCTTCATGAAACACAAAATTAATTTCATGTTCTTTGTTGTCACTTTCACTTTTTTTTTTAGAGTGCTTAAATGATATTGCTTGGCCTTTTTCTAACAGTTTAAGTATTTAAGTCTAGTGGTTAATGATATCTTTCTTTGTTCAATAAATGCAGGATGAAGTTGAATTATTAGAGCATCTCCAATGCAAATATACATTTTTGAGTTTCTAAATAGTGTCACATCAGCATTTCAATTCATGATAGGCCCACTTTTGAAAATTTATTAGAGAAATGTATATTCACATCTCCAATGCAATTATCTAAAATCAAATATGCATTTATTTTATGACCAATCATAATAAAACAATTATTACACTCTTTCTCCTTTTTCATTTTACAATTAAATGAGCTCTAAAATTATTGGTGGAAAAAGTTAGAAATCCTAGTTAGCATTTCTAGGACTCAACTCCATATTCTGTATCCTATGTGGCAATCAATTTTCTCCAAATGCATATTTACATTAGAGATGCTCTAATGAAGAATTTCCTTGTTAGGTTATACTCTTTCGAAATTTAGATGACTTAACTAGATCTTTCTAGACAACCTTTTTCTCATTTCATAATGCTTTGAAACTATATTCACCTATTCTTGATGACTGCTTCTCGACGACCAAGTCTTGGAGTATCCACAGTAAGGGCGATTGCCTTGAAACCAGCTCTTTCAGCTCTTCTTACGAGTTGTACAACCACATTCCTGTCTTTAAATACCTGAATTTAACATAGAAAAATTGTTCATCATTTAAATGAAACGAATTGGTATGAATAGCTCAAATGGATCTCATAATTCAGTATTTAAAAATTGTTTGCACCCATGAAAGATTTAAATTATGAACTAATAAAGGCAATTAGCACCTAAGGACTCCATGAATAGATATAGGTTCACTCTGCTGGGAAAACAGAGAACTTGCTTTTATTTCTAAATAAATATGGCATTCATTGTGAAGTTTTAAGAAATCAACAATTTTTTATAGCAGTAATCAGATAGAATTCTTTATGTGGTCAATTTTGGCAATTTTCACTAGAATTAATGTTAACAGTTTATCTTTGCAAAGTTGGTAGGATTACTTGTTCCAGAGTCATTCAAGCATCCCCCACGTGCTTCAGAAAGTATTGAAATGAGATCCATGAATAATTAATTACGAGTAGCAAAATCTAAGTAACATGTGATTACAAAATCTAACCCTTAATGTTTTAAATTTTGAAACCAGAAAATTATATCACAATACAGGTCAACATCAGAAAGTGAAAAATGATCTCTAAAACTCACATAGAGCTGGAAGAAGCGAATGCCGGGTCCTGTTGATGCAACCTCCTCAACACTGGAAGTGGCTAAAGTGGATAGTGTCTGAAACAACAAATCATGCATAAATTGAATAAAGAAAAAAATTATAATTATAATGACAACTGACAAGCCATAGAACATAACAGTCCCCTATTGATTTGCATTTAAAATCCACACTAGGAACACAAATGTAAAATACAAGTTAAAACAAAGTGATGAGAAGCAAACCATTATTGTGCCAGCTGCTGATGCTGCTCTTGCTACCGCATACTCTCCTGCATAAAATTCGCCATTATGTTAAGATATAAAATGTCTTTATATCAATCATAATTATAGAAGAGTTCATGGGCTGGGAAAACAATTGATTTTCCTATCAATTGGTGTTACTTTGGAACAGTATTCCATTTGATCATTTTCAATAATGTAAAATGTTCAGGTGATTTCTTCAAATTGCAGTACCTAGACTTGGGAATTTCTAATTGTTCAAAAATAATGTCAAAATTAGATACTACACATTATTCTTAGAAAGCATTTGGAAGCAACAAAATATTTAATTTCTCCTGAAAATAGATATTACATATTTCTGCATGAACTATTAATCTATTACAATCCCTTACAAGACAATGCCACATTGAACTTGTTCCATATTTTCAGTAAATTTGTTTAGCTTCGAGTTCAATATCATCATAAGTATCACATAATCTGTATCTTTTCGATGAATGTACAACCCTATAAATGCATATTTGCAGCCAACCTATGCACATGGACGTATACATGAATTAACTCATTGTATCCACTCACTCCGAATATTATCAATTCAAAGAATACCATGTGCAGAGAAGAAGTTCACGAAGCAGGAGTGTATACCTTCTGGATGTGCCATTTTCTGCATTGATGTTGGAGCAATCATGATGGGCATTGAAATCTTGAATCCCAAGACAGTAGTGGTCGTGTCAATTTTGCTTACATCAATAAGAATGCGCGGTCGGAACCTATTTTTGTTAAAAAAAAAATAATAAAAAATGAAGATGAGACAAATTAAAGATAGAACAAGCTTTAATTAGAGGTTGAATTGCTATAAATGGAAGAACTTACAGAATTCTAGAGAAGGCATTCCGGTTTTCCTTAAGAGTCCATTGGTCCTCTGCACCTGATGCGAAGTAGTCATAAATCATCTTGGACAATTTCTCCTTAGCAATGGCCTCATACTCAGTCACATTAGTTATCTCCATCTTCCCAATTGATTGTTTCAAGCTATCTTTGAATATTCTGAATGAAATTTTTCAGAAATAGTGAATTGGGATTACAGCAATTTCATGTGATGTGCTTCTCATATCCTTAGAATCAAAAGCAAAACATACAAGGCATGTGGATGGAACTATAAAGAATATATGTATAACAAAACAACAATACAATCTAAAACCCTCAAAACCAGAGTCACTACTAGAATTATAATTGAATTGCATGAAATAGATTTCTGGGTAGAACCCAAAAAATAAACTTCCATATTATTGATTAATAGAGAGTAACATACACAAATGAACATTATTCAATCACTTGCAGTGGAAGGCAAAGAATATGAAACCACAAAGTGAGATTAGCAAATTTTATATAACTCCATATTTCAATATACAGTATGAAGATCGCAAATCACAGATGACAATTGACTAAAAAAAAAACCGATCTTGATACCAGCAAGCTCTAGTATATGAGATCTTACCAACCGGAAGAAGGAAGGCCGCCACCACCTATCTGTAGTTCTGTGAAGACGTGAAGTGTGAAGACACCACCCTCCTTTTATACTCATTTTATATTTCATTAAAATATACATTAAAAGTAGTTGCCAATTTGCCATACTCACCTTACTCAAATCAAATTTGAGTACTACAGACACAGGTCTCACTCAAACTTTGAAATTCTGTCACTTCCCTGACTTTCCTCCCTCGTCTATTTTTTGTTTTATTTACTTCTTTTTCACACCATGTAATTTTATTTCTGATTGACTTTAGTTAACATTTTAATCGTAAATCATGAATTAAGTTTGTTTTCTCACGTTAATATTTTTTATTAGTGCATGCGTTTTAAACAAAATAGACGTATGAAAATTGAAATTAAAATTTTAAACGAATATTCTGTTAATTTTTTTTAAGCTAATATATTCTAACCCCTTTTCTAATTTACCTTAATGAAAATTATCTCTTTAATCACAAGAAGTATCTCTGTAATCCAATTCAATCTATTACAATCCAAATTGAATAACTTTATAATCAACACTATATAATAAGATGTGAGCATGAGAAGAGTGTGGTATGTCTAGTGCAATGTACATGTCCAATCGTATTTATGTTAAGTGATATAAAATTGTATGCGTTTAGCTACCATAAAATATGATGTGATAAAAAGAAATTTTTTTTTTTAAATATTCTGGAATAAAATGAGCGCGTGGGGGATGAACATTTGTATGCGCCTTGAGTGTGGTAAGGGAGTGCTTTCGTTCCTCGAGTGAAGTTCACGCGCCGTCGTTTCTTCCTGTTTTCTCTCTGTTTCTTTCCTGTTTCTGCTTGTTTTCTCCTTTATTTTCCGTTTGGGTATGGAATCTTCAAGTATGGGTTTTGTGTTTTCTGCTCAACAACCTCTGAACAACGACACGAAGTTTGAATCTGGCAATGGTCTGGATACTATGGTGAATATGGATACTGAAAAGGGGTTGGATACCAGTAGTTCGGCGAAGCGTGCTAGGGCAGAGCATGGTATACTAGGTCGTAATGATGTTGGTATGGATCTAAGAAGAAAAGAAGTTATGGGGAGCTTCAAATCCAAACTTCTGAGCATGTCTACGCCTAGCTCCTGGGCTGGATTTGGCACTGTCAAAGAAAAAGTGAAAATCGATCCTGATGATATTGTCATATCTGAAGGCCCAAAGGGACCGATGATGAAACTCTCCTCTAAACTGAAGGAACAACTCCATAAACCGTGGAGTAATGCTTTAATTTTGAAAAATATGGGTCGCTCACACACATTGAACTTTATGATCTCCAAACTTAGTTTGAAATGGTCTCTAATAGGACATTGGCAGCTGACTGATCTTGGAGAGGGTTATTTTGTGGCGAGATTTCAGATGAAAGAAGATCTGGACCATGTGATTACCAATGGACCTTGGGTGATTGCTAACCAGTATTTGGCAGTGCAGAGATGGAAGCCGAATTTTGTGCCAGGTGAAGATTCCATTCAATGTATGCCGATATGGGTGAGGCTGTCCAAATTACCAATGGATTGGATGGACTCAGACCTGTTATGGAGTATTGGTGGTATGCTGGGAAGAATGTGTAAAGTGGACCCTATAACTGAAAATCAAACCCGTGGTAGGTTTGCTCGAATCTGTGTGGAAATTGATATATCTAAGCCTCTTTTAGGATCTCTTAACATAGAAGATAGATCTATTAAGGTTGAGTATGAGAGTCTTGGACTTATTTGCTTCAAATGCGGAAGATATGGGCATAGTAAAGAGAATTGTAAAGAGGGTGTGGTAGAACCTATTGTTGAAGAAGTAGTTTCTAAGGATACCAATGAAGGCAGTACTAATAAGGTAGAATCGCCTTATGTCCCATGGCTCTTAGTTTCCTATGGCAAACAGGGAAACAGAAACTTTTATAGAAAAAATGGCAAAATGGGGTATGGGAATGTTAGTACCAATGATAGAAATGATAGAATGGGATATGGTAAATTTGGTGGTAGTAACTTTACTAGGAAGAAGGTTGGTGAGCAGTTTGTTGCTAGGATGGGAAAGAACAATCAAGTGAATTATGGGAATAAGGAGAAGACGGCTGAGGTTAGAGAAAGTGGTTCCAGGTTTGATGTCCTTCTGGAAGAATTGGATGAGACAATGAGTGAGGTTAATGGCCATATCAAGAATAAAGATACTGGAGACACAATTCAAAAGGGTAAAAATGTGCTAACAGAAATCACCAACCAGACCTGTGAGAAGGGTGAGAAATGGAGCAAGGTCTCTTCTCAAGCTAGTAAAAAGAGCATCAGGAAAAAGGATTATATGGGTGGTTGTGTTAGCACTCCTAGTAAGATGAGCAGCAAGCAAGGTATTGTTGGTAGTACTATAGGAAATAGTGGTTGCAATAGTAAAACACCAGCCCAAAATTTAGTGTATCAGGCTAGAGAGACTGATGTAGTTGACAGTGGTAGTGAGCTACGGCATCTCCACAAAGAGGTTGCTGATTTTGAAGATAAGTTGCGTCTAAGTAAGATGACTGATGACACAATCTTCAACAATGCTGAATTGTCTAAGGAAAACAAATTTGATGTGGTTGCTTCTGATTTGGAAGAGGCCATGGTAGTCATTTCTGAATAGAGGTCCTTTTCTTTTCTCCATGATTTGTGTGTGGAACGTGAGAGGGGCGGGTAAACAAATGTTCACTAAGAACATTGCTAATCTTCGTAGCTTGTATCACTTTGATATCTTAGCAATCTTTGAACCTAGAATTAGTGGAACCAAGGCTTCGCGTGTGATCCAAAATCTTGGCTTTTCCAACAGCTATGTTGTGGAAACGGAGGGTTTTTCTGGGGGCATTTGGCTCCTCTGGAATGTTGATAAGGTTAAGTTGCACGTTATTGCTCATTCTCGACATAGTATCACTGCTTTGGTGGAGGATCATAGTAACCTTTGGATCCTTACTGTTGTGTACGCAAACCCGTGTGTTACCACTAGGAGGCTGCTATGAAATTATCTTGATTCCATTAGAAAATGTTCTAGTTTACCTTGGATTTTTGCGGGTGACTTTAATGAGATCACCAATATTTCTAAAAAGAGAGGAGGTAGAGGTAACTATGCTAACAGTGGTTTTACGGACTGGATTGATCGTAATGAGCTTGTTGATTTGGGTTTTATTGGTCCGAAGTTTACATGGATGACGAAGAGAGGTATTGGAGAGGATATTTGGGAAAGGCTTGATAGAGCAGTATGCTCCATGAATTGGAGACTTCACTTTGCTGAGAGTTTTGTTCGACATCTCCCTAGAGTTTTTTCGGATCATTGCCCTTTGCTTATACAACTTTACAGCAATCATATCCCAAATACTAATCGTAAACCATTCCGTCTTGAAGCAATGTGGTTGAAACATCAGAATTTTGAGAAGATTGTCGCCAAGAACTGGAACTCTCAAGGTAATAGTCCTGCTGAGAAAATGCAACATCTTACTGGGATTCTTACAAAATAGAACAAAGAGGAATTTGGCAATATATTCCACGATAAAAGAAGATTACTTGCGCATATCAATGGAGTTCAAAATGTTTGAGTGAAAAATTTTCTCACCATCTCTCATTGCTTGAGGAGACTCTTTTGAGAAATTATAAGGATATTCTTGAACAGGAAGAGATTTTTTGAAAGCAGAAATCTAGAAACTGCTGGCTCAAGGAGAGAGACAAAAATACAAGATTTTTTCATCTTTCTACAGTAATTAGAAGAAGAAGGAATAAGCTTGAAGGTCTGAAGAGAAGTGATGGAAGTTGGGTTAGGGAGATTGATGAAATGAAAAAAGAAGCTGTTGGTTACTTTCAAACTCTTTTTGAGGAAAAGCAATGCTCTGGCGAGTACCTAAAGCTGCCCCTACTGTTCCCCAAACTGAAGTCCAGTGAGCTTTCTACCTTATCTGATTCTATTAGTGAACAAGAGGTCCAGCAGAGCATATTCAATATTGGCGGCCTCAAGGCACCGGGCCCTGATGGATTTCCTGCCATTTTCTTCCAAAGGTATTGGAAGTACTGTAAACATGATCTTATTAAACTGGTGTCTGATTGTTTTGCTAATGGCTGTGTTCCTGTGGATATTAACCATACTCTAATAGCTCTCATACCGAAAATTCCTAACCCTATCTACATGAATCAATTTAGGCCTATTAGCCTATGCAATACTACTTACAAAATGTTGAGTAAAATTCTTGTGCAAAGGATTAGGTGTTTTCTTCCTGATATTGTGAGCCCTAATCAAGTTGCTTTTGTTCCTGGGAGGCATATTCAGGATAATATAGTTGTGGCTCAAGAAGTTCTTCACAAATTCAGGAATACTAAGGGGAAGTTAGGTTACATTGCTTGGAAGATAGACCTAGCCAAGGCATATGATAGGTTGCAATGGGGATTTATTAACCAAGTTTTAGAAGAGGTTGGCATTGTAGGGAAGATGAAAAACCTTATCATGAGTTGTGTTACTAGTGTGCAGTATAGAGTGATTGTCAATGGTGAACTTTCAGAGAGTTTTATTCCCAAATGCGGTATCTATCAAGGAGACCCTCTATCGCCTTACATCTTCGTCCTTTGCATGGAGAAACTTTCTCATATTATTAACCAAAAACTGGATAAGGGGGTTTGGAAGCCTGTAAAGGTGTCACGAGGAGGGCCTGGAATCTCTCATATATTCTTTGCGGATGATCTAATCCTTTTTGGGTAAGCCTCAGCTCTTCAAGCTCAAACTATGAGAGAATGCCTTGACACCTTTTGTGATATTTCTGGGTAGCAAGTAAGCTTTCTAAAATCTAGAATTTTTTGTTCTAGAAACATTAGTTGCAGAAATGCTAGAGTTTTTGCTGATGTTTGTGGATCCCCGATTACAATGAATTTAGGCAACTATCTAGGGGTCCCGTTGATACATGGCCGAATAACTAAGAGTACCTATAATGAAATTCTTGTTAAGTCTCAACAAAGGCTGGCATCTTGGAAGAGCGCCTCTCTCTCTTTCGCGGGAAGATGTACTCTCATTAAAACGGTTGCCTCAACCCTCCCGATCTATGCTATGCAGTCAGCAAAACTCCCTGCTGCGGTTTGTTCTAATCTTGACAGACTTCATCGTAATTTCCTTTGGGGTAACAATGAGGAGCAGAGGAAGATACATCTTGTGAAATGGGATGTTGTTTGTTTGCCAAAGAAAAAAGGAGGATTAGGTATCAAGAAAACTAAGCTAATGAATCAGGCGCTACTCGCAAAAGCTAGATGGAGATTGGCTCAAGATGATCATGGCTTATGGGTTAGAATGCTTCAAGACAAGTATCTCAAAGGTAGTTGCAATAAATTTGAGAATGTGATCTCTAGAAATTGCTCAAGCAATTGGAAAGGTTTCTCCGTTGGAGCTTCTCTTCTCTTGAAGGGTATTATTTGGAAAGTTGGTGATGGGTGCAGTATTGGTTTTTGGACTGATGTTTGGGTCCCTGATATTGGTAGACTCTTAAGTTTTGCTACCCTTCCCCTATCCAATGATCAGAGTAAGGAGAAAGTGAGTGATTTTCTGATTAATATGGATTGGAATGTGCAAAAACTATCATCTGTCTTGCCTCAACAGGTTGTTCTGCGTATCTTAAGTATCCATGCTGCCAGCATTCATAGTGGTTCTGATAGAGCCATTTGGGGCTTATCTAAGGGTGCTGAGTTCACGGTTAGAAGTGCCTAGGAAAGTCATTTTAATGATGATAATGTGCCTAGCTGGAGTTGGAACTTCATTTGGCAACTCAAGTTACCTCCCAGGGTTTTACATTTCCTATGGATTCTTCTTCATAATAAACTCCTCACGAATGTGCACAGAGCTAGTAGGGGCATCACTGTGGAGACTACTTGTGAGAGATGTAAAGAGGGATGTGAAGATAATGAACATGTTTTTAAAGGTTGTGCTAGTTCTTGTGGCATTTGGGAAGACATTTGCATGGGAGTTACTAAGACTAGCATGTTTGTGACTGATTGGAAGGATTGGCTATGTCAAAATCTGAGATGCAATGATTTGATCATGGGTAGATTTCCGAATTACTTAATTTTTGCTGTTGTTCTCTGGTTCATATGGAAATGGAGATGTGAAGTTGTGTTCAACCCCAGTTTTAAAATCCCCAATTGCCCTGGTAAGACCATTATGATATTTGTTGAAGATTGGTGGAAGGCCAATGTTGATATGGACAAAAAGGTTGAGCTGAAGACTTGCCTTCTTTCGTGGAGTCCTCCTGCCCAGGACTGGATAAAATTGAATGTGGATGGTAGTATGAATACTGATTCGGGTGCCATTGCTGCTGGTGGTGTCCTCAGAGATCATAAGAAGAATTGGTTGGGTGGTTTTGCTTTTAACAAGGGCATAGGCAGTGTTGTTGAGGCTGAGCTATGGAGTATTTTTGAAGGTTTGAAGCTTGCCTGGAAGGCAGGATATAGGAAGGTTATGGTGGAGTCTAACTCTCAAAATGCTGTTCTATTATTGACTAGTAACACCCCTTTGAATCATCCCCTCTTTAGTATTATTCAAGATTGCAAAGCTCTCATTGGTAATGAGTGGAGTTGTTTCATCCTCCACATTTACAGAGAATGCAACAGGGCTGCTGACTGCCTTGCTTGCCTTGGCCATTCTTTTATGATGGGTATCACTGTGTTTGAAGACCCTCCTCACCAGATTGCTGGAATTTTGGATGATGACTCCAAGGGTCTGTCCTTTGCTAGGCGTGTTTCTAGTTCCTAGTTGTTTTTTGTTGTCTCGGGCTGTTTAGCCCTCCTTCTTACCAAAAAAAAAATATATATGATGTGATATTAGTGGAAAGCAATCAGGCATATAGGATGTTGAGCACACTAAAGCAATTTTCAAGCATGAGAGCTGTTGGGCAACAATTGAGTTGAGACTGCTGCATATTTTGACTTGACAGGAAAAGTAGAGATACTACAATCCTGCCTGGTGTCTCATTTCTGCTTCTTTCCTGGCTGAGTTTGATCATCATCAGCTATGATCAGAAGGGCTAGTAACCAAAGAGAAGATCATGTGTGTTTTTCAGACACATCTTCTACTAAGAAATAGAAATATCCATAATTGAAGATATGCAAAAAGGTAGCATCAAAAAAATATATATTGTTGGTTTAGAGAAAGAATATACATGGAAAGCTGCAGCCATTTATAAAAGTAATATAGTCATTACAAAAACCTTGATCCTCCCAAATATAATCTACCCTTCGAATTTGATAATCACAGGAGTGAAGAAAAAAAATTAACCAAACAAAAAATCATAAGAGTTAAAAAAGTGACTTGTAACCGGTAACCGATTTCTTCTTCTTCATTGGAACACCTGAATTGACAACGACAAAATTCATTAACCCTAGAAACCAATTCAAATACCGATAATTACAGCTTCTAAAATAAAACACTTATAAACCCTAAAATACAGTAAATTCAATAAAAATGTACAATGAGAACTTCTAGCATGCCTAACAATATATATTTTTCTAGCATAATCCAAACTCTTGTACCATTTTGAGTTGAGCTATATCCCAAAAAATGTACAATGTGAACTTCTAAAACAAAGCTTGTGTGAATTATAAGGTCTTAAGTACGGATAACAACAGCATTCATATACTTTCAACACTTTATAACCTGGTTTTGACAGAAAAAGAACTTCATAGGGTGCTTGATCTTGAAGAACAAGTGTTGGCATCCTGTTAATATGAAAGAAAATAGCAAAAAAGGCTTGAGCTAAAGAGTAAGCCTAGTCTCTAGTCTCCACTAGATGTCAACGTTTTTCTCTAAACAACTTCATTCTGTTCATGAGTGTGAGTACAACTTTGACTCAAAATAGTACCATGCTGCTGGAAGTAATGTTGAGCACTAAAAATTCCTAACCACAACATTTTGGAAAAGACTTCATTTTAAGAGAAAATTGTAGCTCAACTTTATCTTTATAGTAATAAAATGCTTGTTGAACTTCCAACTTAGAATCAAATGGATTTTTATTTGGTTTAAATATCGAATGGGAATGGATCTACTGACAGCATAACCATAATTTAAATAGCAAATAGCTAAATGAAATTACGTATGCGGTCAGATAATCATGAAAAGTACCACCATATGATCTTAACATTTCCCTCCCAAACTACTAATGTATAAACTACAAATGTTGAATGAAATCACTTTCTTTAGCAGATATACAAGCAACCAACTTAAGCAAGAAAGCATTTTAAGATGAGTTATTCTAAAATGCTAAATTTATATTAAGTTGATTGTGGGCGACACCTTGAACTCACAAGGGCCTAATAGAATGATTTTAAACTCCAGTGGAAAGATGGAAAAAAAAATGTTAGGTTTTAGATTTGTGTTGGCTTGATTCCATCACAAAACGTTCTTTGTTTGTATTGCTTAGTTGCTTAGGTGATTCGTGATTAGATCAAGCTTCAAAGGAGAAAAACAACTTTGCATGTAAAGTTCGTCTTCAAGAGGAAAGGTGCTTCTTGAATGCTAATGTATTGAGATTCTTCTTCCTCTTACAAGGCGTAAGCTCACACACACACATTGCATATATTTGTGTCCCTGCATTGTTGCGCTAAATTGGTATAACACATTCACACACTTGTTAAAGTATACTCATGAATTAGACTTAATTTGACAAGCATTGTAAAATTGCATGTACTAGGACTATCTCTAGGAAATATTATACTAGTGTGTTCTTGTGTTTGTTTGTGTTTTATGGATATCGGTCTTGAATATGTTCTCATATTGTTCCTTATTGAGTTCCAAATGTTTCGATTACTCATTCATAGGTTTTCGAGTTCCGAGTTGGAAGTTACGAAACTTTTTGTGTCTTTATCGTGCATGGTCTTCATCCTTGTGTATCAAGTCAAATTCCAAGTCTTTGATAAAAGTTTATAAACGTCCATGTCCATGAAGGAGTTACGGTTCGTAATCCGAAAGCGGATTCGAATTCGGAGTTCGGAGGCCGGAGAACGGTCAAAGAACGCGAGAGGTGCACAAAGGGAGCGAAGGAGAAGAGAGGTGGCAAAGGGCCATACCACCCCCTCTCCTCTGGAGTGGCGTGGCCACCACAGGAAGGACACCTTCCCACCCCAGTGGAGGCCACGTGCCTCCACGGGAAGCTGAGGTGGAGTGGTGCCCTTGCTTGCCCGTTTTGCCTCACTAATACATCATTTCCCTTTCCTTTAAATTGAAAATTCTGCAGAAATTTTCATAATTTGTCCAATTTTGTTTGTCATATCTCTCACAATACAACATACATTTTCACCTATGTTTAATCTCTAGAATATTAGATCACAACCCCCCAAATCAGAACTTACATCTATATAAGCATCTAAAAAGAACAATATTTCATTCAGTGTGAGCACTAAGCAGTAAGCACATTCAAGAAACAAAGCCTCCACAAATGACATAAATGCTGAAGATCTTTACACAAAGATGAGATACATACCATATGATATAATAGAGCAAATGAAATAAAACAAACTGTCACAGAGCAAACGGAAACATCCATCAGCTTTCAAAGCATAAGTAGTGCTTGTCAGTAAGGAGGTCCATCGACCTCTTGAGTAGTCGAAGCATTTTAATAAACCAAATGAAAAATTCACAACATTTCACCTAATACTAGGTCTTTTTTCAATATCATAAACAAGTTTCCAATAGAAAACAAATTTAAGCTTGAGATCGATAATGAACATTACTAATTCCTTTTTTCAGTCAAATTAGGGTGCAGGTGGTGAGCCTTCCATGTAAAGTTAGAAGTTATTAATGGAAACAAATTCAACGGATACACAAATTTATGCAAATGAAAATAGAAATTCAAAACTCAAAGACAGAATATAGCAGAGAATAGAGTTACAGAGTATCTATCATACCAAGCCTGCCCTTGCCGTAGAAACGCATCACTTTTGGATCCCAGTTTCACGCAAGCCATCTTCTCACAATGCAAGTTGTGATGGATGTCAACAACTACTCAACTTCAAATAAGGAACTGAGTTAGATTAGAGTAGAACCCAGAAACTAAACAACAACCTCCTTAAATGCTCCAAAATCAAAACACATCACACAAAAACCCCTGTTGATTGATGTCCTTAAAACACCAGTTTCAAACCCAAATTGCTCAAGCCACTAGTTTTTGCTAACTGAAAGAAAACAAAATGCAATATAAACCCAGTTCAATATAAACCCCAAAAAACCCACTCCTAATGTTAAAACATATACCCACTTCAAAATCTTAGACAAAAACTCCCTAATTAGGTCAACTCCCCTATAAACAAAACAACTTCATTAGCATACTGTTCCTTTGCCGCCCCTAACCTCACCAAGAAGATTCTATAATTGAAACCTATATGGGTCACTCACAAGAGAGACAGACCAAAACCCACTAATAACCATTAAATAAAAACAACTAAGAGATAAATAATATATCTCTCTGTCTATATATCAATGAATTGATGCAATGATATGCAAAGCCAAAAGGGTAGGCAAAATGCTTGAAAAACTCAACATGGGTATTAATAGCAGCTCTGAAAACAACCCTCTACACATGCAGACATGTGGGGCCCTTTGGCTTAAAACACACTCATTGGCTTTCTTGAGCTTACAGCAGTTTTAATTTCATTTAAACAAAGCAAAGCATAGCAAATTGGGACTGAACAATAAAGAACAATGATAATGTGTTGAGCAAAAAAAGAGAGAGATTTAATTTCTTATTTTCATTGACAGTTATATATGAAACACAAATTACACGATGTCCTCTTGTATTTCTGTTACAGATTGAGATGTGAGAACATGCAGAAATCAAAAAGAAAGAACATTAACAGCTATGACACAATTACAGGGTGATTGATAGATGTTTTGTTTTCTAAACCAATATAACACAAGTGGAATTACAAATAACAAAAACTCTAGAAGCAAAGAAACAAAGGAATATGGGTTCTTATCTTTACCCATCAGACAATTTTTTCTTGTGCTTTCCATGCCTAATTTCCTTCACCTTCTCAAGCTTCCCACTGTCATTATTCGGGTTGCTAACCGAACCCTCTTGAGCACTGCACATTTGAGACTTTAACTTGAACCCGAATTTCTTGGAGACACTATTCCAAGCGCTAGAACCCTTCACCCGACCCAACTTCTCTATCTCTTGCCTCATGCTTGAGCATTCCTTCTCGAGCTCAGAAACACGCAATCTCATATTATCCATTCCGACCTTAAGAACTTGATTCTCCCTCACAGCTGATGCCCAGCCTCCTCCCTCACTAGAGCCAACAAATCCACTTCTTAAAGGCCTTGATCCATCGAGATTATCAGAAACAAGAAAGCAGCTGGCAATGGATGTCCGAAGCTGAAGTTGCTCAAAGAACAAGACTTGGACTATAATCCTAAGAGGCAGCCTCTCATTTTGCGCAGCATGAGTGCAAGCTTCCAAGGATAGCTTTTGGCAATCCATCAGTCTGCATAGTTGCTCTCTATCAGACTCTGCCAACCACGGGTGTGACTGCAAGTTATACAACCACAAGAAAATCAATAGGCTTGCACACACAATGATAATATGTTTTATCCGAGTTCCCTTTTTTTTTTTTTTTTTTTTTTTTTCCTCTTTTTTGTTTATAAGTTTCCTATGATGATCAAACTAACCGTATCCTATATTGGTTTGGGGACATTAGAATGTTATAAAGCTTATACTGAGTGAAGCAACTTCAGATTGATTTGATTTCAGGTTATCATGTCACCTCAAATAACCATAACAGAACAGATTACACATAATTGAGGTTGAATGTACTACAATAAGCTTAATCAGCATGGGAAGTAATATACTTTAAGATTCAATGTGATATCTATTTGGTTTAATGCATGCGATAATGTGAGCTCTAGTTATAATCATATGCCAATTTGAACCAACATAAGTAACAAACAAATAATGCTATGAGCTATTTATTTTTGTGATTTAGATGTGAAAATAAAGAGGTTACTACCTTCAGATATATGTCAATTGCTCGATACAAACCATCGTCCAAGGGCCTGGCATATTCAGGAACAGCAGCAGCAAGAGCTTGAAACTTGGGGAGCTTCAAATTGACATCAGGGGCAACCTCTGCAAGGTACCCATCAATCAGCTTGGAAACCATTGTAATTGGTGTTAATGAAGGTGACCCCAATAACTGGCCATCATCAATTGAACACGGCGAAGCTCCGCCAGTAATCTGATCCATGGTAAGGAAGTGGTCCAGAATCCGCTGCACACAGTCAACATTGTAAAGTGTCTCCATGGAATAAGAGAAATTGGGCATCAACAGATCTTCAAGAGTAGCTTGATCGAGCTGCATCCCTATCCGCTTTTCTAAATTGGATATGCTTGAAGGGCTTGCTCGAATTATCATGGCAGTTCGAAGTAGGCCAAATAGGAACTTGGTTGGGACTAGACCCTTCTGCATTGGCAGTAACCGATCTATCTCTTCAAGTAGAAGTTTTTGGCCTTCTTCTGACGAAAGACCCCCCAAAGCCACAGGTGCCAGACGGGTGCTAGACTCAGTGCCACCTTGACGCCGGTTCAGCCCAGGTAGATACTTTTTCGCAAAAAAAGTAAGAGACCCAGCAATGATCTCCTGTCTGATACCACGAGATTCCATGACTGCAATTAACCTCTTATAGAGAGGCAAACTTAAATTTGATACATCCTCATACCACCAGTCTGCAGTCGAATTTTTTGGTCTAGCCCCTGTGCTTATCCCATTCCACAAGACGCTCCCACCAGGGCTCTGCATGGGTCCACCATGCTCCACTACAGGCCAACCAAATAGATTTGGGTCAGTAAATGTCTTTGTGGCTAGTGACTCAATACACCTCTTTACAATATTAAGTTCTTCTGCTTCCGAAAGTATATCATCAGCTGTCTGCAGCGATTTTATAGCATCTTTCCAATTTCGAAGCACTACTTGATTGAGAAAGGTTTCGGTTTGTACAATAAGATTCCCCTCTCCATATTCCTCTGTCATTTCAAGATGTTCAGCGGCACATCGAAGGTACACAACATTTGCAGCAGTAAGTTCAAGTTTCACCCCATAGCAGAACTTGGCCACAAGTTCGAACGTTTTGGCCCCACCAGGAATGTCTGGGAGATTTATGACACACTTTTCTTCTCCTTGTTCAGATGCCTCTGCAATTAGTCTTTCCATAACTCCACTTCTAGAGAGCAAGGGAAACTGCATCAAATGACAAAAAATGTGTAAGAGATAAACAATTTATGCAAATGGTCAACTCACCCACAAGAAAAACAAGAAGAAAATGTGGCAAAACGGCTCTATGCAATGCCAATGTTCTAGTCTCTAATTAATTAACAAGCAGGTACTAATAGTCCCGCTTATTGTAGTTTGGTCTGACTTGTCGATCACAAATCCAGAACAAACCCCATCCTGAATTCGATCAGCATGTCCTTGTCCAAGATAGGCAAGAGAGACATTCACTATCTCCAAAACTTTTTTTTTAACATGTAATAGTTATAAATGAGTTTAATACGAATGTAATAGGTATAAAGAAGGTTACATCAAACCGCATCTTCCCATACCCTGCTATGATTTGAATCCCTGAAAATCACCACCTCTAATATTCTAACTGAGAGCTCTGCTAGGCAAATCATCGGTTATTCTGCAAAATGACCTTTACTTGGCATGCATAATGATGGCAACTGAATATTTATTGAATCACTCTCAACTTATAACTTTTTGTAAATAGATCTGAGTTTAATTAGCTAAATATTTGATCATTTTCAGTTCGATATAGATATAAAAAGAAGAATATATGGAAGGTTAAGGGTCGTCTAAGCATAAAAGATTGTATTAATGATAATATATATCAAATTCACAATTTGATTCAAGTTATCCGCCTAAAAGCAGAGTTTGATGTAATGATGTCAATATAATTTCGATATGAAAGACCACAATTAGATTCAAATGGATTGTTATTTGGTTTAAATATCGAATAGGAATGGATCTACTGACGGTATAACCATAATTTAAATGGCAGATAGCTAAATCATATTACGTATGCGGTAAGATAATCATGAAGAATACCACCATATGATTTTAACATTTCCCTCCAAAACTACTAAAGTATAAACTACAAAAATTGAATGAAATCAATTTCTTTAGCAGAAATACAAGCAACCAACTTAAGCAAGAAAGCATTTTAAGATGAGTTATTCTAAAATGCTAAATTTATATTAAGTTGGCTCTGGACGACACCTCCAATAGAATGATTTTAAACTCCAGTGGAAAGGAGGATAAAAAAAAAACACTTGCTAAACTTCTTATTTTATATAGATAATTTGATGGGAAGTGGGAAACTTGCTAACCAAATTCACCACGGCCACTAAAGGTAGCTAGTAGGCAAATTAAAGACAGTAAATTCAGTGTACTGCTTTTAATGGAAATTGAAAGCTGAAAAGGAGCTACATACATTTTCCCAAATCAACAAAGCAAATGACTTTTAACATTTGTAAATTATCAAGTAGATATATTATATATACATGTTAGAAAAAGTTGACATAATCATTATATGATTATAAAGATGAACATTACCTTGTGAAGATGAAAGGACATCTCTCCAACTTCAACAACAATATCACTAGGAAGACCAGTTGTGCAGAACCTAGAATTATTACATGTACTTGAAATGTCATTATGCAGGTGAACAAAAAAGGTATAACACAAATAAACACACATAGGTACAACAAAATAAAGCATAAAGAAGGTCTATTATAGATCTCAGTTGGATGCAACAAATAACTGAATTTAAGTTCAGATGCATGTTAAAATGCGGACGTCAGCATTAGAAGTTTGCACACACAATATAGATAAACAAAAAGGCCATATGATATAATAATACTGTACGATAATTCAAGGGTTGTACAAGCACTCCACTTCTACCAAGCTGAACCCATTATAACATTTCTAGCCCACATTCAGGGTCATTGATCTAATGGGAATATATTATTTGCTTATTCAGTACGTCCTATAGCTAAATGAATATTAGGGCATAAAACGTCAATAATGAAGTTTGAAACTTATAAAATTGTCAAATTGACAGCCAAAGTTTGACAATGTATGTCAATTTGTAGATTGAGGATTCCCTCTTTCCTAATTGTTTCACCTATGTTTAATCTCTAGAATATTAGTATCACAACAACCCAAATCAGAAGTAACATCTATTTAAGCATCTAAAAAGATCAATATTTCATTCAGCGTGAGCACTGAGCACATTCAAGAAGCAATGCAAATGACATAAATGCTAAAGATCTTTACACAAAGATGAGACACATACCGTATGATATAATAGGGCTAATGAAATTAAACAAACTGTCACAGAAACGGAAACATCCATCAGCTTTCAAAGCATAAGTAGTGCTTGTCAGGAAGGAGGTCCATCGACCTCTTGAGTAGCCGAAGCATTTTAATAAACCAAACGAAAAATTCACAACATTTCACCTAATACTAGGTCTTTTTTCAATAGCATAAACAAGTTTCCAATAGAAAACAAATTTAAGCTTGAGATCGATAATGAACATTTCTAATTCCTTTTTTCAGGTGCAGGTGGTGAACCTTCCATGTAAAGTTAGAAGTTATTAATGGAAACAAATTCAACAGATACACAAATCTATGCAAATGAAAATAGAAATTCAAAACTCAAAGACAGAATATTGCAGAGAACAGAGTATCTATCATACCAAGCCTGCCCTTGCCGTAGAAACGCATCACTTTTGGATCCCAGTTTCACGCAAGCCATCTTCTCACACTGCAAGTTGTGATGGATGTCAACTGCTCAACTTCAAATAAGGAATTGAGTTAGATTAGAGTAGAACCCAGAAACTAAACAACAACCTTCTTATATGCTCCAAACCAAAACACATAACACAAAAACCCCAGTTGATTGATGTCCTAAAAACACCAGTTTCAAACCCAAATTCCTCAAGCTACTAAATGCAAAATAAACCCAGTTCAATATAAACCCTAAAAAACCACTCCAAATGTTAAAAGTTAAAACATATACCCACTTCAAAATCTCAGACAAAAAATCCCCTAATTAGGTCAACTCCCCTATAAACCAAACAACTTCGTTAGCTTACTGTTCCTTTGCTGCCCCTAACCTAACCAAGAATATTCTATAATTGAAACCTATATGGGTCACTCACAAGAGAGAGAGACCAAAACCCACTAATACACATTAAACAAAAACAACAATTAAGAGATAAATAATATATCTATCTATATATATATATATATATCAATGAATTGATGCAAAGATATGCAAAGCCAAAAGGGTAAGCAAAATGCTTGAAAAACTCAACATGGGTAGGGGTGAGCGTTTTGGGGTTGGGTTGGATTGATCGGGTTGGCCATTACAACAAAAAAATCAATTAAATACCAATTACATCACATATTAGTTAAAATATTAAATATTCCATCAAATATCAATACTAGTAATATTATCTTCACTTATAATTCAAGCACCACATATGCATCATAAACGTACTTTAATCCATAAAACACAAACAAAAAGTATGGAAAATAACATATAAATTCCAATTTCTTATCGAGCTTGGGAGATTATAATACATTTCTAAATCAACTAATTCAAGCAAATTGCAGTATATTTCACTTCCATGGATGATATAACCTTAAAGTATAATACATCAGGCATTTTCACTTCCATAGTTTTCATAAAATACATCAGCCATTCATTCATTTCCCGATCAGACACATTTCCATAGATGATAAACCTAAAATATACATAAATATATGCAAGAGAGAGGTTAGAACTGACATGTGGGAATTGGTAGTTAATAGACCCAGCAAGAAGAAGTCCATCAGCCCATGAATCCTTAAGCACTTGGAATTAGAAATGAGCAAGTTCTCTGCAAAATAGTTGCAAGTAACTTCAACAATGCATAAAACGAAACTTTAAACCTCAATAATGCCTAAAATCAAAAACCCATCATCAAATCGGTATACAATAGAAAAATTATATATATAGTACAAAGACAGAAAAACAAAGATAGAGAGACAAGAGATTTAATATATATATACATTTTTTTTTTTCAATAGTTTGAAAATCACACAAAATAACATAGATTGATCAAGTTTACAAAATTAGTACTGCTGAAACAAATCCAGTAAAATTTAAACAGGATAAAAAAAATAAAAGAAATCAGTAGCAGACTAGCAGCTCAGCAGCAAATCAGCAAAAGCAAACGCAAAAAGTTCACATTTGTCATGGTATAGGCAACGAAGATTGGCAACAAAATTAAAGCGACAATAAAAAAATATATATATCTACACTGAAGCTCTATTTCAAGAAGAGATTTGAAACAGAGAAACAAACTCAGCATTTTCACTTGATAATCCAAAATGGGATTTACAACATCCTAAAAAAAAAAAAAAAAATGAAAGCCCAAATTTGAAGATGAAGAATTTGGTGTTTCTTACTGTACATTCAATAAATTCATACCTAAAGAACAAAGAGCGTGGAAGAACACGGAAGAGCAGCGCCGGTCGTGGAGAATTGAAGAACGGCGCCGGCTTGGACAACTGTAAGAGAAGTGCGGCTGGTGGGAGAAATATGAAAAGAGTGATTACATTTAAGGGTTTGAAAAATGAGAAAAGAGTTTAACTGGAGAATTTTTTTATATTATTTTTTTAAATATATATGTCGGTTGGGGTTGCAGGTTGACATTGCAACTCAACCCGACCCGGTATAATTTCGGGTTGTATAATTTTGACCGGTTATACCTGATTTTTTTATAGTTAACCCAACCCAACTCGATGATTTCGGGTCGGGTCGGTTCCTAAGTGCAGTACCCCTAGTGAAACATGGGTCACTAGTGTATTAATGGCAGCTCTGAAAACAACACTCTACACATGCAGACATGTGGGGCCCTTTGGCTTAAAACACACTCATTGGCTTTCTTGAACTTAGAGCAGTTTTAATTTTATTTAAATAAAAGCAAAGCAAATTGGGCCTGAAACAAGAAAGAACAATGATAATGTGTTGACCAAAAAAAAAGAAAGAGGGAGAGATATTTAATTTATTAATTCCATTGATAATTTTTGAGGTTACAGCTACCTGCTTTGTCCAGCTAAGCCATGTGCAGTGGGGAGAGAATTACTTAACATTCATTTTATACTTATTTTCAGGGATTAAATCATTTACTAATTTAATTAATGGGTCATCCTCTGACTCTTAGTATTATAGATTTTATAGTTGTGTCGTAAATTATAAGGTACAAGAATCCCAAGCTACCGGTGTAAAATCAAAACAAAAAAAAAAAAAAAAATTACATTCTAAATCGGTATTAATTGGAATCCTACATTAAAAACTAAAAATACTTGCACTCTGTTACGTTGTATTATTGATTTAGTCATTGAATTTATGTTATAGTATGAAAAACACGTTTACTTGATTATGCGGACCGCATAATATAATTCATTAATGTCAAATGTAAAAATGCATTTTGATTGGTGTAGAGAAGTTTTTATCTTTTTCTTTTTCTTTTTTTTAAGTCTGTAACTATTATTATAGATATGTCAAGGTCCAACAAGATCAACCGTTACAAATAGAGTCCAGAAAACAACCAGGACCAAGGGCAGTAAAGTTTCTTTTTTTTTTTTTTTTTTTTTTTTTTTTGATGATACGGCAGTAAAGTTTCATATTCATTAATGTTGTAATTCCATTAAATAATTAGAAATGGAGAAATTAATTAGTGATTAAAAAGGTAAAGGGAAAGTAAGGGCTTCAAAGGTAGAGAGATAAATGCTCTCCTGGGGTCCGTGAAAAAGTCATTTCAGACAAACGAGGGGAAACTTTGGAATTTAATGCTGTCTGAAAGTTACATGTAAAATACAACGTGGACTTGACATCAGATGTGGAGTTACTGTTTGGACGGTCATAAAATCGTGTTACATACTTACAACCAAATGACCTTTTAGCCCCTGCTTTCGAGATCTAATTCAAGTCAATATATATATATATATATATAGTCCCCGGATATAAAATATACCAAGATACAGAATGTGGACCATAAATTATAGAGAAGTTTTGACAAATGTTTATACACTTTGAATCAAAGTATATAAATCTAATGATCCATATTTTTCGTCCTAATATATTTTATAATAGGACGAACTGATAATAGAAAAATTATATATATATATATATATTATGGTAATGCTAAAGGATCCAAATCCAATGCTAAATTGTTAAAAATTGTTAAAAGCCATATCCAAATTGTCAAGTTTTTTAACATAAAAAATAAAATAAAATAAAATAAAATAAAATTGGGTTAAATAGTAAGAATCTTAATATTAACATAATCCAAAAAGTAAAAAACAAAAAGAGTAAGTCTTGAAGTGGGCCAGTAAAAAAAAAAAAAAAAAGGTTGAGATGCTTTGGCATACAAAAACAAAATGACAAATGGAAAGAAGATCCACGTACACCAATCATTGTTTAGATTATAATGACTTGAATTAAAAAAAGGACATCTACTAAACGTTGGGTGGATACTTTAGAGTTTAGAGTCGTTTTCTTTATTGATTGATTTTGTGACATTAATGGATTGGAATTAGAGCAATCATGTTTATTATTTATTTGTTCCATTTATTATTATAATAATTATTATTATTATTATTAATGGGTAATTAATCCAAATTGACCCTTTTTTATTCCCTGCATTCAAATGAAAGTGTGTAATTGAAGCTAATGATCTGTTATTAGACTGATGATCAATGGATCTATTATCTTTTAAGAAATATTATAAATAAATAAATAACTTCAAGTTGAAGTATACATTTGAATCACAAATTTAAAATTATGTTCTTCAATGAGAATTGATAACTATTATGATGATTCTTTGACTTAGATATTTGTTGATACCATTTACACTTACGAGTAGATTCATATAGAATTTAAATCAAGAAGAATTATTCTATATAGGTTCATAACGACAGCATACGTCGACTATAGTACGTGTTTTTATGTGATTATATAATTCTCCAGGTAGGTATATACAATAACAAAAATTGTGCAAACAATAATCTGTAAGGATATAAAATCATTAAAGATTAAAAAAAAAAAAATCAATTCATTGAATTTTTATCTAGTAAAATAATAATAATAATAATAATAATAATAATAAAGCCTTAAAAAAAATAAAAGAAAAAGAGTAGACACATGCGCATGGCTTTGCATGCCTATAAGTGTGAGAGAGACAATATAATGAGGCATTTGCAGAGGTAGCTCCTTCACTTTTAGCTGTGATTCTGTGAATAATATTATCTCCTTTTCTCCAACATAGACATAAAAAAAAAAAAAAAAAAAGCTGATGTGAATATGTGATGAATCATTACCATCTCCTCAAATAAAATAAAAAAGAGTGGTTGCTTGCTCGCTTGTCTTTTAGGAAATGAATTTCGATTATCATTGGTTGATTGCGCATTGGAGTTGTCATCCACCTCTCGGATCATTTCCGGATCTGCATGCTTCAAACTCGAAACCCGGTTGGGACAAGGTGTCCATATCCGATTCGTACTCTGAACGGGTTTTTAATTTCCGTCTTATATCCAAACTCGTTTGGAATAGGTTGATCCATATCCGATCCGAACTGACTCGTTTCATTTATCACAAAAAAAAAATAAAAATTAAACCATTAAATATACAAACTTTATGATATATTTGAATTTTAGTATGTGAACTAAAAATTTAATATTCAATCAAATTTAAAAATACATTTAAATTAAAAAATATATTTAAATTTAAACATAAACTACAAGTAAATATTAAAACTTAAAGTTTAGTGTACACTTAAAATTTATATATAAACTTAAATTTAATTTTAAATAACATTTAAATTATATAAATATTAAATTCAAACATAAAATACAATTAAATAAAGAGATAAAAGACTAGGTTATGTTTGGATGTGTTTTTGAAAAATATTTTATGTTTTCAAAACAAAAAACAATTTTAATATTGTTTGGTTACACGTTCTACAAAACTATTTTTGAAAACCAAAAACAATTTTCTTATAAGTTATAACTAAGCAGTTAAAACAACCTTTTTTTTTAGTTTTTCATCATTTTCAAACCATCATTTTAAAATAAAACATAATTTTCCCCTTCAAACAACTACATAATTTACCTATTTTAAAAACAATACAAAACACATTTAAATCGTTTTCTGTTTTTGAAAACTATTTTCAAAAAATCGCTACCAAGTACATTATATTTTTAAAAACATTATTTTAAAAACATGAGTTTCAATTTTAAATATAGTTTTCAAAAACATAATTTTTAAAATGATACCAAACACACTCTTAAAGTTTTGTTTTTCCTTTTATACTTTTAATATTTAAAAAAATAATTATATAAACTAGTTTGCAACCCGCACGATGTGCAGTCATTGTAAATTATAAATTGAAAATTATATTTATTGAGTTTTTCCTATGAATCAAAATTTTATGGTTAAAATAATTCAAAAATACGCGTAAATCAAAAGTATTAGGTTTGTAAATTTTGACTATAACTACTTTGTTTATAGAACAGTGTGAATAATATATATCACTTAACAAACTTCATCTTATCACATTTCTTCATCTATTAATGTATTTCAAATTAAGAATAATATATTTTAAATTATTTTGTTCATAATATCTACAAAAAAAAATAAGAATATGAACAAAATAAATATTTATTTATAATACTAAAAACAAAAATGATAGAATGCCCAACAACTTATCTCCAATGTAATAAGGCCTATAACCAACACATTCCAAGTAATTTCTCATATATATCTCATATGTAAACACGTGACTTTTTTTTTATCTAACTTGTCGACCCACAAAACAGATGGATATATTGACAAATAATTTCTTGAGGCTTTCAGAAAATAGATCCTAGGTCAAAGTTGTGATGCGATCATTAAGCCTAGCTAGCTAACACATAATTAACACACACATAAATACTTATTTTTTGATGGATTCAAGAACATAATATAATTATAGGAAATAATAAGGAAATAATTCTTGAAATACATTAGATACAAGGCTTAATATAATGACTGTGCTTTCAAATAATTAAAATACAATTAAAGAAATGATGAATGGAAGGTAGGTAGCTGTATGTGAACCTTTGTTCTTCGAAGATCCAGCGGCAATGCTCCAAGAGCCAAGTAGGTGGCATTAAGATTCATCCTCCTATACTCTTACTTCTTCGAAATTTGTCCTTTTTGCTCAGCCCTTTTTGCACTTTGTGACCTCTTCAACTTATGGTTTCTCTCATTTGTCTTGGTTTGCTCAATTAGAACCATTCTGATAACAATTCCGAAAATGCATCGGCTCCTCATTTCATTTGAAGAATCTTAGTTTATTTGAAGAATCATTGAAAATGTGGTATTTTTGTTGAATCAATTAAGCAAGTATTTTATGCCAAAAATTAAAAAAAAAAAAAAAAAAATTAAGCAAGCATTTTTCACAAAATCTTTTTCAATTCTCTAGTATGAAAATATATTAAAACCAAAATTCTACTTTTTTCTTAAAATCTTTCATGCACACATACAAACTCTGTTGATGGTAATTGTCGGCAGGGTGAATGTAGGGGGGCCCATAGGGGCCATCTATAGTATAAAATTAAGTTACAAGTATGTAAATAATCGTGATTTAAATATATCAATGGTATAATGATATTTTAAATTTATATTTTATAATCCGGGAACTATTAAAATATTATATGCATACCATTAATTATTGGTTTTGCAACAAAATAAAAGATGTTTTCCCATACACTCTTTCATGATTATGTAATTAAAATGAAAATTAGGAAGAAAATTAGATTGATTTGGTTATAAATAATTTTCTAGATATAAAATAAACATGTTACATTTTAATTAGTTAATGTCTATTTTATTTATTTATTTGTATCATTAGTTTTAACACCAAACGATATCATATTTTGTTGAAAATTAAAGTATCAAGTGCAAGATTCTGCACTTTTGCTTGTGCGGGATTCCTACTGATATTATTTGAAGATTGCGTGACCCACGATATTAGTTTTTGTTTTGACCCCCCTAAAGCCAAAATCCTGACTTCGCCCCTGATTGTCGGCAAGCTTGAGACTAAAGTGTTTGATGATGTGATCCGATAATTTGAATCTTTCAGCGTGCTTGTTTCCAAAGTGTCAAATGATTTATTCTGATGACCTAAATTAATATCAATATTTTGACTGAATATTGCTTTTGAAATAAGAGTTTTCTGATTGCTATATATAGAACCAACAAATCTATTCTTCTAAATAGTCTTGGTACCGGTGGAAATGAAGAGTCATTGTTTTATTAATGATATTAGATATCTAAGAGTCAAATTCATGTAATATTTCATGTTCATGAATTTGAGAAAAAAATAATTAATAAAAACGTTTCAAATATCCTATATTCAAAAACTTCTTGTATTACATTAACTATAATGATTTGATATTAAAGATTGTGAAGTTAATATTATATAGATGCATGTCTTGAATTATTGTCTTTCTCCTTTCTCAATGCATGGATTTCAATTCAATGATTTGAATAAATTATCGGGTCAATTTTTGAATAAATGTTCATATGTTGATTATTTTTTTATTAGCGGGTCAATTTTTGATGTTTTTTCATAAGGATCTAGTGCTTCATTTTTATATTTGATTGTCAGTTCTGTCACTTCTGGGTGTTTTATTAATTTGTTGAATATTATATATAGTCTTTGATCTTGCTGAATACATGCCTTGTTTTTTTAATTTGGAATTTGTATTTTAGTTTTGTATTTTCTCTATTTATAATTATGTTTTTTTATTAGTTAATTATATTTTTCCTATTTTCGGGGACAACATTTGAATTATTTTATTATGTTTTAATATATTATGGATTGCATTTTAAGTTTAATTTTATTACGGATTGCATGTTGGATCATATGTGTGATCTTATTTTATTTTGGACAGCTTTTTAGACTTCTATCATTCTATGTAATTGAAGTTTGTGTGGACTGTGGACTGCATTTCTTGACTGAATTTGGATTTTGGACCAAATCTGGTAGCAATTTAGCACCTACTTTTGATGTAAACAGAAATTTAGTATATTTGATTAAGTAAACATGGATATGTAAAGAGCCCAACATCAGTTGCGCAAAGGCCTACATAAAAAAAAGTAGTCGTCAAGGAGAGCAATGCTACTTCTTTTGGTTATCATTGGATTTCTTCAGATTTCGACCTTTCCACGGAAGATTTGGGAGTTTTAGTTGAATGGTTATGGTCCTGGTCCTTCACAAACAAGGAGAGCAATGCTTTCTTAGGTGGACGTCATGGAAAATTGGTTACAGTAGAGGTTAACTCACAATTATTGGAGGTTCCAATTGGGGTATTGCCATCCTTTATTAACGAGTCAGATAAGGAAGAGATGTACCGATTGCACATGGAGGATCAAGAATTTTATACACCGGAAAAGCTTGCTAAGGTTTATAACACTGCAGCAGAGAGACAGTGGCTAAAATTTTGGCATTAAGAGATATGTTGAAGAATAGAAAGCTTCAGGATAGAGAGATATAAGAGATGTATCGCTTGAACAAGGAAAATCCTGAGATTTATACAATTGAGAGGCTTGCCAAGGATTTTAAGTTTGCTCAGGGGACGGCTCATTTAGCGCTGTTCATAAAACATACGAATGAGAATCCACCCTGGCTGCCTGGCGCAAGTGAGAATTCTCATCCGATCTTTATTTAATTTGATTATTTAGCGTGTCACGATTCTAGATAATAATAATAAACATGTCTTTATGGTAGATAAATAAGCATGGTATGAGCATTTCGGAAGAGTCATTAAATTAAATGAACTTAATTTGCTTATATGCATAGATGAACTTAAGCAGAAAGACTGCCAAATTGAATCTTCTTAGAGGAAATATGTTCCTATGTTTCCCAGACATTTTCCACTACTTGATTTCGATAGGGCAGTGTCTGCTTGGTATAGAGAAAGAATATACATGTAAAGCAGCAGCCTTTTATAAAATTAATATTGTCATCACAAAGCCTTTCATTCCAAATGCAATCTAACCTTCAAATATCAAGAAAATTTGTTATTATGACGGTCCTTTAACGTTTCAATGCCCCAAATTATTCCATGAATTTAAAATCATCTAACAAACGGCTCCTTACTACATCTCCAATCTTGTAACTGCTATTTATACGCCGTTCCACATCACCGGGGTTGCTAAAGTAATTGAATCGTACAACTAGGTTAATCCTAACAGAGTGAACCTGCGGAGAATGTCCCAAACCTTATAACCTGGCTACAACACGAACAGGGTCCCAATCGGTCTTGATGTGATCACGAGTGATCTCATTGAGTGAGCGGCAGCCACTTAATGCCATGGTTAGCTCAAACTCATCACGAAGCATTTGAAGTGCTTTTCTCACACCAGCTTCACCTTCAGCAGCAAGTGAATATACTACTGGCCTTCCAATCTGAAATTGATAGAGTGGAAGAAATGAGTAAATATTTGCTAACCATACGCCTTAAATCTTTGTGACAAATTCCATATGTAGAATGACCATAAGACAACAACTTAATCTGTATACTTCTATTGAGTTTTCAAGTATTTCAAGAATTAACTAAGTTTTAGTTGAAGCAATGCCTAATTTTCACATTCACATATTTCCGAGAGAGAGAGAGAGAGAGAGGAATGAATATTAAACGTGTACATAATTTTGCATCAACTCTTAGTTAACTGTTAAATGAGCAAAAAAGTCAATTGTGGCAGGGGGGTCTGCTGCAATTAAAGGCAATAGTTGAATGTTAAATATTTTTATAAAAACTCAGGGCAAGTTATTGTAATTAATCCTTATAATAATTACTTTTTATGGAAAAAAAGTTACTTAGTCAGTGTCTTACAATAACCCTTCCAAATGTCAAAATAAAAATACAAGACATCAAGAAAGTCAATATGAGATAATATTGAATCAAAAAGTTAAAATAAACTAGAACACATTCACACAATCTCAACATAAATCTAGAACTAGTTCCACGAAACACAATCCTATTACCCACGCGCTTTAAGAGAAAGTAAACAACACCCACCATTTGTTTGACCACATGTACTGAGCTGTCTTTGGCGGTTTTTCAAACGAACACTAATCAAATCTAATTGAATCTAATCAAATCCAATCCTCTGTTGCTCGTACTTTGTTTATCAACAAAGTCAATATGAGATAATATGGAACCAAAAAGTTAAAACAAACTAGAACACATTCACACAATCTCAATATAAATCTAGAACTAGTTCCACGAAACACAACCCTATTACCCACGTGCTTTAAGAGAAAGTAAACAACACCCACCATTTGTTTGACCACATGTACCAAGTTGTCTTTGGTGGTGTTTCAAATGAACACTAATCAAATCTAATCAAATCTAATCAAATCTAATCCTCTGTTGCTCGTACTTTGTTTATCAACAAAGTCAATATGAGATAATATGGAACCAAAAAGTTAAAATAAACTAGAACACATTCACACAATCTCAATATAAATCTACTAGTTCCACGAAACACAACCCTATTACCCATGCACTTTAAGAGAAAGTAAACAACACCCACCATTTGTTTGACCACAATTGACCCCCACCCCACCCAGGAATGACTTCCATCTAATTCTATATGGTAATTTTGCAAACATATACTTACAAATATTCCAGATGCTCCTAGAGCAAGTGCCTTGAAAACATCTGTTCCACGCCGTACACCACCATCAAGAAAAATAGGAACTCGGCCTTGTGCAGCTTTGACAACCTGTAGGTTTCAATAGTCAATAAATGCAAAAACACAGGATTCAATTTGAAGAACTGTGATTCCAGTAGAGTTTCAGCAATGATCCAAAATGAAACGGAACTATTTTACACATCGAAAACCTTACATTTCCAGATTATCTTGTATAGATTATTCTCTAAACAATTTTATTAACCAATGAACTAACAAAATCTAGAGAACAGGGATACTAGAGATAATGACTAGGAAAAAGTGGCAAAAGCAGTTCAGGCAACTGATGATAAGAGAGCAGCAGTTATAGCAAGTTCAGGGCATTTATATGATAGTTAATGATTTGGAAAAGTATACAAAAAGGTAAAAATGAACAACACAAGAATTACAACCTTAGTATGGTAAGATTAGGTCCATCATCTTTATGAAGAATTAAGTGAAATTGAAAAACTAGAAATTTTTTGGGAAGTTAAGATGATTACAATACCACGCAATGATGTGACATGCAAACAAATGTACCTCTTCCAAAGCCATAATAGTTGCAGGAACATAATCTAGTTGGCGGGCTCCATGATTGGATACAATGATTCCTGCAGCTCCATTTTGTATGGCCAACCTTGCTGCATTATCATCATAAAAATGTAAAATCTCATGATAAATTGTTAAGAAGTCCATTAAAAAGAGAAATAAAGTACAAATATTATTTCTTCGGGCCATAGTTCGCTTACTATCCTCAGCAGTAAGAACACCCTTCAACAGGATTGGCAATGAGGTGATTGTTTGAAGCCACTTCACATCCTGCAAAAATGCCATGGTTTATTGAATACCATAGTGACATCTATCAAAATATTTCTATGGTACAGTTCAAAAATCTAAAAATCAAAACATCTTACTTTCCAGTTAAGCGAACGGTCAATTTGGTCAGCAATATATGAAGCCAGTCCGGAGTCATTGCTCTACAAGGTCAACCCGCAAGAATTGTGAAACAAAAAGTGCCAACCATGGTAACCAAAATACTAAAATCATTTTGCTAGGTCACCCACCCGGTCTATCTTGCCAAGATCCAAGCCCTCAAAGTTTTTCAAAGTCATAAATGGAGGCAAACTAAATCTGTGACGAAATCCATGGAAAAATTAATTATGTTCGTGAAACACAAAATTAATTTCATGGTCTTTGTTGTCACTTTCTCTCTCTTTTTGAGTGCTTAAACACTATTGCTTGGCCTTTTTCTAACAGTTTAAGCATTTGAATCTAGTGGTTAATGATATCTTTCTTTGTTCAATAAATGCAGGACGAAATTGAATTAATGAAGAATTTCCTTGTTAGGTTATACTCTTTCGAAATTGAAATGACTAAACTAGACCTTTCTAGACAACTTTTTTCTCATTTCATAACGCTTTGAAACCATATTCACCTATTCTTGATGTCAGCTTCTCGACGACCAAGTCTTGGAGTATCCACAGTAAGAGCGATTGCCTTGAAACCAGCTCTTTCAGCTCTTCTTACAAGTTGTGCAACCACATTCCTGTCTTTCAATACCTGAATTTAAAATAGAAAAATTGTTCTTCAATTAAATGAAACGAATTGGAATGAATAGCTCAAATGGATCTCATAATTTAGTATTTACAAATTGTTTGCACCCATGAAAGATTTTAATTATGAACTAATGAAGGCAATTAGCACCTAAGGACTCCATGAATAGATACAGGTTGACTCTGCTAGGAAAACAGAGAACTTGCTTTTATTTCTAAATAAATATGGCATTCATTGTGAAGTTTCAAGAAATCAACAATTTTTTATAGCTGTAATCAGATAGAATTCTTAGAATTAATGTTAACAGTTTATCTTTGCAAAGTTGGTAGGATTACTGGCTCCAGAGTCATTCAAGCATCCCCCACATGCTTGAGAATGTATTGAAATGAGATCCATGAATAATTACGAGTAGCAAAATCTAAGTAACATGTGATTACAAAATCTAACCCTTAATGTTTTAAATTTTGAAACCAGAAAATTATATCACAATACAGGTCAACATCAGAAAGTGAAAAATGATCTCACAAACTCACATAGAGCTGGAAGAAGCGAATGCCTGGTCCTGTTGATGCAACCTCCTCAACACTGGAAGTGGCTAAAGTGGATAGTGTCTGAAACAACAAATCATGCATAAATTGAGTAAAGAAAAAAAATTATAATTATAATGACAAGCCATGGAACATAACAGTCCCCTATTGATTTGCAGTTAAAATCCACACTAGGAACACAATTGTAAAATACAAGTTAAAGCAAAGTGAGGAGAAGCAAACCATTATTGTGCCAGCTGCTGATGCTGCTCTTGCTATCGCATACTCTCCTGCATAAAATTCGCCATTATGTTAAGATATAAATGTCTTTACCTTGTTTGAATTCATAAAAAAAAAATAAAAAATTCATAATTATAGAAGAGAGAGAAGCATGGGCTGGGAAAACAATTGATTTTCCTATCAAACTACTACAAGACCTGAAACATTGGTGTTACTTTGGAACAGTATTCCATTTGATTATTTTCAATAATGTAAAATGTCCAAGTGATTTCTTCCAATTGCAGTAACTAAGTAAAAAAGAGGACAATGAATAGGGCTAGTTGTAAGGTAAAAAGAGTCACATTCATTTGAAGTCACTAGACTTATGCACTTCTAATTGTTCAAAATAATATCAAAATTAGGTACTACACATTATTCTTACGCCATTAGAAAGCATTTGGAATTGGAAGCAACAAAATATTTAATTTCTCCTGAAAATAGATATTACATATTTCTGCATGAACTATTACAATCCCTGTCTTGCCACATTTAACTTTTTCTAGGATCATATTTTCAGTAAATTTGTTTCTACAGGTACTCTAAGATCAATAAAGCTTCGAGGTCAATATCATCACAAGTATCACATAATCTATATCTTTTCGATGAATGTACAACTCTATAAATGCATATTTGCCGCCAACCTATGCACATGGACGCATACATGAATTAACTTACTGTATCCACTCACTCCGAATATTATCAATTCAAAGAATACCATGTGCAGAGAAGAAGTTCACGAAGCAGGAGTGTATACCTTCTGGATGTGCCATTTTCTGCATTGCTGTTGGAGCAATCATGATGGGCATTGAAATCTTGAATCCCAAGACAGTAGTGGTCATGTCAATTTTGCTTACATCAATAAGAATGCGCGGTCGGAACCTATTTTTGTTAAGAAAAAAAAAATCAGAAATGAAGATGAGGCAAATTAAAGATAGAACATGCTTTAATTAGAGGTTGGATAGCTATAAATGGAAGAACTTACAGAATTCTAGAGAATGCATTCCGGTTTTCCTTAAGAGTCCACTGGTCCTCTGCACCAGATGCATAGTAGTCAAAAATCATCTTCGGCAATTTATCCTTAGCAATGGCCTCATACTCAGTCACATTAGTTATCTCCATCTTTCCAATTGATTGTTTCAAGCTATCTTTGAATAATCTGAATAAAATTTTAGAAATAGTGAATTGGGATTACAGCAATTTCATGTGATGTGCTTCTCATATCCTTAGAATCAAAAGCTAAACATACAAGGCATGTGGATGTCAGTACAAAGAATATATGTATAACAAAACAACAATACAATCTAAAACCCTCAAAACCAGAGTCACTACTAGAATTATAATTGAATTGCATGAAATAGATTTCAGGGTAGAACCCAAAAAATAAAATTCCATATTCTTGATTAATAGAGAGTAACATACACAAATGAACATTATTCAATCATTTGCAGCGGAAGGCAAAGAATATGAAACCACAAAGTGAGATTAACAAATTTTATATAAATCCATATTTCAATATACAGTATGAAGATCGCAAACCACTAAATTTTAAATTTTTACATGAATTTGATCAGACCCAGATGACAATTAATTTTTTTTAAAAAAAACTGATCTTGATACCAGCAAGCTCTAGTATATGAGATCTTACCAACTGGAAAAAAGAAGGGCCGCCTCACCTGTGAATGATTCCGTGAAGTGTGAATCACTGTGAAGCCACCACTCTCGTTTTATACTCCTTTTATATTTTCATTAAAATATACATCCAAGTAGTTGCCAATTTGCCATTCTCAGCTTACTCCAATCAAATTGGACACGGGTCTCTCTCAAACTTTGAAATTCTGTAACTTCCCTCACTTTCCTCCCTCATCTATTTTTTGTTTTATTCACTTCTTTTTCACACAAAGTAATTTAATTTCTAATTGATTTTAGTTAACATTTTTATTGTAAATCTTTTTTTTTTTAATAAGTATTACGAGAACTATTACGATAAGACTGTCGGGATCTGTTGAGATCAAACAATACATAACCTTGGATAACTACTCTATAACGGGACATGACAACTCTCCAGCTAAGAGGTGATGTGCAATTGTAAATCATAAATTAAGTTTGTTTTCTATGTTAAAATTTCTTATCGGTAAGCACGTTTTAAACAAAATAGACACATGAATATTGAAATTAAAATTTAAGCTAATATTCTTTCAAATTTTTTTAAGCTAACATATTCTAAGCCCTTCTGTAATTTACCTTAATGAAAATTATCTCTTCAATCAAGAGAAGTATCTCTGTAATCCTATCCAAATTGAAGAACTTTATATTTTGACTTGACAGGAAAAGTAGAGATACTACAATCCTGGTGTGTCATTTCTGCTTCTTTCCTGGCTGAGTTTGATCATCATCAGCTATGATCAGAAGGGCTAGTAACCAAAGAGAAGATCATGTGTGTTTTTCAGACACATCTTCTACTAAGAAATAGGAATATCCATAATTGAAGATATGCAAAAAGGTAGCATCAAAAAAACATATATTGTTGGTTTAGAGAAAGAATATACAGAGAAAGCAGCAGCCATTTATAAAAGTAATATAGTCATTACAAAAACCTTGATCCTCCCAAATATAATCAACCCTTCGAATTTGATAATCACAGGAGTGAAGAAATTTTTTTTTTTTACTTCCTTGTAATGCTCAGGTATAATGGAAACAATAAAGGTTTACTAGATTTACTTAACTTGGTAGATTTTGGCACAGGAAAGTCCAAGATTTTAAGTTGTTCCTCCTCCCACCTAGCTGCCAAATCTTCTGAAGATTTATACTTCGAGAATTTCAATCTAGGGTCTCTAACATCGCACTCCAATTGCCTCGTCCATGTCTGCGAACACCAATCCAGAGAAAATCAAGTTCATCTTCAGACCAGCCATCTGCTTTTGATTTTTTCTTATACAAGTTAGATCCAGATCCAGTCCTTATCATTATGTTTTCAAGCACCCTCCGATAATTTTCAGGAAATTAAGAGAATGTGGATGGCATTTGACCCAAACCCAATGTGGGAGGCATTTCCATCTCTAACTGATTATATATCTGGGGTGCAATAGTGGCGTTGCTGGGAGGTCTATCATACATTCATTTACAGCTTCAAGTCTGGTTCCCAGAGAGAAGTTAGCTAGTAAGTCAATAAGTCATGGTGTGGAATCCCCATACTAGTGGCAGGAAGTGGAAATCTAGCCAGCAATTTCTCGTCGTAAGGTAATTTAGGTAGCATCAACTTTTCTCGAAAATCAGCAAAAGCAGCAGCAGAACTTTCTAAATGGCCAGAAACTTTTCCTTGTGAGACAGGCAGAGGATACTGCAAACAGAAAAACATTGTAATAATTAGCATAAACGGAGCAGAATATTTTTTTTTTTTTGTGAATTGGACACAGGGATAGAGAGAGAGTGAGAGAGAGGGTACCGGAATAAACGGAAGTCGACTGTCTGGTATGCTACTCCTAAGGGCTAAGACGATGCTGCAAAATTTCGGTTGATGCATCTGGCAACTTTGATTTGTCTACCTTTTACTTCTGTCTCAATTAAAGTTCCAGAGTTAGGAGCTAGACTGAATGGAAACTCTGGTCTAGAAGCTGGCCTGCTTTGTCTGCCATTGGATCTTGAAAAGTTTCTTTGTGAAGACTCTAATTTATTAGCATGCACAGAGTCCCAAAACTGGTAACAAATTGTTGGCAGGCAGTGAGCTTGTATTGCCTGTGCTCTTACTCTTTGGTGCATCTGATGACCAAGTAAATTTTTCATCCTCCAAGTCTGTTACTAAAGACTTCTCTCTCACTTCTGGAACCAATCCAGCCACTCGAATACCATTTTTGTCATTGGCAGGACACTGGGTGTGTAACTCAGGTCCAATTGTTACCTCACTAAAAAGTGAATTAAATCTTGAATTTATATTGTAATGCACATACTTTCACCTGCCATGCATAGCAACCACCTTTGAGACCTCCCCTCTGGTTTACTATCAGGTTTCAAACTTATTTACAGTAGTGTTCATTTAAAAGGTCAAATAAAATAATCTTCCACCAGCTAACTTATGCCACTTGATATTGAAACCCAAAAATTCTTTGGTTCCCATCAATTACTAATCTATGTTTGTGAATTTTTTTTTCCATTGAACAGCAAATCGAACATGACCAACTCTTAAAGATTTAAAAAAGAAATGTTCAACTGGGAAATATTGGTATTCATGTGTAGTATGATTAAATTCAATTCACGATATCGTCTTATACTTTGCACTCTATCTTTGTTAACATCAGCATTCTAATTATATTGATTGTGCAACTGACTACTGACTTCTCTCTATCTCCCTCCCTCTCCATCCGGTGGTTGTCAAGGTCAAATTCATCATTTCTTTGGCTGTTTTGTTGAAATTTTTCAGTGTATCGCAACCTAGTATCTTTATGCAGTTGAATCTTAGGCACGATTAGTCCAACTCTCTAATATGGAAAACTAAATCTTAAATTTAAACTTCTCTCATATATAGTGCAAATACCTTTTTCTGTCAAAACTATTACTCCTGTCTATCTAACAAAATAACTTCAAAGAATCTAATAGTGCAAACATATTACAGAACCAACATAACAGTACAAAATAAGAAAAAGATCCTGCCTCACAGCAAGAGATTGTTTTGTGCACATGTGAGTAAAATTCATTCATAATTTCACACAGCCATAGATGAATAATTACTTACGAAGGTAAAGACACAAGCATAAGACCTCACCTTTACTGAGAGAAGCATATCATTCTCCAAATCCCCTTCAGCAACATCTGTTGAACCAGATTGAAGGTTTGAACAGTCAAGCAATTTTGATATTGCATTTATGCACATCAAACTCATTTCCAAGTACTCTTTTAACAGCCAAAAAGCTTTAAATGAAACAGGTGCATCACTCAAGAGATTTTATGTATTTGCAAGACCTTGTAATTCATATATAAATCCTAAATATAGCATGGGCTTTAATAATGCAAAAATAACAGTGTAAACCAATATCCAAAAACCAGAATAAATTTCACCTCTTCTGGCTACAACCCTAAATTAATTACTTTAAATTACAACATTTCAGTTAATCATTTGATCAGATAGATCAAGACTGATGCTCCCTTGTTAATGGTGCTAAACTATCGAATTCGACTGTTAAGGAATAGAGATCCTAGTTTTCTGGCCGTAAGTTACCATAATACAGTAAGGCCAACCTGTTGTGGAACAGATGGCCGAGTTAACGTTCAGCTTCTGTGCAAGGCTTAAGAGCCTCAAGAGGAGTTTCGTAGTTTCTTTTACTTGTCAATCCATTTAAACATCATCAATCAATGACATAGTTGGGAGCAACAACTAAAATCCTGTTGACATAGTTTCATAGTTTCTCTTACTTGTCAATCCATTTAAACATCATCATTAGTCATATTGTGCTGATATGAGCACGTCCAAATGCAGCTTCCATGATTCTAAGACTACATAAAATTTAAATTAAGAGGAACTGAATGATACCTCAATGCAGAATTCCCTAGTGTCAGGTTCTTTGGCCCCAGTATCAGAAGATGAGGGCACATATCTGGTTCTCATCATCTGATACTGGTACGATATAGGTGAGCAACTGGCTCACGGACTGCTTTCGAAGCAGGTTTAGCCACTTGGGGATCCCCGAAAACATTCCAAAGCCTTAATGTTTCGTCTGCTGCTGCTGCTGCTGATGCCACTGTGCAACCATTTGGGCTCTGAAGATAAAAGATGTTATCAGAATATATTCATGAAGCCAAGTAAAACTAAAAGGTTGATATCAAACAGGACAAGATACCGTTTTACCTGTGCCATAAAAAGGACTCTGGAGGTATGTCCAGTGAGCTCTGCTGTCTTGACCATAGAGGGGTACTTCCATAAAGTGAGCTGATTCTGAGTAAATCCGCCATGAGAGCTAAGCAGCTCCCTCTCATTGTTGTTCCACAGCAGAGCACAGACTTGAGAGCCCGTATCTTCTACTGAGTTCAAAGTGGTATCTATAGAGTTCAAGCAAGCACCAGTGTGGGTGTTCCAGAATTTTATACACCCATCACCGTCTCCTCCTCCGGTTGCCAGCAAATTTCCCTGGAAAGGACACCAAGCAAGAGCCCTGACAGCAGAAGTGTGTTCCTCCAACCTATGAAGCCATTGTGTGGATTTTCTGTTGTCCCATATGTGGAGGAGATTGTCATTGCCTCCACTGGCTAGTTGTTGGCCTGAGGGCGACCATTTCAACCCACAAACCTCTTGAGTGTGACCTCTGTATGTTTCAACCACATGATCTCGAATTCTCACATCATTGTTAACGATGTTCCCATCCATATCTCCTGTTGTGAGGATTTGGTTGTTCCATGCCAGAGACCCTACTTCTGATGTGTGTCCACCTCTCATAGTTCTTAGCTGCACAAACACACACAACAAATAGGATCAATACAGAATGTAAATTCTTCTAAAACCTCAAAGAAACCATATATCCATCTAGAATGTACCTTTCTATTAGCACTGGAATCCCATATTTGTACTTGAGAATTGTTCCAGCCAATAGCGATACGACGACCATCAGGAGCCCAACTGACACTTGTGACAAGTTGATCATCAATGTTGACAAGTTCTGAGGTGGCATCATGCGAAGGAAGCCAAGTATCCCACAAGTAGACTTTACTGTTAAGAGCAATTGCCAAAACATTGCTGCTTCCCCAATCCAATAGGTTCAAGCGGTAATCATCCACAAGATAAGGAGCATCCAATATTTTCTCAGGTTTCTGTACAATCAAAATCAAAATAATAATCAGATTAAAAGAAAATCAAGTGACCCATTACTTTAAATAATGCAATGGATTATGACCCACCTGAGGAATACGTCGCATGCGAGGTTTGGTGGGTTTAGAGTGATGAGTTCCACTTCCAGAATGTGATTGTGGGATGAGTTCAACTGGGGTTGGTGGCTTGTTCTTGAAAGCGAGAATCCGACCGCGGTTCATATTAAAGATCTCCGCCAGTTGCCTCCGGTATGCCTCCCTGGACGGCGAGCTCATGCCAAAGCAAGAATCCGGGTTCAGGTCCTCTTTACCTTTCTTCTTGCCTCCGTTAATCATGAAATAAGCATAATCGAAGTCCATTGCGGATCTATTTGGTATGAATCTGTCCAACTGCGATCAAGAAAACATCAATCAGATGTCAAAAATCACAATAAAACTAAAATAAAAAAAGAAGTTGCCCAAGATTCGAAATTCCTAACATTTTCATCAGAATTTCTGTGAAGATGAAGTGGGTATCTAGATTTTCCCTTCAAGTTGGAAGAAGAAGAAGAACCTGCATCCATTACAAAATATTTATAGAAAAAAAATGAAACAGAAGAGCCTGCAAAACAGAGAATTAGGTCAAAGAAACAAAGAAGAGATAATATGCAGAGAAGAGAGAGCAATTGGTGAGTGAAGAAAGTCCGCTGAGAAAACAGAGAAGAGAAAGCAATTGGTGAGTAGCAAAGCGAGAGTAACGGCTATATATATAACACTTGCACGACAAGGAATTGCATTCGGTTGCAGAATTGACGCGCGTGAACAAATAATTTTGCTTTCTTTAATCCTATAACATTTTATTTTTGCAAGCACACACTATATGGTATATATATATACCACCAAATTTGTTATCTTATTTATTTTATTATTATTATTATTATTATTTATTTTTTATACAGATACCAATTTTGTTTTTTTTTTTTTTTTTAATTACAACAATTGCCGGGACCTAGCGAGATCAGACTCTACAAGTGCGGTTCGGAATACTATTCCCACTATCGAAGAGAGGGAACAAATGGAAATACAACTCTCACCACTGGAGAGAGGGCTAGTTCCACATAATCGGGAGACAGCACCCACACTTTGGGAGTTAAAGGCCAAAGGTGGGACAATAGTAATATATATACATACACCCCAAGGCGTTGAACCTTGGTAGTGGAACCTCCTTTAGGAGGCTCCAACCACCAAGGCAAGAGGCCTTGCGTACCAATTTTGTTATCTAATCAATGTTATTAGGGTAAATTACCATACATTTTGGATATAAGGTAAAATATTCAAAAGAAATGTGCTTAACTTGCAGATGGTCTTGCTCACTTGGGGTACAAGATGAATTTGGGTATCAGGTTTTTTGACAACCCTCCTGCTGATATTTTAAGTATTTTTAATGCTGATTGTAGAGGCACTTTCTGTATGAGACAGTGTCTTGAGACCAATATGGTCCTTCCTTAGTTTTTCTTTTGTTTTCTGGGCTCTGCCCTCCCATGTACAAAAAAAAAAAAAAAAAAAAAAAAAAAAAAAAATTGTGCTTAATTACTGTCGGTCCCTCTCACTTTAACAGTGATTTAACTGTTGAAAAATGGTCATTTCAACTATCCACTACAAAACATAATTCTAAACTAATCTCAAAACTCTTTATAAATTCAAATCTACCCATAAAAATTATATAAAAACGCATAATTCTAAGTAATTATAAAAATTTCAAAAAAAAAAAAAAAAAAAAACTCTCATCCACACACCCAATTGTGGCTGCACGCCTGCACCAACCTAGAAACCAATATTTTTTTTAAATCAATAAAGAAATAAAATAGTAAAAACAAGAGAAATCATTACTTAACCGTCTGAATCTCCTCTCAAAATTTCCATAATCCCAGAATTTTGGCACACAATTCCTCATAAACTCATCACCATCTTTCTTTTTCTCTGTTTGACCTAGATCGATTACTCACCTTCGTATGGCATCTACCTACACAATTTCAAGCCTTTGTAGCAACAAAGCTTATATACGTTAAAAATTGTTTAGAGTAATGAGATTGGGTGAAGAAATGAATTTCTTTTGTTTTTACTATTTCGTTTCTTTATTGATCTCTCAAAAAGAAAAAAAAAAAATGGTTTTTGCATTGGTGCAGGCATGCAACCGCAATTGGGTGTGTTGATGACAGTTAGGTTTTTTATAAAAATAAAAAAAAAAATAAAAAAAATCATTTTACTTATGTTGGGAACTTCTTATAATTACTTAGAATTATGGGCTTTAATATAATTTTCATGAGATAGATTTGTAATTATAAAGAGTTTTGAGAATAGTTTAGAATTATGTTTTGTGGTGGATAGGTGAAATGACCATTTACTTTTTATCTTTAATGTCAACAGTTAAATCCGTCAAACTGTCAAAGGGAGAGGGTTGACTGTAATTAAGGGTATTTCTTGTATATTTTGCCTTATCTCCAAAATGCAAGGTAAGTTTTTGCAATTTACCTATGTTATTATAATTTAAAATTGTTAATTTATTTCTTTTTTTCAAATAAATAATTTCTAATTCTAAATACAAAAAGTATACTAAAATGAGTTGTGTTTTAAGCTCATTTTGTTTTTTCAAAAAAAAAAAAAAAAAAAAATGCTCATTTTGTTTACCATTTGTAGATTAAAATAACGGAAAAAAAAAAAAAAGATAGGATGAGATATATTTAAGTTAAGGGATACCGGAAAAAAAATAAATTCTAGGATTGTCTAGAAAAAAAAAAAAGTTGTTTTATTATTATTATTATTATTATTATTATTTATGTCTGCTCTAGCCGTAGAACTCAACTTTCTCTTCCACTATTCTTCTGTCACTCAAGCGAAAAAGACACCTCTATCCTTCTATGTTTTAGGGCCAGTTAATTTGTTATTACTGTAACTTTTATAATAATCACTATTAGTTATACTGAAGGCATAATCAGCTGTGAAGTTAATCAACAGATGTTTAGTTGATTATACTTTTAAAACTATTTTATAGCTCAAAAACAGTATATATATGTTTTGTAACGGTATACGTATGTTTTGTAATTTTACTTTCATAAATTCAAGCTTCATTTTTTCTCTCTCTTTCTCTCTCATCACGTTAAGTAACTCTCTCTCTCTTACTTCTTAGTTGTTTTCTGTCCACAAAAATCACTCTGATTGGAGGTTTTTCCTATTGAAGATCCACTAAAATAATATGGACCTTTTTTTGACAAAACATAAATAGGAAACTGATACTAATTTGGGTGTAAACATAGTAATTTTACTTACTTTTCTTCTTGGTCCTCACCCTATAAGCTAGCTTTTGGGGTTGAGCTAGACCCACGAGCACTTTAACAGAATCATAGGGTGAGGGTTGCCTCACACTTATCGATTGCACTTTCCCTGCCCAAATGATGTAGACTCAATTTGAACATCCGGGTTGAGTGAACAAATGAAATACTTGTGAGAGAATGGATAGGAGCCTTTCCTCCCTTCTCTAAACCATCTTTGCATTGTTCCTTCTTTTTTCCCCCTAACCAATATTTTTCCATAAGTAGCTTCTCTAGGTAGAGACTTGATGGATGAATTTCTTACTTCCTACTGCAAATTCTTCTTTTATAATCGTTATTCATCTAATATATATATATATATATAATATTAACTTGGTTTATTCGATTTGGTTCGGTTTTGGGTAAGGTAAAACCGTCTATGACTTGTATAAACTCGGTTTTTGTTTTTTGTTTTTTTGTTTTTAATCGGATTGACTCATCCTAATAGGGTGACTCGACTTGAATACATAGGTTCGGTTCGGTTCGATTTATCTCGGATCATAAAACCATGTCCACCCCTAATTCCACTAAACAAAATAGACATAAGAACATTGAAATCAAATTTTAATGTTAATATATTCTAACCCCTTGTCTAATTTACCTTAATGAAAATTTTCTCTTCAATACAATCCAAATTGGATAACTTTAGAATCAACACAATGTTAATAGGGTGTGAGCATGAGCAATTTTCAAGCATGAGAGCTCTAGCAGTCTAGCGCAAACTTGACTGGAAAGTCATTTCTGCTTGGTAGCAGGAGCAGAGAAATTAGTGATACTAAAATCCTGGTGTCTCATTTCTGCTTTCCTGGCAGATCATCATCAGCTATCATTAGAAGGGCTAGCAATCAAAGAAAAGATAACCTATGTTTGTTTTTCAGACACAGATTTCTACTAAGAAAATATTAATTGAAGATATGCAAAAAGGTAGCATAAGAAAAACATAAATTGTTGGTTTGGAGAAAGATATACATGGAAAGCAGCAGCCATTTATAAAAGTAAATATGTAGTCATTACAAAAAACTTAATCCTCCCAACCCCACCCTTCAAATTTGTGATAAGTCATTTGAATGACAATCCTATACAACTGTTTCAGTGGGATTGTAAGAGACCACCTTATAACCTGGCTACAGCACGAGGAGGGTCCCAATCAGTCTTAATGTGGTCACGAGTAATCTCCTTGAGGGAGCGGCAGCCACTTAATGCCATTGTCAGCTCAAATTCATCTCGAAGCATTTCAAGTACTTTTCTCACACCAGCCTCGCCTTCAGCAGCCAGTGAGAACACTACTGGCCTTCCAATCTGAAATTCATACAAAAGAACAATTGAGTAAACATTTATTAACTAGTAAACCAACTTCAATCCTATGTCATTGATTTTTATATACTCCATAATGGTGATTTCACATTTATATACTTACAAATATTCCGGACGCTCCTAGAGCCAATGCCTTGAAGACATCTGTTCCACGTCGTATACCACCATCCACAAAAACAGGAACTCGGCCTTGTGCAGCTTTGACAACCTGTAAGTTTCAATGGAATTATTAAATAAAATTAGTATGGAATTCACTTTAAACAACAGTAAATTCAGTGGTTGTTCCAGTATTGATGCAAATTATAGAAAATGAAAAGTGAAATTAACTTAAGAATAACATAGATTTCAGATGATTTCAAACTATGGTGTATATATATTCTTGAAACATTTCACTAACCAGAGAACCACCAAAATATCAAGAACAGGAATATTGGAAATAATAACTAGGAAAATGTACAGGATCATGAAAAGAAGTTCGATGCAAATGATGACAAGGAAACAGTAAGATGATATCAATTAACAGAAGAAATGAGCAATAGGAGAATTACAAACAATTTAAAATGCAAACAAATGTACCTCTTCCAAAGCCATAATAGTTGCAGGGACATAATCTAGTTGGCGAGCTCCATGGTTGGAAACAATGATTCCTGCAGCTCCATTTTGTATTGCTATCCTGGCTGTATTATCATCATAAAAGGGTTGAATCAAATGATAATATTGTTAAGAATTCCACTCAAAGAAGAGAAGATGAGAATTCTATAATCTCTTGATGAAGTATTTTGCTTACTATCCTCAGCAGTAATGACACCCTTCACTAGAATTGGCAATGAGGTGATTGTTTGAAGCCACTTCACATCCTGTTCAAATGGGTAAGGTTTATCAAATGCCAGAGTGGCATTTATCCGAAAATTACTATGTATAGTTATTTTAGAAAAATTTTGAAAACTGAAAGACATGTTACCTTCCAGCTAAGTGACCGGTCAATTTGGCCAGCCACATATGAAGCTAATCCAGAGTCATTGGCCTACAAGGTCACCCAAAAAAAATAATCTGTAAAACAAAAAGTACCACATACAGGAACCATAACACTGAATCTAGTCAGCCATATATCGCCCACCTTATCCATCGAGCCAATATCCAAGCCCTCAAAATTCTTCAGGTTCAGATTAGGTGGCAAAACGAATCTGTGAGGAAACACAATAAATTAATATAAATTCTCATTGTATATTATCTTGATATTTTCATTGAATGGTGAGATGAATAAACTAAATCTTTGTAGACAATGTTTTTCGCATTTCATTATGCTTTGAAAGATTATTCACCTGTTCTTGATATCAGCTTCCCTACGGCCTAGCCTTGGAGTATCCACAGTAAGGGCAATTGCCTTGAAACCAGCCCTTTCAGCTCTCCTCACAAGTTGTGCAACCACATGCCTATCTTTGTACACCTGAATTGTAAAGAAAGCAATTGCTCATTGGGTGAACGATATAATATGGCCCGAATGCCTCAAAAGGGCTCATTTAGTTTAATGTACAAAACGTTTGTTCCCAGGAATAATTTAGAAATCTGGAACTAGAAAAGGTATTTAGCATCCAACAACTCCGTGAATATATAAAGATCAATCTATTGAGAAGACAACAAGCTTGACTTCATTTCCACAGAGATATTAGATAGATTCAGATTAGCTTCATGGGAAAAACATAATTTTAATTAAAAAAATGACGATCTATTAAACTCACATAGAGTTGGAAAAAGCGGATGCCCGGTCCTGTTGAAGCAACCTCCTCAACACTGGAAGTAGACCACGAGGAAAGTGTCTGAACCAACAATCATGCATAAATTGAACACGGAAGTTAGCATTGATTATAATTATAACGAAAATCCATAGAGCGTAGCAAGCCCCTATTTCTTACCATATAAGCCACAAAATGAAACAAAATTGTATGATACAACTGCAAATAAAACCAAAAGGTGAGAAGCAAACCATAATTGTGCCAGCTGCTGAAGCTGCTCTTGCTGTTGCATACTCTCCTGCACAAAATACACTACTATGTTTAGACATAAATATGCATTTATCTTGCTTGTGTTTGCAGTCTAAATATATTTAACAAGTAGTAGAGAAAATTATATGACTCATAAGTCAAACAAACTTTATAGACCTGAAAAATTTGTGTTAGTACTCCAAACAATGTTCAAGTTAAGGGTAGAAATATAGTTACCGGATTAGTTACTAGTTATTGAGTTTTAATTCAGGGTCCACAAAAATCAAAAGTTTGAAAAAAATAAAAAATCAACATAGAATGATGTTCCAGTAATTTCTTGAAATGCAGTAACTAAATCCAAAAAAAGCATAGAAAATGATTAGTTTAGATGTCTAAAACATAGTATTAATCTGTAAGCAGAGGAATATACCATCAGGATGAGCCATTTTCTGCATTGCTGTTGGAGCAATCATGATGGGCATTGAAATCTTAAAGCCCAAGACAGTTGTGGCCATGTCAATCTTGCTTACATCAATAAGAATGCGTGGACGAAACCTAATTTTTGGGAAAAAGAACAACATTTATCAGAGATTAAGATGAATTCAAGGAAAGATAGAACATGCTTAATCATATGACTGAAATAAACGAAATGAAAATTCATTATAGGTTGAATTACTATGAATAAAAGTGCTTACAGAATCCTAGAGAATGCATTCCGGTTTTCCTCAAGAGTCCACTGGTCCTCTGCACCAGATGCATAGTAGTCGTAAATCATCTTTGGCAATTTCTGCTTGGCAATGGCCTGATACTCCATCACATTTGTTATCTCCTCCATCTTTTCAATTGATTAAGCCGAGCTGTCTACGAATAAACAGAACATAATTTTAGAAACAGTGGATTAGGATTACATTGATCTCATGTTAAGTGCTTCTAATATCATAGAAGCAAAAGAAGAATATGTACAGCGACGCGAGCAAGGATGTATGCAAATATTGATACTAAGAAGCATACTATGATACTAGAAGCAAATTATAAATAACTTGGATGAAGAATGGAAGAAAAGCGACAATACTAGCTAAAATTGTCAAAACTAGTGTATGAAATTCCATAATAGCAACTTAGCCTGATCAACTGAGGGAAAGTTCTGCTAAATTCCAGGAAACTTTATAGAACCACCAAACATACAGGGCTCATAAACATTCTCTAGTCTCACTACTGCTCTAGCTCATGTTTCTGAATTTTCGGTTATACTTTGTTTCCAATTTATGATTCTATTTCATATGCAAGGTCCTTGAATTCCACAACCATTAAACATAAAAACAAGGTGTGCATGCTTTTGATCACAGGGATGTGAATCCCACCTAGTAGATTATGTTCAAGCATCCATCATTATATTTTACAGAAAGTATGAGATTATATATTTATTAAAGCTAATTAATTTAGAGATTAAAATCCAAACTAAGCTTAACCAAACAAAGAATATGACATATCCTTGATAAAATTTCATTTGGGACAGATAAAAACATAGACAGTCTCCAATCACATAACAGAAAACTGGAAAACAATTTAAACCCACATTCAATACTGAAAATTTTGATCAGACCCAGATGAAAATAAGTTAAATAAATTCTACTAAACATTATATATTGAGAGTTCAAGTCGTAGAAGAAGCTAATAATAACTAAGGATGGAAGAGCAGAAGTACAGACCTTGGCTTCCTTATCCAATAAAACAGAGAGAAAGGTGGAAATGAGAGAGAGAAAGAGAGAGTGAACTCTCAAGGTGTTGAACTGTTGAAGTAGTAGCAACAAACAAAAATATAGGACAGAGAGAAAGTGACAGTGGATGTGTGTGGATTGGGTATTCAAGGTGAGCATTTGAGACCAAATCTGCTTCATGGAAATGTTTAGCATGAAGACAAAAAAGATGGGGATCAAAATTGAAATGAGAGAAATTGTGGTTTGAGTGGATTGGTTTTACAGGGTGAGCATTTGAGATCATGTCTGCTTCAATCATGTGTGGAGATGTTTTCTCCAATTATCGCTCACTCTTCACCATTCCTCATCCATCCCATGACCCTCCAATGTATGCAAAATCATTTATTATTTTTTTTGAAGGGATTATTTTTTTTTGGGTTTCTCACTGCAAAAGCAGTCTCTTGCAGTGAGAGTAAATACAATCCCAACTGTACATATCATGTAATGAGTTTTTTATTATTATTATTATTATTATTATTTTTTTTTTTTTATGGACATATTATTATTATTATTATTATTATTATTATTATTATTATTATTACCTAAATCTCAAACTCGTCCATCTATCGGTTAAGCTATGCCCCTGGGAGTTGGTACTATGTCATGTAATGAGTTAATGCTGTTTTAAGGTACAGTTTGGCACATCAGTATTTAGATCATTTTTATGTATTTCCGGTATAAAATCATGCCATATTGCACTTTCTTTTCAAGAATTATCAATTATAATAGTGATTCTAAATAAAATTTTATATATGTAATGGGGTTATTTCGGCCCAGAGAAATGAACCTTTCTTTAGTTTTCTATTTATTTCGAAATCCAAGACTTTTTATTTTTAAGAGATGGGGCTACAGAATACAGGTTAGCGTATAGCTCAGACCCACCAAGTAGATATTATTCGCTTTAGGCTTTATACACGCATCTTTCATGAATTTACTTTAGATCATGGGCTTCATACAAGTATCCTTCACCTATGGCCCAACACTCGTCTACTTAGTTAGGAGATACCAAGACTTATATATAAGTCATGGACTTCACTCGCTAGCGATATGGGATGTGATATATATATATATATATATATATATATATATATATACAATGTTTCTATTATTAGTTCGTCTTGATATAAAATAAATCAAGACGAAAAATGTTGACCATTAGATTTATATACTTTGACTTAAAGTGTATGCACTTGTCAAAACTTTTCCATAATCTATAGTCCATATTCTTCGTCTTGATATATTTTATATCATTACTAGAAAGACTATATATATATTATCAAGTACAAGATCTCACATAAAATTTTCGTGTGGTTTCATTAATTCCAATCGCATGAAAAATTCCTATGGGATCCCGCACTAGAAAGTTAGTAATATATATATATATATATAGTCACTTTCTAATGCTGGATCCGACACGAATTTTTCTTGCGGAATCACTAATTCTATCCGATTGAAATCAATGTAAATTTTTTTACAATGATTCCAACCGGTTGAAATTAGTGATTTCATACGAAAACTTTGTACAGGATCCCACACTTGAAAACTTTCATATATATATATATATATATATATATAGGCCATTCTACGACGCAACAGTATGTGATCACACACACACACATCTCAGTTTCTTGCATGTAAATCATTGGATTTAAATGCTTTGACTTGACTGCATGCACTTGTCAAAGCATCTTTTAAATTTAATGGCTCAAATGTAAGGAACTGAATATCAGTTCGAACTAACAATAGAAAGAATATATATATATATATATATATAATGTTATCGCATATGAATTGTATGTGATTATACAATTAAGTTATTGTGATCGCATGTGATCACATATAAGTTGATGTGATCGTACCAAAAAAACCATGATCACAGTTAAATTTTTTTAGGTTGCATCATGCAATGTTGCACACAACGGCATCTATATATATATATATATATATATTTAACAATTTTCAAACTCAATAAGAGTTGTTTGTAGATTGATTACCTCAACAAAGGTTAACAAAATTTCACTATTTAATAAATAACACCTAAATCATAATTAAACTGTTATTATTTACAAGAGAAATATACAATTAATTCAATCATTTTGATGAATTCAAACAAGTTTCATGAATTTTTATGTAACCAACATAATTCAATCAATTTTATTCTAATGTATGTCGCTGACTAGAAAACTGCAGAATCCTCCATAAAAAGTGAGGCCAAAGGGCATAATAAGAAGAAAGAATGAACATGTAAAGCAGCAGCCATTTATGAAAATAATATTGTCATTACAAAACCTTAACAGTCTCAATATAATCATCAACCCTTCAATCTGGGATACAGTTATTCAAATGGCAAATCCTGTATTGGGTTGAGTGTGCATGTAGGAGACCATCTTATAACCTGGCTATAGCACGAGGAGTGTCCCAATCAGTCACAATGTGGTTGCGAGTAATCTCCTTGAGGGAGCGGCAGCCACTTAATGCCATAGTCAGCTCAAATTCATCGCGAAGCATTTGAAGTACTTTTCTTACACCAGCCTCACCATCAGCAGCCAGTGAGAACACTACTGGCCTTCCAATCTGAAATTCATAGAGAGGAATAAGTGAGTACATGTTTATGAAGCAGAAGACTTAAAACCATATTCATTAAGAAATACTGTACTATCAAGTCAACAGATATCATATGTAATTGCTTTCTATATTATGCCATGATGGTGATCTCTCATGTATATACGTACGAAAATTCCAGATGCTCCTAGAGCCAAAGCCTTGAAGACATCCGTTCCACGTCGGACACCACCATCAAGAAAAACAGGAATTCGGCCTTGTGCAGCTTTGACAACCTGCAAGTTTCAACAAAATCATTAGTTCAAAGTAGTACTGGATTCAATTTGAACAACTTCAACTTCATTGATGTTCCAGTATTGACAAAGTGCTATACTTGTCTATATATTTAGTAGCCTGTGAACAAACAAAAATGAATACTAGAGATATAACAGAAAAGTAGGAGTTCAGAAAAAGCAATTCATGCAAGTCGGCAAGTGATGAAAACGAAGCATTATTATGTCAGGTTCAGGACATTTATCTATACGTAATAATTAAGAAAGGTATATCTAGAAAGAAATGAGCAAATACAAGTACTACAATTATGTGAGATTCAGGAAACTTGTAAAAATTATGGGAATCTTATTAAAATATAATGATGTAAAATGTAAACAAATGTACCTCTTCTAAAGCAATAATAGTAGCAGGGACATAATCTAGCTGGCGAGCTCCGTGATTTGAGACAATGATTCCTGCAGCTCCATGTTGTACGGCTAGCCTTGCTGCATTATCAATCAAAAAGTGGTTGAATCAAATGATAAACTCATTAAGTACAGTTAAAAGGAGGTTGGAGAGGAGAATTCTATTATTTCTTTTTCACAGTAGTTGGCTTACCATCCTCAGCAGTAAGAACACCCTTCACTAGAATAGGCAATGAGGTGATTGTTTGAAGCCACTTCACATCCTGTTCAAATGCCACAATGAAGTTTATCAAAAACTGCAGTGCGGATTTTCAAAAACATTTCTACATTGTATAGTCCAAAAATTCCGAAACTCGAAACAGCCATCTTACCTTCCAGCTAAGAGACCTGTCAATTTGGCCGGCAACATATGAAGCTAGTCCAGAGTCATCGGACTACAAGGTCATCCCAAAGTCATCGTTAAAACAAGGTATCATACAAGAAAATCATAACTAAAAATTAGGTAACGATATGTCACCTACCTTATCCATCTTGCCAAGATTCAAGCCCTCAAAGTTCTTCAAGGTCAGAAATGGAGGCAAAGTAAATCTGAGAGGAAATCCATTGAAAAATCAACATTTCATGAAAGATACTAAACTTAGTGGTCTTTATTGTTCCCTTTTTCTCTTGCTTTATTCAATAGATTTAGTTCAAAATCAAATAAATCTGGAATCTCATTGTAAGATTAACTTTTTCCTTTTATAGGCAACAAATTTTTTTATAAAAGAAAACAAAATGAACACAAGTCCACTAAAGGGACCTTAAAACCCCCCAAAAAAAGAAGGATCCTCTACAACTAAACAAAGAAACAGTGAAAAACATCTGTCAAAAACTATCTTGAACAGAGAGATAATATATTCATTGAACAGAAATAATCAAACCATCTATTTCTTAAACATTTTTCCTACTTTCGGTTGTTCTAAAACAACATTCACCTGTTCTTGATATCAGCTTCCCGACGGCCTAGCCTTGGTGTATCCACAGTAAGGGCAATCGTCTTGAAACCAGCCCTTTCAGCTCGTCTCACAAGCTGTGCAACCACATTTCTGTCTTTGTAGACCTGAATTTTGTGTAGAACAATTATTGATGAGGTAGATTATCTAAATTAATATGAAAACTCAAGCGGATCATATAATTCAGCATTTAGAAGCATATGCACCCATAAATAATTCAAAATTGAGGAATCATCAATGGATGCAATTAGTTATCAAGGACTCCTTGGATAAATATCATTCAACTCCATTGGTAAGATAAATAACTTTCATTCATTTCAAAATAGATATGTTATTTTGAGTGTATTTTTAAAAGAAAACAAAAGTTTTACAACAAATATTAGATTCAATTTGAACGATTAACCTCTTCAAACAGTGGGGGGTCATATTGTGTGTCTGTAGGGGGGAGCAGGGGTCGGATTACATAACTTGCTCAAGGAGGTAATTGCAATATTAGAGATCCATGAATGCTTATCAGCAGGAAAATGAAGTAAAATATGGTTGGAAAATGTGTACCCTTTTAATTTAAGGTTCTTTTGGAAGAAGATAATTATATCACAATGTTCAGAGTAAATATATGGCAGAAAGTGAAAAATAATCTCTGAAACTCACATAGAGTTGGAAAAAGCGGATGCCAGGTCCTGTTGATGCAACCTCCTCAACACTGGAAGTAGCCCATGAGGAAAGTGTCTGAAACAAAAAATCATGCATAAGATGAATAGTACAACAGCAAAATCCACACTAGGAACAAAATTGCCAAATGCAAATTGAAGTAAAAGCAAAACGAAGGAAGCAAACCATGATTGTTCCAGCTGCTGAAGCTGCTCTTGCTGTTGCATACTCTCCTGCATAAGATACACTATAATGTTCAGATATAGAAGTTTATTTAATTGGGTTCATTATTAAATTATTTTTATAGAAAATAAGGAAGCGTGAAAAGTTAAAACTAAAAGATTTTCATATGAACGAAACTACAAGAAGACTTGAAAAATCTGTTTTACTTGAAAACAATGTTCCATTTAAATATATTTGAGACTGTAAAATGTTCCAGTAACTTCTTGGAAATGCAGTGCCTATAGGCTATAGAGCCCAGCCAATGCAGAATCCAACGGAACTCACTTGACATATTTTTGTTTCTAACAGTTCAAAATATATCAAATTAGCCATACATATCATATCAGTGGCAGTTAGAAAGGATTTGGAAGCAGAGAAGCTATTTGACCTCTCCTGGTAAACAGATAATACATATTTCTGCATGAACTATTATAATTCTTTATAAACCAATTTCAAATTGAACTGTTGGTAGGAGTAGGACCGTATTTTCAATAAAATTATTTTAAGGACACCTTAAGATCCATGGAGCTTCAACGTCAATATCATCAGGTACATATATCATGCTTTATGTGTCCTTGTATATAGACCACTATGAATTCAGATATACAGCCGACTTATGCACATGAACACAAACTGATATGCTCCATGCATGTATCAACTCACAGATTTCACATGTTCCCATTGTAAACAATTCAATGAACCATTAAAAGAAGAAAAGTTCATGGAAACAGCCAAGGTGGGGCTTATACCTTCAGGATGAGCCATTTTCTGCATTGCTGTAGGAGCGATCATGATAGGCATTGAAATATTGAATCCCAAGACAGTTGTGGTCATGTCAATCTTGCTTACATCAATAAGAATGCGTGGTCGAAACCTGTTTTTGGAAGAAAAAGAAAATGAAACAGTTTCTTCAGAAATGAATGACTAGAAGAAGTGATAGAACATGCTTAATCATAAGACAGAAATAAACCAAAAGAAAAGTCATTATAGGTTGAATTGAATGGCTATGATTCCTATGAAAAGAAGAGCTTACAGAATCCTAGAGAATGCATTCTGGTTTTCCTTAAGAGTCCACTGGTCCTCTGCACCTGATGCATAGTAGTCATAAATCATCTTTGGCAATTTCTGCTTTGCAATGGCTTCATACTCGTTCACATTTGTAATCTCCATCTTTCCAATTGATTGTTTAAGGCTTTCCACCTGGATAAATTTTAGAATTAGTATACTGGGATATAAGGCATGAAGACAACAGTACAGAGTTTATACAAATACAAAGGAATCTAAGATCAAGTTATGAGAACCTGGAAGATAAGAAATACCAAGTACCAATCCAAAGAAAACAGTTAAAAGGAAACAAGAAACTATACCCTCTAAATCCGAAAAACACGCAGGGCCCAAAAAATCTCCTGCGGTCCTGTGACTACTCTAGCTAAGATTCTGCCTTTCTGTTTATACTATGTGACAGAAGTACTACTCTGCAAGATTCTTGAATCCAATAAGCATGAAAAGTAAAAAGAAGGATTCTTCAAATTTACATGCTTTTTGATCAGAGGATGTGAACCCCACAAAACCGGTTACTTTTCAAGTATCCAATATAAGATTGATACTGATAACATGAAATTATGTCCTCATTAAACTAGATAATTTTAGAGATCAAAACCCAAATAAAGTTTCATGAAGTCAACATTAACTTTTTGAAATAAGTTTTCACTATTATCATATACTTTAATTATAATTAATCTACATGCAATATAATATATATATATATATATATATATATATATATATATTCATCAACTTGATATAATTCCATTTCACTGAGAACACAACTCAAATACTTAGTCTCCAATTACTTGTAACCAAAGGCAAAGAACAGAAACCCAGTAACATAAACTGGAAAACAATTCGAAACAATAGTCAATACACATACTGAATATCAGTATATCACAACAACCATTAAATTCTACACAAGTTTCTGATCAGACCCGGATGACAATAAATTATAAAAACTAAACCCAACATCCAAGTACAAGAAAAAAGACGATATTGATGTAAAGAAAACAGTAATCAAGAATGGAAGAGCAAAAGAACAGACCTTGGGTTGCTTAACCAATCAGAGAGACAGAGAGAGAAGAAGGGCAGCTAAAGTGAAGGGCTGCTGCTGCTGCTGATAATGTAAGAAATTTGAGAGAGAGAGAGAGAAGTGAATCAAGTAGTACAAACAAACAAAACAAATATATATACACAATATACAAATAATGATATGAGAGAAAATAATAATAAAGAAATGAGAGTAAAGACAAATGGGCTAATAAAGGATTGGTTTTTCAAGGTGAGTATTTAACTTCAAATTTGATTCGTTGGAAATTTCATATATTTTTTCGTGGAAGAAAACATTTGTCTTCAATTATCATTATCCAATGGCCAACGTATATCAGTATATGCAGCAAATCGTCCTTCTTCTTCTTCATGTGTTTTTTTTTTTTTGGGAAATTTTTATCACGGGTTTCTCTCCGGTGTGAATGCTCGGACTGAAACCAGTCTCTTTCGAACATGCATCCACCAACAACATATAATTGCACCACATCATAAATTTGCTATGTGGTAGAATCACAATGGGAGATGCATAGTTCATCCCGCTGTACCCTGCCTATTATTACCGGATTTGGATCTTCTCCTGATCTGATCTTTTTTCTAATTTTTTTTAAAGCATGTGATTAGTGGATGATAAAGTGGTTGTGAAAAACAATCATATCTTAATCATTCATTCATCGCAATACTTATGTGTTGTATGATTAGGTAAGATAAGGAAAAAGATTAGATCAAGAGGGAATCCAAATTCATTATTACCATAATCATTTGTACAGTTAAAATTTCCATGTTGAAAGCAATGACAGCAAATCTACCATTTCAATTCTAATATATGTAACTAATGCCAGCTCTACAGCATAAGTCTCCAAATCCAGTATTGTATATATTTATAGCAAAAAATTTACAATATTGACAATATCTATTAATTCGGGACCAGATATTTTTTTGAAATCTTTTGTCATTGATAGGATTCGAGCCGTTGACCTGTGAGTTATTTACCCCAGCCCCAAACTTGTCCATCTAATAGCTGAACTACGTTCCTGTTGGCAATTTTATTTTTTACAATATTGAAATCTATAATTATATTATAACTATACATATACAACGTTAAAAAAACAGTAATATGTATATCCTCTCATTTTGAAGCTGATATTCAAGCAGTAGTGTTTGGAGAAAATCTTCCATGAACCCGGTGGGGTGTATGCCATGTGGCACACCAATCAATGGGTGTATGCCATATGGCACACTCTATGCCACATGGCAAGTATCCATTGGCTAGGGTGCATTGCACCGGGTGCATACAAGATTTTCTCGTAGTGTTTGATATACATGATTTTTTTTTCCCTTGATTGGTGAGCCATCAGATAGAAATATAAAATCTGTAGTAAAAAACGAAATGTCTATGTAAGAGAATATTATAGCTTTTGACAGTTGTAATTAAGCAGTCGTCATTTTAAATTACATTAATAAATAAATAAATGGTTCCTTGAATCGGATTAAGCTTGACTCATTAAAATAAAATACTTGTTCAACTTGGATTCGTTTTTGCAATACTTATCACATAAATTATCTGGCTGAGGCTAGAAATTAAAGAAATATTGAATAAATACCACATTAAGTTAGAGTAATACCAGAATTTCCAAATTTTCTTACAAATTTTTTTTCCAAATAATGTTGGCATGTAAGGTGTCAACATCTTATAAATCATGAGATTATCTTGTAAATAAATTTGGGAAGTCTAGCATTACTTTTAAAGTTATAGTAAACATAAGCAATAATTATTATATCACTGCCCCAGGGGCAGTAGCTCAGCTGATAGATGGACGAGCTTAGACTCTAGGTAAACGACTCTCAAGTCAGCGGTTCGAATCCTACCAATGGTAAAAAAGCTTTTAAAAAAAAAATACCCGATTTAGATAGATGAATAGATAGTGTAATATATATATATATATATTATATCACTATATACGTCACCTCTTAATACATATGGTAATGTATCTCTATTTCCGGTCTCATTATTCACATTTTATAAAAACGTATGAAGAGAAACTAAACCGTAGAAATGTCGTCAAAAGACATTATTATTATTATAACTTTCCCTAATAAAATTAAGCACATGCTGCAAAAGTCCAACCTATAATTAAAACTCCTTGATAAATCCCTTAGGATTGATAGTAAAATGTATCGGAAGAAAGATCGTATATGGCTGCATAAATCTTTTCCATTCAATAGTCAAAGAAACTTGTTTTTCCATTTGAGGGGATTGAGACAGGGGATCACCATGAATTAGTCAAAACATATTATGGTAACAATATTTGTGGGTAAAAAAGTACTTATTCAATTTAATAATATCTTAAGTTTAAATTTTCATACCCGTAGATAGTATATAAAAAAATATATATATTAATATTTTGAGTGAAGTATGTGGATACGGTCATCAATATAATATCTAGTTTTTAGTGATCCTCAAGTAATAAAATTTTACTGTGCACTTATATTGTATAAAAAAGAGTAATGCTACATTGACTAAATTTGGTGTCCAAATCTGGTGCCCAAATGATGTGGCAACACTCTAGTCCATTCATTTAAATCATGCAAATCTAATACAATTTAAACGAATGATTTACAGTGTTGCTACATCATTTGAGCACCAAATTTGGACAATGTAGTATTAGTCTATCAAAAATGGTGTGATAGGCCAATTACATCATAAATTTACACCGCACGACGTCACGTCTGAATCCAAGAATGGATGTGACAAATAGAAGTGTTAAATGGGTGAGTCGGGTCAAACCGGGGCTGTAAATTTTAAGGCCCAAGTGGGCTTGAGGGCTGGGCCTTAAATATTTTGGAAAGACTCGGCTCTGTCCATAAGCTCTCTCTAAGAGGGCTTGCCTGGCATGCCTGCACAAGCTTGGGCGGTATACTACCTCATTTTACATGTAGCACTAATTTTAATTCTTTTAAATTTTTATTATTTGATATATTTTTAAAATTCCAATCTTACCTTTAAATTAAATTATTAATAGTTTCTTATAACTATTTACTTTTTAGAATTTTTAACTAATTAAATCAAATTAAAAATAATAAAGAAAAACAAAAAACTCAAATCAAAAAGAGAAAAAAAACAGAAATCATAATCATTCTCCCAAGAAAAGATGGAGAAGGCAGCTGCACAGAATACAGAGAAGAAAAAAAAAAACCTCTGAAACTATAAAAAAATAAAATAATAAATAAATAAATAAATAAATAAACATAACATGCTCTCTGCTTCTCGTAAGGGAAATTAACAATAAAAGTGATAAGAAAATTAAGGAAGAAGATGGAGAAGATGTCTGCAATTTTTTGTTTATCCGTTTTTAAATTTTCCTTATTATTATTATTTTTATAACTAATTTTTCCATTTTTTTTAATGTAAAATAAAGAAAAAATTAGCCATTTAATGACAAACTCTTGGATTAATCTAACGGTTGACATTAAAAGGTTTTGATTTTATATATTTTTATAAATTAAAAGAGAGGACATATTTGGTAATATATGGGGTGTACTTACCAGATTTCATCTTTTAAAATTTTTAACAGGATGTACATACAGTTTTTAGGTGTGCAAATATCGTTACTCTTTTTTTAATCCCGATCCTATCCTCAATCCTGTGAAAGCGTAGCCTTCCTAAACCACGGGCCTTGATAGTCAAGCCCGGCCCACCCATTTGACATGCTTGGACTTCGTGTTTTTGAGAGAGAGCAGAGTACATGCATGGACTTTGACAACCCTAGAAAGTAGTAACAGGTAGAGGTGGCACGGTTCCGATTCGGTTCCGGTTCCGGTTCTACAGGAACCGGTGGTTTTGAACCGGAATTTTTTTTTTTTTTTTTTTTTTTAACAAATGACAAATAAAATAAAATTAAAATTAAATAAAATATATAAATGAAATATATAAATGACAAATTACAAAATTAAATTAAATTATAAAATAAAATTACAAATGACAAAAGAAAAAGAAAAAGAAAAATGGGTTCTTATGGGTTGTTGAACCATGGTTGCAAAAGAACCATGATAACACCCTAACCAATGAAGCCACATTCAATTCTAGTATAATAATTGAAACAAAAACTATAAGTAGTATAAAGATTTATTTTAAAACGTGTCCATTTACACGAGGCCTGACTTTAAAGTAATTCTCCGGACCAAGACGGGCACGGGTGTGGTGTCGGATCGAGAGGGAAAAGTTTCTTACTAGGTTTAAACAAGGTTCGAAATAGACACGACACTTAAAAACACTTTTTTTTGATGAAAAAGTGGTTTTTGGGGCTCGAAAAGTGGGCACAAGCTCTTTGTCTTGCTCCCATTGGATTCCTTGCATCATTCTATGCGATTTCAAAAAAAAAATCACCCAATTCGGACATCCGAGCACAAAGTTATGGCCTTTCAAAGTTTAAGGCATATATACAAATTTTTTTACCGCAATTTTTTTTTTTTGAGGCAAATTTTTTCTATTCTCTCGTTGTCAATGACAATTTTTCTACTAAGAGTTTGACACTTTGTGTTCTCTATTCCGTTCAATACTCATTGTTTACCAAAGCTGAATACCGTCTTCAAAACAATTACAAAATGAAATAAATATTAAAAACCTTGGAAACTTGGAGACTTGAGAGTGTTGGAGAGAAATTAGAATTAGAGAATTGAGAAGAAATTGGTGTGAGGAAAAATGAAAGGGGGGGTAGTATTTATAGAAAAAAAAAAAAAAAAAAATGTGCAAACTGGCGGTTCGAACTGGAACCGGAACCGGCAGTTCCAATCCGGTTCGAACCGCCGGTTCGACCAAATCATAGAACTGGAACCGGAACCGGAACCGGAACCGGCCTCCCTGGTTCAGGTTCCGGTTCCGGTTCCGGTTCCGATTTTTCCGGTTCCGGCCGGTTCCGGCGGTTCCAACCGGTTCCGGCGGTTCCAACCGGAACCGTGCCAGGTCTAGTAACAGGTTAATATGATACTTGAACCTTTTCTTTTTTATACATGGAAAAAGATAAATTAACATCATCAATCCTAACTCCCAAGTCATAGACAGTAATAGTTTTTGATTATCATAAAAGTTAATGTATTGTTTGACAACTTTGAAAATTGGAGCTATAGTTATTAGTAACAACAATGCCAATAGGGGCGTAACTCAGTTAGTAGATGGACGAGCTTGGGGTTTAGATAAATGACTCACAGGTCAGCGGCTCGAATCCTATCAATGGCGAAAGTTTTTAAAAAAAAATACTTGGTTCCGAATTAATAGATATGGTAAAAAAAAAAAACAAAAAAACAAAAAAAACAGTAACAACAGTAGCAGCATTTGTAATGAAAAGAAGTAAAGACAAAAAGGATCATCATCATCCAGCTTCATTATATTTTACACTGATTTAGACAATTCAATTTCACAATTACAACACCTTCTCTCTCTCTCTCTCTCTGTACATTTTTTATCTGCAGGTCCATTGGTTGGCGATCAATGCACAATAATGTCAGACCAGACACTTCTGCTACTTTTCTTTTTTCTTTCCTTTTTTCTGTAAAAGCTGGTACAGACAACAACACTCACTACTGCTCCATCACGAGACCTTTTCACTAAGATATATCATATCATGATCATACAAGACCCCAACAAAACACCCAAAAAAAGTGTTGTTACAATAAAATAATAATGACCCAACAGAGAACAATAGTTGATGAGAGAAGCTTTTGATTTATCACTAGCAGCCATTGAGCATTTGTGTCATCTGGGTGATTTTGGAAAGTTTTGTTGTTGTTGTTGTTGTCGTCGTCATGATCACCAGTAATAATCTGTTTCTCCAAACAAGGAAGGATTTGATGATACAGCATAGAAATGTTTTTCTTCATGTAATCACTAGTACATAAACCAGGATTTCCTTTAACATCAAGCCTTTTCCCAAGCCTGTCAATGAATTCTTCTGGTAGTTGCAGCTCTCCACTCAATTGATTGTTGCTCAAATTTAGTTGGTGTAGACTTGTAAGTGACCCTAAACCTGGAGGAACTGATCCACTAAGATTGTTGTTGTCAAGAGAGAGTGCAGTGAGTGTATTCAATGAAGAAATGTAACTGGGGATTCTCCCAGTTAATCCACAACCTGAGAAGCTGATTGATGTGAGACTTTTCAAGGTCCCAACAAAAAAGGGTATTGTGGAACGTATAGGGTTGTGATCAATAATTAAGTACTGTAAATTTTCTAAACCTGAAAATGTTTCTGGGATTGGACCATTTATAAAATTGTGACTCAAGTCAAGCAAAACCAACTTGTTTAGCTTACCTAAATCTGGAGGTAGACTTCCATTGAGCTTATTAGAACTCAAATCAATCTTTTGAAGAAGCTTAAGCATACCAAGAGAACAATGCACCACACCTTCAAGATTGTTCCAGCTGAGGTCCAAGATTGACAAGCTTTTCAACCCACCTATCTCTTCAGGAATTTCACCACTGAAATTGTTGTAACTTAAATCAAGTTGCTGTAGACTGACCAACTTGCCAAGCTCTCTAGGAATCTTTCCATGTAAACTATTCTGTGACAAGCTCAAGACTCTTAAGCTAACAATGTTTGATAAAGTTGAAGGAATCTCTCCAGAGAGAGATGGATTAGACTGTAGAGCTAGATGCTCTAAGGAAGTGAGTGAACCAAAAACAGTTGGAGAAAGATTGACCGGAGATGATGATGACACAAAACAGTTAAAAATGGAGAGTGTTTTCAAGTAAGGTAACTTAAGCAAAGAATCAGATAGATTAGCTGAGTTTTTACAAGGTGGGTCAATAACATCAGGACCAATATGAAGTTTAGTGACATGATAAGTTGGAAAGTTGTCTAGACTTATCTCACATTCAACACCAGGCCATGGAGTGTCAGTACATGGTAGTGGGTACTGTTTAGCCCAGTCAGAGTAATCAAGAAGTGAACTCATAACATCAAAAAGCCCCAAAAGCTCATCTTCATTCATATTCACCATGGCAATCACCTCACCTGTCAAAACAAGAAACAACCCAACAAAGAAAACAGCTAGAGAAGAAGCCATTAATGAAAGAAGATAATCAATTCAATCACTAAACTGATGAGATACCAAATATTATTATAAAGCATTGGAAGAAGACAGTTTTATTACAGCCAAGAAACGAAGTTATGGTTCATGCTTCGACAAGCTGTTTGATATTATCTATCGGTACATTACCAGAAGCAGTGTCAGCGTGAGACAAGCTGCATAGACACTACACTTGAAAAGGGTATTGCCTCCTAGAAGCGAAAGTGATGATGGTGTTGGTGTGCATATAAAAGGGACTGAAGATTGAAAACAGGAAGAATCGGTTACTATAAGTGGAAACAAGTGTCAGTAGTCAAAACAGGGTATTCAATGGAAAAACGTGTGATTTTTATGATGGGACTTGGCTCTTCTTGATCAGTATCTTATGTGAGGCCGACATGACAAGAAGCACTTGCTTTTACAGATATCTCTCCCTCTCTCTCTGTAAGATTGGCTGTAAGCCTGTAAGCTACCGTGGTCGAATCTTTGTTAGCTTCGGGCTTCAAAACGTGGCTAGTTTGTGTCATTGTGTGTAGGCAGGGCACATGTAACTCCCAAATCAGTAGTGCAAAGGCGTGTTCTGATGTATTCGTTTGCATCTTTGTGGGGTCAGAAGTGTGGGCCCTGGTTTCCTATATGTCCTAGGGAGTCGATATTGACACTCGTAACTATGATAAGCACACCCATATTTTAATAAAAATTTTAATTACAAAATTATCCCAATAGGAATTTACTAATAAGAACAAATTAGTTTAATTAAAAAAAAAAACAAAATACTATATACACCCATTAATTACACACATATCTTCAACTATGTCACTTTATTAAAAAAAAAAAAAATCAAACCCTAATTCAACCTTAATTCTATTTTTTTTTTTTTTTTTTTTTAAAGAACGAGAAGAACAGAAGCCCAAGGGAAACCAAAATCTACCATTATCATATAACAAAATAATGGAACAAGAATTTTCAAAGATATTTAGGACTACCTTGTAGTGTTTGTTCGGTTTCGATATACTAACTATATATCCAAAGATTGAATTTATAGCATATTCTGTTATATCTATAGGAACATTAAGTTCCAATCACATTTCTTCACTTCATGCCCACGCTCATATATTATTACACAAATCTTATATGTCCATGTAGCAAAACACTGTCCAAAAGGGCATGAAAACCCGAAAAAGACTGGGCATTTGGGGGTGTTCATGGAGTCTAGAGAGAGCTTCCTTCCTTGATGAGCACAAGCACACTGCCACACTACATAAATATGCTTTCTTGGCTAGAAATGGTCTTCGCAACAGATGAAGCTGTGTCTTGGATGGAAGTGACAAAATTTATCATTTGTAAAATTGGGTGTGTTAATAATTTATAAGAGTTTATAAATAAATTGTATTAAAATGAAAACATTCATTTAAATAAAGGTAGGCATTAAGATGTGTGTTTATAGTATTGTTTTAATTTTAAATTTTAGATATGGGTGTACTTATAAATATGGATGTGCTTATCATATTTATGGGTGTCAATATCCGTACCCTATGTCCTGCTCCTCAACAACCAACAAACAGGCCATTACGAGTTACGCAGTTGGAGGAGGACAGACTGATAGGTGCATGGATAAAGTCCGAGATCTTCAATAATATATATATATATATATATGAATGAACAATTTGGATATGTGACATGATGGTGCTTCTTATAAACAATCTTTGTAATGAACAACTTATGTTGTTGATCGACAAGTTAATATTGGTCTAATTACACCCCACCTCGATTTAGAGTTCAAGTCTGTTCTCCTTCAAATTCTAAAGTCATTAAAGTCCCTATTTTTTTTTTTCTTCGAATTATTACGTATTTAAACGCCTTTGTTATATTAATAACTATAATCCCTTCTTTTTCTAAAATACATCACATTAGTTCATTTGACCAAGTCAATTATAACTAAATATACAAAAGGTCAATTTTACCCCTAAATGTTTTTTTTTTGTTATTACATTTTAATTTTCCAAAAAATTTTCAAATACTTTTTATATTGTAATATTAAATAAAAATCAAAATTAAGAAAAAATATATCTTCTTAAAAAAACAGGATTTTTTATTTTTATTTTTATTATGAGTAGAATATTAATTTAAATATAAAAAATTAAGATTAAAAAACAGAAAATTTAAAAAAAAAAAATCATTTTTTTATGAGATTCAATGGATCTCCAAAGATTGAGATCTGGAAATTTCTAGATCTCCATCGTTTCAACAAGGTAACCAAAAACAAGAGCTGAATTTGTGTTGGGGATTGATGAGGATGCCTATTGGATAGAAAAGGTCCCCCATTGATGAGGATGGAAGCGGTCCCCCATTGTATCATAAAGGGTGTTGAGGCTGATATGCCTGGGTAGTGGTTTTCCTTTTTCTTTTTCTTTTGTTTGTCGTGTGCGGTGTGCCCTGTCTGGGTTTGTTTTCTTTTGCTTTCCCCTGTTTGTGTTTTGCTCTGTTTTTCTTGTCTCTTTGTTTTGTAACTGGTTCTTGTTAATGCTGTTTAATAAGAAAAAAAGATTAGAGTAATCATATAAGACCAAACAAACAAAAAGAAATGATTTTTATGGTTGAAATAGCTCAGAAATCAAAATGGGTTTCCAGATTTGGAAACGCTCGTCGAGCCCAAGATCCTCCGTTTTATGGCCTACGAACCGATCCTCCTACTCGGCCGCCACCGTTTCACCGGCGTCGACATGCTCATCCGCGTGAAGGCTCTGGTGGCGTACTTCCAGAAGTACGTGGACGAGCAGTCAAAGAAGGAGATCAAGGGCATCCTCCGTGTCTACGACAGGACCTTGCTCGTTGCCGATCCCAGGCGCTGCGAGCCCAAGAAATTTGGTGGAGGCGGTGCCAGTGCTAGGTTCCAGAGGAGTTGTCGTTGAATCCAAAACCTGAGTTTGGTTTTTATTACTATGAAATTTTAGAGTTTTGCATGTGGACCATTGGATTTAAAAGATGCTTTGATAAGTGCATGCAGCCAAGTCAAGGTATTTAAATCCAATGACCCACATGCAATGAACTGATATTTCTTTTGTCAGTTTGAACTGATAATAGAAAATTTGACCATATATATATATAGGTAAATTTAAAATTTTATTCATAGGTAGATTTCATTGAAGATATCATCCACAAAAAAATTAAGATCAAAATTCATAGAAATGGATGTGATTTCATCAAAGTCCTTACCGAAATTAAAATAAGGGATCCCTTATGAGAGAACCACTATATATATATATATATATATATATATATATATATCTTGATTCCTTGTTGAAAAGATGGAGATCTAAAAATTTTCAGATCTAGATCTTTGGAGATCCGATGGATCTCATAAAAAAAAATATATATATTATTATTATTATTTTTTAATTTTTTTAAATATTTTTTAATCTTGATTTTTAATATCATACTCATAATAAAAAAAAAGAGTGGTGCTATTGGCACACCCCCTACTAGGGATGTCAATAGGGCAGGTACGGGGTGGGGATACCATCCCCATTCCCCAAACCCAAATATAACTAGGATTCCCGTCCCTGCTCCATTCCCCACTTGGGGCAGGGATAGGGAATCCATATTTGGGGACTGGGCTCCCGGTACTTGCCCTACCTTACCCCGTCTCGTTTGATTAAGACAATATTAATAATTATACACCTTATATTGTAAGCCACAATCACAAATGTCAATCGATCTTTAAAAATATTAAATAATTGAAGAAAAAATTAGTTAAAAAAGTAAATAAACTTTAATTCATAGTAAGTCTATCGCAAACTAAATTACCAAACATATGAATATTACACCGTTCTTTTTCAATAAAAATGAAATTGAAATACAAAATCGTCATAATTAAATCTGTCAAAAAAAAAAAAAAAAAAAAAACAGTACTTTTTAATTGTTTATAAGAAAAATGTTTCTTATCAATTATATTTTAAAAGTAAATTGAAGAAAAAAGCTGTAACATAGCTGTGTTTCTCATTTCTTAATCATCCATGCAACATGTTAATTAGGGTATGGGGTGGGGACGGGGATAGGGCAGGAGCCAAAATACCATTCCCCGCCCCAAAATTAATTGGGTTTTAAAATCAAATCTCATCCTCGCCCCATACCCCAATTAACATGTACCAAACCCGCCCCAAACGGGGTGGGTCCCCGTACCCATGGGGATTTTTGACATTCCTACCCCCTACTAATCTATTTATGCCCAAATTTTAGAATTACTAAAAGAAACATACGATTTAAGAAAAAAAAAAAAAAATTATATAAAGTAAATCTAATAAAACCCCACATTCCTTTTCAAATTTTATTTATTTATTTTTTATTTTTTATTTTTTTCATAACTCTTAACCCCTAAAAATACTTGTACGGATCATATTTAAACAATAAATCAAACACTTTGGGTGCATTAGACTGATGAGATATTGATTATTATTTAATCTCATTACTCTTTTAGAATCTGAAAGTGAAATGATGATAATCAAAACAAATACTTGCCTTTTGCTTCTTGTTTCGTTTTGTTTGTGGGCTATTTTGTTTTTTTCTCTGTGTGTTTTGTCTTGAGTTGCTCTGTTATTTGCTCTTTTCTTGGGTTGTTTGCTTGTTCATTGTCTTATGACTTCCTGGACTTTTCTATAAAGATTGATGTTAAAAATAAGGACAGTTTTGGAAATAAATAAAATAAATTAGTAAAAACATTTAACTTTATTTAATTAAATCAAAATTTAAACAAATGTGGTATAAATAGATCAGTAGGGGGTGTGCCAATAGCACCACTTTTGTTTTAATTTTAGATTTTAGACATTGGAGTATTTATAAGTATGGGTGTGCTTATTATATTCATGGGTGTCAATATCCGTACCCTATGTCTTACTCCTCAACAACCAACAAATAGGTCACTGCGAGATACGCAGTTTGGAGAGGATAGACCGATAGGTACCTGTATAAAGTTCGAGATCTTCGATATATATATATATATATAGTCTTTCTGTTATTAGTTCGAATTGACAAAAGTTATATCAGTTCCTTGTATGTGGGCCACTGGATTTAAATACTTTGACTGACAAGTGCATACAGCCAAGTCAAAGTATTTAAATCTAGTGGCTCACATGCAAAGAACTGATATAATTTTTATCAGTTCGAACTGATAATAGAATTTCTGTATATATATATATATATATATATGAACGAACAATTTGGATATGTGACATGATGGTGCTTCTTATAAACAATCTTTGTAATGAACAACTTATGTTGTTGATCGACAAGTTAATATTGGTCTAATTACACCCCATCTCGATTTAGAGTTCAAGTCTGTTCTCCTTCAAATTTTGAAGGGGAAATTTCACTAAAGCCTCTATTTTTTTTTTTCTTCGAATTATTACATATTTAAGTGTCTTTGTTATATTAGTAACTATAATCCATTCATTTTCCAAAATACATCACATTAGTCCATTTGACCAAGTCAACCTATAACTAAATATACAAAAGGTCAATTTTGCCCCAAAATGTTTTTTTTTTTGTTATTACATTTTAATTTTCCAAAAAAATTTCAAATACTTTTTATATTGTAATATTAAATAAAAATCAAAATTAAGAAAAAATATATCTTCTTAAAAAAACAGGATTTTTATTTTATTTTTATTATGAGTAGAATATTAATTTAAATATAAAAAATTAATATCAAAAAACAGAAAATTTTAAAAAAAAAATTCATTTTTTTTTATGAGATTCAATGGATCTCCAAAGATTGAGATCTGGAAATTTCTAGATCTCCATCGTTTCAACAAGGTAACCAAAAACAAAAGCTGAATTTGTGTTGGGGATTGATGAGGATGCCTATTGGATGGAAGAGGTCCCCCATTGATGAGGATGGAGGAGGTCCCCCATTGTATCATAAAGGGTGTTGAGGACGAAATGCCTGAGTAGTGGTTTTCCTTTTTCTTTTTCTTTTGTTTGTCGTGTGCCTTGTCTGGGTTTATTTTCTTTTGCTTTCCCCTGTTTGTGTTTTGCTCTGTTTTTCTTGTCTCTTTGTTTTGTAACCGGTTCTTGTTATTGCTGTTTAATAAGAAAAAAAAGATTTGAGTAATGATATAAGACCAAACAAACAAAAAGAAATGATCTTTATGGTTGAAATAGCTCAAAAATCAAAATGGGTTTCCAGATTTGGAAACGCTCGTCGAGCCCGAGATCCTCCGTTTTATGGCCTACGAGCCGATCCTCCTACTCGGCCGCCACCGTTTCGCTGGCGTCGACATGCTCATCCGCGTGAAGGCTCTGGTGGCGTACTTCCAGATGTACGTGGACGAGCAGTCAAAGAAGGAGATCAAGGGCATCCTCCGTGTCTACGACAGGACCTTGCTCGTTGCCGATCCCAGGAGCTGCGAGCCCAAGAAATTTAGTGGAGGCGGTGCCACGATGGTCTGGATCTTTGGAGATCCATTGGATCTCATAAAAAAAATTAATTCTTTTTTTTTTTGTTTTTTGTTTTTTTTAATATTTTTTAATCTTAATTTTTAATATTTAAATTAATAAAAAAAAACCCCTGTTTTTTTTTTTTTTAAAGAAGATATATATATTTTCTTAATTTTGATTTTTTTTAATATTAAAATATGAAAAGAATTTGAATTTTTTTTGGAAAATTAAAATGTAATTAAAAAAAACTTTTAGGGGCAAATTTGACCTTTTGTATATTTAGTTACAGTCGACTTGATCAAATTGATTAAAGTAATGTATTTAAAAAAAAGAAGGGATTAGAGTTACTAATATGACAAAAATGTTTAAATAGGTGACAACTTGAAAAAAAAAAAAAAAAATGGGACTTTAGTGAAATTCCCCCGATTCTAAATTAACTGTAATAGCTCGGTTGTTACTTTTCAAGTGTCAACAATAATCAACTCAAACGTGTCTAGAGCTGTTACGTATAATAATGCAAACGTTGTTACTAAATTATGTCTACTAAGATGTAAGAAATTAAATATTGGAAAATTTTAGACAAATTATTTATTTACATATATGAAGAACATATTCAGCAAGTTAGAACTCTTTGAAAATATAGAGACTAAAAGCTTTGCATTCCCGTTAGATAAAAAAGAGAGAATTTTGAGCTTCATTATACATTTTCTGTGGAAGCAGCAACTTCCAGGGCATCTAAGTCTAAGAGGAGGCATTGGATTGCATGGCTTTGAAAGCACAAGTGGGAATTTCAGGACCCAGTGTCTGGGATGTGTGGGATCAATCTGTCAGCTTCAAAAATAAATTATTTAAGCTCAATCTCAGATATTCCATCATTGGGTTTACTATGCACAACATCCCATATGAAGATATATTGGTTACAATGCCACCAATTGTTTCTGAATTCATTGGACTTTCGAGCGTTAGAACTCTTTGAATATCTGTAATATGAAACAGAAGAAAAATCATGCTTTTAATCATAATTCAAACACCAACAAATTTTAATCAAACTGCAGTGGACATGTTGAAGGCAGTGAAGGTACTGCATACCAAAATCCTACCAAATTATTTGAGGACTCCTCTTTATTATAAATAATTATTAACACGTAGGTGTTTACTTGATAGACGACCGATGCATACAATTAAGGCATTCAATTAGATGTAAAAGAATAAATCGAGGCAGCCCAGATACATTAATATTCGGATGTAATTTAACAAAACAAGAACGTAATTCAAAAGAGACAACTTACCTGTATATTTGAAGAAACAAAACATGAACGTAATTCAACAAGCCTTCTCATCTTCTTCACCGGAGTTTCACTCCTAAAAATCCTGTAGTTCTTTACAACCATAAGTTATGGGAGAACATCTCTCCACATGTGTGAAAGTGCATGCATCTGCATGCACAAACAAAAGACAATTGATTCATGCCATTTTGGTGTAGATCTAAGATCACCACAAAGAATCCAACCAGGATGGTCAAAGACAGGGGTCTCAGCTCTAACTAAAGCACCATTTTTCCTTGAGTGAAAATTGACAAGAATATTACGGAAGAATATTGAAGGGGACTTGAAAAAAAAAGGGGAAAAAGAAAAAAATTGACTTACCAAAGCCATATATATACATATGTAGAAATTAAGAAGCAAATGTGAATAATTGTGAAATATAAAATGAAGAACACCTTTTGTACAAAATTAACATATATAACCACAGGAAATCCGCATTGCTCCAGACAAGCAAACTACCATAGTCAAATACAGCCTATAATAGTTGTGTAACGTTCTGAATTTCTATTTCAACAGAGTTCAGCACTAAGCAAAAGGAAAGCATACTGAAATTTTCTTTGTTCCAGATATTCCAAGAATTCAGAAGCATAAAGGAGGCCAAAAATTGCCGAAACATTTAAAACCAAACATACAGTATATTCTGAAGCTAAGTGAATTGTTTTAAGTTTTCAAATTTGGCCCAATGTTGAAAAACAATGAATTTCCTAATAACATATGAGAAAATAAATTTGATCCCTCAATCTGTCAAATTTTTCCCAGAATCACTGTTCATAGTATTTGAACCGTTAACAGCACAGCACTACATTCTACAAAAATTGAAGACAACCAAATTTAACAATTCATGTATAATAAAGCACATTCAGCAAAAATCACTAGTTCAAACCTTCGGCCAACTGGAGATCTAAGCATATGGCGATCTGTTGGTGGTCTGGTAGCCAACAACTGCTCCAAGAGTGTCCATGATAAGGCTAACCCACAAGAACTGTACCAAGATATGAAGTAAAATTTAAAAATAAAAAACAGACACTTGAATGTGATATTATTCAGCTAAAAAATAAAGCTCACAAAATCTTGAATCCAAATAAATGTTGAAACAATAAATTTATAACCTTCCATATTCAGAACCTAAATAGTGTCCCAGAGAGAGAGAGAGAGAGAGAGAGAGAGTCTCAGGAAAATGACTGGAATTGAGGATCAAACCAACCAAACCTGCAATCTAAGATAAGGGAAAGGAGGCTAGAAATTTGGTTTTAAACAAAAATTTCATTTTTTTCATTATCTTCTAAAGTATAGTATAATCTAGTACACTTGTGCACCAAACATTTTATAACTAATTTATACCTCTCTATATAAACTAACACCACACAAGATTGCATTAAGTATAGCACAATTCAATCCAAATCAATCTAATACAATCTTAAATAATTAATACAATACAATGCAGCATGCCAAACATACCCTTAATGTTGATTCTGCAATATACTGATCTTCAATATGTTCCGCAATAAGAATGTCTTGATAAGGTTATTTGGTTGTATACCCATAGGCCATAACTGATGTATCTTTGGTAAGGGTTGCAGCCTTATCCACATCTCCTGCAAAGTAGCCAGATAATAGAGTAGTGAGCATCACAATATCAGGTTCTAGTCCTCTATCAATCATTTCATCAAAGACTAATAGCTTCTTGAAGGTTGTCCATCTTACAGTACCTTGCCATCATGAGGCTGTAACAAACAAGATCAGGTCTTATTTCCATTTTCACCATTTCACTTCTAAACATTGAAGCATCCACCACGTCTTATTTACTTTGAATGGCATCTGGCAAGGAAGAACTTTTAGGATTTATCTTTGAATGGGCATTAAACAGAACTTTATAAGTCACCAAATCAGGTTTGATTCCTCTCCGCTTCATATCATTGAAGAGATCACAAGCTTCCCGCGAACAATTTACTTTGAAATAACTTTTTATCATCTGTGTATAGGTCAACAAATCAGGAGTGAACCCTCTATCAATCAAAATATCAAACACCATCCGTGCTTTTCCCATTTCTCCGGCTCGACAAAGTACATCTATAAGTTTCTCATACACTATTTTACAGCAGGAACCTTTTTTTACTATGACTCCATGCCTAGAAAGCCTCATAAATAATTGAAAGGCCTTCTCTAAACTATTTGCTTCACAGTAACCATTACAAAGGGCAAGATAATTTTCCAAACACTTCTCTTGCAAACTATCTAAAAAGGCTTCAGCTTCCTTTACCTTACCTCCCAGACACAGGCCTTCAATGATCATGTTAAGTGTAACAGTATTAGGTTTCAATCCTAGTGTCTTCATATAATCTAAGAAATCGTAAACTTTTTTTACATAGCCACATCTAGCAAGTCCGCTAGCAAGTATGTTACAAGTAACAAGATTAGGTTCTTGCCCTGAGTCCTTCATATCCTTGAACAAATTGAAAGCATCAAGAAGTTTACCCTGACAGCAGTAACCATTAATTAGAGTTGTGTAGTTGACAACATCTGGAACGATTTGCTTTTTCTTCATTTCATTGAACAATTTCATGGCTTCTTCTACTTTCCCAAGTTTGCACAAAGCATCCAATACTAAATTGTAGCAAACCCAGTCAACAAAAATCCCACTTTTTTTAAACTCCTCAAACTGACTTAGAGCTTCAGAATTCATTCCCAACTGAAATAAGCATTTTAAAAGAACGCTGACAGTCACACTATTGGTTTCAATACCCTTTGACATCATCTTATTGTGAATATACAAAGCTTTACTTATGTTCCCATATCTGCAATACCATGAAATCAATTCACCATATACATATACATTAGGAACCACCCCATGTTTTTCCATGTCAAGTAACACGCCTGCAGCTTCTCTCAACCTATTCTCATTACAAAACCCACGAATCACGATAGTGAAAGCAAAGGTATCCAAAGGAACCTTTGCCACTCTCCATTCTCGGAGCAGTTGATAACCCGAATCTGACTTACCATTCATACAAAGTCCTTCTATATAAGTAGAGTAAGCAAATGCATTTGGGGTTACTCCAGCTTTATCCATATCCTCAAATACCTCAGCCGCTTCTTCTAAACTACCTATCTTACAGAGGGCCTTAATCGCAAGATTATAAGTATAATGGTTTAAGCTCAATCCCAACCTCTTCAGCTGCTGATAAACGAATCGAGCTATATCCACTTTCCCACATTGAATCAACTGGCTCATGAGGAAATTCAATGATAATATAGAGAAAACAAATCCATGGCGCTTCGGTGGGAAAAAAATATCAATAACTTGGTCAAACATTCTCAGGGAAACATAAGCCTTCACCATTGCATTAGAAGCTAGAACAAATGAATTCGACCTGTCATCATAAATTGCTTCAAGTAAGTCTGTAACTTCAAAATCTATGTTATTCGATTTCCTAACAATTTCCATGAATACAGAAGACAACTTGTTATTAAAACGCCAACAGCACAATATTCTCACAAATGCTGCATATGTATAAACATCATGCAAGAACCCAATTCTTTTTAAGTTTTCGAAATGTGATATTGCAGCAATGGGTTCATTTTTCAAGCAATTCAAATTTTCAACTACTGTAACTGTATTCAAGCCAAAGGTTTTAATATTCATTTGTTCCCTGTATTGGCTATCGAAATCAGAATAAGAAGACGATGATTTCAACTGGGCAAGAGCTGAAACCGATTGGAAGCGAATGTGTTTGATGTATTTCCTCACAGAAAACAACTTGATAATTGAGACCCACATCAGAAGGTTGCAACTTGAAAGTATAAATAGCAGATAGAAAGAGCTTACTTGACGGAAAAACCCAATTGCCTGTCATAACCCACCACCGAATAGCTCAAGCAATCGGTTAACAGAGCGCTCAGCCTCTGCTCGTTCATGGAGAAAGTGAAACAAAACGGCCAATTTAATTTTCTTTATTATTGTCGACCGCAATATAATTTTTGAATAAATAATCTCTAAAATCCAATTATTTAAATGCGATTTTAATATAATAGCTTCTATTTACAATCCAATTTATTTATTTTTCCTAAAGCCACTCTCTTTTGTTCCAAAATTATCCATTTTATTTTTTGACATTTTTATTCTAAAGATATTTCATTTATAAAAAAAATAAAAAAAATTATAAATACACTCCATTTTATTTTAATATTACTAATAGTTATTTTTAAATTTTAATTTTAACATATATACAAATAATAATAATAATAATAAGGGGTGAAATCATAAAGAGCCAAAAAATTTATTGGTTTATTGTTTTTAGCCAAAAATTTATTTATGATTATTTTCATTATTTTTGACCATTTTTAGACAAAAATACCCCTAAATTTGAAATTTTAAAAAAGAAAAGAAAAAGGGTTGAGGCGTTCTGTTCTTTTTATTTTTTAGGGTTAAAAGAAAGAGAGAGAAAATCACAAAACTAAATCGGAAAACCGTCCAGTTCGTCGAACCTCGCCGTTGCCGCCACTCTCGTCGAGTCCGCCAGACTTCTCCCGGCTGCCGCACCTCACGCCTTCTCTGGACCTTTGGCCGAATCCGTCACTGTAGGTCGTCGAATCCACCAGACCTCTCGCCGAATCAGCTGCTCTTGGTCGTCGACGCTGTCACCGTCGCCCCTCACTCATCGATCTTCAAATCTGGTTAGTTGGGTTTTTGGGAAGATTTAATTTTTATTGTTCTGGGTTTTAGTTTGATTGTACTATGTTGTGTCTATGCTTGTTGATTGCTGTGAAATGATTTTGTTTATCAAAATATTCAAATCAACCAGGTGATTATATAGTTGAGAGCTTATTGATTTTATTTTTTGTTAATACTTTTATACAGTTTCTATTCACTGATAAATATATTTTCTTGAATGGAAGTAATTGTAAGCTTTTCTCTTTTGGAGTTGAAATGTGTGACACAACCTGTTTTTTGTGATAGTGATGTAGTTTTGGTTTGTTTGTCTGTTTAAGTTTATTGGATATGAAAATTGATATTGATTTTATTTATTTCACTCGATCAATTGTTCAATTTTTGTGTGCTCACTAAGTATGATTGACTGATATTCTTACAATGCTGTAATTGTTGCACATTCTGTTGGATTTTTATTTTTATTTTATTCAAATTTCTATGGATTGACGTTCTTAAAGTATATTAATTTTTATTGGCACTCAATTGCTATAGTGTTATTGAGCTTGGTTTTTTATTTGTTAGTTTAATAACTGCGATTGTGTTATTGTTGGAGTTATGGTTGTTGAGTTAAAGTTTGGGGCTTGGGTTTTGGATGACAATGGTGTGTTATTGGAAAATTTATGATTTGGGAAACAAACAGTTTCTTGACACTGCCATATGACTTATTTCTAGAGTAGAAGTTGATGCTTGGTTACAAGCTTGTAGCATTTTTGTCTTGTAAACCGTTGTGTGTAGCATTCTGTGTAGCCTATTTGAGACGGGAATGAGTTCGGACGTTCCTGCTCCTTTGATCGACAAGGTCAATGTGGTTGCCGATGCATCTTTAGATGGGTTAGTGATGAACATCTTAAGTTTGGTTTGATTTTGTGTGTTTACGGATTGTTTTTCAACAATCGTGTCATTTTAAAACAAGGACATCAATATCGTGTGTTTATGGATTGTTTTTTATTTTGTGTGTTTACGGATGGTTTTAGTCGCTTACTGGCATGTAACTTGTTTGTATTGACATGTCTATTTTTTGTACGGGCATGTAACTTGTTTGTTGTACTGGCATGTAACTTGTTTGTATTGACATGTATATTTTTTGTACGGGCATGTAACTTGAATGTACTAGCATGTAACTTATTTGTATTGACATGTATATTTTTTGTACGGGCATGTAATTTGTTTGTTGTACTGGCATATAACTTGTTTGTTGTACTGGCATATAACTTGAATGTACTGGCATGTAACTTGTTTGTATTGACATGTATATTTTTTGTACTGGCATGTAATTCCTGTTAGATTATTCCAGGAAAGGTCAATGATGTCGACGATTGCAACAATATTGCTGTACTCAGGATCTCTTCCTTTAATCGCGACATATATCAACTGTTTGACTTGAACAATCGTAATTTGTTCATTTTATGAAACTTAAAGTAGCCGTAAAAGGCGTCTGTAGAAGATGCTACTATTTGTATTCGTTGACAGATGCAAAAAGAGATTCAGTTACAGATAATTATTCTTCTATTCATTTCTTTTTCTTGTAATTTATCTATTGAATCTCTTTCTTAATTTCTTTCATTTATTTGATATTTGTTTTTAATTAATTTCAAATACAATTGGCATGTAACTTCAAATACAACTATCAACTGGCATATAATTTAGAACACAAAGGACATGTAACTTGAAACAAACTTGACATGTAACTTGGAATGAAATTGATATATAAGTTTGAATACAACTGACATATAACTTGGAGCGCAACAAGCATGTAACTTGAAAGGCATGTAACTTCGAATAGTTGGTATTTAACTCACATGTATCTAGAAAATCAACTGACATGTATCTAGAAAATCAACTAGCATGTAACTTGAAAATCAATTGACATATGACTTGAAAATCAACTCGTATGTAACATATATATAACTAGTAAAAGATGCTTTCTCCTTAGCTTGGATTTGAATGACGTGTGTAACTTCAACTACAAATGACATGTAACATGAAATTACAAATTCTCTTTTTTCTTGGTCTTCCAGCCTGTGGACCTCTTTTTTCTTAGTCTTCTAGCCGTGGATCTCTTTTTTTTTTTTTTTGGTCTTCTAGCCTGCGGTTGCCAAGTAAGCGGTAGAACAACCAATCTTGTTAAATAAGAATAAAAACATTAAAAGTAACTGACATATAACTTGATAACTAGCATGTAACTTGAAAACTAATTGGCATGTAATTTTGAAAACTAGTTGACATGTAATTTTAAAAACCAATTGGCATGTAACTAACTATTGACTTGTAACTTTAAAATTTGCAAACCGGCATATAACTTAAAATTTGCTCTGTCATGTAACTTCAAAAATATTTGGCATGTAATTTCAAAAATAACAGGCATGTAACTCAAACCGATAGAAGCTTGCTACCAAATGCATTTTGTCACCCTTTTGCTTCCCACAAACTCTAAGTTCTAATTCATGTTAAATTAAAATTTAGAGGTATGAAATTACCTTTGAGAACCACTTTCTATATTTGAAATGGTAAATACATCCAAAGAGTTATTTGAAAAATCAGTAAGTCAATCGTTTGAAGGGCAATTCCTGAGCAGTTCACTGGAAGAATAATAAAAATCCCTATAATCCCAACGAGCGAAAATACTTTCAAACTGCAGTATACAGATGAAAACAAGCACAAAGTGAGAAAAAAACAACAACGAAAAAACAAAATAAATGTTAATATACAAAATAAACAATAAACTATGGTCCACAACTGTACAGATGAAAAATATGATAGCTAAAGACTGAGGTAAATACTTGTATGTTCAACCAAAAATCACATATAGATTTGACTGCATTACATATCCATGTGAAAGTTTAAATAAATGAAAATCTTTTAGGCTGAAGTTAAATTTGCAGAAATTAGCAAGTAAACCGATTTCTTTGGTGATAGCTCTTGAGCAAAGTAGGGAATATGAGACACCAGTCCCAACACCAATGCACTGACATAATAAAAAAACCCATCTATTATTATTATTATTAGGTCAACAATCAAAACAGTTGCTGGGCAGACCCAAATTACCAGAAGGTTATAATACGCATAAAAACTACAGCATCCAAGCCAGTACAAAACCGAAGAAATCCTTACAGATTCAGCAAAGCATCAACCAAAAACCAAATAAAAAACTACTAGATAAGATCAAATATACATGTTAATTCCGACAATGAACAAATACTGCACTCCACTAATTTTCTAAAATCAACAACTACTGCACTCAACTAACATTCTTCTTGATCTGATTTCATCAGTATTGACCACAAAATAACACACAATCTGGGTATAACAACAGAGAAATGCACATGATTCGAACAAAATTAATCTTCAGTAATTGTGAAAAACAAATATATAGAAAATTTACCTTTGTAGATGGACTTAACGAGGGAGTTGTTGTTCTCTTCTTGGAGATAAAAACGATTGGAGTTGAGGAATAAATGTAGAACTTCCTGTTTGGATACACAAAATGAATCAAGAACTGAAGATGATTCTGGCTGATTCAAACTAGAATCATAATGCTGGTTGCCTTTTTAATTTTAATTTGACATACCTGAAGGCTGGTTTATGAAATCATTAGATTTCAATCATTTATCTTGATTTCAGGTATGTGGGCAATCATGGGCCAATATTGTCCTCTATCCTTTTTGCACTTCTGTTGTAGCAGAGGACAATTATCGATATATAATTTTGAAAGCGAAAGAGGTAGGCCTTTCTCTGAAAAGGATTTGAGCTTAAATTCTACGTGAAATTTGGGGATTTTTAGAAGATGAAAACGCAAACATTGAATGAGAATAATTAAACCAAAATAAAATGAAATAATAATAAAAACCTTAGATGTAGGACAAGAACAAGAAGGAGGGTCTAGGGTTTGTTGAAACCAACGAAAATGGAAAAAATAAAAAATAAAAGATTAAATCAAAGAACCGTAAAGTGAAATCACCTGTAAGCGTATGTTTCGAAATCTCAGGGGAGAGAGAGACGTATTCCGGCAGCGATGGACGACGGTCGCCAAAGAGAGAGCCACAGAGAGAGAGAGAGAGAGTTATCAGATTTTGAAATTATCAGAGAGAGAGAGAGAGAGATTTCTGATTTTGAAATGTTGGGAAGACAAATTGGTGTATATTAGGACCGAATAGAGAGGGGAATTTTGCGTGGGAAATTTTGGGACAAGTAAAACAAAATGGAGGGCCATTTTGGCAATTCAAGCACAAAGATGACAAAAACAATAAAAAATAAACTTTTGGCTAAAAACAATAACTCAATAAATTTTTTGATCATTTCATGCAATTTCCTCTAATAATAATAATAAATACCGACCGTATATGTAACTTCAAGCTACTGGATGCAAACATATTTTAAAGTGTCAAATGCATACCATTCTTCATCGCTTCTTAAATTCCTTCTAGTTGCATATCTTTCACCATCACATCAAGATTTTCTTATGTAATAAAGTATGCGACTGGATTGCTAAGTCTGTGACTGGTTATTGTAATGTATGTAAAACTAATATCATAATAAAGTATTGATATTAAACATCAATATGAGAAGTGATTAAGGTTCTTTTTTATTTTTTAAAGCTATTTAAAAAAATTAATACATTAAAATAAAGATTTTTGTGCCATTTATAATTATGATGAAATTGAAAATATGTTATAGATGAGGGATAATATCAGAAAAAAAAAAAATTTTGTATTGCATTTAATGCAATTCAGTGATTTGCAATTAAGTGAAAAGTCAGGATTTTTTACTTTTTATTTTAAGTTGTTTTTTTTTTTTTTTTTTGTATTTTTAAGTTATTTGACCACTTAAAAAACAAACAAAACAACTTAACAATTATGATTCATTTAACATTTTACTATTTTTTTATGCCAAATTTGGCATTGGCATCGGTATATGTATTGAAGATGGTCTAATAATACTATTTTATTTTCCATATTATCTCATTATTCAAATTATATGAAAAGAAATTGTAGAGTACAATAAAAGAATAATGCTATAATTTAGCAAAGTAAAAAACCATGCTCTAATACAGTGCCAAATTTGACACAACAATAAATGATGCTTTTTAACTACAAAAATGTCATTTTATAATTGTATTGAATGTATTAATTATTGATTTTTATAATTTTAAATAATAAAAAAATATTATTTAAATTGAATGCATTAATTGTATTTATTGACTTTTATAATTTAAATAATAAAAATAAATAAAAATAGTATTTTAAATAGAATTGTGTACCTATTGTCAAAAAAAAAAAAAAAAATTTGTGTACTGGAGTACAATGCTAAAATGATGTGTCAAATATAACATTTAACTATTTTTTGAACCAAATTTCACATTAACATATGCATCGAAGATAATCTTATATATATCAAAATACAAACCCAAATTCACCACCAGCAAACATGATTTAGGGTAGAAAATAAATATTTTTTTTCCATATAATAATGTAAATTTTATTGTGATGTCTTACAACTTCAAAGCTTGAAAGGCACTTTGGAGCTTTATAACCCCCAACCCAAAGATACAGTATATAAAACCCGATATTATGTTGGGTTGGGTTGTTTTTCTAACCTGAAACCTGACCCGACTTTACTATAAAATTGTGAAACAAAGTTACTGGTGAATGAGTTAAAAATGGAAAGAATCTTTACACATTCCTAGGTTTGAGCTTTTCTACAAAATTTGCCTCCTCGTTAGCTTCGTAGGTTTATCTTTGTCTTTTTTAACCGTCCTATTTCTAGATCTAAATATTCTAATCTCTTAAAGTCAATGTTCTAGTAAGCGCTAGGCGCTAGTCGGGCGGAGACCCAACGCCTAGCGCCTAGGCCGATTAATCGGGGATTAATTGGAAAACACAATTACAAAGAAATTCCAATTAGAAATCCAAAGAAAATTCTTTATAAATCCACAAACGCCAAATTACCAATCAAAATCCCCAAACACCCATCTAAATGCAATCACAAACCAATCCAAATTCAAACATAAAGGGCATTGGAGTAATATTGGTCAATTAGGGGTATAAGTGTAATTATTGAAGGAATATTGAATATATTGTGATTTTATAAGAGATGAGGGAGCTTTTCGTAATTGGCCACCAAAATCAGAGCTCACCACATCAGTATGAAACTCTGCGTTTTAATTAATGGGTGAGGCCCAAAATATTTGGCCCAATTGACTCCAAGTGAGGCCTGTGTAACCCCCAACCCGCTGCTAAATGCACCCCACCTTCCTCAACTTCGTCTTCAACCTCTCGCCTCCTCCATTGCCAACCAAACCCAGCTGGTCCAGTCATCGGAAACGGCGATCCCACGCCTTATTCCAGCTGATTTCCGGTGCAGAAGAACGGCGGAGTCAACGGCTTTGACCTGCCTATCCCGATTACGCGGCCACGTGGCCGATTAAGCGCCCACCGCCCAAATGGTCCGATTTGCCCCTTTTCGGTGCGTTTTTTGGCCGCCTAACTGTATTCGACCGATTAATCGGTCTAGGTGGCCGCAAACTAGAACACTGGTTAAAGTTCATATATAAGGTTGGATCTTTCTAGTGTCTATTTCGAACTTTTTGGTATTTATTTCTATTAAACTTATGAGATTTCTTCTTGCTAGTAGTAATTTTTCTAAGATTAATGTCTCTCTAGATGGTTATCTATTTTTTATTAATAGATAATTAAAAATTAACTCTGCTTCATAAAAGTTTAATTTTTTCAAATCTTTGCTAAATTGTTCTAATATTCCAAACAAGTAAATGTTAAGAAAACAATTATGCAAGCTTTGCATTAAATTATTCTATTGCAATTTTCTCTACAACTTTTGTATTAAAGAACTCTATTAAAGCTTTTTATTAAACTGGTCAAGTGCAGTATTCTATAAAAAATTATTTATTAAAGGGTTCCTTTACTATACAGTGCTTCTAAATGTATCTTCCAACGATTCTCTTGACTTTTAACTTCTTCTATCCTATCTAGGATAGCTTGTTTTGCTTCTTCGGTCTTAGCTCTTTTTAGTCTTCTTTTGTTTACGTTTATTATTCGTTGTTCTAAATTAAAAGTTTATCTGAACTACTCTTTTCTTTGACTTACAGGAATTTCTCTACTCATCCGCAATTGATGTCTAAGTTTGGCTATTTTCTTTTTAGGATTTTTTCTATTTTCTTTATTATGTTTTCACTATTTATCTTAATATTTTCTAATTTTAATAGATTTTTTCTCGAAAACTGGGAAACTATCTAGGGAAACAAAATAATAGCATGAATTAAGGAAGGTAATGATGGAGAGAATCATAGAGAATTATGTGCATTAACTGAGGGAGATTGTGCATTAGCAGAGGAAGCTAAATTATGTGCTGAATTTTGTGCATTGACGGAGGAAGATTGTGCATTAGCATAGTAAACTGATTCTTTCTTAATAATGACTAAATGATAATTCCTTCTAAATAATGATTATATTCGATATTGAAATGTATTTCTAATACAGATATGCATATTTAACCTCATGCTGATGTGGTAAAAAAATATATTAGACATTGTCAATATGACCGTTTACTTGCACAACTATTTTTTAGGTTGACTTAGCAAGTATTTAAAATTTACATTAATTTCTCATCTATTATTGGTAAGGAAATAAAATAATAAAGAAAAAAAAAAAGTTGGACACGTCATGAAAAATAAATGAGTTTTGAACAGAAGCATTGGATACCAAATTTTGAGTTGATTTTCTATTAATTCTATCTTTAAGCCACCAAGGAAGCAAGTCTCTTGACATTGTTGCCATATCAACGATTTTTGGTATGCAAACCACTTTTGCATTGGAGATGTTCTTAGTTGAAAAATCTCAACATCTTTATATTCTATTTTCACGGTTACACTATAGTTAGGGTGCCCAAAGTATCTTGGTACTAAATGTTGACCAGGTTCAAGTAGACGCCAATTCAAAATTATTTGCTTTAATAAAAAATTCAGTTATCAAAATTTTTAATAAAATAACATTCCCCACCTAATATAAATGTTTAATTTTTTTCATCTAATATTATATGATAACTAATAATACTATTTTATTTTCCATTATTCAAATTATATGAAAAGAAATTGTAGAGTACAATAAAATAATACTGCTTTATAAAACTAAACGATTAGTGCGTCTTTAAATCTCCAATACTATACTATTTTATTGTGTTAATGCTATAATTTAGTAGAGTAAAAAAACCATGCTCCAATACAGTGTCAGATGTTGTGCCAAATTTGGCACATCAATAAATGATGTTTTTTTAATATGAAAATGTCATTTTATAATTCTATTGAATGCATTAATTGTTGATTTTTATAATTTTAAATCATAAAAAATATTATTTAAATTGAATGCATTAATTATATTTATTGACTTATATAATTTTAAATAAAATAAAATAAAAACAGTATTTTAAATAGAATTATGTATTAGAGTACAATGCTAAAATGATGTATCAAATATAGCATTTTACTACTTTTTGTACCAAATTTGGCGTTGTCATATGCATCAAAGATGATCTTAGAGCATCTCCAATGCAATACTAAATTATTATGCAATTTAGCATAAAGAAAAAAAAAAAAGTAAAAAATATAGCCGTATTTGTTGATTTTTTTAATTTTAAATAATAAAAATTTAACAAACTGGGTAGGGAAAATTGAGACTGAAATAATTTTAAAAAAAATATTCAATGTATTCATTGAATTTATTGGTTGTATTTGTTGACTTTTATAATTTTAAATAATAAAAATAAAATAAAAAATATCTTATCAAATAGAATTTTGCATTAGAGTACAATGCTAAAATGATGTGTCAAATATAACATTTTACTATTTTTGTACCAAATTTAGCAATAGGCACTGACATATGCATTGGAGATGGTCTTAGTGTACAAATGCTTTGATTTAGCACATAGTAACAAAAACATGGTGCCAAATTTAACATAAACACTAAGTTTGGTTTGATGGAATATAAGAGAAAGGAAATGAAAGGATTTGGATGAATTTCTAATATCTTGTTTAGATTATTAAATGAGAGAGAAAGGAAAATGAAGGAAAATGAGTGAATAATTTCTTCTTGTTTCACCCAATTTGGTTTCTACCCAAATTTGGGAGGAAAAGAAGGGAAAGGAATCCAATATGAATGATTTTTTCAATATCCCAAAATTAACACTGGTAGAGCATCTCCAATACAAGCATGGTTTGTGAAAAAAAAGAGATGCCATATAGGATAAATAGACGTTATCTTAATAATTGTGTCTCCAATGCAACCGTGCATATTCAACCTCAAGCTGACATGGCAAAAAAAATATTAGACATTGTCAACATAACCGTCCATTTTCAAACGGTCTGTTGCACAACTATTTTTTTGGTTGACTCAACAAATATTTAAAACTGACATTAATTTTTTTATATATTTTTGGTAAGGAAATAAAATAAAAAATAAAATAGGAAAAAAAGATGGATAGGTCATTAAAAAAATTGTATTTTAGACGGAAGCATTGTAGACCAAATTTTGAGTTGATTGTCTATCAAGTCTATTTTTATGTCACATAGGAAACAAGTTTCTTGATATTGTTGCCATGTCAACAATTATTGGTATGCAAGCCACTTTTGCATTGGAGATGCTCTTAATATTGGGTATTTTATATAGTTGAAAGAATGGTATTTTCATAAATAGAATAAAATGAATTCATTTATTTCTCCCCTCCAAATAAAATTGGTTTCTTTTTCTTTCTTTTATATTTATAACCATCCAAACAACAAAACACTTTCCTTTCCTTTCCTTTCCTTTCCTCATTTACCATTCTTTTCCTTTCTCTCATATTCCACAAATCCAAACATAGTGAAAGTATAGTATATGCTAGATTTGGCAAAGCAATAAATGTTGTTTTTTTAGTTACAAAAATACAATTTTATAATTGTATTGAATGCATTAATTGTTATCTTTTTATACTTTTAATTTATAAAAACAATAATGTTACTTTGTCCAAATTTGGTGCCAAATCTGGTGCTTAAATAATATAGCAACACTATAATCTATTTATTTAAATTGTATTAGATTTGCATGATTTAAATAAATGGATTGGAGTGTTTCTACATCATTTGCGCACCAAATTTGGGCAAAGTAGCATTACTATTTATATAATATTTTTGAGTAATGCTAGACGTCCCAATTTTTTTTTTTCCAAATTCTGTCCCAAATGATGTGGCACGTGAGGTGTCAACATCATATCAGTTACCATATAATCTCATGATTTATAAGATAACACCTCACGTGTCACATCATTTGGGACAGAATTTAGGAAAAAAAATTGGGACGCCTTGCATTACTCAATATTTTTTATAAGAGTAATGCTACTTTGGCCAAATTTGGTGCCCAAATGATGTGGCAACTCTAATCCATTCATTTAAATCATGCAAATATAATATAATTTAAATGAATGAGTTAGAGTGTTGCCACATTATTCGGACATCAGATTTGGACAACAAATTTGGGTAATGGGTAAAATAGCATTATTGATATGCAAACTGTACAAGTGAAAAATGGAAAGAATCTTTACACATTTCTAGGTTTAGGGAAACAAAATAATAGCCTGATTTCAGGATGATAATGATGGAAAGAATTATAGAGAATTATGTGCATTGACAGAGGGAGATTGTGCATTAAATTGATTCTTCCTTAATTATGACTAAATGAAATTCCTTCTAAATAATGATCATATTCAATATTGACTCAATCACGACAAAATATTATTTAATATTAAATAACAATCATTTAGTTAGAGAGATATAAATAATCTTGAAAAGATTACAAACTCCATACAGCTGCTTGATCAATTTCTCTTGTAATGTTCATTTCTATCTATGAATATGATGGCATCTAAAAGTTTTTTCGTAATTGCATACACTTGCCTTCTCACGATTCTCCTATTTCCTCTCCATTCCCATTCTCATGCAGCTGTGAAAAACTCGCCACTTACGTATCTAAAGAATCTGCAAGGTTATCGAAAGGGTGATCAAGTGAATGACATCAAATACCTGAAGAAATACCTTCAAAGATTTGGTTACTTGAGCAACCATGAAAAGTCTTCTTCATCTATCAGTTATGATGATGATGATGATTTTTTTGATGAAAAGCTCGAATCCGCCATCAAAACTTACCAAACCAATTTCAACCTTAACCCTACTGGATTTCTAGACTCTGAAACAGTAACATTGATGTCAAAGCCACGATGTGGGGTGCCAGACCATGATATGATTAGGTCACGAATGAATAATAATTCGCAGTTTCATTCTCACTATGTATTCTTTGATGGAAAGCCTAAATGGCCATCCAACAAACCCATACTCACCTGGGCACTTAAACCCGGTGATCCAATAGACGTTAGTGAACCCATCCGTAAGGCGCTTGTAGAATGGAGCAAACACACAAGGTTCGCGTATCAAAAGATCGACGATTTTAGTACCGCTGATATAAAGATAGGTTTTTATACAGGGTATCATGGAGATGATGGTCCATTTGTCGGGCCAGGGGCTGGCGTGTATGCGCATGCATTTGCCCCAACGTATGGGCAAATTCACTACAACTTGAATCAGACATGGGTAAACGGTGTAGTGGAGGGTGGAGTGGACTTGATGACGGTTGGGTTGCATGAACTAGGGCACGTATTGGGGCTAGCTCATTCCACAATTGAGGCAGCTATTATGTGGCCATATATTGGTGCTAATTCTACTAAGGGTTTGGATGCTGATGATGCTCAAGGAATTCATGCTTTATATGCATCATAATTCATTATTGCAAAGGAGAATTAGATTGAATATTCAAATAAAATATGGTATTGATATATTCATCTGTTGTTATGTTTATTCTTTTAATATTGAATTAATAAGCATCCTTCAATCCTTAATTTTCTTTTCTAGCTAGTAAATATGTTTACTCTTTTAATATTTTTTTAATCATATATAATTTTAAAGTAGAAGATTTTGAATTATGATTAATACAATTTCGGAATTTACAAAACCGATTCCGCGTACATCAACTTTAAAGATTAATGGGTGAAATTCATTTTAGTCCCTCTAGTTTGACCTAATTAACGAACTGGTCCCCCGGTTTTGAGAATTATCCCGTTAAGTCCTTCTGTTAATATTTCCGTTAGAAAAAGTGATTCTGACGAGGTCAGGGGGTCAAATGACCCTGTTGCCCCTGGTAGCTGTTGAAATTAATGAAAATTTTGATTGGACAAAAATGCCCCCTATTGACCGTTGCACTGCAACGACTATATTTCACAAGCCTTATAAAAAGGCTTCCTCACACCTGCTGCACACATACAAACCTTCAACATATATATTTCCAAACTTATTTGAAACACATGCACACCCACACATATATTTCTAAAGCCGATTTTCATTTCTTTATTTTTTTTTTTTTCCAAACATAAAACCATACAAACCTGCAATCACACCCACACCCCACATAAACTTATTTTATTTTCGTGATTTTTTTTTTCCAACCATAAACCTGCAATCACACCTTTCACACCCCACATTCACACCCACACATACATTTCTAAACCTATTTTCATTTCTTGAATTTTATTTCCCAATCATACAAACCATACAAACCTGCAATCACACATGTCACACCCACACATACATTTCTAAACCTATTTTCATTTCTTGAATTTTTTTTTTTCCAACCATACAAACTTACTACAACATCCATATCAATTCAAATATCAAGCAAGCAACATCAAGCAAGTTTAATTCCAAGAACCAACATCTTAGAAACACAAGCAACATCAACCACATTAATGGAGGCCACATCAAGCTCAACGTCAAAACGCAACATCAACGGAGGGATAATAAAGTTCAAGAACCGGAAATGCTCATGTGGGATGAAAGCAGGCGTAAGGATATCAGAATCTGTAAACAACCCAAACAAATTGTATTTTTTTTGTGAGAAAGGAAAATGCAATTTCTATAGGTTTTGGGAACCTAATACTGAAGAATTCAGCCTATCCGAATACACCGAAAGCGTAACACAAAGGTTTGATGGTAGAGACAGGTATGGTGGTAGACCTACTCTTTTGCTCGAACAAGAAATGGAAGATGTAAAGGCAAGATTACAGAGGCTGGAAATCTACTATGCAAGAATGGAAAATCAAGATATAAGCAATCATAGTAGAATACATAACCTAGAGTCTATGCAAGGAGGGTCAAGGGTGATGTGTGCTGTTAACATGGTTTTGCTTTGTGTAACCATGGTCATGCTTGTACTTATTATGATAGCAGAAAATAATAAATAAAAGTACTTATTAAACATTAACAAGCAACATATCATTAGCACTGTCATCATTCACAAGCACTGCCATCATTCCATTGCATATTACACCTAACATTCATATAATATCAAACATATCTAAATCATTCACAGGCTAAGCATGGTTATTGTGCTAGCATTTTCAAAAACATTTAAGCATCAGTTTTTGTTGTTTCATAACCATACCTAAATAGCTAGCAACAATACCATACAATTAAACAAAAAATACTTAATACTTGAAACAAAGTGCACTGCCTTACAAAAAAAGAAAAAACCATTACTAAGCTTGATGTTGTTGTCATCTGTCATCAGTCAAACAGCTGTTGTGTCACCTGCGATTGAGGAGGTTGAGTTTGGTTTGGTTCCTGTGAAGATGATGCTCTAGCTGACCCATCTTCAGTCTAGAAATACAAAACAAAAATCAAATGAATTAGAAGTTGATGTTAGACATTTTATGAATTAGAAGTTGATGTTAGAAATTAAAAAAAAAAAAAAAAATTCAAATGAACACAGCAAATAAAGGAATACCTGGTTATCTGTCCTACGTTGGCAAGATCTTTTGTTGTGGCCAGCTTTATTACAGACTTTGCATATTACAGTGCCAGACCTCCCAACTTTAGGTGCCTCATCCGGTTCCCTCTTTCTCTGCTTCTTTGGCCTGCCAGGTTGAACAGTTCGTGGTGGTGGATTGATATGGTCTGTGTGCCCTGGAATCAGTATGCAAGCTGGAACTTCTGGCCATCTTTTCTGATCGGGAACTGGATGGATCATGCCTACATATGTTTGCATGTAGGCACTCTTGGTGAGGCTGCTATGAACAAACTCAGCCACCTTGTCCTTCACTGTTGCTCTACCACAATAATGGCTAATTGCAGCCATAGCATGACAACAGGGAATCCCACTCACTTGCCAACTCCCACATTGACAATTGTACTCTTTTAGTTTCACAGCATATCCTCCACTTTCACCTAGAAGCTCATATTCCATGTTCCCTGCTGCTATCATTTTCAAAGACCTACTTTCCCTACCATGCTTCAAGATTTTTGCATGAACCCTTGGTGGTAAAACTGAACTCCAACCTAAACACTCCTCCTTTCTCTCATTGAACTTCCTCATCACCATCCTCCTAATGAACTCAAGCAAATCTATGTATGATGCAGCTCTATGTGTACCTAGCATGCTATTAAAGGCCTCTGTCATGTTGTTGGTGACATGGTCACATCTAATGATATGATCATATGCAAACCTAGACCAATGTTGTGGATCTATCTCTTCTAACCACTTCTTAGCAGCAGGGTTAATAACACCTATCTCTTCCATTGATAAATTGAAGTCATATATATTAGAGCTTCTTGTGGCTCTCCAAAACAACTTTTTGTAGTGGTCACCTTTGTAAATCAGTTTGAAATTGGCATAGATATGCCTTGCACAATACCTGCCAAAGGAAAAGCCAAAGGTTAAGTACATATTAAAAAAAAAAATACATCCATATCATAACAGCAAAACTAAAAATGCAATATATATATATATATATATATATATATATAAGTATTAAAAATAAAAAAACAGTATTAAATATAAGTATTAAGTATTAAATCCCCTTCGTTGGCAGGTAAAGACAAGGGTTAAGTACATATTTAAAAAAAATGGATATATATATATATATATATATATGCAAAAGACAAGGCTAAATATATATATATTATGCAAAACAAATGGATTTAAAGACAAGGCTATATATATATATATATATATATATATATATATAACAATAATGCAATGAAACAATAACAGCAAATTGGAAACATTAAAAATGCAATGAAATGAAACAATAACAGTATTAAAAATGCATATATATATGCAAAATAAATGGATCTAAAGACAAGGCTATATATATATATATATATATATATATATATATATATATATAACAATAATGCAATGAAACAATACAGTATTAAAAATGCAATGAAACAATAAAAATGCAATGAAATGAAACAATAACAGTATTAAAAATGCATATATATATGCAAAATAAATGGATCTAAAGACAAGGCTATATATATATATATATATATATATATATATATATATATAACAATAATGCAATGAAACAATACAGTATTAAAAATGCAATGAAACAATAAAAATGCAATGAAATGAAACAAAAACAGTAAAAATGCAATGAAACAATAATAGCAAAACTTTATAAAAAAAAAAAAACAATAACAGAAAAACTAAAAATGCAATAAAAATACCTTCTATGAGCAAATGGGAAATGAATCTGCAACGCAGCAATGACACCTTTTTGCCTATCAGACATAAAGGTCAAGTTTCTGTTTGTTGGGTAGTTTAGAAAAATCTTAAGATTGTTAAGAAACCACTCCCAGCTGTCTTGAGTTTCCTTCTCACAGATGCAAACAGCCAATGGGAATAACCCACTGTTTGCATCCAATGAAACAGCTGAGAGCAGTACTCCTCTAAATGGGCCTTTAAGGTGACACCCATCCACTCCAATAAAGGGTCTGCAGCCCTCCAAGAAACCCACTTTCTGAGGTTCAAAGCTTAAAAAAATCCTTTGAAAGGTTGGTTGTGGATCTTGGGTGCAAATATGAACTACTGCACCAGGGTTGGTTTGGTTCAACACATATGCATACCTCCTCAAATTCCCAAAACAGTTTGCATGATCCTTTGCTAACTCCTTCAATGCTCTATGCTTGGCCCTATAAAGTTTGTGTATATCAACTGACACCTTATAGTTCTCCCTCAATAAATCACCTATCACCTTCACATCAATACTAGGATTGCACTTCACTAACTTCTCAAACTTAGAGGAAATCCACTTAACCTTAGCCTCTTTGTTGTTGTAAATCCTATGACAATCATGTTGGTCCACTAAGGTTTTAATCATAAAAGTCACACCATCAATCATGACCGAACCATGTGCCCTCCATCCACACCCATCTCCTGTACACTCATAAGTTTGTCTCACTCTGTCATTTTTGACTCTTTTTAACTCTATCCCCTCTTGAATGGCATAATCCTTAAATACCTCTCTCATATGCTCCTTACTGTTGAAAATCTGGCCTATATGAAAACTAATCATACCATCCACCATTCTCTTGAAAGGGTTACCCCTTACTAACCTAGCTATCCTAACCTGATCTGGCTCAAGCTCTGAGTCAGTAAAATACTGGTCATCAGACTTGGACTGATACCCCTCGAACCCATCCAAACAGTCTTGTGTGATACCATCATCCCCATCAACAGATTCTTCCCCACCAGTTCCTTCCTCTACTATTGGGACCTCCCTGTACTGTGTATTATCTTCATCACCCTCCTGATCACCCTCCTCATCATCTCTATCATCATCCTTCTCACTATCACCTTCGTAATTCAACTGTTCAGCCTCCATGTCACACCAACCTAGAGGTTCATATCCCCCTTCCACGTCCAACACTTGAGGCTCTTCAGGAGGAGGAGTTGGAATGTAAGAATAATCCTCTAATTCAAACACTACCTTGTCCAAACCACGGTCCTCAAACATGTTAAATAGTTCAAGTAATTGACTATCATTCGCCACCCCATACTTGTCACCAGACCAAGGTATTTGTGCCCACACATGGTAATCTGTAGTAGGTACATCAGAGTTCCCAGTAAGCTTCTCACAGATTGCATGAACTAGGGTAATGAGGCTAATGTGATCGACATCACAGTCACCTACATCAACCACATTAACCCCAGTTTGCACATAAATTTTGAAAGTGAAATTATCCATTGCACCTGTCACAAGGAATAACAGAACATGAGTTTAACAAAACACTGGAGTTATGCTTTACAGTTAGCAATACAGTAATCAAAATCACATACATAATATATAATATTATTTTGACAGGAATACAATTACACATATGACAATGTTCAAATCAACTGTGGTAACATCCAGTAATGTAAAATAGGTTAATTGCAACACAGAAGTCAGAGCAACTTCACACATCAACATAGAAGGTAAAAAATGAGGGTGGAAGAATTATGCAAAAGTGTCGTCATCCTATAAACCAGACCTAGAAATATAATACAACCAATGCTCTAGATTCAACATTTGGTTAATCCAGACTATTGCATTAAAACTTATATACTGCTGCTACATTATTCAAGCAATAATAGACATTAAAACTTATATATTCAGTCAGATCGAAAGAGAATCTTCAGAATAAAAAATCAAATTAACAAACTAGTTTAAAAAATCAATGGCTGCATCTGCATGCTCTTCTATCAGTTTATATACTCACAGTGAATCGTATTATTTTCCCACACACAAAAATAAAAGAAAAACAACGATGAGAAACCTACACATACACACACATATCTTCCACTGTTTTGGTTGACAAAACACTTCAAACAACTTGATCAACACGAAATTAAACTTAAATGGCTTTGAATCAAAAAACCCCCAATTTTTAAGAAACCCGCAAACCCTAACTTTGTGACATCTTTGGAAAAACACAACACAAACACATTGCATGCAACAAATATCAAGCAAACACATCAAAGTTACTTGATCGGTGCAAAAAAACTTACCTTTGTAGAATTTGCTTCAAAAATCCTCCCCAACACACCGTTCTTGGACCTACCGATTCCTCAAGACTGTAAAGATTCACACCACCACTTCAATAGCAACAACAACCGTGAAAATCGACTGAAAATCGAAACGTATTCGTGAAGTTTGTAGGGTTTTTGGCGGGAATGGGGTTCCTGTTGTTTGTCTGTGAAGAGAGACCGAATGAAAATGGAATGTGAAAGGTTGGACCACATATCATTTTTGTTAAAGGGGTGGGGTAGGACACGTGTTGTAGTCATGTGGCTGTAATTGTTTTTTTGTTTTTTTTTCTATAAATCGAATTACTTCATTACCCTTCGTCAAACGAGTTTCTAGAAGGTCGTTAGGTCAGATTACAATTTTACCCTCAGCACTTTGACGGAATCTTTTCAAATCCTAACGGAATTGGATGGCAGGGACTGAAATTAGAATTTTTATAAACTAGAGGGACCTTTCAAGATAATGCTCAAAACCGGGGGACCAGTTCGTTAATTAGGTCAAACTAGAGGGACTAAAATGAATTTCACCCAAGATTAATTGTTGAGATGTGCAGCGAAGTAAAATTATTTAATTTAATTGTTTGACAATTTTTCTTTATTTTTGATTTTTTAAGAGAATTGTTTGACAATTGGATTTAACTTACGGAATAAAAAAATATGCTCAGAAGTAGTTGATCGACAATACTCGATTTGTTTCTGATTTACAAATGTCTTTGTGAAGGAATATAACATGTAACATAACCGATCAATGATAAAATGTGCTGATATTGACACCCATAAAACTTATTAGTACACCCATATTTTATTAAAAAATTTAAATACAAAAATATCCCAATAGAAATTTACCAATAAGGACAAATTACTTTAATTAAAAATAAACAAAATACTATATACACTCATTAATTACACCAATATCTTCAACTATATTTCTTTATTAAAAAAACTTACTTTTCAAAAAAAAAAAAAAAAAAATTATGATAAATCCTAACATATGATAAACCCTAATTTTTATGATAAACCCTAATTAAACTCTAATTTTATTTCAAGTATCAAAATTTCTCATCATCACATGATTATCATATTGTTTTTGTTTTTCTTTTATGTATAATAATGAACTCTATTAATAAAAAATATATATATATATATATCTATATATATTTAACAATAGTTGTAGATAACAACAAGTTTTTTTTTAATTTTTTTAATTTTTTTAATTTTTTTATTTTTAAGATAGCTGTATAAATAAGAGAATTCCATATTAAGAATCTCTTGATCCCATATATGGTTTCACATATTTTCTTTTATATGGCTCCTACATTCGAGATATTTCCAAAAGTAAATTAGACCATCATTAAAAGATGATTTGATTCCAAAAATAATATGATTTTTTTTATTTTAAATTGGGTGTGATAATAATTTAAGAGTGGTTATAAATAGTATGTGTTAAAATGAATATATTTATTTCAACGAGGGTACTATTGGCATTATAATAGGTGTTTATAGTATAATTATTTTTGTTGTAATTATCTGTTTTTTTAACTAAAAGCCCATTTTTCACTGGTTTTGTCCCAATGTTTTTAAAAACCCATCAATTTGGTTCCTCTAACCAGATTTTTGACGGTCGACCGAAAAAAACAAAATGACATCTTTACACATGACCATTTATTTCATTTCCGATTAGTAAACGCGTCATGATAATTCAATTCACATAATATCATAAAATCTAGCTCATGTTACATATCTATTAGCCATACTTTATTGTTATATCAATGAATACATGTAGAATTTTCATAACAAGAAATAAATTATTGGAGAGAATTCAGTTATAATAATATAATATCAAAAACTAATACTATCTTCAAAGTTCAACCCCGAAAGGCTAGTTCAAATTAGCTTTAATAAGTTTCAAGAATTACATTACATGAGCACATAAATAGGATATATAAGAATACATGACAAACCATAAATTCCTATAACATATAATATAACCTTAATTAGTGTCAAGTCAATACCGAAAATTCTTATCTCTAGTTAGAAAAAGAGCAAATAAAGGTGTACACTAAGATCTTCATTTGCCTTCCATGGTCTTTCTAGTTAAACAAATATTCCAATAGCTCTTCGTCATATGGCAAAACAATATAAAAACTAATTAAAATCATCTCGAAAAGGAAAAACAACTATTAAAATTAATCTTCTGAAACTCCTCGTCTCTTTGTTTCAGTTTGCACATTTGAGAGAATCAATGGAATTGATCCAAACATTCGATCATCTGATAAATTGTCGACCAACTAATGAGCTTGACAGTTGGATCAGAAGCCAATAATACATTTTCACAAAAGAATACAAGTTGGTATATACATGAACTGCATAGTCGCTGATGTGGCAATTTTTGACATGGCTACATGATCCTTGCAATTTAGATGAATAATTACCATGCCAACTCATATAACAACAAAATCCATTACATGTAACAAACCATGACAATTACTAGCACAAGTTGCAAGAATGTAATACTGGTGTGATCCATAGCTGAACATGTCATTTACTTGTAAAGTTTCACTAGGTTCATCAATACTTACATATACACCAACACCGTGAGCAAAAACAAAATTCATAGATAACTAAAACTGGTATTGTCCTTATAAGTTATAACATATAAATACTAATAAAGAAACGGGTGGAGGTGGTAATATTATATCCCATGTTTATGGGACTACTTTACTTTTGGGACAAGTTATCCCATCTTCCAAAACAATGCCAAACACCAGATTGGGACTAAAATTGTCCAATCCAGTGTGCAAAACAGGGCCTAAAAGTGTTGAAGGCTTATTTGGCTTTACAGAGAGATATATTATAACTTATAAGACATCAAGCTGTAGAAAATATTAAGAAAGAGACGGATTTGCAGCAAAATGAAGATGAGGACCAGGATAGAAGCAAGTGCAATTGCCAGAAGAGCAGGCACTTTCGTTCCATCATCGAAGGTGATGAACAGAGTTGTGCAAAAGACTGCCATCATTGCTACTATTGATATGCAAAGAGTAAAAAGTCCCAGAAGCAACTTTCTAGGCAGTGACCGGAGAAAATCTTTCTCCGCATATCTTGCAGTAAGAATAGATAAGAATATTACTATCGAGCAAGAGGATGATACCAGTGATATTATATCGAATATGGCAAAACATATAAAGGAGGCCTTTCTAAGGAAATGTGGATCCCCTGTATCGTCTTTGATAGTTTGATGCCGCCTGGTAGTGTGAAGGCTGCTGCGAAAACAATTGTGGCAATAAGTGTTGCCACAATCATGCACGAATTTGCAGTTGTCTTCATCCACTCTTCCCCTTGTTTCATTAATTTTGTGTGACTTTCTGTAAATAAAGTTTGGGCTGTTTCACCTTTTTTATTTTTGGCTCCAGCATAAGATGGTGGCATAAGCTTTCTCACTTCCTGAAATAATCCAGTAAATTTAGATGCAAGAACAAGAAACTATATTAATTTCAATTTGCAGCTTGTTGAGATTAATTATAAAGATTCACCTTAAACCACCACAACTCTCGCTGCATCTGGAGAGCTGCTCCTGATACAACTTTGAGCCGATTTTGATCAGGTGGTAACTTTGCAGCCAAATGCAAAATAGTGTTATCTTCTTCTCCGACTGTCAATGCAACTATAACATTCTTGATGGAAGGTTTCTCATAAATGAGCTTAAAGATTTTTTCTTGACGATACTCAACAGCAGTATGAAAAAGGGTATATCTATTCTCATCAACTTTGAATATCGCATCAGGTTGTTTACTAATAAGAATAGATATAAACTCAAAATTCCCTTCTTTAACAGCATCAGATATAAGTGTCAAAGGTTTTGTAATTAGAACTGAAATTTGGTTGTAATCCTGCTGGGTTACTATCTTTTGCCAAAGGAGTTCGAGTAGTTTAAGTGCTTTCGGGTCCATCTTTTTCTTCTCCACGATGGTATTCATAACTGCAGAAAATTTAAGGAAAACTGACACATTGCAATACATTTTTAATTGATAAAAGATGCAGTTTTATATGTATATTTCATTTTTCTTATCATGCATACAAAAATTCTGATCAAAATTCATTATATTTCATCATCGTGGTGTGGATGGTTTGGACATAAAATGGTTCACACTTAAGAATTCTCATATATATATATATATATATATATATATATATAACAAACCCCTTACATACACGGCTATTATGTAAATGGTGGGTCAGGAGAGAGAATACATTACAACAACCCTTGATTTAGACCACACTATGATCTAAAATTCTTAATTAATTGTCCACATTTCCAAATTATGTAAAATTTCATAGGGATAATCTAGACATAAAGGACATATTACAGTAAGAGTTGAAAATTATTCCGTGATCAATAACATATGTAAAAATTCATTCCATTTTGGTCCCTGAATCAACAGAGGATCCTTGACCATCTAGACCTGAAATCACTTGTAATTTTAACAAACGACTCCCACCTAGTATTTCACTTTGATTCATTCCAAAATAATGAATGTCTAATATTAAAAATGTAATAACTACTGACCCATGTGATTGTGAAATGGGAAAATGAAAATTTTAGATGAACGTATTTAAAAGCTATAATATAATTAGTAATCAAAGGCACGGTGAAAAGGCAAGAAGGACTAACATCGGTAGCAGAATCTCCTGAGAATTCTTCCCTTTGAATAGCCAAACTTTTTAAATTTCATGAGAGGCTTTCGAGCCAAGGCATGCAATGCTGTTTCTACATTTCCATCTGTTTTTTCTCCATTTCCATCTTTTTTTTCTCCGTTTTCATCTGTTTTTTGAGCATTTCCATCTGTTTTTTCTCCATTTCCATCTGTTTTTTGAGCACGGAAAACCGCTAACCTTGGGAATTTTTCTACCATCAACCACGCAACATCTGGTACCACAAAAATAAGCCACTGTTAAAGATAATAATTTTAATCGAATTAAACAAAATAAAATCCGGATTAATTTCAGTTATACACTACATGATTGAAGAGTAGTGGTGGTTATAAATTAATACCGTAAATATTGTTTTCGATGAGTGTGAGGAGCAATCGAATGCGATCATCATCGTTAAGGTGATCGTTGCTGGGATCATAAAGGCACTTTACCATCTTCTCATCTCCTAGAGAAGCAGCCATTTGAACTGGTAACATTGCAGCCACTTTACCACCCCCATTTCTGACATTTACTAAGTCCTGATTCTTTTTCAACATCGAGAGGACAACTTCAATATTTCCCAACATTGCAGCAACAAACAAAGCTGTATTTCCATCACCATTTTTCATTTCTAAATCTTCTTTATTTATATAATCGCTAGTCACCAATTTTTTCACGAAATCATTGCACCCTGCTACTACTGCGAAATGGAGAGCAGTATCTCCTGCGTCTGTGAGACTCTGTCGAACATACTCTGGGTTAAACTTAAAAATTTCTTCAGCTTTGCCCCAATCACCTTTTGCTGTAGCTTCATGTAAGTTACCGAATGCTGTGTCTTCGGTCCCCTTATTATCTATGTATCATGCCAAAATAAGCACAAGTTTATACATTATAATTTTCTAATCAATGTATTATTGTATGTATTTATGCAAGCTTAGATGTAAAAACGCTTTCGACTATATGAAAAAAAAAATAATAATAAAAAATCTCAAACTTAGAGAAAAAGAAAAATTAGAAAGTAGTGGAGCAATGCATAATTATAAGCAAGTCGTACCATTTTCATTTCGAACATCTTCAGTTATCTCACCATTTCTCATTGTTTCATTTATCGACATTTAATTTGGGGGTGTAAACCTACTACATACTTCTTTTTTTCACACACATATACTTCTTCTTCTTCTTTCTTCTTTTTTTTTAAACCAATAAATGAATCTGATGACTCTCTCTCTCCCCCATCCTTTCCTTTATATATCCTTATCATCCAGCAGTAAGTGTAATCTGCCAAGAGCCAATAAGATCAAGCCACCTCAAACTTCAATCCATGACTCAGCTCTCATCTTCGATATTTTCTGATGCCATCCAATACGCACCGTATTTATCAGGTCATGCTTTTGGGCTGCATTCCGGGCTTCAATATGATTGAGTGTTGGCTTATAGATTGGGCTGCACATTGGGCCTCCAGATGAACTAAAGATGGACTAATAAATCCACAATACATTTAATTATAATCACATTTACACCCTTCAAACAACGATCCCGATCCTATCAGGATGCACTGATATAACTTTATCAGGATATTGAATATGAGCCACTCATTTATAACAGTGATTTGACAAGTGTATACATACCAAGTCAAAGTATGTAAAACGAGTGGCTCACATTTAATATCCTTATATAATTCTATCAGGATGCACCTGATAGGATAATTCCCGCTTCAAACAAATGTGATATTTCTTATCTTTCCGAAAATAGTACCAAAGGGAGAGCCTTTTGTGGCAATAGCACCTATTTATTAATTTAAGTTTTTTTAGCACCAATGATGAGATTGAAACAAAAATGCCCTTAATTTTTACTTTTTCACTTTTCCTATTTTTACCTTTTCCATTTTTTTTTATTTTTTTTATTACAGACCAAAGCAAAAATAGACTTTTAGATGAATAAAATAGACATTTTACAACATAAATCCAAAAGTACAAATTTAATATAAAAACAGTGCTTTCCCATTGTCAAAACTTTAACAAAATACAAATTTTCACAGCCTTCCAACTTATCATCTAAACCGGTAAATTTTCAATACTTATTTTTCATTTTAAATCTGAATTTATTTTATTTGTTTAATTAGTTTTAAATCTCACTTTATATATTCATGAGTGTAAACTAACAAATGAATTCTTAATTTTATAAGGAGGCATTTTTTTTTTATGGCACTCTTTCCAAAGCCATTTGTGGAAAAGTCACCAACTTAATAAGTTTTGTAAAAATAGCACCAAAATATGTGATCTACCAAAATTGCCCTCACTTATTCTTTCATCCTCTCTCTCTCTCTCTCTCTCTCTCCTCTCTCTCTCTCTCTCTCTCTCTCTCTCTCTCTCTCTCTCTCTTTCTTCCTCTCTCCTTTTTTTTTTTCAAAAACCTCCATTGATCCATCAATGGAGATCGAAACGACCTCCGTCGAAACGGTCGACTCCATTAGAGGTCTTTGAAACGAACTCCGTTATAAAAAAAATTTTGGAAATAAGTCTCGGTTATTTTGCAGTAAGTCTCGGGTAGCTGAAATAAGTCTCGGATAGCTGGAAATAGCTTGAAATAAGTCTCGGGTGACTTACCCGAGACTTATATCCAAATACCCGAGACTTATTTCAAAATACTCAAGACTTATTTCCAGAATTTTTTTAATAACGGAGGTCGTTTTGATCTCCATCAAATGGAGTCGACCGTTTCGCCAAAGGTTGTTTCACCGGAGGTTGTTTTGATCTTCATTGATGGATCAATGGAGGTTTTTGAAAAAAAAGAGGAGAGAGGAAGAAGAGGAGAGAGGAAGAAAGAGAGAGAAGAAGAAAGAGAGAGTGAGAGAGAGAGAGGAAGAAAGAATAAGTGAGGGGCAATTTGGGCAGATCACATACTTTGGTGCTATTTCCACAACACTTAATAACTTGGTGATATTACCACAAAATCAATGGAATTTGGTGTTATTTCCCCCTATTTCCTCTTTTATAAGTTCCCAACGATTTTGTACTACATTTTTTTTTCATGACTATATTATCCTCTCACATGAAATCAGCTTTAGAAAGCTTTTGGACAGATCAAATGATTGCTATTTATAGAGGAAAAGAATGCACTAAAGAAGAGATTCAAGAGAAAGGGAAAGCAAGTTTATTTTAAGTGTATAAATATGATTGTAATTTTTTTTTCTGAACTATTACAATATTTTGGGATTAGTGGAGGGGGTATAACTCGAACCCATAACCTCTTAGATATAGGTGTGAAGAGTTTACCACTGAGTCAACTTCATCTTGTCAAAGATGATGGTAATTAAGGTGATGTGGGAGTAGGAATTAAATGAAACCTAATTTCAACACGATAATATTTTGTAATCTTAATTAATCAAGTTATATTTCCTAGCCCAAGTTAAAATAGATTATTTGAATCCTAATGTGGTTCGGCTATGTCTGGCCTAGTTTGAGCCATGACTCTAATACCACTTGTTATAAGTATAAAACCCATATTCTCCACATTGGTATGATATTGTCCGCTTAGGGCCCTAGCCCACACAAATTTGCTCTTAACCGCCTAGTTTAGTTCGACTACATTTGGTTAAGTCCGTGTCATGGCTCTAATACCACTTGTTATAAGTATGGAACCCACATTCTCCACATTAATATGATATTGTCCGCTTCAGACATAAACCCGCACGGATTTGCTCTTGGATCTCTAGTCAAAAGGCCTCAAACCAATGGAGGTAGTGTGACTAATGTCCATACTTATATGCCAATGATCATCCTTATGTCGATCTAATGTGGGACTTTAGTCAACGCCCAACAATCCTCACCTCGAACAAAGGACCACCATTATCTTCATGGTCCGGGCCTCCCCTCAAGCGATCATCCACCTATCAATGCCAAGTGACACCTCCATCAAGGTCACTCCTCTCCACTATGTCGAGAGCACATGCTTTACGTGAAGCACTAGATCATCGCCTGCCTTGAGAGCTAACATCACGGATCCATCGTAAGCTAATTGGAGCCTACCACCCCCTGGTTTGGTTCGGCTACGTCTGGCCAAGTCTAGGGCATAGCTTTGATACCACTTGTTATAAGTATAAAACTCACATTCTCCACATTGGTATGATATTGTTTGCTTTGGGTGTAAGCTCGTATGGATTTGCTCTTAGGTCTCTACCCAAAAGGCTTTATACCAATGGAGATTATTTCCATACTTATATGCTCATGATCATTCCCATGTCTAGCCAATGTGGGACTTTGGTCGCACATCTAACACCCTCTTCTTTTCATATCTTCATCGCGAAATTTGATAATGAACTTGAGTTGTGGATTCTCGTTGATGGCTGAAAATCATTTGTTTGGAACACACCATATCCGATGGAGGCGCTCGCAACTCGCCTTCGAGGTCTTCATCACTCTTCCATCTGAGATGGAGGTACGACCCATCTAAGAGGTTTGATGCATTCAATGGAGCCTTTCCACTGATGAATCTCTTAGAAAGAGATCTGATGAATCTGGATTAAGCCTTTTTTTAAAAACTTTTTCATTTTTGGATGTTGATGGAGGTCAAAAAAACATAAAAGAAATCTGGATGTTTTGATGGAGCTTTGGATTCTAGATCTCTTAAAAAACAATTAATTATCTTGTTTTTTTTTTTTTTTTTTTAACTATTTAAATTTATGAACTATAAGGGCATTTTGTTCATTCCTTCATAAATGTTAAAATGGGTGTCAATCAAGACGGCGGTCAACGCATTGAAGGGGAGGTTTGTGTCATTTTGGTAAAAGTTACCGCTTAAAGCAATATTGTATAAACTCAAAGCAAAAAAAAACAATTCTATATAAAAATGAAAAGTAAAAAACGACATTTGCTCATTTAGTGGGGACTAAATTGTAAAACCCCTTCTCAAAAACACAATTCTATATAAAAATGGCATCAATCGCATCCTAATTTTATAGAAATCATTAAAAAAATATTTGCCATGAAAATTGTGAATGATGACAAAAGCTCAAAACAAAAATTAATATACTAATTTTTATTTCAAAAAATAAAGTGCCGGATTTTTCTCTGCCTTTATTTCTATTTCCTCTGTTTGCGGTTAAAATTAATATACTAATTTGTTGATATAAAGATACATTGGCTAATAATAATTGTTGGAACAATGAATTTTTTTATCTCCTGGCACTTTGGCTTATAAAATCCCTAAGTGTGGGGAGCCCTCTTCTAAAAGTGGGAGTAGTCCTCTCTCCGGATGTAAGAGTCGTAGTCCGTATATAACCTCTCCCTGATAGTGGAGTAGTATTTCAGACCGTACTTATAGGGTTTAATCTCACCAGGTCCCGATAGTTGTTGTAATTCAAAAAATATATATATATATATATATATATATATCTTCTGGCACTTTTCTACGAGACAAAAAATAATTGAATTCCAAACTGCAAAATAAAAGACAAAACTCATAGGAAGAGCAAACATTAATTTCTCACCATAATACATACAAAACTTTGCAGCATGATTAGAATTAATAAATTTTTAAAAAACTCAAACCAGGAATCAAACACCCAATAATATTTGTCCTTATTGTTATGTCATAGATAATAATGTTGAATATTGGCCTAAAGAAACAAGATACATTCAAACTTGCAATAATGGACGGGCAAGTCGATGCAGGCAGTTAGAAAGTTTCGCTCAATTGCTCTCATACATTAGTTAGACTAATATATTCAATTTAATATTCAAAATAACCCAATACCATGTGTCTCATTTAATTTAGGGTACGGATATTGACATTTATAAAACTTATTAGTAAACCCATTTTTATAAGTAAACCTATGTCTAAAATTTAAAAAATAAATATTACTATAAACATCCATCCTAATGCTAATAGTACCCTGATTGAAATAAATATATTCATTTTAATACATATTATTTATAAACACTCTTAAATTATTATCAAACCAATTTATAAAAAAAATCATATTATTTTTGGAATCAAATCCTTTTTCAATGATGGTCCAATTTACATTTGGAAATATCTTGAATATAGGAGCCTTATAAAAGGGAATATGTGGAACCGTATATGGGGTCAAGAGATTTTCACTATTGAATTCTCTTATTTATACAGCTATCTTAAAAAAAATTATTATTGATATCTACGGCTATCTTTACAAAAAAAAAAAAAAAAAAACTCGTTGATATCTATAGCTATCATTACAAAAAAAATATTTTGTTTATCGATATAGTTCATAACTATACATAAAAAAAAAAAAAAGACAAAAACAATATGATAATCATGTGATGATGATAAATTTTGATAAGGTAAGTTTTTTAATAAAGAAATATAGTTGAAGATATGGGTGTAATTAATGAGTGTATATAGTATTTGATTTATTTTTAATTAAAATAACTTGTCCTTATTGATAAATTTCTATTGGGATATTTTTGTATTTAATTTTTTTTTTTATAATAAAATATGGGTGTATTAATAAGTTTTATGAGTGTCAATATCAGCTCCTTTTAATTTATTATTTCCAACAACCTAAAGTTTGTCGTACACAATTAAACACGAAAATGAAATCATTTTCGTGTTTAATTGTGTACGACAAACTTTAGATTGTTAACCTTAAGGGGTTGCCTTGGTGGTCTAGGGATGAGCTGTAAACTCAGACATCCTTGGTTCAAAACCTAATTTTTATTTTCATTGTTATTTTTTGTGTTAATTTTGTTTCAATTTTTTTTTATCTTCATTTTTTGTCAAATTTTTTCTTAATATTATGTTTCAATCACCGTTCATTATTATTATTATTATTATTTTAATTATTGACGGTGATTTTTCGTTATGTGAAATATCAGCCAACCAACAGTGAAATTTATGATTTGTTAATGACAAAATGAAATAATAAACGAAATAAAAGGAGACACGATTTTACGTGGTAAAACCCCAAGTTGGGAAAACGTCCACGGTTGCTAGTGGCGGTAGTAAAATGGGTTTCACTATGGAGAAATGGATTACACACTCAACTCGCCTATCTATTTTGATGCTTGTATGAATTTTTTTGGTACATCCCATTTACAGTAAAAATGGGGTTACATTTATACACTCATGTGTAACCCTAAACTTGTTGTGCAAGTAATTGACTTGTAGAATCTTGTTATGATTCTACAAGCGTGATTCACTGATTCTCTTTGATTATCTTGATTTCTTTCCAGTTTGATGTTTATCACGTAATAAATGTGGCTGATTTTATTTTTGATTAGGATTCTGGAATTTTTGAGAAGATATGCTTGTTTCCTTATTGGAGCGCGGTTCCTAGTTTCCGTATCTAAGTAGAACTCTTATTCCCTTATCGTGGCTTAATAGACCAGTAGGGGTGTGCCAATAGCACCATTCATAGCTTAAACAATTATAAAAAAATCTCTACCATTAGTTGACTTTAATTAAATCTAATGAAATATAATTATTTAAAAATTGAACTAAAAAAAATAATGAAAAAAAAAAAAACAAAATATACTAAAAATATGTTAGAAAATTAAAAAAAAAATTATAATTTTTTTTTATTAAAAATATATTATAACAAAGCAATAAAATTATTAAAAAATTAAAATTAAAACAAAATTATTTTAAAATATAAAAAAATATATGGATGAACCTTTCAAAAACACATATGCATCTTGATAATATCACTAATATGCATCTTTTCTCCATAGTTTTTGTTTCTTATATCAAATATTATTTGGTTTTCATTTTTTATTTTGTATTTTTATTTATAACATAAAAATTATTTTTTATGAAATTGATTTTATCATTGTTAGTATAGTTTTATTATATTTTCCCTTTTTTATTCAGTTTAGAGTAAATATTTAAATTGTCATATTTGATTCAACTAATAGTAGATGTTTTTTTTACTGATTGTTCAAACTGAGTTATTTACAATTCTCTTATATATTAATATTTTTCTTGATGACTTTTTTTTAGGCTGTCTAAAAAATTTGTCCAAATAATATGACATATGACTATGTAAGTTTCAACACTATGTAAATCATGAGATAATATAGCGAGCAATGTATTATTGACAATTCACATGTCACTTCATTTATGTATAAAAAATTTGAACAATTTTTTTTAGCAGAGTAGCAGTACTCATATATTAAATATATCATATATTCGAACTTGTAACATTGTCAAGTTAAATGAGTGTACTTTACCGGTCATTATCAAGTCACATTGAACAGTGATAAGTACCGTCTTTCTTTATGACTTTTAGAAGAATGATCTCAATCTTTTTTTTTTTTATTATTTTTTTTTGTTTCATAATAATCTTTTAATTAATAAACACTAATTGCATCGCATATCAAATAAAGTTATTAGCTTTATTGGAAGTCATGGTCTGATACTTGACCAGATCATCATCTACGTATGATTATATTATCATTATGCTTTATACTAATCGAATAACGACATTTAATGATAATTTGGACCAACTATTACTTGGTTTATAGCGAAGACAAAGAACACAAAATCATACATCAATCCTTAATTTACAAAATAAAATGAAACAAAATTACACTACCGCTGAATGTGTCGAGTCACTGCACTGCATGTGGTATGTTCCTTATATTTCTACTATTTCTCGTTAATCTGAGATCTTTCTACTATTATATTTCTACTATTTCTCACTAATCTGAGATCTAACGCTTGACAACCGTCCATGGAGAATCCATTGGTCATAGGTGGTATGGGGCTAGGGGACATGGCCTCTTTAAAAAACTAAAAAAATATATATCATTAAAATTTTATATATTTACTGTTTAATTTTTTGAAAATTTTACTTTAACCCTTTAAATATTGTATTTTAATATATTTACTCATAAACAAAATTTTATTACTCTGCCCCTAATCGACTACCCGGCCATATCAAAATCGGAAAGGTGCGGCGTAAATCAAGCAAATGTTATTGATTATTAACCAACACACGGAACTGATGGCTTTGTCTGGCTGTCTTTAGAGTGTTCCTTTCGTTTCTAAAAAAATTTGTTCAAAGTCATAAAACATAAAAACATGATTAAGTGGGGTTAATTATAAAATGATTAAAATCTAAATTGTCGATTTGATCACGAAAGAAAGACTGAAAGATAGGATTAAGTGATTAACTAATCAGCAAGTGACATGAATACATGATGTCTTCCTAATCTTTGTAATTTTTATATTTAACAAACAAATCACACAATACCATCCACCACAAATTTTTCTACCGAATCATGTCATGATGATGTGTTGTTATGAGTACAATAATCTTTAATTACTGTAATCATTAAGATACACATCCATCATACATGACTTTTGAGAATGAGATGGCGATGGCATGATAAGGAAACAGGTATCATTCACGATTAAAAAACAAAATTTGAAATTACGTTGTAATTTTTTTATTTTATTTTTAAAAATAAACATGCCACCAATTGATTTTGGGGTTTTTCAGACTTTATGAAATCAATTACTGCAAACATGATCCGGAGTACAACTCTCCATATAAGGGAGGGGTCTCCTCACACTTTCCGATTTAAAGAACCAAGTCTTGTGTCACTTCAACAAAAATAATAATAATAATAATAATAATAATAATAATAATAATATTGTTGTGTTGTTGGCTATGTAGCACGGATACGGGATACGGGATACGGATACGGCACGATACGAGGATACGGTAAATCTTTAAAAACTAGATACGGATACGGCAGGATACGTCAATTAAAATAATATATATTTATATTTAAAAAATAATAATAATATTTAAAAACATATTTGATAATTCATTCAACATCAAAACATATTCATAATCCAAATAAAATATGTCACATAACTACATAAGTCATAACAATGTAACATATTATAGGATCCAAATAAAACATGTCACATAAGTCGAACATATTGCAAAATCCAAATAAAACATACGTCACATAAGTCATAACATATTATAAAATCCAAATAATACATTAAAAAAAACTCATAAAACATATTTTAAATTCCTAATTAACTTTATTATCATCATTCACATTGTTAAAGGATCTAAATAATTTGACATCTAACTCTGGTTCATCAAGAGAAATGTTTACAATCTCAAGTATCCCGGTATTCTCCATGTCAATGGAATTAAAGACAAAATTTCCTTACAATTTCATTTTGACTCCTAATATTTTGAAATTATAATTTGACCCCGTTTTATACTAAAATAATTATAATATTGCCCCAAACGTATCCTCCAAGTATCCTCCAAATATCCCCCAAGTATCCTCTAGTCAAACTTGTGAAAAAGTCAACAGATACACCATTTATTGTATCGGATACGTATCCTAGAGTATCCGGGGAGTATCTGAACTGGATACGAGTTCGATACGAGTTACCTCCACCAAATGGAGTATCCGTGCTTCCTAGGTTGTTGGACTTGAATCAATCGATCATACACATCACACATGGCAAACATCCAACTATCCAAGTGAGTTGGGAACCAACAAATGGCGGCTCAATTATTAGAGAATCATCACAATTGTAGGGTACGGGTCCTATTAATAAAACTGTATCGCACAAGTGTTATAGACCATTAAATAAAAAAAATTAAAAAAAAAACTATGCAACTCTTTTAACACTTGGGTCCACTACCACAATTTTGTGCTTAATATCAGGAAGGCCATGCAATGTTTCCAACAAGATTTTTAATCTTATTTATTTTTTAAATTTTTTTATTTATTTTCTATTCAAATAATCTTCCCATATCTATCATTGACATTTAGAAAGGTAAACTTAAACCTAGATATATTTTATTAGAGCTATCTCCAATGCAAATATGCATTTTTAAGTTTTTAAATAGTGCCATATCAGCATTTCTATTTATTTTGTGCCCATTTTTGAAAAAAAATTAAAGAAATACATATTCACATCTTCAATGCAATTATCTAAAGCCAAGTATACATCCATTTTATGTTCAGTCATAATAAAACAATTATTACACTCTCTCTTCTATTTTATTTTACAATTAAATGAGGTTTAATCTTATTGGTTATTGGTGGAAAGATTTGAAAACTTTAATCTTATTGGTGGAAAGAGTTAGAAATCATAGTCAGCATTTCTAGGAGAGTTTCTAGAATTAGAAACCCAACTCCATATTCGCAAACTTTTTTTTAGCCATATCATCTCCATATTCAACTTAGATAATAGCATTGGAGAGAGTTTTTCTAACTTTTTTAATATTTATCCTATATGGCACTCCATTTTCTCCAAATGCATAATAGCATTGGAGATACTCTTAGGATAGTCCATAATTATGTTTTTCTTTTTTTTAAATTCTAACACCGGGTCGGGGGTTTTCGAGATTTGTTATGTATAAAAACGGAGCTAGTTTCATCAAATTTGAAGAGTTAGATGAATCTTGAATATAAAAAAGTTTAGGATATATATAACCTGAATATCTATTTTTATAATACCGATGAGAAAACAATTCGGCATATATGTACTTAATAAAAATGTGCGGTGGGATTCAAGTCCCCGAATGCAATGATTAATCAATCATAATAAAGTAAAGCTTAAGTTGTTTGTTTGTGGTTAATTAAAGAGAAAAGTGGACCCGTTATTTGGTCTTGCGTGCAAGATGATCCCAACCATCAAAACAAATTTGATCATAGAGTTTGTGAAAGGTGGGAAAGGACACGTGGAATGAATGATTTGGTACACCTTCCGTATCGAGTTGGGTATTAGGTGGCACTGTGGATAAGTTTGACCAACTAATTAACTTTAAAATCGCTGTACTCTAAACAGCAAATCACTTCTCATACGCCATCTATAATCATCTAAACCCATATAATTCATCCTAAAATTAATTAAAACTTTTCGTAAAACTCAGTTTTACCACGTGTATTATGACTTGTATTTGAACGATCTTTTCTACTTCGTCTAGATTGTCCTGATTTTAATTAAGAAATATTTAGAACCATCATTAATAAATTGATTTTTATCAATTGACTTGTTGATTTTTTAATCAATTTTTTTGACGACATTAACGAGCCTTGATTCAGTTTCAAGATTTTCAAAATGTCAAAATTGATTTTTTGTTAACATCAAGACGCAATCAACATATAACAAATATATTCACTTTTAGCTTGTTGGTTGTTTGAGCTTAAAATCGGGTAAACAGTCGGCTTTGCTGCTTGTTTTAGATGACTCGTTAAACATCAGCCATTTAGAGAATTAGTTCAGTTTATTTCCGTGTTAGTATGTGACACATGATTTTACGTTTATCTCAACACTTGACACGTGTTTTATGAGCTTAGATAGGATTTTTACGTATCTGGTCTCTTCTTTAATTACTTTCTCTTATTTCTTTAACAAGTAGCATTTATTATTTCTTGGACTTGACACGTACAATTCTTCTTAACTTTCTAATCTGTAGTTAAGTCAGATTGTCTTTTAGCTAATCCAATCTTATATTGATTTCATCATTTCATCGCATTGGTTTTTAGCCGAACCGATCTTATTGGATGGGTAACATATATATCATTTCACCAGATTAGCTCTAATTAACCGACCCGATCTATATACATATAAAAGATGTGTAACATATATACCCTTTGAATATTTTTCATGAGTTCAAACACGTAATACTAACCATTATGACCTCGAGAACATTTATGCACAAAAATAGTCTACACTCTCACTTTCACGTTTGTAGTACGTATTCAAGCCATGTCATGATTATTTATTAGAATATGTGGCAATAGGTATCTCATGTGCTGTAATTACTTGTAAGATTAATTAGAAATGTCGGTTTACTTAGTAGAAAAAATAATTGTGGCGGCAAATCGGCAATAGGTATTCTTGACTTTTGTGTCGTCTAATCTAATCAATGTCTGTAAAGGTAAGAGGACATGTTAGTAAATATGTAAAAAGTAATAGGAGTTAATTGTGATTTTAGAGGTCCAATCATTCATTCATTTACCACCTTAGTTGAGAAATGATAACTATAAAAGCCCTCCATTTTGTAACTTCTTCACTGAACACACTCACAACCACAACCACAAGTTTTCTTTCGACTTCTTCTGCTCCACTGTACTACTGTAGACATGGCCATGGCGAAAACGCCACCGTATTGGGATGAAAAACCTTCCGGAGCCGCCTCCAAATACCGAGAATACCCTCAAAGAGCAAAGGGAACAACATCTTTTATAGTGTTCGTTTTCTCCATTTTCGTTTACATGTCGATATTCTACGCATTCAACCTCTCTCCTTCCACCTTTCTAAACAACAACAAATTCTGGTTCTTCATCTCCAACACTCTCATTCTCATCATCGCCGCCGATTACGGTGCCTTCTCTTCCTCGAAAAACAAGCACGATCTTTACGAAGAGTATGTCATGCATAGCCAATTGGCGAGGAGTCCTACTACTAATATTTCTTCTTTTGTTTCACCCAAAAAAGAGGAGGTTGAATATCAGAGCTTTCATGACAACCAAGAAAAAGCGTTGGAAATTGTTGTTGTCCGGAGCGAACCCGAAAAGATTACAGAGAATTTTCAAGATGATGAGAAGAAAAAGAAGAAGAATTATAGAAGTAGCAAATCTGAGAAACCCAGAAGAGAAGTAGTGGTCAGCAAGAACATTACACGTAGTAGGTCAGATTATTCGGAGACCGAAAAGGAAGATGATGATATTCAAGAGCCAGCTGAAAGTGTAGTGGAAGAGAATGATGAGTTTTCGAACATGTCGGACGAGGAACTGAACAGGAGAGTTGAAGAGTTTATTCAAAGCTTCAACAGACAAATTCGGCTCCAAAGAGATGGAAATTTACTTCCCTTGAATTTAGTTAATTAGTTTTTTTTTTTTTTTTTTCTCTGTTTTGTCTTCAACTTTGTAATATTTTGTGTAGTATATACTAAGAGAAGTCGGTGTAGATCATGCTTTGGACTTTTACTTTTTGTGTGTAGAGAGATATGTAGTTGTCTTTTTCAATAAATATTTTCATATATTTCTTTCCCTCCTATAATTTTTTGTGATTTTTGGTAGTTTTATTGACATAAACTTATTTTGGGATTAATTTGATTAGTTTAGTATCTAAGAAAATTATTTAATAGGTTAATTTGTTGAAACCAGGATTAGTAACTTAATTATGTGAATATTTTCTTAATTTTTAAAGATTTTATGATACAAACTTATAAATGAAAAGAAAAAGTTCTTTCTTTCTCCAAATTTAATCCTAATAATAATTAATTTTAGTAATTTTTTTTCTTATGAATTGTTTATTTGATTAAATTACCTTTGGTTTTTATCTTGTAACTTTAGTGAGAGTGAGATAATCTTGAGATTGAGTGAAGGTGTCAAATTGCAATATAAAGGTTGAATCTCATATGAAATTTAATTAACCAATAAAAAAAACTAATTAAAGATATGTAAAATTTAAAAATAATAATAAAAAGACCTATAAACTTTCTATAATAAGCTGATCAGCCTTGCAACTCTAAGGTCTTTTCATATTAGTAAAATCATATACTGTATATGATTGAAAACATGATTGCTCTATTTTCAGAACATATAGTACAAATGTACAATTGCTATGAAGGCAAGATTCCAAATGAATTTTTTTTAATGTTTTTATTTTTAACTATTATAATATTTTGAGTTTGGGGAAGACGTATGACTCGAACCCACAACATTTTTGGGATGTAGTCATCAACTAATCTTCAAAATCATATTTAATTTAATGTTTCTTTTAATTATAGCTTTAGTTGATAGTTACCTTATATTTCTTATATTATTTCACTGTAATAGTTGGTAAAGATTTCAAATTCATTTTTTGTAACTTTGTGTAGCTGTAAGCCTGTAATGCAGTGCATGTCATGATTCATTTGCTAAGTTTATATGTATATTAATATATTGATTATTAGATGATATTATATTATTATGATATATAAATTTTCTTCTAACATTTATGATAATATTAACAAGCATCAAGCAGTATGGCGAAATCTCTAATGATCTTTCCAAGTCAATTACTGTATATATATATATATATTTAAATAAGTCAATTATATTTGTTAATATACTGTATATGTGATATTCACTACCGGCCGTAGTAGGGTGCGTTTGGCACGGACATGGGACAGGACAAGGTGAGACGGGATAGGACAGGACGGGACAGGACGGGACAGGACATGTTGTTCTGTATTGTGTTTGGAAGGCCTGGGACAGAACTGTAGATTGTACTATTATACGTTTGATATGGTTGGGACATGACAGGACAAGAGGTTCAAATGACCAGAGTACCCCTCTTATATATATAACAACATATATTATAATATTATATATTAATATATAATAATATCAAATAATATATATATATATATGTAATATAATAATATTAAATAATAATATATATAATATATAACGTATTTGATATTATTATATATTAATATAGAATATTACATGTATTATATATATAATAATATGATATGTTATATTATTATATTTAATAATATATATATTAGACATGATTGTAATTGTTTGAAAATTTAAAGGGTAAATTGGTCTTTTTGACACTTGTCCCATGTCATGGGACAAGTTGTCCTAGGGTCTTGGGTGGGACAATTTTTTGTGATTTTTGTCCCACCTTGTCCCGTCCTGTCCTATGCTAAGGATGCGCCAAACATGGGACAAGAACAAATTGTCCCACGTTGTCCTGTCCCGTCCCGTCCTGCGTACTAAACACACCCTAAGGCCCGTAATGATAATGGTCTATACTATTGTTAATGTTGTTCTTTAGTGATATATTATTATTAGAAGAATAAGCACTTTGGATAGGTCGTTCACTTCTGAGGAGATCCGTGGTGCTGTATTTGATATGGCCCCAACTAAGGCGTTCGAACCGGATGGTTTCCTATCTGTTTTTTTATTAGAAATATTGGGGCATTGTGGGGATTAGTGTTGTTACAGCTTGCTTGAAGTGTCTTAATGATGGGGCCTCATTTCGTTCAGTCAATAATACGCTTGTGTGTCTAATTCCGAAGGGTCCGTCAGCGTAGCGAATTACAGAGTTTCGTCCCATTAATCTCTGTAATGTGATTTACGAGGTAGTGGCAAAAGCTTTGTTGAATAGACTTCGAACTGTAATCGGTGAGGTGGTCTCCGAAAATCAGAGTGCCTTCATTTAGGGGAGATTAATTTCAGACAGTGTTATTGTTGGATATGAATGCATGCATGCCTTAAGAACGAAGCGGCATAAAAAAGGGTCGATAGCACTAAAACTTGATATGTTGAAAGCGTATGACTGGGTGGAGTGGGACTTCCTTGCTAAGATGATGAAGAGGTTGGGTGTTGTATGTGTAAATTCGCCAAGCAGACACGTCACCAAAGGACTCAATAAATGATGAAGAGAAGGTTGCCACGTCACTCATTGACCGGGTCAAGGGAGAAAATGTGGCAAGCCAGAATGTTGATGCCTTAAATCAATAAAATCAGAGGTGTGGTCGCCAGAACTAGATATATACTTGCCACAGGTAGAAACGTGGTCGCCGAAAGACAAAACCTAGGAGTGAAGGTGCTCGCTGCATCAGCATACTGGGCTCAAACCAACTCGCCAGAAACATGGAAATCAACCCTAAAACCTTAGAAGACCCATGGCAACAAGGAATCGTAAAGAGATACGAGAAGTATCCAAGTCCGTGACAAATATGGGAATCCTAGTACGAATCAAAGAGGGAAACCTACCACCAACACGGCTAAGAACAAGGGGAAACCCTAATTAGACATGTATAAATAGAAACATCTATCCCATGAGAAAAGGGGTCGAAAACTTAGAGAGAGAAGAGAGCAATCATATGAGAGATTTGAGTGTGTAACAAAGCAATAAGACTAGTACTATTTTTTCTACCCTCTAGGGCGTCGTGGTTTTTTCCCATTTAAGGGTTTTCCACGTAAAAATCTGTCTCTTGCATGCATTGATTATTTTCTCGTTTTACTTTAAGCTGATATAATTGTTGTGTGTGTGGCAATCCAAATTTCACCGTCAACATTGGGCTTCTCAAAAAATTAGGTGCAATGGGTGATGGGCTGTGTTACTACAATTTCATACTCTTTCTTACTTAATGGGACGGTAATTGGTTCCGTTCGCCCGACTAGGGGTCTTCGTCAGGGGGACCCTATTTCTCCATATCTTTATCTTTTAGTAGCAAAGGGGTTGTCTAGTTTGATTATGGATGCGATGCAGCAGGGTGATTATGCAGGCTTTAGGTGCAGTCAGTCAAGACTAATGATTTCCCATATGTTCTTTGCCGATGACAGCTTTCTTTTCTTAGGTGTTACTATAAGGGATTGTCAGACCATTCAAAAATATTTTGGAAGTATATTCCAAAGCTACAAGTCAACAAGTGAATTTTGAGAAGTCTGGTATGTGTGTCAGTAACGCGGTTTCGATGGCGGAGGAGGACCAGTTAGCGCATTTGCAGGGTGTTTGGCGAGTACAATGCCATGATAGATACTTGGGTCTATCGTGCTATACAAGTAGAAACAAAAAACTAGGGATTTGAATGAACGGATTTGGAGGAAGATCAGAGGTTGGAGGGAAAAGTTGCTTTCTATTGGAGGAAAAAAAGTGCTCATTAAGGCAGTAATCCAATCTATTCCTAATTACACTATGAGCCTATTCAGACTTCCTATTGGTTTGTTGACAGATCTTCAGGGTTTATGCAACCGTTTTTAGTGGGGCAGTTTTGAGTCGAACCGCAAGTTTCACTGGGATGCCTGGGGTAAGCTTTGTAGGGGGAAGGAGGATGGGGGGCTTGGTTTTAAGAATTTGGTGGTTTTTAACAGAGCTTTATTAGCTAAACAAATATGAAGATTGCTTAATAATCCTAGATCTCTGGCAGGTAGGGTTATGAGAGCGTGCTACTTTCCTAATTGCTCTGTTATAGAAGCTGAAGATTGCAAAAAAGCTTCCCAATTATGGTGAAGTATTTTATGGGGCCATGGCTTGATTAAGGCGGGGTCGAGGTGGTGGATTGGTTCTAGGTCAAGGGTCTTGATTTACGAGGATAGGTGGATTCCTGGGTCGAGTTCCTTTAAGGTCATCTCTTCGATTGCTAGAAATGATATTAAGTTCATTAGTGATTTATAGACGGATTCGGATGGGTGGAATGTTTTTCTAATTAAAAAAGTGCTTGTTGAGGTTGATTCTTTGCCTGTTTGATCTCTTCTTACTAGTATTAACCAGGTTGAAGACTCATTATGTTGGCACTATACTACTGATGGTAGCTTTTCTGTTAAAAGTGGTTATAAGATGGGTTTATTCATGGAGTCTTCAGATGCACCCTCCTCTAACAAGACATCTTGGCTGTCTGGTGGAAGTTCCTTTGGCAAGTAAAAATCCCTCCGAAAGTAAATTTTTTTTTTTTTTTCTGTGGAAGGCCTGCCATCACTGGCTGCCTACGAAAGTGTGCTTGGCAGGAAGGCATATCCCTGTGAATGTTGTGTGCCCAGTTTGCTTACGTGAACCTAAAATAGTGTTTCATGCTCTATGGGGCTGTAAGGGGTTGAAGGCTTTGCGTGAGGTGTGTTGCTTCATGAAAGACATGTCGTGTGGTAAACGGTACGTACTTCCATGACTTCATTCTTCAGAGTTTCGAACATCTAGACATGGAGAAGATGACGTTGTTGTCTATTGTTCTCTGGCGTGTTTGGTTTTTACGGAACCAGTTGATCTATGGGGTGGCGAGTCATGATGTGGGAATGGTGTTTCAGTGGTCTAAAGAATTCTTGCTTGAATATCAGGCTGCAAATGATTTCAGTGGTGGCCTGGTTATGGCTGTTGGTATTGAACCTCTTAAATGGCGTCCACTGGATGAAGGTGTTTATGAGATTAATACGGATGCTGCTTTTTTGTGGGGAAGAACGTTATGGGTGTGGGTGCAGGTGCGGTCATCTGGAATCATCTTGGTCTGGTTATGGCTTTTTCTGCTCAGTGCTTGGAAGTTGATATTTCTCCTAAACTTGCAGAGGCGATGGCCATTCTTAGGGGGATTGTTTTTACGGTTGATTCTGGCCTCTTGCCAGCGAAAGTTGAATCTGATGCCTTGGGTGTGGTTTCTCTAATCAATTCTGGCTACCCAAACTTCACGGAATTGGGTTTGGTTTGTGGTGATATTGCTAGGCATATCATAGATGGTGCAATTACTGAGGTTAAGTTTGTTCATAGGAAGGCGAATGTGGTCGCACATACTCTTGCCAAATTGGCTTTGTCCTGTGACTAATAGGTTATGGATGGAGACTTTCTCATCTTGTGTGGAAAGGTTTATTCAGGATGATTGTCCTAACTAATTGTTCACTTTCTTTTTTAATAAAGTTCACAATTTTTTTTAAAAAATTATTAGGATAATTCGAAAAGTGTCCGAAATCAGTTTCATATTCGAAATTCGGTCGGGGCAAGGTGCACCATAACTAAGGACTATCGTAATTTGTAAAGACTTTTATTGTATGGAAAGTGGAAAATAGAGTGAAGTTTTCAAGTGGTGGTGGATTATTTCTCGGAGAATTTTTGTTCAAATCAATTGGATAAGGGGAACATGCACCTGGTACTGGATAAGGTAAATCCCCGCCTATCCATTCGTAGCTCCCGCTTTCTTGCCCGTCCGTTTACTGTTGAGGAGATTAGATGTGCGGTTTTTGCCATTGCGCCTTCTAAGGCTCTGGGTTCGGATGGCATACCAGGGTTATTTTATAAGAAGTTCTGGGATGTGGTAGGGAATAAGGTCACAACAGCGTGCCTTCGATGTCTGAATGATGGGCTTTCCCTTGAAGCAATTAATGATACCTTGGTGGTGCTTATTCCGATGGAAAGAAATCATGTGCACATTAGCGAGTTCAAGCTGATTAGCTTGTGCAATGTCATGTACAAGGTGGTGGCAAAATCTCTAGCAAATAGACTACGTCTGGTTTGGACACTGACAGGTTGATTGGGTTGGAGGAGAATTTGATGGTCTTGATCTCTCTGTGGCGGTAGGGCGATTGGTATGGAAAAAACTTGTTGGAATTCCATGAGAAGTTTGGAGAGATCATTGGGATGGGCTGTTGAATCTGTTGTCTAGTCTCCTGGCATGATTTGGAAAAAAAATCCTAACCTTTCCAAATTAGATAATTCTTTGTTATTCAAGGCCTCAAGTGAAGGATGACAAAGACCTTGAAATTTCCTAGCAACTCCGTCTTGATGGAAAGTCATTGTAAGTTTACGATAATCGGTTTCAATCTGGCCAAAAGTTTCTAACCATTGAACTCCTAGTACTAGGGGTGGGCGTTGATTGAACCGATTCGGTTTTCTATAGAATCGATAAAAAACCGATAAAGTCCGGTTTTTAAAAAAGTGAACCGATCCAATCAAATTGACATTTGCCAACCGATCAAAAACCAACCGAATTGGACCGGTTCGGTTCGGTTCGGTTTTTTGGGTTTTGGGCCTAATGGGCCAAATTTATGGACTTATTCAATTACATAGTTTTTTCCATATATTGGGCATATTGGAATGAATTTGGCTAAAATAAAAAATAAATACACAGTCCACATCTTAAAATAAATACACAGTCCACATTGACTTATACTGTTATACATATATTGAATAATAGCAACTTAGCATTTGAGATTGCTGCTTTTGGTGACCTTAAATAAATACACAAGGCAGAAGAGGAAAAGAAGGAAGACGAAAATTGGATTGAAGGGAGTAGTTTTATTCAATTCTTGCCACCATTTTTGCAACAACATCAATGAATCCATTTTCTTAAAGTCCTAATTTTGAGATGGAACTAAGGACATAGATGCTTTATCATGTACACAATATAACTGTACTGGGAATATTTTTGATGACAATAAACAAATGCTACTAAAAAAGACAATATTAAAAAGAAAACTAGTGGAGTGTGAATCTGATAATATTTACCGATATAAAACACAAGGCAGACTTTTTATAGGATCTTCGTGAATCCTGCATATAAAATTTTAAAAAAGACTTGAAAAGGATACAAATTTTATATCATAGATAATTAATCAAATCAAAATAAGACCTTGTGCATATACAATATCACAAAAAAAAGAGGAATCGAAGCTTACCTGGTGCGAAATCGAGAAGATTGATGAGAAATCAACGACGGCCGGCGGAAGATGGTTGATTGACGATGACCGGCGGAGATGGCTGATCGACGACGAGCAGCAGGCGAATGATGAGTAGTAAGAGATGGCTGAGACTGGGTGTGGTATGGTCGTGTGGCTGCTGTCTAGTGAACTGAAGAAGTGAAACTTAGATTAGATTTAGGGTTTTTTTTTTATACTACATTACCGATTCGGTTCACCGGTTTTAGACATCAAACCGGATAAAAACTGGTTCAGTTAGTTTTTTTAAAAAACCAACCGAACTGAACCGGTTTTTCAATAAAAATCGAAAAAAAATCGGTCCAACCGGTTTGATCCACTGGTTCAGTTCGGTTCGGTTGGTCGGTTTTTTTCCCACCCCTACCCAGTACTGCTTGACATGCGGCGACAGGAATAACGTAAAAATCCACTCGTACGGGGTAGTCTTGGACGATCAATGTGAGCCCCAAACACTGTTCAGCGCACTCAATTTTTTTACGGTTGGCGACAAGACTTGGAAGGTTTTGTCCCGCACCATTGGTAACCCGAATCTCGATACGATGGATTGATCGATGAAGTTATGTGTGCTGCCCCCATCAATTAAAACCGTGACATCATGGTTCTTCAATTTTCCCACCACATAGATAGTCTATGGGTGATTGGTGCCAGAGATTGAATGAAATGATATTTCTGGTAAGATTTATGTGGTCTTTGGCTCAAATGAATTCTCCTCAATTTCAGTTTCATCAACAGGCGAAGAATCCTCGATCATGAAAAGTTGTGGTCATTGGCATTTATGTCCTGGTACAAATTTGTCGTCGTAGTAGAAGCAGAGTCCTTTTGCACGCCTATCCCTTGCCTCTTGACTAGTGATTCTTTAGAATGCCATTGGTGGAGCTTGGTTTGGTTTTGAGAGTGGCGGCGGTCCCAAGAGTCCCACAATGGTGGTCATTTGGGTCCTCTGATTTGGTGTCACTCCTGATGATCGAAAAGGGTGGTTGGATTTCCTTTGCAAGTGATTTCGTTCTTCAATCAATCAGGCTACTCCGATTGCATCTGATAGTGTCCGTGGTTGTTTAACCTTTACATCCAAACAGATGTCATCGCGAAGACCTATAACAAAACAGCTAATCAAGTAGTTCTCCGGAAGGTCATCAATTCGCTAAGACAATTTCTCAAATTCTGCTTGATAACTTTAAACTATAGTAACTTGCTTGAGATAGGTGAGAGCCTTTGATGGATCTTCGTAATTAGTGGGTCCAAATCAGTGGAGTATGGACTTGGTGAATTCTGTCTAGTTGAGAGGACCTCTGAATTATTTCAACCACCGATGCCATTGCAAGGCAATGCCTTCCAAATGGAATGAAGCTAGTTGAACTCTGTTTCAGGGATGGACATCCTTGAAGTTGAAATTTAGACTTGTATATCCAGCCATTTGGATCATCGCCGTTGAATTTCGGAAAAGAAAGTTTCAGCTGGGTGTGGTATTGGCCATGGTCATGGTTCGGTGGGCTGTGCGAATGGATTATGGTATCTTTCGATAGGCGATGGATTGCGGCTGGTATACAAAGCTTTCAACTCCTCAGTGACCGTCTGTAAGGTAGAGTCGACCTTCCCGAATTTGTCATCGATTTTGTTGTTGATGAGGTCGATTCCTGACTCATGGTGAGCCAAAGTTTCGCTGACCTTATTCCATAATTCAATGTTTGATTTCGTACGAGTCTCCATGGAACGTTGCTCTGATGCCTAATTGTTATGTACCAAAAAGCATTGACAGAATTATAGAAGAATTGGGAGAAGAAATAAGAAGAGTTTAGGATTATAAGCAATATTCATTTCATAATCTCATTCAATCTGTATGTTGGCTTTTTATAAGCCTGGGTTACAATGAATGAGCAACATCCTATTCTAGGAAATGGAAATAACTGAACGTAACAATATGAAATAATGGGGAAATAATGGTGCACTCTTGCAACATATTAGGTGCATGATAAGCGTGATTCAAGGATCACTAAGCACACATTTTATTCAACAACTACATCAGTTCAACTGATAATGACTGAGTCTTCTTCCCAGCCTGTGTGACCTGGCAGCATAGGTGGCTTTAATTGGGTCCATAACAAGATATTAAATATTAATGATGATGTAATATAAAAAATAATATAATAACTATAAGGATTCCCATCTATTGATTGACTTATTTCGTGGACAAACCACATATTGAGGCTTGATGTAAGGGTAGCTTAGGTATTTGATGGTTGGTGTTTTACACAACCAAGGCCCTCTCAAGACCTCAAGAGAAGAAGCACCAAAGGTAAATTCTAGTGCTTACTTGCTTTGAAGAGATCTAGTTGCACACAACTCATACATAAATCTTATTCTTGTATATTGTGTGTTTTATATGTGTGCATGCATGTTCTTGAACATCTCTTCTTGCATGTTTTATTTGATTGCATCTTGTTCATTGAAATGCCATGACATGTTTAGGCATTAGGATGCAAAGCCATGAATTCTATTCATGCATGTTTAAGTGATTGCATCTTGTTCATTGAAATGCCATGACATGTTTAGACATTAGGATGCATTCACTTCCCACACTTGCACTTCATGATTAGTCTTAAGTGTGGTGTAATTCGTTTCTGTTTGTGTGATCGGAAACGTCCGCGCTTGCATGATGGTGTGCATGTCTTAGCGCGATGGTTGACCACTTGAGAAGGTCTCATCCTTCTCTTGGATAAGTGGTAGTTTTGGTTTGGTTGTTTGGAGTAAAATGTCTAGTTTCAAGAGATTGAATTTTAATGATTTAAATGATTTTCAAAACTGACCTATGTATGGTCTTGTGGCCATAACTTTTTACACAAAGCTTCAAAATGAGTTTTGAAAATTTTTGTACAAACTAGACACCCATAGCTTTCCAACAGTATATTATTCGTAATAATTCATGACTGTTTGGATTGGTTTTAAAATCTCCAAAGTTACAACCAAAACAGGGCAACTCTGTTGTTGTCCGTTTCTGACTTTTGGTCACTCAATTGACCATAATTTTTTCTACAAATATTGAAATATCATTCTATAAAAATGAGTAGAAAGTAGACATCCATACCTTTCCAACGATATATCATACGAAAGGTTTCGATGTCGTTTGGTCATGTTTCGAAGCGCTCGAATCTTGAGTTGCTGCACTGACACGAGTACCGCGAAAATGCCCATAATTTTTCCATTTCTTCCAAAATGACATAGTTTCACTTGGGCATTATAAATACATATATTTCTCATCATTTTGAGGGCTAAGCCACAAAATCAAACCCTAGAGAGAGAGGCTCCTTATTCTTGAGAGAGAAAGAGAGACTTGAGAGAAAAAGCTTAAAGATTACATCTTTATCTCTCTAAACCCATTCCCACATGCACAAATCATCATCTAGGCATCATCTAGGTTCATCTAGCATGTGCTAATGCATGGGTCTTCTTCAACACACATGGTATGATTTGTTGAACACTTTTATCTTACATAATTAGTGTTTCTACTTATACATAATTAGTGTTTCTACTTATCAATTTTATCTCATTTATTACTTGTATGTGTTTAAATTAATTTCTACATACATGATTGAGATTATGTGTTGATTGGGTTAATTTTTGATAGCTTAATTGATTAGGTCTTTATTGCCTAAAAGCTATGCCATAAACATTCTTATGTGATTTATTTATAATAAGGTTGATAAATTATTTTTTAATCAACTAGTTAATCTTTTGAATGTTTGTGGGTTTTTTGTGATAGCTTTGTATCCAGGATTGGTTATCCTTTACTTAGCTAAAGTTGTATGCCATGACATATAGCTATTTTCATATCTATGATTGATTTTATTATCATCATATAATCCTAGGTAAGCATCTAGAGTACCTTAGCTCTATATTGCATATTTGGATATCATTGCATATTCACTTAGGGTGTTATTCTCTTCGGAGAAGTAAGTCTTGTGTGATAGATCGGGATTAGGTCGTACACCTGGATTAGGTGGTTACATGAGCAAATTGGACTAGGTCCACTTTTACAGGCCTGCGGATAGTGGTAGCGAGATATTGGCCGGGATTAAGCCGTCAAACCGGGATTAGGTTGTATACGCTATCACGATTAGTGGATTCGAGGTTCGAGTGTGGCGCACTTACTAGCCCGTGGTTTTTCCCTGTTGAGGGTTTCCACGTAAAAATCAAGCGTTCTTTAATTTCCGCACTTGTATGCTTGATTTTGTATATTGACTAGATTGGGGCATTTTCGTAAATTTGACTCATCGCGAAAATTGGGTAATAACGGTTAAAATCTATTCACACCTCCCCCCCCCCCCCCCCCCCCCCTCTAGATTAATATTAGAACACACCGTTCAAAAGGTTTAGAATTTATCTCAGAAAACGACGACAAACACAACTCAACGAATGAGAACGCAAAGTAGCGTAGCTATATCGTTTGGACTCGAAACCTAATGAATGAGTAACCGAAATGACTGGGACTCTATAAGGAATCAAATGAGATCATATTTAAGTCCAAATACAATAAAACACAAACATATAAACACAAGATCACACATGTATTCCGTTTTTAGAATATGTAATTATACAATGTATGACAATTTAAGTTCAATGCATGAGTATACTAAAACATGTGAATGTGTTATATAAAATGTGCACAACCATGTAGGGACACTTATGAATGATTTGTGTGAGTGTGCCTATGCCTTGTAAGAGGAATGAGGTCTAAGTATACCTTTGATGCTTTCTCCTCTTGAAGGCTTAACTTTGCATGATATGTTGCCCAATTTCCTTGAAGCTTGTTAAACCGAGAAATCTAGACAACTAAACAAAACAAAGGAAAAGTCATTTTGATATAGAATAGTGCCAACACAACTCAAAAACCTAACAATCTCCCCCTTTGGCAAATTCTATGTCAAAACACCTTTACAAATACTAAAACATATAACATGAAGATTGGTCACAAAAACTCACCCTCACATTACAATGAGTTAATCACCTACACTAATTTTCAACAAGTCTTAAACTTCTTCACTTGGACTTCTCTTGATATCACCTAAAATAAACTTGAAATCACAAGAATATCCAAAAGAATATATGGCAATGTACACTTGACAAGAATATGGCATTTAAGTTCAATGTGGAATATGAAAATTTAAGTTCAAAATGGATACATGCATGCATATCCATCAAAGATATCTTATCCAAGATATTACATGTCATATGAAGTTCAATACTTAACACATACACAAAAAAGATATGCTAAAACAATATCTTATTTCTCCCCCTTTTTGACATAAAATGAAGCCAAAAATAAAAGAGAAAAAAGATACCTTGAGATCATAAAGGCATTTCCAATCTAGGTTAAACCGATATTCATTCGGATTTTTTGCTTTAAAGAGAATAGATTTCAACATGTGAGCGTGTGTGTACATATGGCTTGTTTACCCGTTTCTATTTGACAACCCAAGCTATTCATAATTCTCAACTATACTCCATTAAGCCTTTTATTTTTCATTTCTTTTAGGCTTAGAATCAAAGATTTTTTTTTTTTTTTTTTTTTTTTTTTTAATGATTCTTTTCAACACTTCTTTGATTTTTATAACATAAACATATATACCTTGTGGCGGCTTTCACTCATCACAATAGCATAGCCCTTTCCTACATTGGGCAGCTGCACAACCAATGTGTGTAGCCTTTTCCATGAGAGTGCTCGTTGAGTTCTATGTAGTACCGAAGCAAAATGGATACATACCATAGATCATCTATCATGTACTAAGTAATAGGCTTCTAGATAAATCCATAATCTACATATTTTCAAACTAAATTACTCAAAACTAAAACATATAAGAGAAGCATTAGTGCACTTTTCAAAAATAAGATTTTCAAGCTCAAGTGCATGATCTAGAAACAATAAAAGTTATTTGTTTAAGATCATTACTTCTCAAGTGAGTAGCTCCCAAAGATATTGATATTCAAATTAAGTTTTGCTCATCAAGCCACTCAACAATCACACAAGCATTTCAAGCATCATGTATAAGATCATTGTGAACACATCACTAAAAGATCTTTAGAGAGCAAATGTCAATGAGAATCATATGAATGCTATACTATAGTTTTGTTCTACGGGTGGATTCCAATCACCAAACCTGTAACTTTTTCAAAGGATTTCTACAAAAACAAAAAAAATGACATACAATATAGAAAAAATAATATATTTTTGCACTTACCGATTGTTTCAACAAGAGAACCAAATTACTCATGTCTTATGTTCTAGAGAAGTAAATGCAATGGTAAAATAATCAGATTAGGAATTTATAAATAAATTAGTTGAATAAACAGATTTTAAATTTTTAAATAAATTAGTTGCATAATTGGATAAAAAGAGAAGACATACTCGAATTTTAAGGAAGATTTCAAGGTTGTATCATATATGGACACTCCTACTTGAACGTGTCCAACATTAAATCCTAAGGTAAGAGCTTGTTTCAACACTAGCTTGGCAAACAAGCATGGCCGAAGAAACTTTATCTATAAAATAATAATAATAATAAATAAATAAATAAAAAACATTAAATAGTTCACTAATCAAAACCCGTATAACATGCAATCAAATAGAGCTAGGGTTTTTTTAAAAAAATAAAAAATCAAACCTCTTGAAATGAAACCAGGACTTTATGCGGTCCAACAGAATATTACCAACAAAAAATCAATGAAATCCATCGAATTAAGAAAAACATCAACTCAACAATTAAACAACACATCTGGTGGTTACAATATGAAAATGGTTAAAATATTGAAATTTCTATGGTTTAGATAGTGGATTTGAACTTGGGCCTCTCTTTAACAACAATAATTTGTTTTCTTAAAAATAAGAAAACAGATTCAATGAATACTAGAAATAGAGTGAAAAGATATTTGTAAGGAAGATAAAAATTTTATTGCTTTCATTTTGCAAAAATCGCCGATTTGCATCGACTAGGTGCTTTCGACCGCAGCAATTTCATAGAAATCAATGTGGTTAGACGGTAAACCGTCTAGTTGTTGACTAGTCGGTCTAGTCGATCGAGTCGTCATTGACCAATTAGATAAACTTTTTAAATCCAATTATAACGAAAAGTGGTAAATCAAATGATTAAACCCACACATTTAAGAGAAGAAAAAAAAATTCCATTATAAAATTTGACAGTTATATGCTCTTATTATATTATCCAAGTAGAATGAAAAATGGGCACCACAAAATAGGTTGTGGGTCAGGACATGTACAAAGTTTCAATTCTTAGCACATATTATTAGTAAAATTAAATGGAAATCATAAATTACTTGGGAAGATTTTCTTCTGACCAGCAGGTTGGCAAGCACTCATGACCAACTGACCAAATAATGTAGGAATATACACATAAAAGATAGAACCTCACCAAGTTAACAATATTATTTAGTAACAAAAAAGAGATCCAAATGGTCTCTGAAACTTAAAAATGTAAATAGGATACTTTCATTATTAATAATCTCAAAATGACCTCATACAACAAAAGTGATAATAAAAAAAAGAGAAGACAACTACAACTAACCACATGTATTATTTTCATCTGAGGAGAAATGAGATGAAATTTTTGAAATTCTATTGCCTTTTGGGATATCATCCTAGATTAACTTTTGACTTGATCAAACAAATTATGATTGAAAAATGATGGACATGTTTTATATCATATTTATAACCCTTAATTTTGATTTATTAGCTACTTGTTTTATCTATTTTTACTTAATTGAAGTTATTTTTATGTTCTAGGTGAAATAGCATGGAACTTGGAAAATAATCGATACATATGGACTTATTTCAAGAGTTTGAATATTTGAAGATCCAAAACCCAAACTCAAGTCCAGTCTCAAAGATCCAATTCGAAGGCCCAGAATTCAAGCTCAAATCCAGGCCCAGAATTAAGGCCTAAGTCTCTTATCCAATTTCAAAGCCCAAATCCAAGCCCAATAATAATTCTAGACGAATATTAGTGGGTGATTTGATCCAATTGTGGACACATGTCCTATAATAATTGATCCGGCAAAAGCAAATAGTGAAACCCTGTGGTAGGGTAGATGATGAAACCCTATGTTATGAAATAATTTTCAGATATATTTATTGATTCCCAAATATTGTTCTTTAATGTTTATGGTTTTTACTTCATTTGATTATAAAATATTAAATCCTTTCATCTTTGATATCATGTATCATCGAGAGTTAGGTATATATATTTAATTAATCAATGTTCGGTTTCATAATGTTAATTATAATTTCTTTGATTCTTTGTTTTTCATTAAATTGGATACATAGAATGCTTAGGGATTATATTTTGAAGCGAAGAAAAACCAACTTATGATTTTGATTAATGTACTTATTGTTAAATTCATGGGTAGACAATGAATTGATTTTTTAATTGTCACTCTAATTTAGGGAATTAATAAATTATTAGGAAGTTACGAAATTTCACAGTGGTAGATTTTGATATCCTAGTATTCTTCAATTGATTGCTTTTGATCTTATTTGGTATAATTTTAATTTTAAATCATCACATTCGGTTAACTAGGTTAGGATTATATTAAATTTAATCCACCCAACAAATAGAGAATTGATTTAAGTCTTACCAAATTAGCGATGAAAGAAACTAAAAAAGAAATCCATCATTTTGATGTGCAGAGAAAGAATGAGATAAAGAGAGAGTATTTAATATCTTTAAGATATGAGATATATATATATAAATGATACCGGTTTTAAAGTTTTAGAGTGTGAACAATAAAATAAAAATGAGTAGGAGTAATGAAAAATATGTGACGGGAGTAGATTTTTAATTTAGATAAATGTATCATTATAGACTACACAATCATCAATTTTAGCAATCCATGAAAACAAACCTCAAATGCTAAAGTGGCAACTTTTGAGATTCCAAATTTGTTTATACTTACATACTTAAAAACAAATTATATGTAGTAATTTTTAACAATTTTCACTAATATAAAATAAGAACATAACAGATTTTGTTAAATTCAGTTTAATAAAAAAATTAATAATAGTGAAGCCACGTAGGAGTGATATTACGGGAGAAAAACGAAGAAAACAAGGACCAAGTAAATTGTGATACGTTACAGAAAAAATGGTGGTGGTGGTGATGGTGGCTTCTTCACACACACTTGCCAATCAATCATCTCCACTTTCAACCACCATTTGTTGTTCAAATTCTGTAAACAAAACCCTTTCTGTTACAAGGAGAAAAGCCCTAGTCCTTTCTTCAACTGTTATACTCTCTCCTTTACTCAATTTTTACAATCCAAATTCAACATCTGCTATTGCCCTCCCAGAAGATGAACTTCAGCAGGAAGAAGACAGACTTGTTCACCTCTTTCAGGTCCCACTTTAATTTCTCTCTTAATTTTGTACACACCCCATTAAGCTTTTAATTCTGTGACCCATTTTGCTGTTAAAAGAACAAATTCAATGTTTAGAATTAAGTCTCAGAATCTTTAATCATATGTTATGTAATTGGCTTGCAGCTTGTGGTAGATGTTGTATGAACTGTGATCAATAATTTGCTTAGATTTGATAGGCCTGAGTGTATACATGTAGAGGAGATTGCCCAAGATATTTTGAAGTGCAGTACCAATATGTCTTCGAGTGATAATGAAGATTTAGTCGGCAGATTTTCAAAGATCGAACAAATTGAATCATCTTTACAAGTTAGGACGGAGGATGTTCACAGTGTAAAACTTAAAGATACTCAATTCAAGTATGATGTTTTCCTGAGTTTCAGAGGCAAGGATACCCGCTACAATATTATCAGCCATCTCCACGCAGCTTTATATAAGAAAAATATTAAAATTTTCATAGATTATCAACTCAGAAAAGGATATGAAATCTCACCATCTCTGCTGACAGCAATAGAAGAGTCGAGGATTTCCATTGTCGTTTTCTCTAAAGACTATGCCTCGTCCACATGGTGTCTCCAAGAACTCGCAAAAATTCTTGAATGCAGGGAGATGCACGGTCAAATTGTGATACCGGTTTTTTATGGCATAAACCCATCAGATGTCAGGAAACAAACTGGCACTTTTCTGGATGCATTTTCTATGCATAAACAAGTTTTTGGTGATAAGTCAGAGAAGCTACAGAGATGGAGGACTGCTTTGATTACGGCAGCCAATCTTTCTGGGTGGGATTCGAGTGTCATCCGGTAATTTTTACATAAGAAACTTTTTTTTTTTTTTTCCTGTTTATTGTGTTTACTTACCAGTAATATGACCTATTCATTTATTTGTTATTAACTATTATTTATTTTGTATTTGTTAGGGTTGAGTATGTACTTGTTAACAAAATTGTCAAGGATGTTTTGGGGAAACTGGAATATTTGTCCTCAATTACAGAGCTGGTTGGAATAGAGTCAAAAGTAAATTTAATTGAATCGTCTCTGTGTGCTGGGTCAAATGATGTCTGTACCTTAGGAATTTGGGGCACCGGGGGTATAGGCAAGACAATTCTTGCTGAAGCGGTATTCAACAAAATTGCTTGTCGGTTTGAAGGTTCTTACTTTATTCAGAACATTAGAGCACAATCGGAAGAACATGTCGGATCATATTGCTTGCAAAAAGAACTTCTTTACAAGATTTTAGGGGAAGGAAATGTAAATATAGGTGCTTTTACTGTAGGATATGACTTCAGAAAGATTAGACAGATGCTTTGTCGTAAGAAGCTTCTAATTGTTTTTGATGATGTGTCCAGTTTCATGCAAATAGAATTTTTTATCCAAGGTTTTGATTATCTTAATTCAAGAAGTCGAATCATTATAACAACAAGAGATAAGCTGGTGCTTAGACACTGTAGAGTGGATCAGATATACCAGGTTAATGAATTATTTCATGATGAAGCTCTGAAGCTTTTTAGCAGGCATGCCTTCAAACAAAATCATCCTCCAGTAGAGTATATGGAACTGTCAAACAAGATGGTATCACATATAGGAGGTGTTCCATTACCACTTAAAGTTTTGGGTTCCATGCTACTTGACCATAGTAAACCGGAGTGGGAAACAGTAGTAAGTAAAATTACAAGAAGTATTGACAATCAAGTCCTTGATGTGCTAAAAATAAGTTATGATGGACTAGATTATGGGGAGAGCAGGGTGTTTCTGGATATTGCCTGTTTCTTTGTAGGGGAGGACATAGATCTTGTAGAAGCATGCACGGATGCTTACTGGATAAGTACTCTCATGAATAAGTCCCTTTTAACTGTATCAAAGAACAAGATCGAAATGCACAATTTGATACAAGCGATGGGTAGGGAAATTGTCCGAACAGAATCTTTTGAAAATCCTGCTGAACGCAGTCGGTTGTGGCATCATGAGGATATCTATGGTGTATTGAAAAGAAATACGGTGAGTAGATCTATCATTTTAATTTGTTCTTTTATATGCATTAGCTTATATATGTCTGTATATCTATATATGTTGCTAACTTTGTCATCTCTTCTTACTTATTAGGGGACTTATGCAGTGCAGGGAATCTCCTTGGATATGTCTAAAATCAGAAATTTACAATTAGATCCTGGTGCTTTCTCAGAAATGCATGAGTTAAGATTCTTGAAATTCTATAGCTCAGACAATGAAATGAACAGTAAGGTGCATCTTTTTCAAGGCACTGAACTTCCTTCCACAGAGCTAAGCTATTTTTATTGGCATGCATACCCGTTGAAATCATTGCCATCAGACTTTTATCCAAGAGAACTTCGTGCACTTCACTTGCCTTATAGCAATCTTGAGCAACTTCCAGATGATAAGGTACATGATATATCAATATTAGTGTATGTTTTCCGTCCTATATATATAGTATATATATAAGTTATTTAATAATTTATGGTTGTTATGTTGTTTTTTGCTTGCAGCATTTTGACAAAGTAAAATATATAAATCTCAGTCACTCCAAGCTCACCAAAATTCCAGATATCCTAGTGGCCCCATCACTGGAGAGCTTGATCTTAGAAGGCTGTAACAATTTGCTTGAGATTCCGTCATCTATTGGATATCTGGATAAGCTTGTTACATTAAATCTAAGAGATTGTAAAAGCCTCAAGTCTCTTCCCAATTACATTAATTTGAAATCTCTTAAAATACTTATTCTTTTTGGCTGTTCAAATCTCAATAAGTTTCCAGAGATGTTAGGTAACATACAAGAGTTATATTTAGGTGGAACTATAATAGAAGAACTGCCCTCATCCATTGAAGATCTTTCCTGTTTGGTTATATTGGATCTTGAGAATTGTTCAAGGCTTACTTGTCTCCCCAATGGCATTTGTAAGTTGAAATGTTTGGAAGAACTCAATCTCACTGGTTGTTCAAAACTCGGTAGGTTGCCTGATGACTTAGGAAACTTAAAAGCTTTGAAAAAGCTCAAAGTTTCGGGAACTGGTGTAAGAGAAGTGCCATCATCCATTGCATGTTCAATCAACAGTGGCACATTATCTTTTGAGAGGTGTCAGGGTCAGGAGCTGATGGGTTTGCAATTGTCTTCTTTATCAGTATTGTACGATCTGACAAATCTAGTTCTAAGCGATTGCAATATCAAGGAATTACCTAAAAGTCTTGGCAGTTTATCCTCTGTAAAAATGTTAAGTCTATGCAGAAACAATTTTGAGAGTATACCAGCAAGCATCATAAACCTTTCAAAGTTGATTCTGCTTAACATAAGCTATTGTGAGAGGCTCAAATCCATACCAATTCTTCCAAGGGATCTAAAATTAGTAGCACATAATTGTACATCACTGGAAGCATTCGAACTATTCACGTGTCGCCCATCATATACACTGGTAGTTGACTTCATCAATTGTTTCAGATTGCAGCAGAATGCTCTCAGATACCTTGTGGGTCATGCTCTGAATAAAATTCAGTTTATACCATCTGCACTCTATACAGAATTGGATGAGGTCTCTCAGACTGTCTTTTTTACATTTTGTTATATTATTTTCTTTTCTTACTGGAATTTTTTTTTATGTTGAAGTCAATGATGTTAAGAAATGATGATTTTCATGGTGCAGGAATCTGATAATAAAATGCCTAAGGTTTTTATCTGTTACCCTGGAAATGAAGTTCCAGAGTGGTTTACTTTTCAAAGTACAGGATCCTTTGTGATTGTCAAACATCTACCTCAGGGTTGGTTCAGTGATAACTTAGTTGGCTTAGCTATATGTGCTGTTGTGGCATTCCAACATCATTATGATGATGGGCGAGGATTGGTTCTTGTCTGCAAATGTGAATTCGAATCTGAAGATGGATGCCGCCATGTTGCTAGAGGCTATTTTGCTGGTTGGGGCAATGATAAGTATGGAATCCACTATGTTGGGTCGGATCACGTTTTCCTGGGATATGATTTCGTTATGTATCCAAGAAATTTTGGTGAATACTATTACACGAACAAGTTCTCTGTGCAATTCTACATTGAGGATAATTATTCTGAATGTATACATAGTTGTGAGGTGAAAAAATGCGGGGTTCGTTTAATATACAGACACGAATTTGGGAATTCCATCCTTAGTACCAGCTCTGATGAGGATTATTTTTGTAAATATCTGGAGGAAGAGATACCACATGGCCCACACAAGAAGAGCAGCAAACTTTCTGCTTCATATAAAAATCGAATGCAAATCAAGGTATTTAATTTTAGATATTTCTATGCATTTATCTATCAAAATTGTTTACACATAATTTTCTTTTGAATCCTCAAAAAATCATTTATACTGGATTATATATATAGGAACCCCTGTAAATTAATCTCCTATAAATTAATATCCTCTCTAAATTAATAAAAAATCTAGGTCCTAACTCGGGCCAGTGTAAAAAATTAATAAACCCCTCTATCGTAATAATTAATAATTTCTTTTTGAAACCCAATGTAAAATTTCGGTCTTAACTGTCGCATAAATTAATGATTCCATAAAATTACAAAATATATTACATAATAATCAAGAACTAGAAAAGCACTTCAAGATGCTAGTTTGCACAAGGCTACTATGCTTGATATTTTTGACTTTATCTTTCATCTTTTAAATTGTCCTCTTGTTATAAGTTATAACAAAGAAGATAGAAAATAGAGAATTTTTAAGAGCCATTAGGAATATAATTTTTAGGTATATCTCTTGTTATATACAACCAAAAAATAAGCCTCAATATTTTTAGGGTGAGTATCCTTGGTCACTAAGTAATCACATTCCCAAAAGGAATTGGAAATTTTCTTAATAAATCTTTCCTAAACAAGGAATCCTAAAAAAAAAAAAAAACTTTCCTTGAAGAAGAAAATCGACTAAACAAGGAATCTAGAAAAAGAACCTTCCCTAAACAAGAAAACTGACTTCCACACATTTTCTAAGACAAAATAACACTTTACAATGTAACACCCTTCAAATTAATAACCCCTCTAAATTAATACGCAAGGATGGGTCCCAAAAATATTAGTTTAGAGGGGTTCTATTGTATATATATATAAATATATATATCCACATGCATTGTGGCGACTCAAACGTGAGACTTTGACAGGCTAAATGAGTGCCCTTTATTACCAAGCGACATTGGGCAGTGGTAGAAAATGATATTTTAATTTATTTAAATTGCATTAATTTGTTTTATTTTTTAATGATGTTCATGTTTGATATGTTTTGTTGTTTATATACAGAATCAATTATAAGGCATTATGAATCAAATTAAATTGAACCAAACTAAATGTCAAATACATACATATATATAACAATAAAATTTAGATGACACCAAATCTATTTTTATGGTTTTCAAGCAGTAAAAAAAAGTTGATAACAATCTGAATATATATACCTCATATATTTTTTCTTCTTTCAACGAGTCATGTCACAAACTATGGGTTGATTAATATGTTATAACTCCAATTTAGAAGGCATCCTATCAAAATATAATACTGCTCCAATATAGTATTCACAGCTCCTGTCCATCTGAGATTGTTTAAAATTTTATCATTTTTGAAGTTTCCCTCACTAAAAAATTGCTGGCTCCATCCTGTTTACAAGATTGTAAGTGTTCTAAACTGAATAACTAGATGATTTAGTTTATATATTGCCATGCTAATTTATGTTGCAAATAATTCTAGGATGAACTGATACTATCATCTGAAGCGAGGTTGCTAGAAAGAGTTAGTGGTGGGGATATTCGAAGCCAAGCATTGAGAACACCTGATCATCTGAAACGAGGCTGTGTTGGCGGCATGGGGGAGCAAAGGTTGGTTGAGTTGGAGGACACAGAGCAAGTAAACAATAATATGAGAAGGGAAAGCAATAAGGAACAAAGCAATTTGGCAAAAAGAAAATGGGTGGAGGAATATTCAATTGAGGAGTGTATGCAAATGATTGAGGAATTGGATGTTGATGATGATGTTTTTGCTAAGCTGATGGAAAAATTTGTGTCTCTCGAGTGGAGGAAAATTTTTCTGACCATGAGTGAAAAAAGAAGAAAGACTTGGGTTCAACGACTTTGAATAGTCTCTTGTAGTGTTTGTTATATGATTTCTGATCAACCTTTAAATTTGGTGTGTTTATGTGGCATATGTTATGGATTTATCTTTATGTATTTATTGTTTGTAATTGTTATATTATGGATTTTTATGTTATGGATTTGGATAATTTATGTGATACATTTTAATTAGTTTTCACCTTATATCAGATTGCAATTGATGGAGGATAATAATTCTTCAAACAGTTCTAATAGCTCGTCAAATCTTGAAGATATGCAACAACACATGTTTGCATGCATGCAAATTTATGAACATTGGAGATCGTATAATGAAAGAATCTCATGTAACAAATCTTCTCTAACAGGTGTTGAATATGTGGAAGAATTGTTAAACAGACACCCGAATATAATTTATGATTAATTTAGGATGGATAAACATGTTATTGGTAAAATCTGGAAGGATGACAAGTTAGCGTGGTCATTGAGATTTACGATAATCAGAGATGCCATGTCACCCAAAGTCAACTGGACTAAACCAACCTAAGTTGACCAAAGCTGACTTCACAAGACCTGATCGGGGTCATATAGATGACCGGGTAGAATTAACTCAATTGAGATGGTAGGATCGATCGGGTGAAGGTGATCCAGTCAGGATCACTAAATTGGTCGGGTCAAGATATCCGATCGGGGTAGAGTAACCGATCGGGGAGAGTGAAGTCTGGTCTAGTTGGTAGGCGGTTGATTAAGTGACATGTGGACTGATCGGACTATTTTATACCTATTTGAGGTCCCCCATTTCCGATCGTTTGTCTCGTTTTTGAGCGTAATTTTGAATATAATGTTTTGTTTGAGCCTTGTGTAGGTACATATTCCATACAACAGGTATTTGAGCTTAAAGATTAGTTGGGGAGGCAAAATGGAGCAAAAAGGGTTGAAATTGTATATACGCGTGCAGAATGGTCAACTTGCAGAGGTCATATCTTCCTCCTTAGATCGAATCACGTTGATATCTTTATATATTCGGAAAGCCCCAGAAGTCTAGTTTCCAGAACATTTTACGGATTGCAATTCCAAGCTTTCTACAGGAAGTTATGGCCATTTCCGTAACAGTGCGCGATGCTGAAAACGCTGAAACGCTGTCAGGTCAAAACCGCTACTTCAAACGGCGGCCAGGCCGCAAAATGAAACCGCCGAATCACTCCAGAAAGTCGTTTTTTGGGCGAATTTCAGGGACAGTTTCGTCTATTCACCCCAACCTTCAGCCCTAACCTCCCAACACTATATAAACCCCTTATTCTCTTCTCTCCCAACAGAACACACTCCCCACAAACTTCTTCTTCTTCTTCTTCTTCATTTTCTTCACCAAATAAGAGAGAGAGGAGCTTCCAAGAGCATCCATGGAGGTTTTTCCTCCATGGATGCTCCCCATCTCACCTTCTACACATCCTTCACCACATTTAGGAGTAGATTACATAGAGATAGGAGTGGGCTTTGGTGAATTTCGAGCTAGCAAATGAAGGAGCTCTTGGAGGAGGTTTTCTTCAAGGGTTGTATCTATTTCTCACTCTCTATGTATTTCTTGTTTTCTTGAATGTGTAATCCCCACTTGGGAATATTTGTGAACCTATTTTGTGCTCAATATATATATGGTTGTTTTTATATCCAATTTGTGTTTTGATTCATTCTTGATTGTTATTGATATGTCTCTTATCTTGAAATGCATGTTTATGGATGATTGGAAATTGATATGTGTTCATGGATGGGATTAGGAGTAGATTAACTTAATTGTAGGAGTAGTTGTAATCAAATATCCCATTTGTGTGTGTATGTCTTTGGAAGGTCTAAATTGCATGTCATGAATAGGTTTGGGTGACTTAGAGTTAGGATTGTGCCTTTGGAGGGGCTCTCCGGGCATAGTTTTGGCTAATTAGCTAGGAAGAGTGGGTGAACCTATAAATTGCCACATTAGAAGGGTTTGGTTCATTGTTCTTGTTAACAATTTGATTTTAGCTATTTCTCACTCTAGGGGCTCTAGGTGAGTCATGGTTAGAGTTACAATTATTGGTTTTTGGCTATTTCTCACGCTAGGGGCTCTAGGTGAGTTATGGTCGGAGATACAATCACTCTTTCCACATTCATTAGACTTTCACGTTGCCATTTTACATTACGAAGCCATCATTGGGGCTCAATGTAGTTTTGTTTGTAGAATCGGTTCACAAATGTTGGTTGCGGTTTCGTGTACGAGGGCTCTCGACACACTCTTCAACCGTTAGCTCTATGAATGGGTATAAATCGGATTGAGGCAAGAACGAACCCTTAACTAAAATTGGATGTCCTTAATGTCTAACAACCAACTATTTGTGCACTTATGTATGGTGAACTTGTTGAACCTTGTGTGACCATTTTCATGCATCTCTCATATCCACCATTTTATTTATCACTTTAAACACCATTCTCACCCTTCCATATTCTCTTTGTTTTTATTTATTTTCATTTTCATTCTCTCTACACACACACATGCCGCATTGTACATACATTTCACACACACCATTCTCACCTTTCCGCATTCTATTTACATGCTTACAATAAACTCTAGAACTTGAAATGGTTGACGAATAACACCTCCCTGCGGAACGATACCCTCGCTTGCCGCTTTACTAGTCTTTTGCTAGTTTAGAGCACATTGCGTAGGAAACCCCCTTTTAAATGAAATTATCTTTTGATCCTTACAATTTCTTAACGACGGAAAAAGCGAGTATCATGGACACTGTTGAATTCAGTGCAATCACAATTCAAATACGCAAAGGAAAAGTCCTACTCAAGCAAGGTGTCTCGAAGCATACTTTGATAAGGAAATAAGTTTCCTTAAAGATATCAAAGTCTGGATTAGACAAGAGACCTAATGCATTCAAAATAAAAGAGACGCAAAATAAGAATGAGATGTTTTAATGTGGTAACACCTCCAATGAGGAAACATCCACAGGTTGAATTACAACCATAGTACTATATATATTGGATGGTAAATTAGAAATTCCTCAAAAGTGACCAACCTTGACCAACTTCCTATTGGACTCTATGTTTACCAAATCCCTATTGGAATATTGGAAGATACAAAATCCCTCAATGATGCGAAGCCATAATATATTGGAGATCATACCAAACCAATATTGTTGGTAGATTAGAAATTCCTTAAGAGCCAATGCACATCCTATGCAACACTCTCTATTGGAGTCTAGGTCTAACCAAACACCCGGGCCTACCAATACAATAGCCAACTCCCTATCCAAGGCACTCATGCCTCTAGGGAGCCTCCCATGCATAGCTATCCAGACCTTTTAAATCCTAGCTATGACTCCTTGCTTAACTATCCGAGTCATCCCAACTCCAGTCAAGACTTCTTGCTTGGTTATCCGGATCTCACGTCCTAACCAAGACTTCATTCCTTTTACAAGGACTTCCTAATGTGATCATATGAATGCAAATGATGCGAACAAAGCAATACAACATAGAACATGTGATCAATACATTCCATGGAACAACTAGACCTAAACATGTGAAAACACAATTTATAAAAGTCTAGATGCAAAACTAGAATAAAAACCTAGAGCATGTGAAAACACCTAACACATAAAACTCATAGTTTCATCACACAAATAACACTTGAATAATACATATACATGAAGCACAAATTCAAGATGTTATAAACATACATATAAAATGCTAGAATCACAAAATGTATTCAATGAATATTCTAGCCAACAATTAGAGCAATGATATATTGAATTAATCAATTAAATCCTAGATAGCTCTAAATACACATACAAATGAATTAATCCTAGATTTTATCAATCAAAGGATCAAAAAACATTTCAAGGATTATTAATCATAAAATGATTTAATCAAGTCACAAATAATCCTAGATATCAATTTAATCACAATACAACTCTGAATCATGTGAAAAACCTAGAATCTAAGAAACTAGTTCACATATGTCTCTATTAGACTTTTGATTATGATTGATTATGAAACTATCTTTCTCAATAGCATTCACCATACATATACATACATATAGAAGAAGAAACCCCAAGCAAATTGAAGGTTATAAAAGAAGAAATCTCAAAGATATGACAACTACCTCAAGATCACGAGCTGGTTCGGTTTTGATGATGAAACCATAACAAAAGTCAATCAAACAGCTGCAAAACCACTTGGAAAAGGTAAAGGACTTTATTACGAACAATCTTCAATTTGAATCAACCAATTCTGACTTCGTATGAGAAAGTTATGGTGTTTGGAAGGTGAGAAAAAGTTGAGAGAAAATTCTGGTCAAGTAATTTCTAATTTTTCTTCATTTAATGAAATGGGAGGGAATGGAGAGCTTTTAAAAGAATTCAAGAGAGGGAAAACAAGGGCCAATCAGAGGCAGCCATGTCAGCACCCCTGTGGGGCGTGTGTGGCACATGTGGGCAGAAGGCCTGCTTGGCCGTGTGCCACACGTGGCTTCCAAGGTTAGCCGTTGGCCAATCTTTCTCCTCTCGCGCTCCGCTCTCTGAACTCCGATTTCAAATTCGTCTTTGGATTATAAATTATGACTCCCATATGCACAATGATGACTAAAAAAATTGACAAAAGGTTGAGAATTCATCTCGAAAAACGACGACGAAGACAACTCAACGAATGAGAACGCAAAGTAGCGTAGCTACATCGTTTGGACTCGAAACCAAATGAATGAATAACCGAAATGACCGGGACTCAATAAGGAATCATAAGAGATCATGTTCAAGTTCAAAATCAATAATACGAAAACAAATAAACACAATGTCACACACGTATACCGTTTCCTAGACATTATCTTAGAACATGTAAATTACAATGTTTATCAAATTTAATCTAATGCATGTACATACATTACCAAATGTATGAAAGTGTTATATAAATATTGTTCAACCATGCAGGCACACATATGAATGCCATGTGTATGTGTGTGTCTAAGCCTTGTAATTGCTTTATCATTTTGGGATTGCTGTAATTGCTTTCATAATAGGTTTCCTCATTAGTCTTGGAGTAAGGTAATCTGGATTCTGTTATTCTTTCATTCCTCCAAAGTTTTTTGTGTGGAGGTTCATTTTGGGGAGGTTGACTACTAATGGTCAACTATGTACAAGGGCAATTTGTCTGGTTTCTACCTGCCAAACTTTGTTCTTCCTTCCATTGCGTACAATGGCATTTTTGCTCAACATTTATGGCAAAGGCTGGCCAGTTCTTTTAATACTAGTCAGGGTCCTGACTTTTTAGAGATTCGGAACGATAATTTAAAATGAGTTTTTTTTTTTAATTCATATTCATAGTTCTTTGAATAAATAAATAAATATCTATATAACCAGTTTTTCATATATTTGACCGAAAATGATAATTTCATTAAATATAAAATGATATAAGGATAAATATATTTGTTTTATAAACAAACAAATTTCTCATAACTCATAAGTCATAACCAAAATTATGTGTTGAAAAAATTACGCACCAATTAGGAGACAACGTTTTTTTTTTTTAAAGTATTATACTATTATATAAATTCAAAGGATTTTTTTGAAAGGGGGAGGACTCGAATCCGTAACCTTGTGGTGCAAATGTGAGGGGCTTACTACTGAACCTATTTCATCTTGTCTAGGGGACAATGTTTACAACCTACAAATCTAGAGAACAAAAACCCCAAGGGGTGGTGCCACTGGTCATTGGGGCGAGCCGTAAACTCGAACGTCTTGGGTTCGATCCATGGCAGCCACGTTTCTCTTGGGGCCACTGGAGGTTTACCGACTGTTAACTTTAGGGCCTCGTGGGATTAGTCAAGGTGCACACAAGCTGGCCCCGGACACCCACGGATACAAAAAAAAAAAAAAAAAATCTACAGAACAAAATCTCAATTAAATAAAGTTAATTTACTCAAGTCAAGCCATTGAGTTATAACTTAAACCCACACAAAAACATTATGTCCAAAAATCTATTTAAATCACAAAAAAATAAAAAATAAAAAATTGCCCAAGCAGCATTGTTGTCGGCCAGCTCATTCCCATGCCATGCCATTACCGGGCCGTGCACCTAGGCCATGTGCAACACTGTCGAGGAGAGAAGGTTTGATGGAAGAGAAGAGTGGTTTATGGTTAAAAAAAAATCATTTATAGTTAAAAACAAATTTCTAATGTTTTCTAAGGTTACTAGTAACTTTTCATTTCTAGAAGAGAGAGAATAAAAAAAAAATGTTTCGGTAATTTTGGGTTAAAAAAAGTTGAAAAAAGGATTTTTAGAGGATATTTTAGTAATTTTTTGTTTATGAAAAGAAAAACATAAACGTGAATCACGTTCCGAAAAGAAAAAAAATGTGAAAATAGTTTTGGAGGAGATTTCAGTAATTTGTGGTCATGTACCGAAATTTTTCACAATGTAGTTATTATACATACGTAGTTAAAAATTAGTGAGTGGGCAAAAAAATTTCTTATTGAGTACAATCTCAACAGTTTGGGTGTGCCCATGGAGGTCCATCCTATTAGAAGCAGCATTGTTAAATGGTGCCCCCTGTGTCCAGGTGTTTACAAAATCAACTGCGATGCCGCTATTGATTCCAAAACAGCTCGTGTTGGTATAGGCATTGTTATCAGGGACTCTAATGGTTTTGTTATGGCGTCTAGTTCTCAAGTGCCTGTGGCGGCTTTTAATGCTCAGGTGGCAGAAACTATGTCAATCCTAAGGGCCATTCGTTACTCTAATGACTGTGGCTTGTTTCCCTGTGTTCATGTGTCTGATGCAGAAGTGGTTGTAAACTGGGTTAATAAGGGTAGCCACCTTGACTCTGTTGGCAAAGTGATCCTTTCTGATATCTCTAATCTTTTTGCTGAGAGAAGTGATTTATCTATTAGCTTTGAGCCTTGTCAGACCAATCAGGTTGACCATTCTATTGCTAGGAATGCTCTGAGATGCTTTAAAGACCTTTTCTGGATGGAGGAGGTTCCTTTGTTTGTTGCTAGTTTGGTCCAGGCGGATATGCCTGTGTAATCTGTTTCTTACCTTTAAAAAAAGGTTACAAATTAGGGATAATTGTAAATAACCCTTTAATTTTTGATTAAATACCAAATCGACCCTCTAGTTTGAAGAATCAGTAAAAAAAAAAGATCCCCTACTATTAGTTAACAATTAATTGACAGTCATTTGACTTTATATATATCAAATATTACAATTTAAATCCTTTGTTATAAACATAATAAAAAAAAGGAAAATATAATAAAAATATGAACGAATTACACCCACCTCCCCTGAGGTTTGCTAAATTACAGATGAAAACGACTTTATCATTAAATAACACTCACCTCCCCCGCCGTCAGTCAACGTCCGTCAGACTTAACCGTTGACCGAATCATGAAGGATAATCTTGTCTTTCAACTTATTAAACCCACTAAAAGACAAAAAAAATATTTTTAAAAAATAAATAAAAATAAAATAAAAAAGGCTCACACTAATAATAATAATTATTATTATTATTATTATTATATATAAAATATATATAACTAGTTAAAAAATGATACATATTAAAAAAATTATTAAAATAATTAATATTACAAATAATTAAAAAACAAAAACAAAAACTGAAATTAAAACTTTTTTTAATTAAACTTGAAAAACAGAAGTTAAAAAATAAAAAATAAATAAAAACAATTATCATTTTCATCATCCCACAACCATCTTTATCATCAACCATCACCATCTCCAACTTCACCAGCAACATTCATCACCAACTTCACCAGCAACGAATCCAGATTTATCACCATTGATTCATCCCCACCAGAACATCAAAACCTAATCAGTCAAAATCCCAGTTCATCTAGAAAAATCAGTCAAATCTACATCCAATCCATATCTGCATCTCAAACATAAACTCCACAATACACACAAATCCATTGCAATCAAACCAAGCCCCATCAAAATCCACACCCAATGCATACCATAACCAACACCAAGATCCATCAAAATTTACCCAAAACACCACCGCCTCACACTAATGAAACCTAGACCAACACCACCACAACACCGCCGCCTCTCACCACAACATTGCCGCCGCACAACCCAAGCCCAGAAACCGCCATTCGACCACCTGAAATCAACACCAACTCAACAACCAAAATAAAAATCAAACCAAAACCCTAATCAAAATCAAACCACCACCATCATAGCCGTCACCACCACCAAATCGGTTGAGAGAGAGAGAGAGAGAGAGAGAGAGAGAGAGAGAGAGATGAGATCAGATCTAATTTAAACAGAAGAAGGTTGCGATGACAGAGGCGAACAACGCGGGAACACCGAAGAAGAAGATTCGGCGGCCAATTGGGAAAAAAAGCCTGGACCTGTTGATGGAATCTGGGTTTTTATTTTTTTTATCTGGAATCTAGGTTTTTAATTTTGATGTGGGCGGAATTTGTTTTGACGATTGCTGTTTTGGTGATGGTGATGATTCAAGGTCTGGATTTGGGTTTTATTTGGATTACTGATTGTGTTTGTATTTGGTTAGGATCTGGGTTTTATTTGGATTACTGATTGTGTTTGTATTTGGTTACGATTACTTTTTAATTTTGTCTTTTATTTTTTATTTTTTCTGTTTTTTTTAATTTTGATTTATAAAGATAATTTTTTTTCTTTTTTTCTTTTTTTCTTTTTGATTTTTTTATTCAATTCTTAATCTCCTCCATCCATTCAATTCTTAATTTCTTCTTTTTTTATAAATAGATTTTGGGTTTTAGATATATTTGTTAACAATTTCATTTTTTTTTTTAAATTTTTGTTTTTATTTTTTTAATTATTTGTAATATTAATTATTTTAATAAGTTTTTTAAATATGCATCATTTTTTTAATTAGTGTTATATTTTTTATAATAATAATAATAATAATAATAATAATAATAATTATTATTATTATTATTATTATTATTATTTTAATTAGTTTTGTTTGGTTTTTTTTTTTTTTAATTTAAAAAAAGTTTAGTTTTTGTCTTTTTTTAGGGATATAAAAGTAAATAGACATACTTAGGGGTATTTTGGACTTTTATATGGTCTGACAAAGTCAAAGGTTAAATGTAACGGACGTTGACTGACGGCGGGGGAGGTGAGTGTTATTTAATGATAAAGTCGTTTTCATCTGTAATTTAGCAAACCTCAGGGGAGGTGGGTGTAATTCGTTCTAAAAATATATACTAATAATAATAAAATCAATTTCATACAAAAATAATTTTTTTGTTTAAATTTTATAATGATTTTATTACTTTGTTATAATATTTTTATATATTTAATTTTCATTAAAATATTTTTTATTTTTTAGTTTCTAACATATTTATAGTACATTTTTTTCATTTTTTTTAAAGTTCAATTATTGAAAAAACCACTTAAATAATTATATTTTATTATATTTAATTAAAGTCAACTAACTGTCAACTAATGGTAGGGGATTTTTGATGATTGTTCAAACAGAAGGTTTGATTTGGTATTCGAACAAAAGTGAGGGGCTAATTTACAATACTCCCTAAAAACAAATTATATGTAGTAATTTTTAACAATTTTCACTGATATATAAAATAAGAACAGAGCAGATTTTGTTAAATTCAGTTTAATAAATAATAATAATAATAATAATAATAAAGCCACGTAGGAGTCATATTAGGGGAGAAAAACGAAGAAAACAAGGACCAAGTAAGTTGTGATATGTTACAGAAAAAATGGTGGTGGCGGTGGCGGCTTCTTCGCACACACTTGCCACTCCATCATCTCCACTTTCAACCACCATTTGTTGTTCAAACTCTATAAACAAAAACCTTGCTCTTACAAGGAGAAGAGCCCTGGTCTTTTCTTCAACTGTTATACTCTCTCCTTTACTCAATTTTTACCATCCAAATTCAACATCTGCTATTGCTCTACCAGAAGATGAACTTCAGCAGGAAGAAGACAGACTTGTTCACCTCTTCCAGGTCCCACTTTAATTTCTCTCTTAATTTTGTACACACCCCATTAAGCTTTTAATTCTAAGATCCATTTTGCTGTTAAAAGAACAAATTCAATGTTTAGAATTAAGTCTCAGAATCTTTAATCACATGCTATGTAATTGGCTTGCAGCTTGTGGTAGATGTTGTATGAACTCAATAATTTGCTTATAATGTGGGTAATTTAGGGTGTGTTTATTAGCAACTTATATAGATTAAACAATTCTGTTGCACTTCTTTTCTTAGAGAAAAGCTTCACCATGCCTGGGACGATAATATTGAGGCAACATGGTATAGTACTCTCGTGTTCTTAAATCATATTTGTTTTTTGTCATGCATGCTCTAAGATTAGGGAGAAAAACTTGCTTGGGATAGGCGCCCGGCCCGTGCACTCATAGCATGTCACATGACACGGGGTTGGTGCCTATCCAATCATATATTAGTCACACGCCAAAGTGGAATGTGAATGCCTGCTCTGACTGAGCAGGTGCATTTGCACACGTCCCGCCCCCAAGTCTTTCTCAAGAGTAGGTATAGAGATGCTCCTTAGAAGATTTGAGTGCGAATTACCTAAATGTAAATTTAAAAATGAACAAATAATTAGGACTATGATAGTTGTTTAACTTATGGATGGTCAGGATTGGCATTTTTGCAGAGTCAATATATCTAACAAAATTGGCTGTGACAACTGACAAGTCATACTTTCATAAAGTTGCTTTCAATCACACCAATTTTATGGTCTATTGTTGTTCAAAGCTAGAATTTTATTATGACATTCTCAGTAATCACTCCTGGTCAGGTTAGAAACAACTTATTACATTTGGGTCAGAGAGAAGAAGTTATTGGCCCTTTTCTTATAGGATGTTGCAGGGCAGCGTATTCTATCAACTTGCCCTAATTCTTCCTTTATCTTTATGTGTTGTGACAGTGTTGATTTTAATGCAGATAGGTTCTTTGCTTGCCTGTTCGTGTGTGTATGTGTCTTAAGTTTTAAATTTGTTCCCTGTTTATATACCATGTATCTGTAACGGCACAGTGACTTTATTTTTCGAAATTATTGTAGGAAACTTCACCTTCAGTCGTTTCTATTCAAGACCTTGAATTAGCTAACAACCGAAAGAGCACTTCTAATGAAGTCTTGCCTATTGATGACGAAAATGCAAAAGTCGAAGGCAAAGGTTCAGGCTTCATTTGGGATAAATTTGGTCACATTGTAGGCATTCTTTTCTTATCTTTTAACATTTAAAATTTATGAAACAGTATATGTGTGATCACTTCTGGTGTACTAATAAATTGTTCTGCTGATAATCTCATGAGTTTTCTTTGTGAAAGAAATAATTTCAAAGGAAAAAAGCTACTTAACCACTGGAAAAAGCTGAGCATTTTTTTGCTTTTTTTCTTTATTTTATTTTTGCCAGAGTTCTCATACGTGTTTCACTGTAATGCATTACCCTTGAAGCACTTTCTTTCCCCTTGGAAAATTTGGGGCAACGTTTAGGTTTTGTTGAAGGTTTTGAAATCCATGAAAAGCTTATTAAGTAATCTTTATCACAATATTCTGGCAATCGTTACTTGTTACTCATGTAAGATGCCTGCATTCATGTTATTACACAGATATGTTAAAAGGTTAATATCTATGTCTCCATTCGAGTGTAATATTAGATTAGATTTTGTGTACAAGGTAGCAATTTTCTTCTCCTTCAGTTTATTGACATTGGCTCTAAAATCAATGAAAAGTTTTATTCATTTTATGTGACAGGTCACTAATTACCATGTTGTAGCTAAATTGGCCAAGGATAAAAGTGGATCTCAGCGTTGTAAGGTTTTTCCTTTGTCTAGTTATAGTTGTTGTTATTGTGACTGCACTTGTTTCTGACAAACCTTAACTATGCAGATAATTGCCCTTCTTTAAGTGCAACGATCATTTGGCTGAATCATGGGTACTTTCTTGGTTTTTTTCTGTGCAGGTTCTTTTGGTTGATGCCAAAGGCAATAGCTTTTTCAAGGAAGGCAAGATTGTCGGTTATGATCCGGACTATGATTTGGCTGTTCTGAAGGTATCCACTCTAACCCATTTCGTTTCGATTGTTCTGCACTTTTGATTGATATTTGAGAAGTGCAAATCCATCTAAATTACGTGGGACCATCACACCAGTAAAATTTTATGAGTTACCTCATGATAGAAGGCTTTAAGCCTAGTTCTTGCATGCCATTGTGTAAGGACTAAAATGAAAAGAAAAATGTGAAACTGTTGGAAGTATCATTTTGTAATTAATAAACTAATGGGTTACTTTAAAGAAAAAGGCTAGGAAATGATTCAAAACTTAAACTCTTACTACATGAGCCGAGCAATAAGATTGATAAACATAGTTTTGTATGCGTGTAATTAATTAAAACAAAAGAAACCCTTGTAGCTTCCAGAAGCACACAATGCATCCTTCAGAATTCTGCTTCCCTTTGACATGGCTAAGATTTTTTTATTCAGTAAGTGATTGCAAATGCATGACCTAATTTCTATGCAGGTTGATGCTGAAGGATATGAATTGAAGCCCATTGTTCTTGGTACATCACATGATTTACGTGTAGGCCAGAGCTGCTTTGCCATTGGGAATCCTTATGGATTTGAAGACACTCTAACAACAGGGGTAACCTTTCTTTCTTTTCTTTAAAAAAAAAAAAAAAATAAAAAAATAAAAAAAAAAAAAAAAAAAATTTGGTATTAATTATAACTACTAACAGGGATAGCCTTTCAATATTATGATTATTATGAAATTCATTATTGACAATTTCCTTGAATTTTATGAAGTATCTATGTAGTTTCTGAAATTCTGTTTCTTAATATATTGAGTACTCAGTTAAGGACTTTTGGTGTCTTTTCTAGTAATTTAACAAATTGGTTTATCATTGGCTTGATTTGTGCTTGAAAATCATAAGATCGTTTTAATCTGATTCTTGTAATGACACATCGCATACTATGTTTTCATTTCTTTTTTCCTTGGCCATGAATCACATACTACTTCAATGCAGTGAAGTGGACAGGTAAAAAGTTAGAAATATGATGCCTGTATGTTAAATTATTCGAATCACGCAGGTGGTGAGTGGACTAGGCAGAGAGATACCGTCACCAAATGGAAGAGCTATTCGAGGAGCTATCCAAACAGATGCTGCTATTAATGCAGGTAAAATATGAATAATTTTCACTTCAACATGCTCTGTCATTTGTGTAATTTTCATGGTGTGTTTGTATGTGCGTCTCTGTCAGTTTCTTTCTTCTTCTTTTTTCCCATTTTTGGTTTCTTGCAAGTGAAAATTTTAAACTTGGCTTATCAAAATCCATGTTTGTTAACCTTGGTGTTGTTAGTTTATAGTCATCACCTGGGGATTGCAGAGTAGGCTACTATAATTTAGCAAACTTATGAATTAAGCTTCTTTAACTAAATATACAAATAAAGTAATTAAAATAAAGTCACTGTGGTTCCTTTATTTAATATGGGAAATAAATTGCCGAATCATATTATATCTATACAGGGAATTCAGGGGGGCCACTGATTAATTCATATGGTCATGCTATCGGAGTTAACACGGCAACTTTCACTCGCAAAGGTAAAGAGATGCTTTTTTAATGCTTTCCCTCTCAGTCATTCCTTCAGAGCAAAACATTTTGAGACATGATAACCATGCTCGTCGTTTTTGTTTATTCGTACTTTGTAATTGAAAATATTTGGCATGTTTCTGGGTCTTGGAACTTTGTGAGACTGTCAACTCTTATGATGCAATATCCTACTTGAATTTTGGAGTTCCCATTCCTCGATTTCATGTCATTTTAATCATCTTAACGCTACTAATTCGGTTATAGTCTAACTTTTGTGCATTCAACTTTTCATTGTGTTTGCAGGGACAGGAGTATCGTCTGGTGTGAACTTTGCAATACCAATCGACACAGTTGTGAAAAATGTACCTTATCTTATTGTGTATGGAACACCTTATAGTGATAGGTACTGATCATATTATCTTTTGTAATTAACAAATGCTTTAGCTGTGACTGTGAATCTCTATTATGAGCAAATGAGCTATCTCAAATGTATATTTTTCACAAATGATATTTCTTCATTTCTTAGACCAAAGGAAATTTTGGTTGAAACAACAAAAAACCATTATAGAACACATCAACACCAATCTATTGCTTAATTTTTAGCAGTGACATTTGTTCATCAATGGAGAAATCTACATGACAAGAAATTCTACAAGAGGAAGGGATAAGAATGAGTCCAAGTCCCCGCTGTTCCATCGGAGAAGGAGAGGACCTTCTGGTGCTACGGTATTCCACTGCATCTTGGAGAATTATGTTCCCTTGCTTATCAATGCAGTGAAAGGTGCCCAAGAAAAACCGTCCATCTTGAATACCCACTAGCATCCGGTGAAATAGCATTTTCCTCACCTGACTTACAACTTCTGAGCCGTCTGTATCAGACCCACCTGAACTCCCCATTCCTATTGATGATTTATCTGCTTCTTGTTCCATCTAAATGCATGTAATAGAGCTGATTAGTTATACATCTAATCTAATTAACTATAAATACCAACAAACTTACACTAGTAAAGAGAAAGCACCAATATATTTATATCCAACAAGTTCTACTCTATACTAGGATGATAGATATCAAAACATTAAAGTAGCACCATGAATGTTTTAACTTTGATAGAACAGGGAGCAAAAAACTAAAATTCCTTTCAAAAGTAGAGGAAGCTTCAGTGTCAACTGGTAATACGTGTCATATGATTATATGAATGACATTGTTTATTTTAACGTGAAGGAAAATCTGGCTGATTAAAACCTAGATAATTACAAAAATTTGAGATATAAATCCCACTCAAAGAGTGCACACATGAGAAAAGCCAACAAAGCCCTAATGGCAAGTAGAATATCCATAGCAAACATAAAAAGTTACAACCTTAGACAGGAAAAGAACAATATCTTCATGTGTCAATTAATTACAAAAGAAAAGGTAAAGTAAATTCAACACACCATGAAGCTTAGTAATGCAAAGAACAGGGAAGACACAAGTTACTAATGTACTAAGAAATAACAGCAAAAATAGATTCTACATTGGTAATCACTATTTACCTCACGCATCATTTTTGTTTCTGGTCCCAAAAAAAAATTCCAATTGTATCTAATAAAAATACACTTCGATTAGAGTGCTGTTGAAATGCTAATAAAACAGCTATAAATTTCAAATATTATATAATAGAAAACAAATAGATTAGTAACAGGATGGACATTTATTAGATGTAACATGACAATGGCACAGTTTTTCCAGGGCAAATGAAACCTCCATTTAGTCCTGTGTAAGCTTGGGGATTGGAATCACCCATCCCATTCAATTTCAAGATCTAACCAGTTCATCTTCAAACTTTAAAGTAATATGGGTTCAAATATAAAAGGGATAAAAGAACAAAAAAATAGTACTCAGCCTCAGAAAGAAAACACAATGGTACTCTACCTTGGAAAGAATAATTTAACTTGCATTGTGATTAGTATTTACAAAGATCTAAGGCCCTTTGAGATTTGTATGAATTTAATTATAGTGCACACATCTTGAGAGAAAGAATGATATAGATAAGATCACTGGCATCATGCCACCACTCATAACTCTCTCACATTTTTCGACTTTAATGAGGGACCGACAACTAAATTCTTGCTCCATTTCAAGCACGTGATCTTCAAATCTGAGCTTGTAAAACCCAGATGGGTTTGTAAATCGACCTCTACACAAGGGTATGATGTTATCCAGAGCAATTCGAAAACCTCTAAGGAAACTGATAAACCCACACTATAAGTCCATAACACCAGAACAGTTTCGAGAATCTGGCTTTCTCAATGACTGTCAACCTCATCAGATAAGAATACATACCTTTCTTTCAGTATGGAGCTCACGGCGTCAATGCACCACTACTTATTATGTTGGCATTATCTAACTGGTGCTACGATTCGAACTAATGGAGACTGTTTTTAGGCCACTAAACTGGTACACTGCACTACACAGCTTTCTAGAATCATACGGTTTGTAACAGATTATCCAACAACAGGAGGTAAATCAAGCAAAGATTCAAGCAAATATATAGCAACAAAGGAGCATAAAAATTGGGGTACGGGTTCGCAAGAACCAGTTGAAAATGGTGGTAAAATTTACAGTATGCCATTAGTTTTGATTGTGATTGCGTTGTTTTTGCGGTGGATCAAAATCATCAAACGTATACCAAAACAAAATTAAAAAAAAAAAAACAATTCTTTTTCGCTAAACCTTAAAAAACCCTAATCCCTATTCACGTAATCTTCAAAACCCATCACTGAATCAACACGAAAAACACAAACAAAGCTGAAACCAAAACCACCCATGAAAAGAAAGAGAGTAATACCTGTCGAAACTGCTCTTTGTACGTAGAGAGATTCTAAAAGAGTTCGCCTAAGAGAGACGACTACCCGATAAGCTTCGCCGGTGACGGGAGGAGTGAGGAGTGGTGTGTCGATGGCGGCGACTGGAGGCCGAAGGTGCATCGATGAGAGCAAAGTGCCCGCGTGAACTTATTTTGTTTTGTGAAGTGCGAAAATCATCTGGAGTCGTCATTTGAAATTATTTATTTATAGGGTTAATTGCAAACAAGCACCCTGACAATTCACAATATAACACAAATAATCAACTTATGTTTTAGGACCTAGGACTAACGATGATTTTAACAATCAAAGAGAAAAAACATATACTTATATTTTGGTGGAAATTGCCAAAACTGACCCATCTACTTATAGGATTTTCTTTTTTAACCACATCCATACTTTTAATTGTTTTTAACCATCTTTTTGAGCAATTACTGGAATGCCCCCATATAAAAACCCCCCTCAAAACACTCTTTCTCTCTTTTCTCTCTTTTCAGTCTCTCTCCTCTCCTCTCCTCTCTCTCACCGATCTCTCTCTCTCCCTCAAAGCCACCGCCGGCGTGGCCATGCAGCGTCGCCGAGGGCCGACGAAGGCGTCGCACCGGGTCGGCGACCTTCTGGGCTGCACGACAGCGCCGTCGTCGTGCAGCTGGCCGCCGTCGTCGTGCTCCTTCGCGAACGAAGGGGTTGGCCGTCGTCGTCGTGCAGCGCCGTCACCGTGCAGGTGGGCCGGCGTCGTCGCTGCTGCTGCCGTCTTCTGCGTGGTCGCCGGCGAACAGACCTGCAATTAAAACAAAAAGCCTAAACCTAATTTGAATTTGGGGAAGAAGAAGAGGAAGAAGAAAGAGGAAAAAAAAAAAAAAAAAAAACTTATCCTAATTTCAATTTAGTCCAGATTTCAAGTTTTAATATTTCTATTTTAGGCATGATTTCAAGTTTTAATATTTCCAGTTAGGCAGGATTTCAAGTTTGTGTATTTTCAATTTAGTCGTGATTTCAAGTTTGTTTCGAGATTTAAAGAATACTATTTTCAGGGGTACTCTGGTAATTCATGGTACTAAATTGAATTTTTTTTTAAAAAAGTGGTTATTAACAATTAAAAATTCAAAAGTGGTTAAAAACAAAAGTATGATAAGTGTTATGGCTACTTATGAATTTCTCTCTATATTTTGATATACTAAACAAAAACTAAAAATAAATGATTTGATTGATTTCAAAAGTATTATAATATTTCAAAATTTTAATTTTATGACTAATAATGCTATCTAAAATACTATTTGATTTTAAAATTATTCAGAAAAATAATATTTCATATTAAAGATATTAAAAATTCATCATGCTCATTTTACGAGGAATTTGTTTGTGTTAGTTCAAGTTGGCATAAAAAGAAAAGATATGCTAGGGTTACGAGGGAGGATGAAACTTTTTTAATTTTTTAAAAAAATTTTGACAATGAGGGAGGATGAAATTATAATAGGTAAATTTATGAGAATAATTTTGGAAGTAAAATCTCATGTGTGATTCATTATTATTATTTTATTTTTTGAAGTAGTGATTCATTACTTCTTTTTTTTCTTCTTCTTTTTTGTAGTAATTAAGTGAAAAGTGGAAATTTTTCGCTTTTCGAATTAAAATTTGTTAGAGGTCATTTCAAATATTTCATCACTTAAAAATATATATATATATATATATATATATATATATATATATATATAATGAAATCACTTTATGGTTGAAAAGTGACAAAAAAAATAAATAAATTGAATGACTGGCTGAGCTGCAAAAATCTTATGTGGAACCTTTCTCAAGTGGCTCCGAGCTAGTGTTTGAGGCAAGGATATTTGTGTTGAATTGGTAATGGTCAGGACTCAGGTGCCTCGAGTATTTCGTATGATGAGTGATCTGAAAACCAGAAAAACTGTTAGGAATATCAACTGGTGGCCCGCATTTATACTTCAATGGACAAGTAAGTGACAATCTAGAGAGAGAGAGAGAATGGCAGAGGTTCAGATTACTTTTGTGTGTGTCCATTTGTGTCTGAGTGGACAACACCTTAGTACTTTTGTGCCACGTCGGATTAAATGTTTACCATGCAATATCAAAATGACGTGGTCGTGTGTGCATGCCTAGTCAGTCGCCCTACCAAGTTAAATCTCCACTCTTTAGTTAGTCACAACGTGATTATTGGAATTGGTTGTCCATGTGGGTGGGATTACCTTAGTAAGTGGGATTATGTGTGTTAAGCACACCACATTAGATCATCATTAAATGTTTCTTAAAAATTTCTTGGATTGGTCGATGATCTATGACATCCCTCTTTTGCCTTGAGAAATTTGAGAAACTTTACCCTAATTAGCTAGCATTCGAGTTGCATGGACCATTAATGATCAAGATGGTCAAGATTTATTCTATTGAAGCTATTTTTGATCGTGAAGGAGACTAACGACCTTCCCAATCAACCTCCACCAAGGAGGCTGACTGGGCCTCTCTCATGATTTCTAAAATAAAAACTTATATATATATTAACTTTTTGAATTTTGAATTTTCTTTTTTAAATTTATCAAGTTTAGCATGGTTGATGAACACCTCTCATAACTGATATAACTTAATACAATTCAAACCGTTTAAATTGATCACATCGTACCACTAAATACGAGTAAAAAAATCTTATCAAAGACGATCGATACTGTTCTAAATTCACCAAACAAAACATAGTATTAATTCAATATCTCCTATGTTTCTCAAAACAAAGCATACTATTTATTTAGTCCTGTCTAATCTCATCTCAATCTAATCCAACCCCATAAAATAGTCAAATTAAATCTCACACACTAAACGGGGCCTCAAAGTACTTTAAGAGAACTTCCAGCCTTGAACTAATTTTTTATTATACTTTTATGTCTTATTCCAAGGGCAAAATAGTGATTACAACACCTTTATGTCATAATGTCATATCAGGGGTATTTTTGTCTTTTTACATGTTTTCACAGTCAACCCTAACGGTTAAAGATCAACCTCGGGGAATTATTATTATTATTATTATTTGGTAAGATATTTGTGAAAGGAAAGTTCAACAATCAACATGGATGTTAATTATTATGTTTAAGTTGTTAAAGTTTTTTTTGAACAATAATTATATAAAGCCACAAGGGCAGCAAACAACAACAACAGAACGCAGCAACAAGAGAGAAAGCCAGAAGAAAGACACCCCACACCCCGAACAACCAAACAAAAAACACAAGAAAGACACCCCCGCAAGGCACACACACAGCCGAGACAGGAACAAAGAAAAAACAGAAACCATCTGCCCCATTCACTCCACTCCACAAAATCTCCACACAATCTAGCTCCCTGCTTAGCTAAACTATCAGCGAAAGTATTAGTCGCTCTGTTGTGCTGAGACAAACTAATCCCACCCATCAACGACATATGGTTCCTGATTTCATAAATCTCTTTAACCAACTTAAGGTTCCCAAAGCCTCCATTGAGGATCCAATACACCGCAGTTTTGGAGTCGCTTCGGATCTCGATCAAACGGCCCGAAAGCAGAGGATTGGAAGAGATAAGTTCACAGGCTTTGAGGATAGCAAGGACCTCGGCAGCGTTAGAGTCATTCAAACCAATGCTGAGAGAAAAAAGACATAGGACCTTGCCCGAAAAGTCCCTCAAGACCCCTCCTATGCCTGCTGGACCAGGCTTGCCAAAGGCGGACCCATCAACGTTGAAAGACAAAATGTCACCCATCGGAGGTGTCCAAGACTCTGAAATTTTAATCTTAGCAGCAGCCTCATCAACACATAAATCTTTAATGTTGAGGAGAATCATGGTTAGAGCTTCCTTCGAACCATTTCCGTGGTGTTTGAACCACCAAGCAATCCTGAATTTAACCATGTCAGAAGCTTGAGAGCCACTAACCTCTATGTTCCGAAACACAGCTTGATTTCTCACCTCCCAAATCGTCCAAGCGACAGCAAAAAACAAGCAATTCCATGCTCTAGCTGCCTTAGCAGAAGGGACTAGCCCGTCCCATTCATCCCACCATTTAAAAATAGAACTAGAGATGCAAGAATGGACACCCCACCAATTCATGCAACTACCCCACAGCTTCCAAGACCAAGGACAGCTCAAAAACACATGAGATACGGATTCGACACTGTTATTACAGAATCTGCAGACCACATCCACCCCCATACCAAACTTTTGCAACACTTCCCCCACCAAAACCCTTCCTCTAAGGAGTTGCCACATAAAAAACTCAACTTTAGGAGGACAAATACCTTTCCACGGTAATTTACTAACCACCACCCCACCTCTTTGGGACTCCTCCAAGGCATGACAAAAGGAAGCCACCGAAAAACCCCCTTATTAGAGAACCCCCAAGCAAGCTTGTCCTTAACCAACCTACTAATCCTCACACTGTCAACGCATTTACAAAAGCAATTCCATTGATACACCTCCCAATCAAACGGACATCTTCTCAACCTGACCTCCCACACCCAAACGTTGTCACACCACTGCCCAAATTCTGAAATGCGCCCATCTTTAAGGACAGACAGTGCAAAAATTCTGGGGAAAGCAGTAGATAACGTGACCGAGTCCAGAAGAATATCTTGCCAGAAATTAGCACTTTCCCCACTGCCAATAACCACTTTGAAGCCGGCCTTAATGATCATAGCCGAATGAGTACCTTGTTTGTGGAGGTTGGCAATAGCTTTCACAAAGAAAGAGGGAGCAGAGTTGCACTGCCAATTCCATCTTAAATCACCTTCCTTTATGCCATATTTGGCACAAAGAACTCTCTTCCAAAGGGACACGTCTTCAGAACCAAATCTCCAAATCCACTTCGCTAGCAAACCATCATTCTTGTCTCTAATTCTCCCTATGCCTAAACCTCCCTTTTTCTTGCTGTCACAAACAGACAACCAGTCAACTGCGTGCAACTTCCTCTTTTCTATCCCATCTCCCCAGAGAAAACCACACTGAATCTTCTCGATCTTCTGCGCAACCCCCACCGGCATTTTAAACACCGACATGAAAAAAGTCGGAATGCTACTCAAGACCGACTTGATCAAGACCAACCTCCCGGCTTTGGAGAGAAACTTCCTCTTCCACGGAGTCAACCGATTCTCAATAGTTTCTACCACTGGGTTCCAGAAAGCTTTCGAAAGAGGTCTAGCCCCAAGAGGGAGACCTAGATACGTAATTGGAAGAACTCCTAACTTACATTTGAACAAATCAGCCCATATATCCTCCCAAGACACCCCTTTCCCGATCCTGATGAGGCAAGACTTGTGGAAATTGATTCTTAGGCCTGATGCTAACTCAAAGCACCTCAAAGTCCTCTTTAAATTCAGCAAATAAGATTCTTGAGGTTTTAGGAAAACTAAGGTGTCATCTGCGAATTGAAGGTGAGACACCTGCAGACCGTTTCTATCAAAAACCTCTCCCTTCATCAACCCGAGAGCCGAAGCCTTCTTAAAGAGCAAGCTCAACCCTTCCACCACAATGTTGAAAAGGAAAGGGGAGAGCGGATCCCCCTGCCTTAATCCTCTCTCAATACCAAAATGAGGCGTAGGGCTGCCATTAACAATGACAGACAACTTCGGAGTCGAAACGCAACCCTTAATCCATTGTCTCCACCTCTTGCCAAAACCCATCCCTTCCAACATATCATCCAAAAAAACCATGATCCACCATATCATAAGCCTTTTCAAAGTCTAATTTAACCAAAACACCACCTTCCTTGTCCTTCCTCCACCTATGGATCACCTCTTCCGCTATAACGAAGCTGTCCAAAATTTGGCGACCTTTTATGAAAGCCATTTGACACTCTCCAATGATAGAGCCCATAACCCGCTTAATACGGTTTGCTAGAACCTTAGCGACCACTTTATAAACACCTCCTACCAAACTTATCGGACGAAAATCCTTCAAAGAATCCGGCTTCGCCACCTTCGGGATAAGGGCCAAAAAGGTATGGTTAAACCTCTTAATCTTGAACCCATCTCTATAGAATTCCCTAAAAAAATCCATAACGTCACTCTTAAGTTGTTAAAGTTGATATGAATATCAGATGGGATCAGATGTAATGTGTGACAGAGAAAAGCATTGTAGATCTTATATAATGTTACCCCAATGACCAGCAATCAAGCATTTTCTACTTAAGTTTAATTCTCTTTGTGGTGAGATTAGTAATACTTACTAATTCAGAGAGGTGGACACAGTTTATAATCCGTGGTTAACCGAACCGAACCGAAAATGAAACCGAGTTTAAGTCAATCACTGATGGTTTTGCCTCGCGAAAGTACCTCAAAAATAATGGACACAAGACTGTGTTTGATTACACTTGCAAGAGGATTTTCCCACAAGACTCTAATTGATGTTGTATTTGATTTTTGTGTACAATAATAATAATATGAGAGGTATATAATAGATAGAGAACAGAACAGCTAATTGGTGCTTCTGATGTAGGCTTTGTAAAAGTGCCAGCATAATATCTGGATTTCTATGATTGGTGGCTGCATAATATCGATTTTGAGTTACCGTTGGTTTGAACGGAAAAAAGTACCTTTTGAACTAGAGAACTACTATATATATATATATATAAACAGCTATTTTTGAACAAAATTTTGCAGAAGTTGTGACTGAGAAAATTTCAAGGTTCTTAACACCCTCCATTGTCATTATATGATTGCCTCCATAATTTGGTGGCTGCAGGTAGAGCAATGCTAATAGCTTCACAATTTTCCTATAATAAAATCTATGATCCTTACATTTGGGATTCTGAAACCAGTAAAATAGACAAGTGTCCCCAAAAAAGCTAGGACTATTTATTCAATTCATCAATTGAATTGCTAACAAATTCGAAATTAACAATTAAATTAAGACATTTTAGAATCCAAAAAAATTGAATAATGCAACACGACAAGGTTTAAAAAAAAAAAAAAGATTAGAAAGGTGGCAAAATATTTCCATTTTGTATTCAGTGTTGTTTCGTTCCTTTGGATCCAAGAAAACCTGTCAATTAAAACATAAGTTTAAGATAAATTATTAAATGACTAAAGTTTAAGAGAAACATATGAATTGCATGTGAATACTATTTACAAAATCCATGAATACTAATAAGATAGTTCTATTGACCTACCTCTAGCTGACCTTCTCACCCTCATCGGTACCAGTCTCCCCCTCCTCAACCTCTTCGGTCTCCTCCCTCTTTATCTTGTCAATGGTATAACGACTAAAGGGACTTTGATTATCTTTGGTTTTCATTTCCAAGAAATCATCCAATATACACATAGCCGATGCCATCTTTTTTTTTTCTGTTGAGTTATAAGCCCTGTCAACTATGGCATGTACTTCACTCCTCCTCTTTGCACCCCTTTTGCTTGTTCCTCTCTCATCAAATTCAGTGTATAGTATATGTTTGAGTGCAGGTGCCTTATCCATACCTAACAAAAGCTTTTCAATATGCTCTGGTGGCTTTTCATCTGAGTCAGGGACCGCATAACCAATGACGAAATGCCCAAATTTATAGCCCATCATCTACATATAACAACACACAATTAAATGTAACCGATTAATTTATTCTTAAAAATAAAAACTACAAAACTTACATGCTTCTCTAGATGTTTGGTGAATGAACCCAAATAGCAAGTTTGATTTAGAACGGTAAACGCATATGTCTTTTCCAAGGAAATGTCTGCCACCGCCATACCAACTGAATCTCCTCCAATAGCAAAACATAATGTATCTGCAAATTTAATAGATCGCGACGGCAGCTTATTCCATACCGTTTTCGTAGCATTATTTATTAGCCGATACAGTTCACCGCTCCTTATAAATTTCATTGTTGACAACCTAAACAATAATCAAAATTCAAATAAAAAACAAACTCAGACTAAGTCAACAATTACTCCATCTACTTAAACTCAGACAAAAGATCCTAAACCAAACCCATATACAATTACACAAACATTTTGTGTAACAAAATAAAGAGACATATAATTTAATGCAGCCAGTCTAGGAAAACATGAAAAACTTTAAACTAGTACAAAAAAAAAAAAACCTAGATAAAAGATATGTTATAACAAAGGATTGTAAATTCAGACAAAAGATCCAACCAAAACATAATTTGAGAGAGGATGATGGTATCTTCATCTAATACAAAGTAAACACTGATTAAGTAATGTATACTCAAAAGCGTCAAAATCTGTAATTTCATTCTCACACGAAGAAAGCAACACCTCAGAGAACATTCAACCAGCACACAATTTGATTCCTAAAACAGATATAATTTCTCAAACACGTTGAAAAGATGAATCATATGCAATCTCCTCGTTTAACTACTTGCATCAAACACATCCCTGGAACTACCAACTAGACAAGATTCAGAGTTTAAAAAGTTGGCAACAATAACAAAACTAAATAACTCGACTACTCTAGTTACAGAAAACATATTGTCAGCAAGACATATCACATATGTGTTACTCAAGACATATGTGTCAACTAGTCCCGGAAAAGAATATGAAACAAAATGACCCATCAAAACTTTTTTTCTTTTTCGAAGAAACACCCAACAAAACTAAACAAAACAAGAGATAGATAAGTTGATACCAAACTTCAAACATGCAAACAAAAAATTTAAACTACCCAAAATACAAAATTGAATTTACCTCTGAAGAGCGCTTGTTTTGGAGCAAAAGGATTCTAGCAGAAGCAAAGAAGATGAAACAGCCGGACAAAGCAATAAACTAGTATTAGGGTTTTACTTTCACACTCCTTTATGTTGAATGGATTGGTTGGTTTCAACTTTTCACTCCATAAAACTAGGATTCTACTGGGCCTAAACTCAACCCAATTCCATAATTGTAAGGGTCATTCCATTAGCTATTACATTTAAGGGGAATTACAGATTAGTCCTTATATTTTAAAGAAACATTGCTTTTTTATCTGACTTATGTGTTTAAGGTATTTAGTCCTCATCTTTTTGGAAATGTATCAAAAAAGTCCCTCTGACCAAAAGGTTGATGGTCAACATTAATAGAAGTGTCAAAAAGACAGTTTTACCCCTAAGCAATGCGAAAAGACTGAAATGCTCCTCTAACAACTACTCTTAAACCCAGCAAAAAGATTGAAATGCCCCTCAAACCCTTTGACAGTTAATTCGAAAATTAAAACACCTCTATCAAGGATTGAACATTTGACCTTGTAATTGAAAGCCACAAACTTTAACTAGCTGAGCTATTACAACTCATTATTGGAGGTTTGTTGATTTAACTGTATATATAGTTATATAATTTGTTTAAAATAATTTAAATATGTTTATATAATTTAAAATAAAATCATATATACAATTTGAAATAAACACTACAAGAAAAATAGTATTTTGTAACTAACTTCTTAGTCACGCAAGGTATGTTTTTAGTTAGCAAATACTTTTTGCAACTATTTTTTTTAGTCGCAAAGTCATTAGTGCTAGGCAAATTGTAGAAGGTTTTTGCGACCATCAATCATGTAGTTACAGAAAGATTTACCTTTCGCGACTAAATATTTTGATGTAGATTGTGGTTGCTTTAGTTGCTTAAGATCATTGAGAATCAAAACAAATAGTTACTAATATTATTTTACAACAAAATATTTTCATCATAAGCCAATATATATAAGTTAGTAAAAGATAAATAAATTTCAATAGAAAAATAGCTATCAAAATTTGAAGACACCAAATTTTCATCATTCGAAACTTTTTGTTCATTATTGATCAATCAGAGCCCTTACAAAGTTAAAACCATTACCATGGATCTAATAACACAAATTAACCCCTTTATATATATATATATATATATATATATATATATAAAGGAATAAAATGATAAAAAAATAATAGAAAATAAACTAAAATCCAAATAAACTAGAAATAAACGAAATATATTTGCTTGACTTACTTGCAATAGAGATTGACGGTCAGCAATTTCTACATACCTGCTGGGTCTGCATCAAATAAGAGAAAAAAAAAAATTTATTGATTTTTTGTTTGTGTTTTACAAAAAAGAAACATATGAAAAGAAAAAAGTGAGTTTGTGGAGTCTGTTTGTGCTGTGAATAGAAAAAGATAAGTAGGGTAGGGTTTTTTTGAGTCTCACTTTTTATAAACTTACCCTAGTGAATGGAAAAAAAATAAAAAAAAATAAAAAAAAATAAAAATAATAAAAATAATTGGGCTTCACTTAATAATTTGTTTTCTTTTACTCTTGTATCCTTTTTTTACTGTTTATTCATTCTGTCATTCTAATTTATTTTTCTTCTCTCTTATTATTATTATTTTTTTAAATATTCTTCTCTCTTATTTCAACTGTGTAAAGAATAGTCACTAATAATTAAAAAAAAAAAACTTATTATTATTTTTTTTACAGATTTTTTATTTTAGATAAAAATAATAATTTTTATTTTTACTAATAATTTAAATAATTAACTTATCGTCTTATCATTGCAAGACGTGCGCCTTTGGAGGGAAAGGATTGCGCCAAAATATTAATCACTAATTTGCAACTAAATTAGATACATAGTAGGCAAATGAGTTATTTAATGACAAAATCTTTAGTCATAAGATCTAAAAATCTAGTAGTAGAATCTAAGTGCATTTTTGCAACTAACATTTTATTATGGTTGCCGTAAGTGATATTTCATAACCATTTATTACATGGTCACAAAAAGTTAGTCACCAAATATCAATTTTCTTGTAGTGAAACTCATATTTAATAATGATATATCAAAACATATTTATGAAAAAGAAATAGAAAACAAAAGGAAAAAAAAAAAACAGATTTAATTTTTTCCCTTTTCAATTTCTGGACTTTGATTTTCTAGGATTTTTTTTACCAAATTGAAATAAAATATTTTTTGAAAAGGAAAAAAAAAATTTTAAAAAAGAGAACAAAAATTACGGGCTTTGATTTTCTGGGTTTCCTTTTGTTTTCTTAATTTCTTTTTCTTTCTATTTTTTTAATTTTTTCCCTTTCCAAAAAAATATTTTATTTCGATTTGATAAAAAAATTCCCAGAAAACCAAAGCCGATAAATTGTAAAAGGAAAAAATTCAAAAAACAAAAAGAAAGAAAGAAAGAAAAAATCTTTTTTTGAATATTTTTGCCTTTTGTTTTCTTATTTCCGTTTTCTTTTTCATAAACCTTTTTTGATATGTTATTATTAAATATGAGTTTATTTCAAATTATAAATATGATTTTATTTTAAATTATATAAAAAGATTTAAATTATTTTAAACAAATTATATAACTATATATACATTTAAATATAAAAAAGGGGGGAAAGAAGTCTTGTGTATAAAAAAACCAATTGCAGGGTTTTCTTTCTTTCTTTCTTTCTTTTTTTTTTTTTTACTTCGTCCTTTGCTTTATTTTACATTAAAAAAAACAGATAAAAAAAAAATGATATGATTCAACCTCAAACCCATTTGAATGTAGCAAACAATAGTGGGGCATGAGAATTGATGTGTATTCGAATAATAGGAGCTAGTAGTCGCTGATATGCTCATATTGGTGATGTTATTGTTGATGTGATAGAAGAAGCAGTACCAAATACGCCTCTAGAAAGATCAGAAGTGATTAGAGCTGTAATTGTACATACTTGTAAAGAACTCAAACGTGATAACGGTATAATAATACGATATGATGACAATGCTGTAGTTGTCATTGATCAAGAAGGAAATCCAAAAGGAACCCGAGTTTTTGGCGCAATCGCCCGGGAATTGAGACAGTTAAATTTTACTAAAATAGTTTCATTAGCACCTGAGATATTATAATATGAGACCGTGAGATAGTGATAGTATTTAAATAAAATAGATAAATTAGTAGATTATGTCTCACGCATATACTTTTAAGAATTTTCTTTAATAATTTTTATAAAAAAGAACATGCTGATTATATCCAAATTCTGAAGCAACAATAATTTTAGTTTATCATGGGTAAGGATACTATTGCTGACATAATAACTTCTATACAAAATGCTAACATGGATCGAAAGGGAACGGTTCGAATAGCATCTACTAACATGACCCAAAACATTGTTAAAATACTTTTACAGGAGGGTTTTCTCGAAAACGTAAGGAAACTTGTAGAAAATAACAAATATTTTTTGGTTTTAACCCTATGACATAGAAGGAATAGGAAAGGACCATATAAAACCCTTTTAAATTTAAAACGAATAAGTCTTCCTAGTCTCCGAATCAATTCTAACTATCAACGAATTCCTAGAATTTTAGACGGGATGGGGATTGTAATTCTCTCTACTTCTCAGGGTATAATGACAGACTGAGTAGCTCGGCTAGAAGGAATCGGTGGAGAAATTCTGTGCTATATATGGTAAATTTTCTGCTATCTGAATTGTATATGTAACTTCCTGTTTGTGAAAAAAATGAATAAAAAAGTCAAGTTGTCTAATATCATGCCTTCCTAAATTAGTTGATACTTCAAGAAGGGTTTGTCTGGAAAAAAAGAAGAAAAATGGATTCATGAAGGTTTAATTACTGAATCACTTCACAATGGTATGTTCAGGGTTCGTTTAAATAATGAAGTCAGATTCTAAGTTCTGTTTCAGGAAGGATCCAACACTCTTTTTTACATATACTACCAGGAGATAGAATCAAAATTTAAGTAAGTCGTTTTGATTCAAACGGGGGGGGGGGGGGTGGCGCAGAATTTCTAGACCCCACAACAAAGATTCGAATGGTTCGGTGGTTTTTCAAGATTCCCTTCATGAGGATCCAATTCATGGTTCAAAATTTTCAAGAAACTTATTTTCTTCCAATAAGTAAAGAAGATTCGAAATTCAGTTAAGGCATAACAATTATGAAAATAAGAGCCTTTGTTCGTAAAATTTGTGAAAAATGTCGACTGATCCGTAGAAGGGGACGCATTATAGTAATTTGTTCCAACCCGAGACATAAACAAAGACAAGGATAATCTTTCGAAAAGGGACATAGCTCAACTGGTTAGAGCTTGTGGCTTTTAATCACAAGGTCAAAGGTTCAATCCTTGATAGAGACGTTTTAATTTTCTATTTAATTGTCAAAGGGTTTGAGGGGCATTTCAGTCTTTTCGCAAGGTTTAAGAGTAGTTGTTAGAGGGGCATTTTAGTCTTTTTGCATTACTTAGGGGTAAAACCGTCTTTTTGACACTTCTATTAACGTTGATCGTCAACTTTTTGGTCAGAGGGACTTGATGCATTTTCAAAAAGATGAGGACTAGAGACCCTAATACACATAAGTCAGGTAAAAAAAACAGTGTTTCCTTAAAACATAAGGACCAAACTATAATTCCCCCTACATTTAATAATTGAGAACTCCTCCTTACAATTCAATATTTTTCTTTTTACACTTCATTTCTAAATACACTACATTCTAAAACTTTAAATTTTTAAAAAAGATTCTTAAGACACTTTATTTTTTTTTTTCAAAATTATCCCTTTTATCTTTTGGCATTCTTATTCTAAAGACATTCTATTAAAAAATATATATTAAATTTCTAAGTACACCATTTTATTTTAATATTACCCATTTTGAATACCTCTTTTAAAAAAAAATTGAAACGGGAAATGGAAAAGAGATATGAAGTAATCAAATGAAAATAAAACATAGAATAAAACTGAACAAAAGTGAGGAGGTCGAAACAATAAAAAAATTGTTTTGGAGATCAAACAGTGAAAATAGGAAAACAATATTTGATTTTCTTTTTTGGATTTTAAGTTGAGTAAGAAAAAATTCCATTGAGTAAAAATAATAATTTTAAATATATTTTTCTGAAATTAAACGTCTATATATATATATATATATATATATATATTCTAGTGATGGTGATGATTGAACGTGGGTGGTATTTGAGAAGCAAAAATTGATTTAAAATTTGGTTGAATTAGAAAACATGAAAACTTTATATATATATATATATATATATATATATATATATAGGGGTGAAATCATAAAGAGCCAAAAAATGGAGGGCACTTTTATCAATTCAAGCCCAAAGATCATAACTATAATAAAAAATAATTTTTTGGCTAGAAACAATAAAGCAATAAAGTTTTTGTTCATTTCTTGCAATTTCCTCATAAATATATATATATATATATATATATATATATATATATATATATATATTTATGAGTAATGTTAGGCTTCTCGAATTTTTTTCTAATTTTTTTTCCTAAATGGTATTGACACATGAAGTGTCAACATCTTATAAATAATAAGATTATGTAGTGAGTGATGTGATGTTGACACCTCGCATGCCAACACCATTTGAGAAGGAATTTGGGAAAAAAATTAAAAAGCCTAGCATTACTCATATATATATATATATATATATATATATATAAACTGGTGACGGTAATGATGGAGGGTTTGATACTTTGATGGTGTATGAGAAAATATTATTTTGAAAAGAAAAAAAAAGAAGAAGATATTTTAAGGTTTGTAAAACAGGGAAAAAAAACTAAAAATGAAAAAAAAAAAAAAAAAGATATTTGTTTTCTAAAAAAATAGTTTGGAGTGTCTTTAGAATTTTTTTGTCTTGTTTAGTAATTTTAATTCAGGTTAAAATTATCATTAATAAAAACAATAAAATGGAATGTAAACAGTTAATTAGTGGATTGCGAACAACATTTCTCTTAATAGTTTATGTTTGGTGTTTAATTATTCTTTATCTGTCTATTAAAAAATAATAAAATGTTATATTAATTCAATTTAATTTCAATATCAGACTTTTTCTCTCTTTAATTTAACTTTTCATAGTTATTCAATTTATAAACGGTAGATTTCAGATGAACAACTTTGGAATGTCATGAAAAGTTGGCTTGCTTTTAAAATCCAAGTCTATTAATTTATGAATAAAAAAAGACTTAATAAATAAACAAATTAATGATTAATTCTATATTATTTTATTATAATAATTTTAAAATAGTTATAATTATCAAATGAGCAGAGTAGAATAAAGTGACAATTTTTGTAGTTAAAAATAATCCGAAGCCTGTACGAAATTCTTTTTACAATGGATTGTAGAATACTGTTGGGTCGTCACAAGATAGGATTCTATTCTATGAATATGTAAATAATTGCTACAACACTACACATCTTTTATGCATCACAAGATTAGTGTTACTGCTATTTATATAAAGAAATCATGAAAAAAAAAAAAAAATACAAAGATGAAGAAAGGTCATCCTAATAAAAGGACACCACCAAATGTCTTGGGTCCGAATCATGCCACCACATCTAGTATTTTTTTATTTAAAAAAAAGACAATTACATTATACTTAACAAAATGATAATTAATAACCATAAATTCCATCAAACTGATAAGGATAGTTTTTGAAAAAGATATAAGTAAAGAGCAGAGAAGAGAGAAACAAGGGAAATATTTGCTAAACAATTCAATAATCTTTAATTTAATGGTTCATGACCATATATAGCCACCGAACGATATATGCTAACAAATAGAACAACAACGTCCAAATACGAAGGAAACTATCATTCTACACAATAGCATTATCAGGGTACATTTGGTGTGCGGGATATAATTGGACTATTTTTAATAGATGGGATCAGATTGGATTGGATATGATAGGATTTGATTGATTATAGTGTTTTCCGTGTTTGGTGCAATATGAGAATGGACTAAAAATAGTGATATACTGCGTTTGGTATGTCATGGGATTGGACAATCTGGAAAAAGTTTTTAATTTAAAAATAAAAAAAAAATTGTTTGAATTTTCCCAGATTTCTAAAAATCTGGAAAATTTTCCAGATTTGAAAAACTTCGAGAAGAAGCTTATAATTATTTTTTCAAGACCAGGTTGATAATAAGCTTTTAATTTTATTTTTTTAAGACCAGGTTGATAATAAGCTTTTCAATTTTTTTTCTAGAACAGGTTGATAAAAAGCTTCAAGGAAAAGCTTTTCAATTTTTTCAATTCCTTCTCAGGTGGGTCGAATATGAAATCTATGGAAACAACCAAGTCCCTGACCTCTCCAAACTTTGCTCAACCAAGAGTCTTTGCTACTCATTATCCCATATCATGCCTTGGAAGAATCCATGAAAAATCTGATATACCAAGAAATCTGATCGAGATTTCAATAAAGTTAAAGCAAAAGATGATGATCAAGCAGGTGACGTGGATGATCAAAGCAACGTAATTTATTTTTTTTTTAAATGAAAAGCCTTCAAATGTGGAAAATTTTCAAGATTTGGACAAATCTGGAAAATTCCCAGATTTCATCAAACGAAAAAAAAAAATCAAGATTTGAACAAAATATTTAACAACACACCTCTTCTTTTATATAAACTAAAAAAAAAAAAAAAAAAAAAAAATCTCAAATCAATCCAATAATTTTCCCAAAAGAAAAACTGGAGATCTGCAATTTTCTTCCCAAAATGGAGATCTGCTATTTTCTACAATAATTTTTTTTATTAAAAAAGAAAAGCTGCAGGAGTCCAACACAAAAAATCCAGATCATACCCAAAAAAAAAAAAACAAAAAAATTGAAGAGAGATTGAGCCAGATATCTTGGTTGGGTCTCCTCCATAGACCACAAAAAGTATTTATGAAAGATGAAAGGAGATGGGTCTTCTCGACATGGAGGGAAAAGGACAACGACGACGGGGTATGGGAATAGGAGTGGAGAGAAACATGAACTAGAGTGGCGAGAAAAAAGAGATGTCGATGAAAGATGAAATGAGATGAGATTATTTTGAATCCCATCAATTTACTCGGTATTATTTTATCCTACGTTGATGGGATAAAATTTTTTGATGGGATAATTAATCCCACAGCAGCGCCAAACACAAGAAAGAGACTAAAATTAGTCCTTTCCTATCCAATCCTGTCAAACAAATGCACCCTCGGAGACCACTAAAGCACTAACTACCCAACTAAAGCACTAACTAACTAATTTGATAACTAACTTGACCAAGCCTTTCTCTTGCACCTATCCTACACAATTGCCTTTCTCTTGTATCATTTCTCTTTGTTTTGTTACTTTGACAAACCTTAACTACGTAGATAATTGCCTTTTAAGTGTAATGATCATTTGGCTGAATCGTGATACTTTCTTGGTTTTTTTCCTTTGCAGGTTCTTTTGGTTGATGCCAAGGGCAATAGCTTTTTCAAGGACGGCAAAAATGTTGGTTATGATCCAGATTATGATATTTGGTTGTTTTGAAGGTATCCACTCTAACCTATTTTGTTTCGATTGTTCAGCACTCTTGATTGATAATTTAGAATTACGAATCCATCTAAATTACATGGTACCATCTCACAAGTAAACTTTTCTAGTGACAGTGATTTCGAGGCAAGTTTTATGAGTTACCTTGTGATAAAAGGCTATAAGCCTAATTCTTGCATGTCATTGTGTGAGTGTGGACTAAATGAAAAAAAAAATGTGAATCTGTTGGAAGTATCGTTTTGTAATTAATAATCTAATGGGTTACTTTAAATAAGAAGGATAGGAAATGATTCAAAAATTTACTCTTACTAAATGAGCCGAGCAATAAGATTGATAAACATAGTTTTGTATACGTGTAATTAATTAAAAAAAAAAAAAACCCATGTAGGCTTCCAGAAGTACACAATGCATCCTTCAGAATTCTGCTTCTCTTTGACATGGCTAACTATTCTTATGAGTAATTGCATTGTATTAAGTTTAATCCGTTGAATTTTTGTTGGTGCGTGATTTTTTTATTTGGTAAGCGATTGCAAATGCATGACCTAATTTCTATGTAGGTTGATGCTAAAGGATATGAATGAAGCCCATTGTTCTTGGTACATCACATGAATTACATGTAGGCCAGAGCTGCTTTGCCATTGGGAATTCTTATGGATTTGAAGACACTCTAACAACAGGGGTAACCTTTCTTTCTTAAACTCTCTCTCTCTCTCTCTCTCTCTCTCTATATATATATATATATATATATGACATTAATTATAAACTAAACCCCACCTAAATCCTATTGTGAGTGACATTTGAACCTCAAGGCACAAGAACAAGAGGGCTTACCAGCTGTGAAGTAGCTAATAACTACAAACAGGAGTAGCCTTTCAATATTATGAATATTATGAAATTCATTATTGACAAATTCCTTGAATTGTATGAAATATCTGAAATTATGTTTCTTAATATATTGAGTACTCAGTCAAGGACTTTTGGTGTCTTTTCTAGTAATTCATAAGACAAACTGGTTTATCATTAGCTTGGTTTCTGCTTGAAACCATAAGATCGTTTTAATCAGATTCTGCAAATGATAACACATCGCATAGTATCTGTACAATAATGCTTATAAGTTATACCAACAGTTTCTAAAAATATTGTCATCAAACAAACATTTATTTTTAATATTTGTACAATAATGCTACTTTTAAAAGTAAAGAAGTATATTCAAATTAAAAATATAACAAACAGCCCCTATTTCAGAAACTAAAAAGAATACTCAAATCAATAAACATAAAATTAAACTAAGAGCATCTCTAATGGCAGGGCCGTCTCCAGACATTTTGGAGCCCGAGCGATTTTATGATATTAATAAAAATCTAGGCCCTATATAAAATTATTATCATTAACATAAAAAAAAAAAATTAAAATAAATAATTCTTCATTTACCAAATACAATGTAATCCACATAAATTAAAACAAAAAAAAAAAAAAAAAAAAATTGTATTTAAAACAAAAAAGATTTATCATATTGAAGTTCGTAAATGACTTTGTTTGGAGAAAACTATTTCTTTTATTATTATTTTCCTATACAAACAAGAAGAAAAAGAAAAAGAAAAAACAGAAGAATTCAGCTTCTAGAAAAATCAAAGAAGCTAGAAAGAAAATTACATTTTGAACAACTCTTTCTCAAATCAATACCGCCCAATAATGCCCACTATAAGGTTGACTATCTTCACAAGACTATAAATCTAACAAGCATGCATGCAACAATAGCAAGAGAAAAAGTAATTGGACTTGCTACTGTACCGGTTGATGTATCTAAAAAATGTTTAAATGAGATCGATACTAAAAGCATAATATATTTAAAGTAATTGGACTTGCTATTGACAAGTTTATTGGGCCTGAAGTTTTTTTTGGTTAATTGAATTAGTTCATTGGGCCAAAAAGGAAAATATATAAATAAAAGTTATAAAATGTTTGGAATTGAGCCTGTTTAAACATAAATGTATTGGGTTTTGAGGCCCCAAAGAAGAAAAATGAAATTGGGCTAGCTGGGGGCCCCAATAAAATGCTGGGTTTGCTGCCCCCATGGGCCAGCCCTGTCTAATGGTATCCTCAAAAGAGTAATCAAAATTTGATTATTTATCTAAAAAACATTGTCTAACAAAGTCTCTAAAATTTAGCAATAACTGTTATCAATAATCAAATTGTCTCTCAAATAATTAAATTTGAAGATTGACTTTCAATCATCAAATACAAATTTAACCCAAAATAAATCCTGCTGTAATTTTATCCTTTCTCTCTCATTTGTGGCTTTTTTTTTTTTTTTTTTCTTTTCTGATCACTTACATAACTCATCATTGTTTCGACCCCAAAAATTTCAATCAGATAAAATTCGTCTCTTCATTATGATTGGATTAATACCCATATTATATACCTTCTCTTGTCTTTTATAGTTTTTTTATTTTTTATTTTTTATTTTTTATTTTTTATTTCTTTTACCCTTGAAATAAAAATGAGCGGGAACAGTGAAAAATGAGGTGAGATTAGATTTTTGATTTAGATAAAGCAGACTATTATGGACTATACAATCATTAAATTTAGCAATTCCTGAAAACAATCTTCAAATGCTGATGTGGTAATTTTGATGATCCAAATTTGCTTATACCATTGGAGATGCTCTAAGCACGTGGAGTGAAATGAGTCATGCATTTTTAACTAAGTGTGTGTACAAAGACAAAGCTTTTAGGGGGCGTAGGCTCTTACAAAATTCATTTTTAGTTATTATAATTAAGGCTAATTGGCACAGATGCCCCCTGAACTCTTCAAAAATTTGCACATTGCCCCCTACACTTTTTTTTCGACACTAAACCCCCTAAACTAATGGAAATTTGTAAAAGTTGACGGAATGGCAACGGAAACCACATTTCGTCTGTTTTCATGTCACATGCCTGTCACGTGCATCCCACAATACAAATCATTAACAATGACTAATTACACCAACATCCCCTGAGGTTTACCCTATTACCGTCCATCACCATGATGGACGTTGGAGATCAAATTGATTTTAAAAAAAAAAACGAACAAAAAAATTAGTTCATTTTCTTCGGTTCATCTTCATCATCAATGAACCCATAAACCATTGATAAAGAGCTATACCAATCTGAAACCATACCAAAAAACCAAGCACCAATCTCATTCCCATCACATAAACTATCAAATTCCTTAAAAAGTGTACTCCAATTCAACAGCTAAACTATTACAGATACAAATTTGAAGAAAATCACATTCACAATTTCGCCAAAAGGGGCATGGATTCTTCACATGGCATCCAAAAATAAACAAACCTAAATTTTTCAGATAATCAATCTTGAAAACAGCCAAACACGAATGATCAACAAACCAACTAATATCAATGTAATTTCCACAAAAACAAAAAAACACATTTCCTTCTTCACTAATTCAAGCTCAATTCAAGACATACACCCAAAAAAAAAACCCCAAAAAGATAAAAACTTGAAGCTCGTATTTGACATTGTTTCAATTTTATTTTTTCAGTGATATCAAAAATCAAGTCAACCTAACAACATCCCAAACAACACTACATGTTATTAATCAGATATCAGTTCAATTTTGAAGCAATTAAGTGCGATTTGGCTTCGATAATCATATATAAATATAACAATTAATAGAAGTTGCGAGAGGAGATAAAACGAAAAGCAAAATCAAACCCATACAAAATCGAACCTAGCTCCGACTCAAACCAATCGCCAACCAACCCAACTCCTCCGCTGCAGCCCACCCAGCTTCATCAAACACAGAAACCTCCCCAGCCAAAATGAACCCAGATCAACACAGCATGGATTCGAGTAGCTTCTTTTGGTTTTTCATGGAGGTCAGAGATAGACCGAGAAAAGAGAGAGAGATCAATAAAGAAGAGAGAGGTGGATTTAATTAGAGAGAGATCAAGAAAGAGAGAGAGAGAGTGAGAGTGAGATGGATTTTGGTTTTATGTTTCGAGAAAGAGAGAGAGATGATTGAATATGGTGTTGAGGTGGATTTGATGTTTGAGTGGTGGTGTTTGACAATGGGGGTGGTTGGGTTTGGATCTGGATGGTGGTAGGAGTTTCTGGGTTTCATTGATGAAGAAGATGAACTGATGAAGTTTGTTCATTAAGTTAAAAAAATCAAAAGTTTTAATTTATTTTTTAATTTTGTTTTTTTTAAACAAAAGTTTAGTTTATTTTTTTATTCGTTTTTTTTTTAAATCAATTTGATCTCCAACATCCATCATGGTGATGGACGGTGGAGATCAATCTTTCTTTTAAAAAAAAAAATCTATTTATTGAGAAAAAATATTTTTTTTTAATTATATTCTTTTAAAAAAATATTTATTTTTCTTTTTAAAAAAAGTAATAGGGTAAACCTCAAGGGAGGTTGGTGTAATTAGTCCTTGTTAATGATTTGTACCGTGGGATGCACATGACATGAAAACAGACGGAATGTGGCTTCCGTTGCCATTCTGTCAATTTTTACAAATTTCCGTTAGTTTAGGGGGTTTAGTGCTGAAAAAAAAAAGTTTAGGGGGTAATGTACAAATTTTTGAAGAGTTTAGGGCATATGTGCCAATTAGCCTATAATTAATTGAATTTTTTTTTAGTTTGTTTTCCTCCTAAAATTAGACGAAATTTGAAATTTTGGTTTGTCCGCTGCATGAAGAGTGAAATGAGTGAAATGAGTCGAAAGTGGAGCAAAAGCTGACAAAAAGTAAAGTAAACTGATCTATCGGCCCCAAATTCATTTTTATGAATCAAATGAGTGGTTTGGTTGGTGGAAAGAAATATACTTTTAAAATTTAAATAAAGCAAACCTCTTTTTATTTAAGGAGTGTGCTAAATGAGTTAGTTAATTTGTGACTTGGTAGGTGTATTCAATCTAGTTTTATGGAATATTTTTTAAGCATTAGATTTTATATAGATTTTGTCAAAATTCTATATATAGTTTTTTTTTGTTTTTTTTGTTTTTTTTTTTGTTTTTTTTTTTTTTACATTGGATTCTATATAGAGTTTGTTAGACAATTTTGATATTATAAAAAATAATTTGTTTTTTAATTGTACTTATCAAAGGGTGATAAAATAAAATTATTGTTAATTTCAACATCAGTTATGAACATTTATATTTATAAATCTCATTTTAAAATTTATCAAATTTCATTCTTTGAAGTAAAACTTATTTTAGATATAACGAAATCCTTATAAATCTTGATTGAATACATTATACTTTTAAAAATCTTTTAACTTTCAACTATTTTTAGATTGAATACGCCCTTCTTATTTATTATTTTTTTATTATTTTTTTTCAACATATTATCAGTTGTGTGAACTTGAATTAAGAAGTTAAAAATGTAAACTGATACTTAAATTATTAATTGACAAAAAAAAAAAGAAGTGAAATAGACTTTAATTGGATGGAAAGTGGAAAAAGCAAAGTGATAACTCTGTTTCATGGAAACTGCTTCTCAAGTAGTTTCATGGAAACTGCTTCTCAATTATTTAGCTCTGTTTTGATCTCAACAGTGACTCTCATCAATGAAGTCGTCGTCGTCGTCTTCTTCTTCTTCTTCTTCGTTGAAGTGCGATATTTTCTTGAGCTACACAGGCGATCATACCAGCGTTAGTTTCATCAGCATCTCCAGTTAGTTTCGAAAGACTATGCCTCTTTTACTTGATGCCTAGAAGAACTCGTGAGGATCCTTGAATACAAGGAGATTTACGGTCAGATTGTGATACAAGTTTTCAATCATCAGATGTGAGGAAGCAGATTGGGAATGCATTTGCTAGTCATCAACAAGTTTTTGGAGAGAATTCAAAGAAGCTGTATAGATGGTGGGCTGCTTTGACTGATGCAGATAATCTTTACGAATCGGCGTTATATAACTGTGTGTAAGTGTGGACAGTTTCTCTTATAACAGTAATTTAGATCAAGTTTATAATTATTTGTAATTATAATTAAGCTGCATAAATGTTTGTCTTACAATATATGTTTTGTTTTCGTTCTTAATTTACATAAAAGATACTTCCATTTAGAATTTTCATTGGAACAAGTTACCTATTTCTAGTGATAAGTTATTGGCTGTTTTATATATTTGATAGGCCTCACTGTATACTTGTAGAGGAGATTGCCCAATATATTTTCAAGTGCAGTACCAATATGTCCTCGACTGATGATGAGGATTTCAAGTTTGATGTTTTCCTGAGTTTCAGAGGCGAGGATACCCGCAACAATTTTATCGGCCATCTCTACGCAGCTTTATTTAAGAAAAAGATTAAAGTTTTCATAGATTATCAACTCGAAAAAGGAGATGAAATCTCGCCATCTCTGCTGACAGCAATCGAGAAGTCGAGGATTTCCATTGTCGTTTTCTCTAAAGACTATGCCTCATCCACATGGTGTCTCCAAGAACTCGAGAAAATTCTTGAATGCAGGGGCAGGGAGATGTACAGTCAAATTGTGATACCGGTTTTTCATGGCATAAACCCATCAGATGTCAGGAAACAAACTGGCACTTTTCGGGATGCATTTGCTAAGCATGAACAAGTATTTGGAGACAAGTCAGAGAAGCTACAGAGATGGAGGACAGCTTTGAGTCAAGCAGCCAATCTTTCTGGGTGGGATTCGAGTGTCATCTGGTAATTTTTACATAAGCAACATCTTTATTTTTCTAAGCAAAATCTTTATTTTTCTATTTCTTTATTTTTTTTTTAATTATCAGTAATATGACCTATTCATTTATTTGTTATTAACTATTACTTATTTCATATTTGTTAGGATTGAGTATGTACTTGTTAACAAAATTGTAAAGGACGTTTTGAGGAAACTGGCATATTTTTCCTCAGTTACAGAGGGCGGCCTGATTGGATTAGAGTCAAAAGTAAATTTAATCGAATCATCTCTTTGCGCACAGTCGAATGATGTTCGTGCCTTAGGAATTTGGGGCATAGGAGGTATAGGCAAGACAACTCTTGCTCGAGCTGTATTCGACAAAATTGCTTGTCAGTTTGAAGGTTCTTACTTTATTCAAAACTTTAGAGCACGATCGGAAGAACATGGCGGATTAGATTGGTTGCGCAAAGAACTTCTTTACAAGATTTTAGGGGAAGGAAATGTAAATACAGGTGCTTCTACGAATAGACTTGGTCGTAAGAAGCTTCTATTTGTTTTTGATGATGTGTCCGATTTCATAAAAATAAAAGTTTTGATCGGAGATTTTGATTTTCTAGATTTAAGAAGTCGAATCATTATAACATCAAGAGATAAGCATATACTTAATATCTGTAGGGTGCATTGTATATACCAGGTTAATGAATTATATCATGATGAAGCTCTGAAGCTTTTTAGCAGGCATGCCTTCAAACAAAATCATCCTCCGGTAGAGTATATGGAACTGTCAAACAAGATGGTATCACATATAGGAGGCATTCCATTACCACTTAAAGTTTTGGGTTCCATGCTACTTGACCGTAGTAAACCAGAGTGGGAAACAGTAGCAAGTAAAATTACAAGAAGTATTGACAATCAAGTCCTTGATGTGCTAAAAATAAGTTTTGATGAACTAGATGATTCTGAGGGAAGCACATTTCTGGATATTGCTTGTTTCTTTGTAGGGGAGGACATAGATCTTGTAGAAACATGCATGCCTGCTTACTGTTTCAAAATTGAATTTAGTTGTCTCATGGATAAGTCCCTTTTAACTGAATCAAAGAACAAGATTGAAATGCACAATTTGATACAAGCGATGGGTAGGGAAATTGTCCGAACAGAATCTATTGAAAATCCTGCTGAACGCAGTCGGCTGTGGCATCATGAGGATATCTATGGTGTATTGAAAAGAAATACGGTGAGTAGATCTATCATTTTAATTTGTTCTTTTATATGCATTAGCTTATATATGTCCGTATATCTATATATGTTGCTAACTTTGTCATCTCTTCTTGCTTATTAGGGGACTGATGCAGTGGAAGGAATCTCCTTGGATATGTCTAAAATCAGAAACATACAATTAGATCCTCGTGCTTTCTCAAAAATGCATAACTTAAGATTCTTGAAATTCTATAGCTCAGACAATGAGATGAATAGTAAGGTGCATCTTTCTCAAGCCACTGAACTTCCTTCCGCAAAGCTAAGCTATTTTTATTGGCATGCATACCCGTTGAAATCATTGCCATCAGACTTTTATCCAAGAAACCTTCATGCACTTCACTTGCCTTATAGCAATCTTGAGCAACTTCCGGATGATAAGGTATATGATATATATTTTTCTGTCCTATATATATATATAAGTTATTTAATAATTTATGGTTGTTATGTTGTTTTTTGCTTGCAGCATTTTGACAAGGTAAAATATATAAATCTCAGTCACTCCAAGCTCACCAAAATTCCAGATATCCTAGTGGCCCCATCACTGGAGAGCTTGATCTTAGAAGGCTGTAACAATTTGCTTGAGATTCCGTCATCTATTGGATATCTGGAAATGCTTGTTACATTAAATCTAAGAGATTGTAAAAGCCTTAAGTCTCTTCCCAATTACATTCATTTGGAATCTCTTAAAACACTTATTCTTTCTGGCTGTTCAAATCTCAATAAGTTTCCAGAAATGGTAGGTAACATACAAGAGTTATATTTAGGTGGTACTATTATAGAAGAACTGCCCTCATCCATTGAAGATCTTTCGTGTTTGGTTATATTGGATCTTGAGAATTGTTCAAGGCTTACTTGTCTCCCCAATGGCATTTGTATGTTGAAATGTTTGGAAGAACTCAATCTCACCGGTTGTTCAAAACTCGGTAGGTTGCCTGATGACTTAGGAAACTTAAAAGCTTTGAAGAAGCTCAAAGTTTCGGGAACTGGTGTAAGAGAAGTGCCATCGTCCATTGCATGTTCAATCAACAGTGGCACATTATCTTTTGAGAGGTGTCAGGGTCAGGAGCTGATGGGTTTGCAATTGTCTTCTTTATCAGTATTGTACGATCTGACAAATCTAGTTCTAAGCGATTGCAATATCAAGGAATTACCTGAAAGTCTTGGCAGTATATCCTCTGTAAAAATGTTAAGTCTATGCAGAAACGATTTTGAGAGTATACCAGCAAGCATCATAAACCTTTCAAAGTTGATTCTGCTTAACATAAGCTATTGTGAGAGGCTCAAATCCTTACCAATTCTTCCAGGGGATCTAAAATTAGTAGCACATAATTGCACATCACTGGAAGCATTCTCAGGTTTAACAGTTCCATTCACACGTCGACCATCATGTACACTGGTAGTTGACTTCATCAATTGTTTCGGATTGCAGCAGAATGCTCTGAAATGCCTTGTGGATCATGCTGTGCAGAAAATTCAGTCTACATCAATTGTCAAGCGTCGCCCAGCTGCACTCTATACAGAATTGGATGAGGTCTCTCACACTGTCTTTTTTACATTTTGTTATATTATTTTCTTTTCTTACTTGATTTTTTTTTTTTTTTTTTTTTTTAATTTTTTTTTTTATGTTGAAGTCAATGATGTTAAGAAATGATGATTTTCATGGTGTAGGAATCTGATAACAAAATGCCTAAGGTTTTTATCTGTTACCCTGGAAATGAAGTTCCAGAGTGGTTTACTTTTCGAAGTACAGGATCCTTTGTGATTGTCAAACATCTACCTCAAGGTTGGTTCAGTGATAACTTAGTTGGCTTAGCTATATGTGCTGTTGTGGCATTCCAAGATCATTATGATGATGGGCGAGGATTGGTTCTTGTCTGCAAATGTGAATTCGAATCTGAAGATGGATGCCGCCATGTTGCTAGAGGCTATTTTGCTGGTTGGGGCAATGATAAGTATGGAATCCACTATGTTGGGTCAGATCACGTTTTCCTGGGATATGATTTCGTTTTGTATCCAGCAAATTTTGGTGAATACTATTACACTAACGAGTTCTCAGTGCAATTCTACATTGAGGATAATTATTCTGAACGTATACATAGTTGTGAGGTGAAAAAATGCGGGGTTCGTTTAATATACAGACACGAATTTGGGAATTCCATCCTTAGTACCAGCTCTGATGAGGATTATTTTTGTAAATATATGGAGGAAGCGATACCACATGGCCCACACAAGAAGAGCATCAAACTTTCTGGTTCATATAAAAATCAAATGCAAATCAAGGTATTTAATTTTAGATATTTCTATGCATTTATCTATCAAAATTGTTTACACATAATTTTCTTTTGAATCCTCAAAAAATCATTTATACTGGATTATATATATATATATATATATATATATATAGTAGAACCCCTGTAAATTAATCTCATATAAATAAATATCCTCTCTAAATTAATAAAAAATCTCGGTCCCAATTCGGGCCAGTGTAAAAAATTAATAAACCCCTCTATCATAATAATTAATAATTTCTTTTTGAAACCCAGTGTAAAATGTTGCATACATTAATAATTCCATAAAATTACAAAATATATTATATAATAATCAAGAACTAGAAAAGTATTTCAAGATGCTAATTTGCACAAGGCTACCATACTTGATATTTTTGACTTTATCCTTCATCTTTTAAATTGTCATCTTGTTATAAGTTATAACAAAAAAGATAGAAAATAGAGAATTTTTAAGAGCCATTAGAAATAGAATTTTTAGGTATATCTCTTGTTATATACAACCAAAAAATAAGCCTCAATATTTTTCGGGTGAGTATAAAAAAAAACAAAAAATAAGCCTCAATATTTTTAAGATGAGTATCCTTGGTCACTAAGTAATCACATTCTCATAAAAAAAATATAAAATAAAATAAAATAAAATAAAAAACTTTCCTTGAAGAAGAAAACCAACTAAACAAGGAATCCAGAAAAGGAACCTTCCCTAAACAAGAAAACTGACTTCCACACATTTTCAAAGACAAAATAACACTTTACAATGTAGCACCCTTCAAATTAATAACCCCTCTAAATTAATACACAAGGATGGGTTCCAAAAATATTAGTTTAGAGAGGTTCTACTGATCCACATGCATTGTGGCAACTCAAACGTGAGACTTTGACAGGCTAAATGAGTGCCCTATATTACCAAGCGACATTCGGCAGTGGTAGAAAATGATGTTTTAATTTATATAAATTGCATTGATTTGTTTTATTTTTTTAATGATGTTTATGTTTGATATGTTTTGTTGTTTATATACAGAATCAATTATAAGGCATTATTAAATACATATATATAACAATAAAATTTAGATGACACCAAATCTATTTTTATGGTTTTCAAGCAGTAAAAAAGTTGATAACAATCTGAATATATATACCTCATATATTTTTTCTTCTTTCAACGAGTCATGTCACAAACTATGGGTTGATTAATATGTTATAACTCCAATTTAGAAGGCATCCTATCAAAATATAATACTGCTCCAATATAGTATTCACAGCTCCTGTCCATTCTGAGATTGTATAAAATTTTATCATTTTTGAAGTTTCCCTCACTGAAAATATTGCTGCCTCCATCCTGTTTACAAGATTGTAAGTGTTCTAAACTGAATAACTAGATGATTTAGTTTATATATTGCCATGCTAATTTATGTTGCAAATAATTCTAGGATGAACTGATGCTATCATCTGAAGCGAGGTTGCTAGAAAGAGTTAGTGGTGGGGATATTCGAAGTCAAGCATTGAGGACACCTGATCATTTGAAACGAGGCTGTGTTGGCAGCATGGGGGAGTAAAGGTTGGTTGAGTTGGAGGACACCGAGCAAGTAAACAATAATATGAGAAGGGAAAGCAATAAGGAACAAAGCAATTCGGCAAAAAGAAAACGGGTGGAGGAATATTCAATTGAGGAGTGTATGCAAATGATTGAGGAATTGGATGTTGATGATGATGCTTTTGCTAAGCTGATGGAAAAATTTGTGTCTCTCGAGTGGAGGAAAATTTTTCTGACCATGAGTGAAAAAAGAAGAAAGACTTGGGTTCAACGACTTTGAATAGTCTCTTGTAGTGTTTGTTATATGATTTCTGATCAACCTTTAAATTTGGTGTGTTTATGTGGCATATGTTATGGACTTATCTTTATTATTATTATTATTAATAAGATTAGTTTTTTTTTTTTTTTTTTTTTACAATTATATTATTTTATTATTTTTGATATTAATAATTTTTTATATAATTATCTCCACCATCCATGTTTGAGATGGATGGTGGAGATTGAATTTGGAGATAATTAATAATTATTTTTTAATTTCGAGGAAGAGAGAGATAATTAAGGCTTGAAAGTTGAAATTGATGTTTTTAATTTTTTAATATTATTTTTAATATCTTTTAATAATTATTAAATATACCTTGTTAAGCTAATTCTTTTATGTTTTTTTTTTAAATCAACGTTATTATTAGGGGTAAAAACGTACTTTCTCCTTTGTATTTAACGGTCAAACCATTATTTAACGGAAATTCTAAGGGTAGGGGGTAAATATTCGAATATGGCAAACTAGAGGGGGAAGACCAACCATTCTGAAACTTGGGCGCAATTTTATGAATATGGTAAACTACAGGGGGGAAATGATACTTTCCCTATTATCAGGGGGTAAAAACGTACTTTCTCCTTTGTATTTAACGGTCAAACCATTATTTAACAGAAATCCTAACGGTAGGGGGTAAATATTCGAATATGGCAAACTAAAGGGGGAAGACCAACCATTTCTGAAACTAGGGGGGGCAACTTTATGAATATGGCAAACTACAAGGGGAAAATGATACTTTCCCTAAATTTTATAATGATTTTCTTACTTTGTTATAATATTTTTATATATTTAATTTTCATTAAAATATTTTTTATTTTTTATTTTCTGACATATTTATAGTACATTCTTTTCATTTTTTTTTTTTAAGTTCAATTATTGAAAAAACCACTTAAATAATTATATTTCATTAGATTTAAATAAAGTCAACTAACTGTCAACTAATGGTATGGGGTTTTTGATGATTGTTCAAACAGAAGGTTTGATTTGGTATTTGAACAAAAGTGAGGGGCTAATTTACAATACTCCCTAAAAACAAATTATATGTAGTAATTTTTAACATAGCAGATTTTGTTAAATTCAGTTTAATAATAATAATAATAATAATAATAATAAAGCCACGTAGCCCGTAGGAGTCATATTGGGGGAGAAAATCGAAGAAAACGAGGACCAAGTAAAAGTTGTGATATGTTACAGAAAAAATGTTATGGCGGCTTCTTCGCACACACTTGCCACTCCATCATCTCCACTTTCAACCACCATTTGTTGTTCAAATTCTATAAACAAAAACCTTGCTCTTACAAGGAGAAGAGCCCTGGTCTTTTCTTCAACTGTTATACTCTCCTTTACTCAATTTTTACTATCCAAATTCAACATCTGCTATTGCCCTACCAGAAGATGAACTTCAGCAGGAAGAAGACAGACTTGTTCACCTCTTCCAGGTCCCACTTTAATTTCTCTCTTAATTTTGTATACACCCCATTAAGCTTTTAATTCTAAGACCCATTTTGCTGTTAAAAGAACAAATTCAATGTTTAGAATTAAGTCTCAGAATCTTTAATCATATGCTATGTAATTGGCTTGCAGCTTGTGGCAGATGTTGTATGAACTGTGATCAATAATTTGCTTATAAAGTGGGTAATTTAAGATGTGTTTATTAGCAACTTATATAGATTAAACAATTCAGTTGGACTTCTTTTCTTAGAGAAAGCTTCACCACGCCTGCGCCGATAATATTGTGGCAACATGGCATGGTACCCATGTTCTTAAATCATATTCGTTTTTCTCATGTATGCTCTAAGATCAGGGAGAAAAACTTGCTTGTGATAGGCTCCCACCCACTCATAGCATGTCACATGGTACGGGGTTAGTGTCTATCTAATCATTTTTTAGTTGCGTGCCAATGTGGAGTGCGAATGCCTGCTCTGACTGAGCAGGTGCATTTGCAAACGTCCCACCCAAGTATTTCTCAAGAGTAGGTATAGAGATGCTCTTTAAAAGATTTGAGTTCAAATTACCTAAATGGAAATTTAAAAAGGAACAAATGATTAGGGCTATACTAGTTGTTTAACTTATGGATGATCAGGACTGTCATTTTGTTGAACCAATATATCTAACAAAATTGGCTATGACAACTGACAGTCATACTTTCATAAAGTTGCTTTCAATCACACCAATTTTATGGTCTATTGTTGTTCTAAGCTAGAATTTTATTATGACATTCTCAGTAATCACTCCTGGTCAGGTTAGAAACAACTTATTACATTTGGGTCAGAGAGAAGAAGTTATTGGCCTATTCTTTTCTTATAGGATGTTGCAGGGCAGCATATTCTATCAGCTTGCCATAATTCTTCCTTTATCTTTATGTGTTGTGACAGTATTGATTTTAATGCAGATAGGTTCTTTGCTTGCCTGTTCGTGTGTGTGTGTATCTTAAGTTTTAAATTTGTTCCCTGTTTATATGCCATGTATCTGTAACAGCACAGTGACTTTCTTTTTCGAAATTATTGTAGGAAACTTCACCTTCGGTTGTTTCTATTCAAGACCTTGAATTAGCTAACAACCGAAAGAGCACTTCTAATGAAGTCTTGCCTATTGATGATGAAAATGCAAAAGTCGAAGGCAAAGGTTCAGGCTTCATTTGGGATAAATTTGGTCACATTGTAGGCATTCTTTTCTTATCTTTTAACATTAAAAATTTATGAAGCAGTATATGTGTGATCACTTCTGGTTTACTAATCTCATGAGTTTTCTTTGTGAAAGAAATAATTTCAAAGGAAAAAAGCTACTTAACCACTTGAAAAAGATGAGCATTTTGTTGCTTTTTTCTTTTATTTTTTTCGGAGTTGTCATATGGGTTTCACTCTAATTCATAACCCTTGAAGCATTGTCTTTCCCCTTGTAAATCTGGGGGCAACATTTAGGTTGTGTTGAAGGTTTTGAAATCCATGAAAAGCTTACAAAGTAATCTTTATCGCAATATTCTGGCAATCATTACTTGTTACTCATGTAAGATGCCTGCATTCATGTTATTACACAGATATGTGTAATGGTTAATATCTATGTCTCTATTCGAGTGTAATATCAGATTATATTTTGTGTACAAGGTAGCAATTTTCTTCTCCTTCAGTTTATTTATATTGGCTCTAAAATCAATGAAAAGTTTTATTCATTTTATGTGACAGGTCACTAATTACCATGTTGTAGCTAAATTGGCCACGGATAAAAGCGGATCTCAGCGTTGTAAGGTTTTTCCGTTGTCTAGTTATAATCTTTGTTTTGTGATTACAATTGTTTCTGACAAACCTTAACTATGCAGATAATTGCCCTGCTTTAAGTGTAATGATCATTTGGCTGAATCATGATAGTTTCTTGGTTTTTTTCATTGCAGGTTCTTTTGGTTGATGCCAAGGGCAATAGCTTTTTCAAGGAAGGCAAGATTGTCGGTTATGATCCGGATTATGATTTGGCTGTTCTGAAGGTATCCACTCTAACCCATTTCGTTTCGATTGTTCTGTACTTTTGATTGACATTTGAGAAGTACAAATCCATCTAAATTACATTGGACCATTACACCAGTAAAATTTTCTATTGATGCAGTGATTTCGGGGCAAATTTTATGAGTTACCTCGTGATAGAAGGCTATAAGCCTAATTCTTGCATGTCATTGTGTGAGTATGGACTAAAATGAAAAAAAAAAAAAAGGTGAAACTGTTGGAAGTATCGTTTTGTAATTAATAAACTAGTGGGTTACTTTAAAGAAAAAGGCTAGGAATGATTCAAAACTTTAACTCTTACTAAATGAGCCGAGCAATAAGATTGATAAACATAGTTTTGTATGCATGTAATTAATTAAAACAAAAGAAACCCATGTAGGCTTCCAGAAGTACGCAATGCATCCTTCGGAATTCTGCTTCCCTTTGACATGGCTAACTATTTTTATGAGTAATTGCATTGTATTAAGTTTAATCTGTTGAATTTTCGCTGGTGCATGATTTTTTTATTCAGTAAGCGATTGCAAATGCATGACCTAATTTCTATGCAGGTTGATGCTGAAGGATATGAATTGAAGCCCATTGTTCTTGGTACATCACATGATTTACGTGTAGGCCAGAGCTGCTTTGCCATTGGGAATCCTTATGGATTTGAAGACACTCTAACAACAGGGGTAACCTTTCTTTCTTTCTTTAAAAAAAAAAAAAAACATTTATGATATTAATTATAAACTAAACCCCCACTAAATCCTATTTGGAGTGAGATTTGAACTCTCAAGGCACAACAACAAGAGGGCTTACCAGCTGAACTAGCTAATAAATACTAACAGGAGTTGCCTTTCAATATTATGATTATTATGAAATTCATTATTGACGAATTCCTTGAATTGTATGAAGCATCTGTATAGTTTCTGAAATTCAGTTTCGTAATATATTGAGTACTTAGTCAAGGACTTTTGGTGTCTTTTCTAGTAATTTAACAAATTGGTTTATCATTAGCTTGATTTGTGCTTGAAAATCATAAGACCATTTTAATCTGATTCTTGTAATGATAACTCGCATACTATGTTTTCATTTCTTTTTCCCTTGACCATGAATCACATACTACTTCAATGCAGTGAAGTAGACAAGTAAAAAGTTAGAAATATGATGCCTGTATGTTAAATAATTCGAATCACGCAGGTGGTGAGTGGACTAGGCAGAGAGATACCATCACCAAATGGAAGAGCTATTCGAGGAGCTATCCAAACAGATGCTGCTATTAATGCAGGTAAAATATGAATAATTTTCACTTCAACATGCTCTGTCATTTGTGTAATTTTCATGGTGTGTTTGTATGTGCGTCTCTGTCAGTTTCTTTCTTCTTCTTTTTTCCCATTTTTGGTTTTCTTGCAAGTGAAAATTTTAAACTCAGCATATCAAAATTCATGTTTGTTAACCTTGGTGTTGTTATTTATAGTCATCACCTGGGGATTGCAGAGTAGGGTATTATAAGTTAGCAAACTTATGAATTAAGCTTCATTAACTAAATAAACAAATAAATAAATAAAAATAGTCACTGTGGTTCCTTTATTTAATCTGGGAAATAAATTGCTTAATCATATTATATCTATACAGGGAATTCAGGGGGGCCACTGATTAATTCATATGGTCATGTTATTGGAGTTAACACAGCAACTTTCACTCGCAAAGGTAAAGAGATGCTTTTTTAATGCTTTCCCCCTCGGTCATTCCTTCAGAGCAAAACATTTTGAGACATGATAACCATGCTCGTCATTTTGTTTATTTGTACTTTGTAATTGAAGATATTTGGCATGTTTCTGGGTCTTGGAACTTTGTGAGACTGTCAACTCTTCTGATGCAATTTCCTACTTGAATTTTGGAGTTCCCATTCCTCGATTTCATGTCATTAACACTACTAATTCGGGTATAGTCTAACTTTTGTGCATTCAACTTTTCGTTGTGTTTGTAGGGACAGGAGTATCGTCTGGTGTGAACTTTGCAATACCAATCGACACAGTTGTGAAAAATGTACCTTATCTTATTGTGTATGGAACACCTTATAGTGATAGGTACTGATCATATTATCTTTTGTAATTAACAAATGCATTAGCTGTGACTGTGAATCTCTATTATGAACAAATGAGCAATCTCAAATGTATATTTTTCACAAATGATAATTCTTCATTTCTTAAACCAAAGGAAATTTAGGTTAAAACAACAAAAAAACATTATGGAACACATCGACACCAATCTACTGCCTAATTTTTAGCAGCGACATTTGTTCATCAATGGAGAAATCTACATGACAAGAAATTCTACAAGAGGAAGGGATAAGAATGAGTCCAAGTCCCCGCTGTTCCATTGGAGAAGGAGAGGACCTTCTGGTGCTACGGTATTCCACTGCATCTTGGAGAATTATGTTCCCTTGCTTATCAATGCAGTGAAAGGTGCCCAAGAAAAACCGTCCATCTTGAATACCCACTAGCATCCGGTGAAATAGCATTTTCCTCACCTGACTTACAACTTCTGAGCCGTCTGTATCATACCCACCTGAACTCCCCATTCCTATTGATGATTTCACTGCTTCTTGTTCCATCTAAATGCTGATGAATGAATCCACCATTAGTAATATATTATTTGAATTGAACAAAAACTATGTAATAGAGCTAATTAGTTATACATATAATCTAATTAACTATAAATACCAACAAACTTACACTAGTAAAGAGAAAGCACCAATATATATATATGATATATACAACAAGTTCTACTCTATTCTAGGATGATGGCTATCAAAACACTACATAAATGGAGGAATCTCTCATAGTTAAGAATGTTAGCACCCTGAATGTTTTAACTTTGATCGAACAGGGAGCAAAAAGCTAAAATTCCTTTCAAAGAAGAGGAAGCATAAGCATCAACCGGTAATAAGTGTCATATGAATGGCATTGTTTATTTAAACTTGAAGGGAAAATCTGGCTGATAGAAACTTAACAGATTGGACATCTATTAGTTGCAAGTCATGTAACATGGCAGAGGCACAGTTTTCCCAAGGCAAATGAAACCTCCATTTAGTCCTGTGGAAGCTTGGGTGTTGGAATCACCCATCCCATTCAATTTCAAGATCTAACTGGTTCATCTTTAAAGTTGCATGGGTTCAAAAATAAAAGAGACAAAAGAACAAAAAAAAAAAGTAATGTCTCAGAAAGAAAACACAGTGGTACTCTACTTTGGAAAGAATAATTTAACTTGCATTATGATTAGTATTTACAAAGAGCTAAGGCCCTTTGAGATTTGTATGAATTTAATTATAGAGCACACATCTTGAGAGAAAGAATGATATAGATAAGATCACTGGCATCATGCCACCACTCATAACTCTCTCACAATTTTCGACTTTAATGAGAGACCAACAACTAAATTCTTGCCCCATTTCAAGCACATGATCTTCAAATCCAAGCTTGTATAACCCAGATGGGTTTGTCAATTGACCTCTACACAAGGGTATGATGTTATCCAGAACTTTTCAAAAACCTCCAAGGACACTGCTAAACCCACGCTATAACACTAGAACAGTTTCGAGAATCCTGCTTTCTCAATGACTGTCAACCTCGTCGGATAACAATACATACCTCTCTTTCAGTATGGAGCTGAAGGCGTCAATGCCCCGCTACTTAATATATTGGTATTATCTAACTGGTGCTACAATTCGAACTAATGGAGACTGTTATTAGGCCACTACACTGGTACACTGCACTACACAGCTTTCTAGAATTAGACGGTTTGTATCAGATTATCCAACAACAGGAGGTCAATCAAGCAAAGATTCAAGCAAATATATAGCAGCAAAGGAGCATAAAAATTTGGGTACGGGTTCGCAAGAACAGTTGAAAATGGTGGTAAATTATACAGTATGCCACTAGTTTTGATTATGATTGCGTTGTTTTTGCGGTGGATCAAAATCATCAAACGTATACCAAAACAAAATAAAAATAAAAAATAAAAAACCACCTTTTTCGCTAAACCTAAAAAAACCCTAATCCCTATGCTTCAAAACCCATCATTGAATCAACACGAAAAACACAAACAAAGCAGAAACCAAAACCACCCACGAAAAGGGAGAGAAAGTAGTACCTGTTGAAGCCGCTCTCTACGTAGAGAGATTCGAAAAGAGTTCGTCTAAGAGAGACGACTAACCGAGAAGCTTCACCGTTGACGCGAGGCGTGAGGAGTGGTGTGTCGATGGCGGCGACTGGCGGCCGAAGGTGCGTCGATGAGAGCAGAGTGCCCGCGTGAACTTGGTTTTGTTATGTGAAGAGTGAAAATCATTTGGGTCGTGATTTGAAATTATTTATTTATAGGGTTAATTGCAATCTAGTACCCTGACAATTCACAATAAGACACAAATAATCAACTTATATCAAAGACCACCGTTAGGACACAGGACTAATGATGATTTTAACAAGGGTTAATTGCACTAACATACCTTGACTTTATCGAATCTAGCAAAATTTCAAACAAATGCTTGAAACTAACACAAACACCCCTTACTGTTAGTCGTTAGAGTTAACCATTGACTTTCAAAAAGACAAAATTGACCTTACTATTGAGAAGTCGAAATTACAACCACCCAGCAAACATTGAAAAATTAATAAAAAAAATATTGCCACATAAGCTCTAATTTTTATTATCAATTTAAATAAAAAACAAAACAATTTGATTTCTAAAAAAATATATCAATTTTAAAAATAAAAATAAAAAACACTCTCAAATATATATATATATATATATATATTTTAAATTGATATGTATTTTTAGAAACCAAATTGTTTTGTTTTTTATTTAAATTGATAAAAAAAAATTAGAGCTTATGTGGCAATATTTTTGTATTCATTTTTCAAAGTTTGTTGGGCAGCTGTAATTTCGACTTCTCAATAAGGTCAATTTTGTCTTTTTGAAAGTCAATGGTTAACTCTAACGGTGTTGACTAACGACAAGGTGTGTTTGTGTTAATTTCATACATTTGTTTGAAATTTTGCTAGATTTGATAAAGTCAAGGTATGTTAGTGCAATTAACCCTTTTAACAATTGATGAGCAAAAACATAGTGGAAATTGCCAAAACTGACCCATCTACTTATGGGATTTTCTTTTTTAACCACATCCATACTTTTAATTGTTTTTAACCATCTTTTTAGGCAATTACTGGAATGCCCCCATATAAAAACATCCCAATCAGCTCTCTCTCTCTTTCTCTTTTTTTCTTTCTCTCTCCTCTGCTCTCTCTCCTGATCTACCTCTCTCTCTCTCCCCGATCTCCCTCTCTCTCACCGATCTCTCTCTCGCCGGCGTGGCGTGGGTTGACGGTCGCCGAGCTCCGGCGTGCGTCTGGGCAACGTCCGGACGGGATGGCGACGCTGGTTCGCCGATCCCTCGCTCACTGTTGGTTCGTCGCACAAACCACGTGCGACCAGGCGTCGTCGGCGGCTGGTTCGTCCGCCGCTGGTTCCAACGTGCAGCCGGCGATCGCGAAGCACACCGAGCCGCCGGACGTGGTTCGTGCAGGTCGCCGGCGAATTGATCTGAACCCTAAACCTAAATTGAATTTGGGGAAGAAGAAGAGGAAGAAGAAAGAGGAAAAAAAAAAAAAAAAAAAAAAAAAAAAAAAAAAAAACTTATCCTAATTTCAATTTAGCCCAGATTTCAAGTTTGAATATTTCTATTTTAGGCATGATTTCAAGTTTTAATATTTCCATTTAGGCATGATTTCAAGTTTGTGTATTTCAATTTAGTCGTGATTTCAAGTTTGTTTCGATGTTTAAAGAACACTATTTTCAGGGGTACTCTGGTCATTCATGGTACTAAATTGAATTTTTTAAAAAAAAGTGGTTATTAACAATTAAAAATTCAAAAGTGGTTAAAAACAAAAGTATGATAAGTGTTATGGCTACTTATGAATTTCTCTCAAAAACATATACTTATATTTTGAAATTAAAAAAAAAATTTTAAAAAATGATTTGATTGATTTAAAAATATATATATAGTTATTATAATATTTCAAAATTTTAATTTTATGACTAATAATGCTATTTAAAATACTATTTGATTTTAAAATTATTCCGAAAAATAATATTTCATATTAAAGATATTAAAAATTCATCATGCTCATTTTATGAGGAATTTGTTTGTGTTAGTTCAAGTTCATAAGAAAGATATGCCAGGGTTATGAGGGAGGATGAAATTATATTTATGAGAATAATTTTGGAAGTAAATCTCATGTGTGATTCATTATTATTAATTTATTTTTTGAAGTAGTGATTCATTACTAATTAAATCTGAAAATTGGCAAGTCTACACACCCATTAATGGTCTAAAATTGATAGGTAATCATACAATTCTTGTCGTAATCCACGTCTAAATCAAGCTAATCAGCCCCACCAATTACTTTAATTACATTGATTAAACATTGATATTCTTTTGAGCCCATCTTGAAATGCGCTATTTTAGAATCAGTCCAAATCTCTTGAATTAACCCATTGAGTGCTTCTTTGATCCTCTTAGCCCTTGCCCTTGAAATTGGCCCAACTGGAATATGCAATAGATCATTTGGTGATGCTTCTTGATTCTCATCATCCCCCTTCTCCTCAAAAAGATTCGACCTTGAATCTTCACCGTAATGTTGTTGATAGCCTACATCACGAAGGATGGTTCCCCCATTTCTTCTTTGTTTGATGAATCACCCTTGAAAGACATATTTTCTCTCTTCTTCTTTTTTTAGCAACTAAACGAAATTAAGCAAAAGTTGGGGATGCAAATTCGGCCAAGGAGGAATAGGGCAAAAGAAATAAAAGAAATAACAAGAAAATAAAGAACAATGGTAGATCAAACCTGATTTAGAACCCTAGGCTCTAATACCAAATGATATGAACCTCACCAAGTGATGAGAATCAAGAAGCATCACTAAAGGATCCATTGCATGTTCCAGTTGGGCCAATTTCAAGGGCAAGGGTCAAGAGGATCAAAGAAGCACTTAATGGGTTGATTCAAGAGATTTGAGCTGATTCTATATATATATATCGTTTTAGAACATAATAGTATAATAATAAAATTTATTTCATTAGAAAAATATATTTCTTTTTGCAATCACATACTACGCAAAAACCACTTACCTTGGAAGATAGCTAGTTTAATGCTTCACTAACGATATAGGAAAGTCACACACGGAACCTAAACATTTAGAATAACAATCCTTCAATCAAAATAACCAAATAAAAGAAATTTGACTCCACTTCTTAGAAGAAAATACATTTTTATTCATTTTATTGCAGAAACTCTGGTAAAACAGGTTTTAGTGTGCAAACATTTGTGATTCGAAAATCTTATGGGCCTCAAAATATTTCAAAACTTAGTCAATAAAACTAAACATCAGATTTCTAACTCCTCTCAAAATATCGGAATTTTATCAAACACCTATGAATTTCTATAATTTTCTAAGCACCCAAGGGTCAAACCTGACAGCATAAATTTCGATCCTCCAACCAGACTTCGTATCAAAGTTTAACAACCATACAGACCATGAAGAATTCCAAAATTTTATTTATATACTAATATACCATAAATATATCTCCATACCAAAAATCAGAATTTTATCTATCTCCGTTTAAGAATTAAAATTCCTACAACACCAAGAGATCATGACTGTTAGCCTAACTATTATTGCTTAAACATCAAATATACCCACAGAATTAAAATAATTATATATCACTAAAATTCACGAAATTTAATATCCTGGTTCAATTATATCTCTAAAATCATAGTACTAAATATCAGACCTAGATACATCCCCAATATCAATTTAAAATTACTCTAACTTAATAAGATCAGTTTGACGATTCAGAAAATCTGCATATGTAATCAATTTTAGAAATAAAATCTTCCCAAGATAATCACCACCAAAAATTCCGAAAATTAAAATCCAAGTTGATATAAATGTCTACTATTCTCATACCAAATTTTACCATCAACTGCAATCTACAAATATAATTAAAATTATCAACACAATATATTGCTTCTCCAATACTAAAACAAATCAAAATTACAACCTATACTAACACTCAAATTTGAACTCTTTAATGAACTCCAAAATCCATGCATTAAGAAATCTCCATCCAAAAAACCTAAAATCGAACAATTGATAGAGGCCCAATCTTTGTTAATGAGATATTTGAATGTTTAAAAAAAAACAAAAAGTTTTGATTAGAGAGATTAAAACTGTAAATGAACATCTAAAGAAAAACAAAGTTTAAGAACCTTACCTTGAAAATACTTTGACTCAATCTACCAAAATAGTAGTTTTCTATATTCTTTTGTGAGAGTTATCGATTTTCAGAAAAGAAAGCGTAGAAAAGAATATAAAAGTTTTAATGTGAAAACTCATTTATATCTCTTTAAAGAGAAGAATACAAATACAAATACAAATCAAATTCAATTTCCTAATATCTCTACACATTGAGATAAAAATAATCAGTTTAAGGAGTTAGTGGTTTTCTCCTAGTAAACCACCTATAAATCCTAACTGAATTAAACTACTAAACTAACGATAATGCTTCTATTATCTATTCTATTATCTATTCTATTATCTATTATTATTACTAATAAAGAGGAAAAGTTACGGGTCTTACAACTCTTTCCCCCTTAAAAATTTCGTCCTCGAAATTTGTATGATTCTCGAACTTCAAAATATTAAGGAATCCACCTTTCACTTATGGCATATTGCGAAAATTATATAATCATATTGATCATCTTCCTTATACTCTAAGTTTCCATCCACACGTTACACAATCGGATCATCTCCAAGCCCAAAATCATGGTAATGATTTCCAATTGCAAATTCTATATCAAGTACTCATCTATCCAAAAGATTACTCTTCACCAATCTCAAATCAATGCGGCTAAATAGCTCAATTCAAGATAGGCTCAAAGAAAATCAATGTTTAATCAATGTAATTAAAGCAATTTGTGGGGCTGATTAGCTTGATTTGGGCGTGGATTACAACAAGAATGGGATGATTACCTGTCAATTTCAGACAATTATTGGGCGTGTTGACTTACCAAATTCAGACCATTAATGGGCGAGTTGACTTGCCTATTTTCATATTTAATTAGTTGCTATTTTTTTGTCCTTAATTTCCTATAAAGGGCTTTAATTGTCTTAGGATTTTATGTTTTCATTTTCCTGATTTTGTGTTTTATTTTCAACCCTATATATAAAGGGCATGAATAGCATTGTAAAAACAAATTTGATGGAATAAAAATTATTGTGAGGTTGCTTCCTCTTTGTTTCTTCAGAGAACTTGTGAACTTATCAAGGAATCTACCTTATGGCGTTCAAACATTGACTTATCACTTACAATCCTTCCTATTTCTTGAGTGTGGCGTCTACAATATTTCTTTTACCTTTGATTCTTATCTCTTTATAGATAACGGGTCAAGGTCTTTTTTTTATTTTTCTTTGTTATAAATCTGAATTAGAACACGATCCTAATTACGTTACCTTTTATTGATTCCAGGTCTCACTACCCTTAGTAAGGTTCATATCATTTGGTATCAAAGTTTAGGATTCTAAATCAGGTTTGATCTATCTTTGTTTCGTTTTCAATTCACATACCTAAGGTTCTCGATTCAAATAATCATTGGGTCGGGGTTTTTTTTTTCTTTTCACAAAAGATCTGAATTTTAGCTTTCTGGAGCAAGTATTCCAAATTGTTTGTTGGGTTTCAAGGCACGTCCTTTGAGGTTCATATCATTTAGTATCAGAGCATCATCAAGGAGCATCACGAAGGATGGTCTCACTACCCTCTCCTAATTTGGGATTCAAATTAACGTAATTAGAATCGTGTTCTAATTCAGATTTATAACAAAGAAAAATAAAAAAGGACCTTGACCCGTTATCTATAAAGAGATAAGAACCAAAGGTAAAAGAAAGATTGTAGACTCCACACATAAGAAATAGGAAAGATTGTGAGTGATAAGTCAAGGTTTGAACGCCACAAGGTAGATCCTTTGATAAGTTCACGAGTTCTCTAAAGAACCAAAGAGGAAGCAACATCACAATAATTTTTATTCAATCAAATTCGTTTTTACAATGCTATTCATGCCTTCTATATATAGGGCTGCAAATAAAATGCAAAATCAAGAAAATAAAAACATAAAATCCTAAGACAATTAAAGCCCTTTATAGGAATAAGAAAGTAAATAGTCTACAGTCAGGAAATTAAGGATAAAGAAAATAGCAACTTATTAAATCTGAAAATAAGCAAGTCAACATGCCCATTAATGGTCTGAATTTGGCAAGTCAACACGTTCATTAATGGTCTGAAATTGGCAAGTAATCATCCCATTCTTGTTGTAATCCACGTCCAATCAAGCTAATCAGTCCCACTAACTACTTTAATTACATTGATTAAGCATTGATTTTCTTTTGAGCCCACCTTAAAATACGTTATTTTAAGAAGCATTACCAAAGGATCCATTGCATGTTCCAATTGGGCCAATTTCAAGGGGAAGGGCCAAAAGGATCAAAGAAGCACTTAATGGGTGGATTCAAGAGATTTGGGCTGATTCTAAAAAAACGCATTTCAAGGTTGGTTCAAAAGAAGATCAATGCTTAATCAATGTAATTAAAGCAATTGATGAGACTGATTAGCTTGATTTGGGCGTGGATTACAATAAGAATGGGATGATTACCTGCCAATTTCAGACCATTAATAAGCATGTTGACTTGCCAAATTCAGACCATCAATGGTTGAGTTGACTTGCCTAATTTCAGACTATTAATGAGCATGTTGACTTGCCAATTTCAGACCATTAATAGACGTGTTGACTTTCCCCAAAAAGCTAAAATTCAGATTTTTTTAAATTTTTTTTAGCAACTAAACGAAATTAAGCAAAAGTTGTGGACGCAAATTCGGCCAAGGAGGAATAAGGCAAAAGAAATAAAAGAAATAACAAGAAAATGAAGAACAAGGATATATCAAACATGATTTAGAACCCTAGGCTCTGATTGTTAGGATTATGCTCAATAGCAAGAGTGTAATATTGTAATTAACAATCTTTTTCATATTAATAAAGTGATTTCTGGTTTAACAAATCTTATAGCATTTATAGTTTAATATTATAATTGTCAAAGTAAATAATCATAAGGTCTAAAGACTATGAGAAAAGAAGAATCGTTCGTACATCTGGATATGTATGTGGTAGACACAATTCTTTAGTTAGTCTTGAATAATTTTCACAACTTAAGTTAAAGGTTGAGCACCATTATCTTGTTAAAGTTGTAGAGTTCTTTTGCTAGCATTTGAGTGGGATCAAATGAGATATGATGAGTCTAAAATCATCGGAGTGTCTTCGAGCAAAAGAATCTAGTGCACTGGGTGCATTGAACTGGATCACAATGAAAAGCTTTATCTAGAACCGTCAATAGATAATAGTCTTTTCATTATCAGGACAATCGGAGAGTCTATCTTAATCCTGAGATAAATGATGGACTTATGGTTGCAAGTGATATCATTTGAGTTATCAATGAGTACGATTATATCGCATAGTCTATCCTCGATAGTTTGGTGATGTTCATTTGTTAATCGATAGAGGACTTCATTTATAGATATGGACATCGTGGCTCCATTTATTAAATGAGAGTATAATATCATCATATGGATGTTTTGAGGTAATTGGATATTAAATCTCAACGTTGAGTTTTCGATAGTGACTATTGAAAACATGGCTTCTGGACAAGTCAAAATATCCAAGTTCAAAACGTGGTCATATGAGTAAATATGGTAACTTGGAGAGTTATAGGCGGTCTATGAACTCTTGGCGATTACTGATATTAATCACGAGGATACACTATCTCCAACATGATTGTCTAGGGTATGAATGAGGAACATCTTCTTATTCTATCTTTATTTAAGAGTTCAATTTTAGCTCTTTAGTGGAATGAGTTAAAATTAATGGATCGGACCTAAGTGAATCATTTGTTGATTGTGATTAGGTTGTGTCTATTGAAGCTTAAATTTAGATGGCCAGCCAAGATCCCCGATCCACACAGACTTACATGGATCACTTGATATATTCTACCGGACCAATTTATGGGTCCATCTAGAATTGCATTTAATATATTAAGAATATAATTTGCACATTATTTATTGTGGAAATTGTCACAAATGACCACAAATATTATAGAAAATTTGTTTTTAACCACATCCATACTTTTAATTGTTTTTAACCAACTTTTTGAGCAATTACTGGAATGCCCCCATATAAAAACCCCCCTCAAAACACTCTCTCTCTCTTTTCTCTCTTTTCAGTCTCTCTCCTCTCCTCTCCTCTCTCTCACCGATCTCTCTCTCTCCCTCAAAGCCACCGCCGGCGTGGCCGTGCAGCGTCGCCGAGGGCCGACGAAGGCGTCGCACGTCGCCGGCGACCTTCTGGGCTGCACGACAGCGTCGTCGTCGTGCAGCTGGCCGTCGTGGTCAAACCTCCTTCGCGAACGAAGCTGGCCGTCGTCGGTGTGCCCCGTCGCCGTCGTGCAGCGCCGTCACCGTGCAGCTGGGCCGGCGTCGTCGCTGCTGCCGTCGTCGCTGCTGTCGCCGGCGAACAGACCTGCAATTAAAACAAAAACCCTAAACCTAATTTGAATTTGGGGAAGAAGAAGAGGAAGAAGAAAGAGGAAAAAAAAAAATAAAAAAACTTATCCTAATTTCAATTTAGTCCAGATTTCAAGTTTTAATATTTCTATTTTAGGCATGATTTCAAGTTTTAATATTTCCAGTTAGGCATGATTTCAAGTTTGTGTATTTCAATTTAGTCGTGATTTCAAGTTTGTTTCGAGGTTTAAAGAATACTATTTTCAGGGGTACTCTGGTAATTCATGGTACTAAAATGAATTTTTTTAAAAAAGTGGTTATTAAACAATTAAAAATTCAAAAGTGGTTAAAAACAAAAGTATGATAAGTATTATGGCTACAAATGAATTTCTCTCTTATTTATTTAATGGGCTGCTCAATTATATTAATATATAAATGAAAGGCATGTGGGCTTGTTTCTTTTAGTAAGAATGGGTCTGGTTCACATGTGTGCTTTTTATTTAAAGTCCAATGGATTAAATAAAATAAGGAAATAATATTTGGCCCATTTATTACATGTGGGGCGGCAAGGCTATGTATTTAGTCATAAATATTATTTTATTTTATTGTTTGATTAAATGAGAATTAATTAAATAATTAATTAATTAATTAATTAAGAAACAAAATCTTTTTCTGATCAGGAAATATGTTTCCTAGAGTTATACTATTGGTAGTAGTATACTAAAAGACTTATTTGGTAAGAAAATAAATAATAAGGTTTATTTATTTAATCAAATAGGAAGTCTTTTAATTTAGTCATAATTTAATACTACACTATAGAGTTGGATTAGGGTTTGGAATTCTAAGCAAATCTACCTAGGGTTAGGATTTAGGTCAAAAGACAAAAATCCTACATGGTAGAGGAAATTGCCGTGATATACATAGAAATATATATGGCAAGAGCAAGATAAATTATTCTTGAAAACATAAATGTGTGTGCCGCAAGATATATTAGGTTTGCAAACATATATGTGGGGGCAGCAATATATATTTATATAGGCGTGCAGCATTAGTTCACTTTAAAAAGAAGTGTGCAGAATTTATGCAATATATATGTTGAATATATATATATTATTATATATAGGTTGAATTTGGCTAACCCTACTGGCAAGGCTTGAGAGTTTTTCTTTTGCTTAAAAAATAGAATCCAACTCTAGTGATTAGTGTGTGTTGATTCTACTAAAAACATAAAAGAGTGAATAGATTATTCTTTGATGGTACACTAATTGCTTGTCCATCAATAAGCTTGTGTGTACAACATCGATTTAGGTTCACGCGAGTTTTGATCATTAGATTGAGAACTCAAAAGTGACCGGAATAATCATAGTCTTCTTTTGATTGTTTTGTGACTAACAAAAGAAAAAGAAAAAGAAAAGTTTGTTTGTCCATTCTCAGGTTTGCAATTCAAAGAAAAGGGAGACCACGCTCCTAGGTGATTCACGTTCGTGCTAGGATTGAAGATCTTGCGGATTACTATCGACGTAAGTCAATCGGATCACGCGACAAAAGGTATTCTTCTTTTGTTGATTATATGTATGTTTAAAGAATTAAAGGGTTAAGGTTCATAAAAAGGAAAAATTTTTAAAACTACTAAATCTATTTTTAGTCTCGCTTCCGCTGCGTGTACTGCGATTTTTCCTACACTGATACCAAATGATATGAACCTCACCAAGGACGTGCTTGGAAACCCAACAAACAATTTGGAATATTTGCCCTAGAAAGCTAAAATTCAGAACTCTTTTTAATTTTTTAGTGCTTGACTTGATCAAATCAGCAACCAAACGAAATTAAGCAAAAGTTAGGAACACAAAACTCTGCCAAGGAGGAATAAGGCAACGAAAAAAAAAAATAACAAGAGAATGAAGAACAAGGATAGATCAAACCTGACTTAGAACCTTAGACTCTGATACCAAAGATATGAACCTCAAAATGATATGAACCTCACCAAGGGTAATGAGACCCGGAATCAATAAAAGGTAACATGATTAGGATCACGTTCTAATTCAGATTTATAACAAAGAAAAATTAAAAAGGTTCTTGACCTGTTATCTATAGAGAGATAAGAACCAAAGGTAAAAGAAAGATTGTAGACGCCACACTCAAGAAATATGAAGGATTGTGAGTGATAAGTTAATGTTTGAATGCCACAAGGTAGATCTCTTGATAAGTTCACAAGTTCTTTGAAGAACCAAAGAGAAAGCAACCTCATAATAATTTTTATTCAATCAAATTCGTTTTTACAGTGCTATTCATGCCCTCTATATATAGGGCTGAAAATAAAACATAAAATCAGGAAAATAAAAACATAAAATCCTAAGACAATTAAAGCCCTTTATAGGAATAGGAAAGTAAATGGTCTACAATCAGGAAATTAAGGATAAAGAAAACAACAACTAATTAAATCTGAAATAGGCAAGTCAACTTGCCCATTAATGGTCTGAATTTAGCAAGTCAACACGCCCATTAACGGTCTGAAATTGACAGGTAATCATCTTATTCTTGTTGTAATCCACACTCAAATCAAGCTAATCAGCCCCACCAATTGTTTTAATTACATTGATTAAACATTGATCTTCTTTTGAACCCATCTTGAAATGCGCTATTTTAGAATCAACCCAAATCTCTTAAATTAACCCATTAAGTGCTTCTTTGATCCTTTTAGCATTTTCCTTGAAATTGGCCAAACTAGAACATGTAATGGATCCTTTGGTGATACTTCTTGATTCTCATCATCCCCCTCTTCTCAAAAGGATTCGACCTCGAATTTTCACCGTAATGTTGTTGATAACCTACATCACAAATGATGGTTCCCCTCTTTCTTCTTTGTTTAATGAATCACCCTAGGAAGACATATTTTCTCTCTCCTTCCAAATTGTTTGTTCGGTTTTAAGGCACGTCCTTTGAGGTTCATATCATTTGGTATCAGAGCTTAGGGTTCTAAATCAGGTTTGATCTACATTGTGGCATTCAATTCACATACCTACGGTTATTGATTTAAATAATCATTGGGTCGGGGTTTTTCTTTTCACAAAAGATCTTAATTTTAGCTTTCTAGGACAATTATGCCTAATTGTTTGTTTGGTTTCAAGGCACGTCCTTTTGATGTTCGCATCATTTGGTATCAAAGCTCGTCTCTAAAAATCAAATTTAATTATCCTGTTTTGTGTTTTTTTCTTGATAACGTCTTTGTTATTTCTTAATCAGGTCGTTGTTTATTGTTTCATCAGCAACTTTCTTTCTTCTTGATTTCATTGCATTGAGGTTTAAAAAAAAGTATAAAAAAAAAAAAGTACAAAAAAAGAGTATAAAATAAAAAAAGTGAAAACATGTGTGAGTGACACTATCTAAGTGCAAACACGTGAGGGAGTGTTGTAAGGAACAATTCTAACAATTTTCTATAGTTTAATATGTCTTATATGGGTGATTCATCAAACAAAGAAGAGAGGGGGGGACCATTCTTCGTGATCCAGGCTATCAACAACATTACGGTGAAGTTTCGAGGTTGAATCCTTTTGAGGAGAGGGGGATGTAGGGAAAAATACCGTAGAAGTACACGCAGCGGAAGAGAGACTAAAAATAAGATTTAGTGACTTTTAAAAATTTTTCCTTTTATGAACCTTAAACCCTTTAATTAATCAAACATACATATACAATAACAAAAAGTAGAATACCTTTTGTCGCGTGATCCGATTGACTTACGTCGATGGTAATCCACAAGACCTTCAATCCTAGCACGAACGTGGATCACCTAGGAGCGTGGTCTCCCTTTTCTTTGAATTGCAAACCTATGAATGGACAAAACAAACTTTTCTTTTCTTTGTTAGTCACAAAAACAATCAAAAGAATGACTAAGATTATTCCGGTCACTTTTGAGTTCTCAATCTAATGATCGAAACTCGCGTGAACCTAGATCGATATCGTACACACAAGCTTATTGATGAATAAGCAAATAGTATACTATCAAAGAATAATCTAACACTCCTTTTTGTTTTAGTAGAATAAAATCTTTCTATGAATTGAGAAGAAGAAGAAATTTTGTATCATGAACACATGTGGTGGCCGAAATCTATACTTGTCAATATATAGGTGGCCTAAGTTTGCTTCTTCTTTTCTTTTTATTATTAGGGTTGCCGAAATCCTAACCTAGAAATAACTAGGGTTACCGCAAAACACATGCCCACCATAGGCTTATGTTGCACCCTAATTTCCATCTAGTTTTTAAGACATCAAACCCTAATCCAACTCATAGATCTTTTATTCTTTTATTTTTGACTAAATAAAAAGACTTCTTATTTGATTAAATAAATAAAACTAATTATTTATTTCCTTATCAAACAAGTCTTTTACTTTTACTTTTACTTTTAGGAAATATATTTCCTGATTAGAAAAGATTTGTTTCTTTAATTAAACAATTAATTAATAAATTAATTAATTCTTATTTAATTAAAACAATGAAACAAAATAATATATTAGGTTAAAATAACCCTTGCCGCCCCACTTAGAGTAAATGGGCCAAAATATTATTTTCTTATTTCATTTAATCCATTGGACTTTAAATAAAAAGCCCACATGTGAACCAGACCCATTCTTACTAAAAGAAACAAGCCCACATGTCTTTCATTAATATATTAATATAATTGAGCAGCCCATTACTAAAATAATGTGCAAATTATATTCTTAATATATTAAATGCAATTCTAGATGGACCCTTAAATTGGTCCGGTAGAATATATCAAGTGATCCATGCAAGTCCGTGTGGATTGGGGATCTTGGCGAGCCATCTAAATTTAAGCTTCAATAGACATAACCTAATCACAATCAACAAATGATTCACTTAGGTCCGATCCATTAATTTTAACTCATTCCACTAAAAAGCTAAAACTGAACTCTTAAATAAAGATAGAAAAGGAAGATGCTCCTCATTCATACCCTAGACAATCATATTGGAGATAGTGTATCCTCGTGATTAATATCAGTAATCGCCAAGAGTTCATAGACCGCTTATAACTCTCCAAGTTACCATATTTACTCATATGACCATGTTTTGAACTTGGATATTTTGACTTGTCCAGAAGCCATGTTTTCAATAGACACTATCGAAAACTCAACGTTGAGATTTAATATCCAATTACCTCAAAACATCCATATGATGATATTAAACTCTCATTTAATTAAATGGAGCCACGATGTCTATATCTATAAATGAAGTCCTCTATCGATTTACAAATGAATATCACCAAACTATCGAGGATAGACTATGCGATATAATCGTACTCATTGATAACTCAAATGATATCACTTGCAACCATAAGTCCATCATTTATCTCAGGATTAAGATAGACTCTCCGATTGTCCTGATAATGAAAAGACTATTATCTATTGACGGTTCTAGATAAAGCTTTTCATTATGACCCAGTTCAATGCACCCAGTGCACTAGATCCTTTTGCTCGAAGACACTCCGATGATTTTAGACTCATCATATCTCATTTGATCCCACTCAAATGCTAGCAAAAGAATTCTACAACTTTAACAAGATAAAGGTGCCCAACCTTTAACTTAAGTTGTGAACATTATTCAAGACTAACTAAAGAATTGTGTCTACCACATACATATCCAGATGTACGAACAATTCTTCTTTTCACATAGTCTTTAGACCTTATGATTATTTACTTTGACAATTATAATATTAAACTATAAATGCTATACGATTTGTTAAACCAGAAATCACTTTATTAATATGAAAAAGATTGTTAATTACAACATTACACTCTTGCTATTGAGCATAATCCTAACAGGGGAATGATGAGAATCAAAAGGCATCACCAAAGGATCCATTATATGTCTTAGTTGGTCCAATTACAAAGGCAAGGGCCAAGAGGATCAAAAAAGCACTTAATGGGTTGATTCAAGAAACTTTGGCTGATTCAAAAATATTGAAGTCCAAGATAGGCCCACGTGAAGACCAATGCTTAGTTAATGTCATCAAGGCAATTAATTGGGTTGAATAAGAGAGCTTGGACGTGTGGCACAATAAAGGCGGCGTATGGATGGGGGAGATTCCAATTTCAGCATGTTTTCTATTTAATTATCCTAAAATAAATGGCTGATTTGTTTCCCAAATAAAGGGGTTGATTTGTTTCCCAAATTCAGCTTTCAAAAGACATACACGCCTCCCTTAAAAGGCTACACACCAAGCATTACAAAGGAAACAAATATTCAATAATAATGTCTTACTATTAGGAAAGTAAATGGCATAATTTTAGGTAATAAAATAAAGACTAAAACTAGCAACTAGTTGACTTGCTCCTTATTTGGAAAGTTTAATTTGGGAAACAAATTAACCCCTTTATTTGGGAAACAAATCAGCTCATTTATTTTAGGATAATAAAATAGGAAACATACTGAAATTGGAATCTCCCCCATCCATAAGCCGCCCTTATTGTGCCACATGCCCAAGCTCTCTTATTCAGCCAAATCGGTTACCTTGATGCCGTTAACTAAGCCTTGGTCTTCGTGTGGGCCTATCTTGGACTTCAACATTTTTGAATCAACCTAAGTTTCTTATATCAAGTCATTAAGTGCTTCTTTGATCCTCTTTGCCCTTGCCTTTGTAATTGCCTTTGTAGTTGTTCCATTCTTGTAAATGATACCTTGTACCTCTATATGGTACAAGAAAATCTTGACCGCTGGTATACCCTGCATCGGCCAAATAATAATTACCTATAATAACTAAACATATTAGTTGTCACCTGACGACATGTCGTTGCAATGTCGGTCAAAAGATGAACATTTGAGTTTGACCTTGCTAGCGCGCGAGTCACAAAGACTAGCACAGCGGCAAGTGAGGGTATCATTCCGCAGGGAGGTGAGATTCGCCAACCGTCACCGGTTCTAGCTATTATTACAACACGCCGAGAGATCTCGTATGTTGCATTTGCGGAAAAGTGAATAATAATATAAATAAATAAATTAACTAACATAATATACACATGGATAGACTGGAATAGAGAGATGGCATGAAATGTGGTTACACTAAGGAAACGACTCAACCGTAACAATCCTCCTAATTAAGCTCTAGACTCACTTAGTCCCTCAAATGTGCAAGTATATCATAGGCTCGTGTCCCCTTAATTAATCTCTAATCTCTCTCGAGTCTTAGAAATCACATCCACACAATGCATGGAGTCATTAAGTACTTTGGGACACACACACGAGCTTTGTACGCCAGCCTAGTGATCTCTCAACTGTCTGGTCATATACAATGGTTATTTCGTTGGGCATGTAATGCGCAACCGTGTGGGCCATGATACAGCCAATAATTCATTCACAATAACTAACCAAATACGGGATGACAACCAAGTAAAAGCATTAAGAATATGAGATACCCATACAACACGTATGTTATATGCTCGTGTCCCCTTAATTAATCTCTAATCTCTCTCGATGTCTTAGAGATTATATATATGCATAAATGCTTGGATTCATTAAGGACCATGGGACACACACACGAGCTCTACACGCTAGCCTAGTGATCTCTCAACTTACTGGTCAAATGTAAAAGATATCACATTGAGCATGTTAATTCGAACCATATGATATGTAGCACACAACCTAAATATCATTCACAATGTGGCTAACCGAGTGAAAGTATTAAGCAATGAAATACCCCTATAACTACATGAGCACAAGAGGAATTCAGTTTGTCTTTACTCTAGATACAGATTCGGTTTGATCAATCTCCCTAGGATGGCTAAAAATGGAAACAAGCTTACCAAACAACTACATGTAACAAGTTGATTATTATTCATTAAGACCATTCAATTTAAGTTAGGGGTTCATTCTCTTAATTGAGGAATTAACCAAAATCAATTCATCATCCAACCCAAGCCATGAGTGAGCAATTGTGCCTTTAAAAACAAAGACCCATTAAGTATAAGAATATAGAACCAAAGTCTAATTTAGCAAGTACATGCATCAATCAAACTTCTCCCACTCTTTAGAGCTAATACTCAATACTCAAATCATTATAAACATGGTATTTTGGATCATCCATCAATCAATCAACAATCATGGGATCCTAAATTACTCTACTCCTAAATTAAATTACACTACTCTTAATCCCATTCATGGACACATCAATTTAGACCCATCACACACATGCATATCACAATAGAGATTTAATCATAGATAAGCAAAGAGTAGAACAAAACTCAAATAATATAAGAACAATCATACATATATTGCAATAAGTGTAGGTTTACAAAATTTCCAAATTGGGATTACACATAAAGGAAAACAAGAAATACAAGAAAAAGAGTAAATAGAAACAACCCTTGAAGACAACTCCTCCAAAGATGCTTCATGCTTTCCTAGCTCAAAATTGGTTCAGAAACCACTCATTTCCCTTGTAATCTACTCCTAAATGTGGTGTAGGAAATATAAAAATGGTGGTGGAGGTGTATGGTGAGCTCCCATGGAGGAAGAACCTCCATGGGAGCTTGGATCTCTCACTTATTTGGTGGAGAAGGTGAAAGAGGAAGAAGATTGAGAAGAAGTGTGTTTTGGGCGGAAGAGAGAGAGAGAGAGAGAGAGAGAGAGAGAGAGAGAGAGGGAGTTAAGGATTATGTTTTGTCTTGAGAAAAGGGGATATTTATAGTGTGAAGGAGGCTTAGGGCAGAAATGGGGTGAAAGGACGAGAATGCCCTTGCAAAAGTGGCTGAAAATTTGGGCATTTCACGGGTGGGTTTCCAATAGCGCACACTGTTACGAAAACGGGTATAAATTTCTCCACAAACATCATAATCATGTTCTTTAAGAACCATTGGAAAGAAGACTTCAGGGGCTTTTCAACAATAGGTAGTACGAAACCTATTTCATTCTGAGGAGGGAGATATAGCCCTTGAAAGTTGAGCATTCTATAGGAAGTTTTCAATTTCAGCTCCCGTGAATTCTGCTCCCTAATTCTGCGGCCCTAGGATGCAGAATTGCAAAAATTTGAATCACTGCCAAGAATTATGCGGCCCTTGATCGCAGAACCAAGGGTGTATAATCCAGCTTTGGAAAATTGCACTTTTGCCCCAACATTTCTTCATTTTTGCACTTTAGCCCCTCAACTGGAAAATAATCTGAAACACTTATGTGCAACGTTAAATACCTGGTTTTACCCGGGAAACAAGCATAAAATATGAAAGTAAAGGGCTACACAACGTGTAGAAATAAGAGTTATCATCATCGACCAAATAATAAGAGTTAAGTTGTTGTTGTTTTAAATTACTATTTTACTAAATGGGATCTTTAATCCATTATGTCTAGTAATGGCATCCCGAAGAACTCTAAAATCGGTAGCCGAGCTCTCCCAACCAGATAAGACATATATGTAAACTTCAAATCACGAGTACATGCACCTAATACATTGGTTGTTATATGTCCCCTTCTTGTTCGATACCTTGGTTTATCAGACTCAGGTAAAGTCACTTCTTTAAATGTCCCATCTAGTGCTCCTAGACAACCTTAAAAAAAAAAAAAAGACAATTCATGTTTTATATGGATAATATAAATTATTAGGTAATGTATATAATGGAAATGTTACAATTGTTACCTTAAACCATTGCCACTGCGAGTCCATACAAACATCCGGAACAGGAGTTAGTTTGACAAATAACACGTCTTCTAAACGCAGCAAAGCACGCAAAACTTGATGGACATACCGACTAATTGTTTCACCAGACCTACAGAATATAACCTGAATTCTTCTATTTTTGTTGTGGTGTGCTAATATAATTACAAAACTAGCAATTTGCTCCTCTATGGTGACATTATCATAATCTAACAACCCACCACGAGTTTTTATCAAATCGCACAACATTGCAAAGGCATTCATATCCATTTGCAACTCCTATACACAATTAGTATCACTTACACGTGTGATACGTTGTACTTCTTTTGACCTAATTTGAAGTCTAGAAAATGCCCTTTGACCTAAATTTCTCCTTTCAAATTGTCTTCTCTCGTATTCAAATAAATAAACATGGATTGTAGCAAAACACATCGGCATGTGTACATAAAGCCTTCATGCTTTAATGAGTAAAATCAAGTGATTGACATATTCATCCATGTATCTTACTAAAGCTAAATCAAGAATGCAAGGAGAGTGTCATAATTTTTTTAAATTAAAATAGTAGCTAATTACATTCAATAAAGTACCTAGTATCTAAGCACAATACAACTTTGCACACTTAGTGTAAATAGAAAATTAATATTAAGGTTTTTAATGCAACATTAGTCTAAAATGACTAATATGCTTCCAAAATCTGCAGCTACATAGCTACTCGATAATAAGGGATACACCATAATTGAGTTCAAAAGATTTACTAAAAAAAATTCAAATATGCTCCCTCAAGTTAAAAAAAATAATAATAAAAAATAAATAAATAAATAAATAAAGTTTTATTCCATGAATAGATTTATGAAGTCATACCAAAAATGATATTGAAGCATTAGACAGCTCATAAGTCATAATGATCCTAAAACTGTAATTGATCTACTACATATTTGAACTGATTTTGTTTTGTTTTTTTTTTTTTTTTTTTTTTTTTTCTTTTTCATATCTTAATTTGTCTCTTTTTAATACTTCAGTAATATAAATAAGCAAAAACCAAAGCCCAAAGACTTGCCCATATAGACAACATTATCACTAGCATCTTATTTATAAATATCTGCTAGACCCATAATCATATTTACAAAGATAAACGTCAAGTCCATAAGAAGCAGCAGACTAGAAGGTTTTTATATTGAAATCCCAGTATTTCATAGATGATAACTTGCATTGAAGAAAACTAGAAAACTACTACTACCAATCAAAAACTTTACTGATTGAACTATCATTCATAGATAAAGCATACAGAAGAACATAACAAAACCAATTATTACCAAGTAAAACCAAACAAACAACATAACAAAAGCTCTCATAGAAACACAAACAAACAAACAAACAAAAAGTGATCAATAACTTTTTTCATGAATTGGTTCGAACTATCATCCACAGATCAAAAAACAAAAAGAATTACCGAGTCTGAAGTGATGACGTGAGAGGAAGGCACAAAGAGCAACTTCACACCCTTCTTGATGTTCTTCAAAGCAACCAAACCTCTCTCACCCACGCTTGCCCAAGAAACCCAAAAAACAACCATGGAAACAAAAACATCAAACAGGGCAAAAGCACCTGAAAGGAACACAAGAAATGTCCCACACAATTTTGTTAACAAAATTAGCAACAATTATGAAAAAAAAAATGAATATTAATAAAAATTACATTAAATGGATGATTAGATGAGTGAGAAACCAATAAACAAACAAACAAACCAACCAAAATAATTCTTCAAATGAATAAATAAATAAATAACTCATAAAAATTAGTTAGAAAGAAAGCATCGCAAAACTCACCGAAGATAAGAGAGATCGAGAATCAGACTACGAAGATGATTGAGAAGATGCCGGCCGTTTGATGGCTTGTGTTGTCTTGTTTGGCTAGGGTTGGGTTGTCTGATTTCACGAAGGCAGTAAACCAGAGATGAAAGAAAGAGAAGCCAGAGATGAGAGAAAGAGAAGGAGAAATGGATGTGTTCTGATTAGGGTTTCTTTTTATGTTGGATAATTTTGTAATATTTGAAATAATTAAGGGTATAAAAGTCTTTTAAGACTTGTCCCATGCATAGGACAAGTCTTGCCGAGCTATTTGGGTGGGACAATTTTTTGGGTTTTTTGTCCTACCTTATCTCGTCCTGTCCCATGTTAAGGACGCGCCAAACGCGGGACAAGAGAAAGTTGTCACACATTGTCCTGTCCCGTCCCGTCCCGTGTACCAAACGTACCCTTAATTTCTTTTAACAAATAGCATGATTGTTCTGTCGGTGAAGATGATCTTAATTGGAATTTAATAAATTGTACTTGCAACTATGTGAAGAACCTATTTTATCTCTACCCTTTGCTCCTGATCGGGTGGCAGGTACCCCGGGGTGCCTCTCTTTCAGGTTTTAGAGCTTTCCCCACAATGGCGGCCTACCCACGGCTTAAACAGGGTACTCACAAATCAACCATCTAGAGACAGACAGGGACCTTGAGCCGATAACATCAGCCAAAAACATCTCATCTTCTGATGTGCAGGATCCTCAACTAGAGGCAAGCACAGAGCATACTGAGATAATTACAGACTGCTAATTTATATGAGAGACATGGCACTCGAAGGAAGAAGAGGAAAATTTAGCAAGACATAGCTTTTTAAAACGAGAGATATTTTATTTGTTCAAGTCTTCTGAGACTGGATTTTACAAGTGACGATCTCTCCTTATATAGGGGGAGAGATAGGGTACAGACAAGGCTATTACACAGTAAAGCCACAAACATGGCAGCAGCCTAGCAAAAGCATAAAGAAGCTAAGCAGAGCCATCGGCCTAATTTTACAGACAAACAAACCCAAATAAGGACAAAGCATTCCTAATGCAAACGAAATAACATGATTAATCCTAATAAAGCCAAAGGATGCCTAATAAAACAAAATAACATAATTATGTCTTCACGAGCTTGGTCCGAGCTGAGATGAAATCACGGACTTGAGGATAGATTACAAGTGGCATGGTCTTCATCATCTGAGTCTTGGGCTCCACAGATGGAGTAGGGCCATGTGTTGAAAATGAAAGGGTCTTGAGAGTCAATCATCATATGGCTTTGAACAGAATGTGGGTCTTCTAGATCACCATGGTGACGTGGGACATCAGGAATGATGTAGTATTCGTCAGTGAAGTCATTGTTGACGTTGCAAAGGAAGTTGAGGAGAGGCTTCTGGATGGTTTTTGGATACCAATCTGGATAATTATAAGTGGTATGCCACTCATAACTGACATTTGTGGTCCATAACAGCTTTTTGTGAGGGTTGTAACTGTATGGTCGATGGAGTATCCAAATGCATTGAACAGCTTCTGCTTCATACTTGTTAAGTTTCCATAAGTTGTAGTTTCCCATGAGATCGAGGATCTACTGCTTCCAGATGTCAAGAGGGTTGAACCATTGAAGGAATGTCCATAGTATGGAGCTATTTAGAGTAGTATCATAAAGATAGCCTAACATAGCCTGTAAAGGGAAAACAAAGGCATAATGATGGGAAACAGATAAGCACCATAAAAACCACAAGAGGTCTGCTGAAAAGTAGTAAAAAGGTGGCATGATGAACGGATCAAGGAATGGTCTGTTAGGGTTAGAAATGTCATGTTGGACACCTTGAGCTTTGATTCGGGCTAGATAAATAGGAAGGTAGGTTTTGGCAAAACCATTGATCTGGTCTAGGGAAGGCTGAAGACCAAGAGGAATAGAGTTCTGTAGTTCTGGGGGAAAATTTCCTATTGTAGAGATGGATGATGATGGATCAGCATGAGATGATGATTGACCAATAGGAGAAGCCATGTAGATAAGAGGATAGTGACATGTGGGTGTAATGAGATGAGTGAGTGGAGGCCTAGTGAGTGGAGGCCTTGAGAGCATATCAGCAATTATATTATGATGGCCTTTCACGTGGCGTACAGTGAAGTCATATCGGGCAAACCAATCTTTGAGTCTTAACAGGAGAGGATTGAGAGGAATCTTATTGCGAAAATCGAGGACCTTTGGAAAAGATGAGTTGTCCATTTCGACAATAAAGGTTCTTGTCCTGAGGTGAAAATCAAGCTTTTGGATTCCATACTTGACAGCAAGAATCTCTTTATAGATAGTGTGATAATGCTGTTGGGAATCTTTGAATTTTCCACTAGCATGACCACAGTAACTTCTTTGACCTTCTCGATCTTCAATGAGCACAGCTCCCCAAAAAATATCACTGGCATCAGTCTGGAGAATAAGTTGACCAGAGGAAGGGATAGTGAGAGCAGGAGGAGACTGAGAGATTTCTTTTAATTTGGCAATGGCCTCAGTATGAGAGGAACTCCAGGGAGGAGGACGCTTTTTTTGAGGAGCGTAGAAAGAACTGAGGTGTAATGGCTGACATGGGGAATGAAATCTCTGACATAGTTGACGATACCAAGAAATTGTTGAACTTGATGTACACTGAGATCTGAATCAGGGAAGTCTAATAATCGGACAGCCAAATGAGGACCAGGTCGGTATTGGTCATTGGCAATGTGCATACCAAGAAATTCGATTTCAGACCTTCCAACTATGCTTTTCTTTTCAGAGAGCATGATACCATATTGATTAACAATGTCATGGAACTGTTGAAGAAGAAGGTTGTGAGAGGTCTCATCTGGAGAGAACAGGAGAATGTCATCAATGTAGATGAGAGCTGAATGTAAGAGAGGATGAAAAATTCTGGTAACAGCCTTTTGGAAAAGGGATGGAGCAGTTTTCAAACCAAAAGGGAGAACAGCCCATTGGTATTGAGCATTGGGAAGACAGAAAGCTGTCTTATATCTTTCATCTGGATGAATACCAATTTGCCAGAAGGCACCTTTGAGATCAAATTTGGAGAAGATTGTAGCTCCTAAAAGCTGAGAGAATAGGACATTTGGCCTGGGGACAGGGAACTTGTCATCTCTGAGAAAAAGATTGAGTGGCTTGTAATCCACAACTAATCTCTTTTTGCCTCTGAGCAATTCTGAGCGTTTTTCAACATAAAAGGCTTGACACGCCCATAGAGAAGAGGTGTGTTCGATCAGACCCTGACGAAGGAGTTCATTGCATTCTTCATTGGCTAGCTTGAGGTCTGAGGGAGACATGCCTGAATGAGTAGCCTTGGTAGGATTAGAATCTTCATTAAGCTTGAAGGGAAGCTTGATAAAGAAATCTGGATTTTTCCACAGAGGAGAAGGATGAGAGAAAGTGGCATGATTGTCAGCACAAAGCAGGAGCAACTTCTGTTGTATCTGCTCAAAAGGGGCTTGGATTGCAGAAAGCTTGAAAATCTTCGGGATATCAGAAAAAGCTTTGAAATTCTTTTTGTACCGAATTCCGGAAGGGAGGATCCGGAGGGATTTACATTGGCAAAAAACATCCCAGCCGAGGAGGATATCTTTATCCGGAAGAGGAGTGCCAAGGACATGGACCCAAAGAGTAAAGGATGAGAAAATTTGGATACCAATCTTTTTTCTGGAAATCAGATGAGTGGTAAAAACTTTTCCATCAGCGGCTCTGAAATGGTGTTCTTGGGATTTCCAATATTCAGGGGGAAGGATAGTTGGATTCATCATGGTGTTGTGAGATCCTGTGTTAAAATAAGCGATGACATCGACAGGATTAGCATATTTGTCAGGTCGAATCCGAACCGGAGCATGGGGTCCAAACTGAGGAACGAGAGGAATAGCTTGATAAGCTTCTGGAACAGAGCTGTAGTCTGAGGAGTCAGAGTATTCCGAGTCAGAAACATCTTCCTGAAGAACAAAGGTTGTAGAGGGATCTGTTTGATCCTGTTCAGAGAAGATTGATTCAATATCTGCATCGGACGGAACTTTATCAGCAATGTCTTTTAGTTGCTGAACTAGTCTGGCGGACTTTGCTTTCTTGTTGGGACATTTCTTTGCATAATGTCCGGGTTTGCCGCAAATGTAGCAATGTTGGGATTTATTCCAACCTCGCTTTGTTTTCTTTCTGAAGAACTTGAATCTTTTTGAGCTACCTTTCTTGTTTTTGAAGTGTTTGAAATGATTCTTCTTTTTCGTCTTGCAGGTGCAAGAGGTGGATTTGCACTTGATTTGAAGAGAAGGTTGACGGCATTGGGACTGAAGGTTTTTTCCTTCTGTAAGCATCTTGGAGAAGAATCTTTGGGTAGCACAGAGTTTATCCAGAGAGCTGAGAGCATACATGTGGAGTTCACCTAAAGATGTGTCATTGAGAGATCATCCCGAGGTGTCAATTTTCCGTTGTATCTCATCTTGGAGGTCATCTGGAAGGGAATTGACATAGACTTGTTTAAGACTATGATCATTAATTCCACCGAGTGTATGATACCGTTGAGACATTCGTTTGTAATGGAACATGATGTCTTTCCGTTTGAGAGAGCAGCAACGCATGTCAAAGAATTCTTGTCTAGCTTGTTTGTAAATGTGATCAGGATCACCAAGGAATTCTCTGAAAATATATCCCATGGCTTGGGAGGCTAAGGGAACTCGAACAAATTGGAGCTGTCGATATTCACCAAGAGCCTGGTATCAATCTCTGAGAGAACCAGTAAAACGAGAGACGAATTCACGTAAAATTGATTCGAGGTTCTGTTCAGATTTTGCCAGTTGGAGGTCAAGCCATGCGCTCATCTCAGAAACACGTGTTCTCCATGATCCAGGAGAAGTGTCATCAAGAGTAAACCAAGGACCATTAGTTGGTTTGGTAGGAGGACGACCGGGAACATGATCTGGAGGTTCTTCGACGAAAGGAGCTGGAGCAGTGGAGGTAGTCTCATCAGGAGACTCATAGGTTTGGGTCGAAGGTTGAGGATCGGTGCGAGATGCCATAAACACTTGGGTAAGGTCTGCATGATCATGAGGAGAGGAGTTGGCAGTATCCAGCCAGGATGAATGGTAGGAAGTCTGAGATGACTGAGAAGAAACATCCTCAGAAGTTGAATCAGACTTGGATGATGAGGAAGAGACCTTTGAGGCAAATAGAGCTGGGTTATATGAACTGGAAGCAGCTTGTTTATCTTTCTGCTTAGAAGGAGATCTCTTCTTTTGTTTTGGTGGAGGAGAAGATAGTATAGGATATCTGCGGAACAATTCACCAATGGATTTGAAGTGACTGGAAAAGTCATCAGGTTTAGATAGGGGTGAATGTGTAGGAGATACAGGGAAAAACAGTGATTGATGAGAATAAGGTTTTGGTTTGGAAGAATGTTCTCTAGAATGATCTCTGGTCAGCTGTTCAAGCTGTTCTTTGAGTTGCTTGATTTCTCTTTCTTTTGTATCAAAATCTGGGCCAGAATATCCATGAGAAATATATCTGTGAAGATCTGAATGGAGCTTTGCAATTCTGGATTGAAGGTCAGAGGCTAAATCTCTGAAGGTGGCATCAAGACTTTGGAGATGATGATCATGTTGAGAAACATGTCTTGTGACGCGATCAATCTTCTGATCAATAGAGTTGAGAACTCTATTTTGAGCTCTGGCATTGTGGGATTGCCAGTTGAGGACTTGTTCAGCCTGGGAGGGTTGTTTGAAGGTACCATTAGGTTGGACTTCGGTAGATTGGACAAAAGGTTTTGAGAACCGGGTTTTCTCTTGATTTGAAGAAGGTTCAAGTGGAGAGAAGTCACAATCATAATCTGAGGTCATGTAACAAAGAACTGGTGGTGGTAAGGTAGGAGCTGCAGAGACAGGTTGTGGAGGTAGAAGACCTTCAGATCTCAAGATCTGTAGAGCTCTGTCATAGATGGGTAAAGGTTTCTTTTTGATAGGGTGGAGGCCTATCCAAGGACTGTCGGGGCGTCCTGGTTTGTGAGGTTTTTTCCAGGGTTTGCAGGAGCGAGGAGAAGTATCCTTGAGACAGCGTCGGCATATGCAGTCTGCATCACACATGTTGGGATCAACATCCCAAATGAAGTGTCCACGGATCTTATCAGTGTAGATCGGAGATCCGTCAGCTTTAAAACTGTGGATAGGAATGTCATCTTCAGTTGTGATAGGTTGGATCATGAGGGCCTGAAATATTGGAGGAGTGTCTGAGCTGGAAAGGGCCTTTGATCCGGTGAGCGGTGCATAGATGGTTTTAATAGTGCCATCTGGTTGGGGAATATATGTGGTGTCGGTAGCAACAACAGGAGCTTCATCCTGGAAAACTTTTCATAGTTCGTGAGCCATTCAAGAGGCATGATCTCGGTGAGTATTTCTCTGGGTAGTTGTTTAGGAATCTGGAGGATGGTGGGGATTTCATCTTCTCTTTCTGCTTTGATGAAGATCGTGTCACCATTATGGCCAGGAAGTGGGAGATCAAGAGCATGGTCTTGAAGTCTATAAGCAAGTTGGTGATGAACGGTAGCCATGTAGGAATTTGCTTGCATGGGAGCACCAAGGATCTGAACTTGGATCTTGAGACATTTATGGAGATTCTGATCTCTTAAGGGAATGTTAAAGTTGGGATAGTATGTGAGGGAGATGCTTCCATCATGAAGAGTAGATAGGCAAGTGCCAATCACAGCATGTTCATACTGAGTGTAGATGGTGTTGAGCAAAGCCAGTCTGGTAGTAACAGGCAAGCCTTTTCTGCCGTGGAGTGTTAGAATGATTCGGACAGCACCTATGTGGAGATGGGAGTATCCGTCTTTGATCCATTGATCTATCATGTCTTGATCAATGGTGAGAGTGACATATTATTCATTGGAAGAGGACGGAATCAAACATTTATCTAAGCCTGTGGACTGGACATATTCTTTGATGGGAAGTGGTCGGGTATGGATAAGACGAGTTAACCGAGTGGCAAGAGATTTGCTTCTCTTGAAGATGTTGTATGGGTTAAGCAGAGGTAAAGTAGTTTCATTTATCTGGACTGAAGCAGGGATATGAGTATATTCTACTAAATCTTGAATTCTGTTGGACTGGGTTCTTTGGATAGTAGGAGAAGGTAAGGACACAGTAGAAGATAATCTAGTAGGACCTAAAGAAGCAGTAGAGGGAGTAGTGGTAGTGTTTGCCATATTTGAGAAATTTCTTCCTTCTAAACCAGTCTATCATACTCATAACAGTCTAACTCTTTATGTTACACACACCGCACACACATCTCTTGCCTCTTTTGATTTTCACTCACTTAGCACTCATTTTTCCATTTTGTTTGTCGGCCATATATGCATAAACGGCATGAGTAATTTTTTCTTTAGTTTGATTAAAAAAAAATCATTTTATTAACTACTCATGCACTTCTTTTTGTTTCAATTTTGAAATTAAAAAGACCATCACTTGAGTGCATATGCCAATAGTCGTGTATTAGAATTAGGGTTGACTTGAAAAAAAATAAATTAAAATTAGGGTTTAATTAGGTTTAATCGCAATCTTTCTCTTTTTCTTTTGTTTTTTTAAATAAAGATTTTTTTATATATAAAATAAAGATTTGAATAAAGTTAAAAATATGATGGATATAATTAATGGGTGTATATAGTATTTGGTGGCATGCTAATAATAGTCGCTTGGGTGACTATTGTTGGACCGTCTCTCCTTAAGGAGATGACATATGTCCATTTACCCTTTTTCCAGCTTTTTTTATTTTTGCTTTTTATGTTTTTGTCCTACTTTTGCAGCTAATTTTATATTTGCCCCTATTTGGCTTGTTATATTTTTAAACCTTATTTTAAATTTATTTTTACATGACAAGATGAGGTTGATGCGGTGAATCATTGATAAATCCCTCATACTTGCACAACGAGGTTACGGATTCGAGTCATCTCTCCTCCCCCAAAAAACCCTGAATGTATGTATAATGTAATACTTCAAAAAAAAAAAAAAAAAAAAAAAAAAAAAAGATTATTTTTACATAAATAATTAATTATTATTTGTTATCTTAAATTAACTTAAATAAAACTATTTATTTTGCAATTAGATTCATGCAAACTCAAAGGATCACAGTGACGAATTTCATAACACACAAGATTACTCTCAGGAAATGGTATGATATATGATATTGACAAATTCTTATGTTTATAATTTTGAACTTAAATAATATTAGTTTTGATTTTTTTTCTCATTGTAGGATCATATAAATACGAGAACTTTATCTTTCTTTGATAATCATCGTGAATCTTGATATTGTATAAAAAGAACAAGAATATCAAATGGTTAGTAATATTGTATATGTAATTTTATTTTATTCTTAATCATAATTATTAAAGTTTATATAATGAATTATTAATTTATGTTACAGGGAGAGTATAATTTGTTAAAGTGCTTTTATAGTTGACATTTACAATGTGTTGATTTTGAATCAATGTGTTGATACGGAAGATGGTATGTCTTAAAAAAAATATTTTGCATTGAAATATTAATTTATATTTTAAAATAATTATTGGTCACTATAATCGTAGGTTCAAATGGATTTATATTCAAGAGCATGACACCTTATATTGGATTTTCCAATATTTAATTATTTTTCTGAGGTATTGTATGCTAAAAAGATAGTCTTTATTTTTTTTCCTTAACTTTTTGATATGAAAAAATCAAAAATTAATTTTGTATTATTATATACTAATCTTTATTTTTATTTTTGTAGGTACATATTTAAACGCTATCAATGAAAGTATATGCTTACACTTTCTCTTTCCTCTCTCATATTTTAATTTAATTATATTAATATATATTCTCTCTCTAATTAAGCTACATTAATCTATCTCTTCCCAATGAATCATCTTTTGCCATTCAAACCGAATAACATAAAAGATAAAGAAAAATCTCTCCTTTTTTTTTATATATGTTTTGCCATTCAAACCGAATAACAAAAAGATTTTTTTTTTTTTTTTTTTTAAATCTCTCCTTTTGTTTTGTTTACTTAACATTATCTACATGAATAATGTCCATTTCGTCACAAAATCAACACCGTTTGATTGACTGGAAAATAAAATAAAACCTATCATCCTACACAATTTAACTTGATATTTTTTTATTCATTCTCTTCACCATGAACAAAATGTTTCTTCACATGAATGGAATTTTTTTTTTCTTTTTTTAACTTTAATCTAATCTGTTCACTTCGTATTACAAAAATAAATGGGGTAAAAATTGTGCATCTATTACATGAATGTTTTTTTTTTCTTCTTTTTTTTTCTTTTTGTTATTTAGTTTCAATGGCAAAACAATGTAGAGGATATCATGATATAAATATAACCAATTTTTTGGGACCAATATTGACACCCATAAAACTTATTAGTATACCCATATTTTATTAAAAAAATTTAATTACAAAAACATCTCAATAGAAATTTACAAATAAGGACAAGTTACTTCAATTAAAAATAAACCAAATACTACATACACTCATTAATTACACTCATATCTTCAACTATATTTCTTTATTAAAAAAACTTACCTTTCAAAAAAAAAAAAAAAAAAAAAAAAAAAAAACTTATGATAAACGCTAATTAAACTCTAATTTTATTTCAAGTATTAAACTTTCTCATCATCACATGATTATTATATTGTTTTTGTCTTTCTTTTATATATAGTTATGAATTCTATCAATAAACAAATATATATATTTTTTAATGATAGCTATAGATATCAACAACTTTTTTTTTTTAAAAGATAGCCGTAAATATTAATAAGAATTTTTTTTTAAGATAGCTATATTAATAAAAGAATTCCATATTGAAATTTTTTGATCCCATATACAATTCAACATATTCCATTATTCCGTTTTATAAGGCTCCTACATTCGATATATTCCAAAAAGTAAATTGGACCATTATTAAAAACTGATTTGATTCAAAAATAATATGATTTTTTTTTTAATAAATTGGGTGCGATAATAATTTAAGAGTGTTTACAAATAATATGTATTAAAATGAATATATTTATTTCAATGAGGGTATTATTGGCATTAGGATGAGTGCTTAAAATAATATTTATATTTTAAATTTTAGACATGTGTGTACTTATAAAAATGGGTGTACTAATAAGTTTTATGGGTGTCAATATCCGTACCTTTTTTTATTTTTTCTCTTTGTTATTCAATTTTAATGGCAAAGATGATATTGGGATGGGATAGATTAATTAGAGGGATAAAATATATTAATATATTAAATTAAAATATGAGAGAGGAAAGAGAAAGTGTAAGCAATTAATTAGGGAGAGAAGATAGTAATAAATTATGTAATCCTTAAATCCTAACCATCCAAATCATCCAAATCTAATGGTCATGGAGTTGTGTCAAATCTTGTGTAAAATGGGGCCATGGATCCTACCCCTTAGATATATATATATATATATATATATATATATATACAGTCTTTCTATTATCAGTTCGAACTAACAAAAGTTATATCAGTTCTTTGTATGTGGGCCACTGGATTTAAATACTTTGACTGACAATTGCATACATTCAAGTCAAAGTATTTAAATTCAGTGGCCCACATGCAAGGAACTGATATAACTTTTGTCAGTTCGAACTGATAATAGAATTTATGTATATATATATATTGACTGATAGTATAATTTTTATTAGATGAAGAGGAATTTTTTGTTTCTTTTGTTTTATATATGGGTTTTTTAAGATATAGGAAGAATATGAAACATTGAAAACGAAAACTGATATATATACAAATAGAAGTATAGAGAAATTAAACAAACCCCAGAAAGCCATTAAAGCAGAAGCAGATAATTTATCTTCTTATAAATCCTAAAAAAAACTATTGAAACTCTCTCTTAAACCGTCTCTTTTTTATATTCTACTGAGTAGATATACAAACAAAGCCATCAATCATTCTCAATTGCCTCTTCCTTTCATAAATCCAATTTAAATACAGATCTCAATACTCTCTACATCATACTTTTTAATATTTAAATATGTTAAAATGATTAGAAAGGGGAAAAATATCTTCAAATCAAAAACTTTTCAGGTGTGAGAGAGCTTTAAAATTTACAAACTCAATTTCATCACATACAAATGTCAAAGTATGACAGAGAAGCTCAACTAAAATCTATACACTAAAATTCTACACAAAGAACATAATTAGGGAAGAAGGAGAGAACTAAACTGAGAAAGAGACGAAGAAACATGGTAGTAGTCTTACCTTTTCGTTCTTGAAGCTTATAGTATGACGGATGCGAAGTCTCTGGTTGAAATGGGAAGAAGAAAGAAAGAAATGGGAAAGAAGCAATAAATGAAGAGTCAGTGAGAGAGAAGATAGACCAGAGCGACACATTTTTCATTTGAACAGTGAATGAGAGATGTGGTTGAGAGAGAGAATCTGAGAAAAAAAAATACATATGGTTAATTAACGCAAAATTTTTAAAAGGTCCCCGATCATACAATGCGAAAAGACATTTATACCCTCACTTATACATTGTTTAATAAAAAAAAAATCATGTAATTTTAGAATCCTTCAAGGATAGAAATGTAACTGTACTGTGCTAATAATTGTAAACAAATTAAAAAATGAAATACCATATATACCCTCTATTTTTATAGATTTTATATAACTACATCAATCATTGAAAGTAATTTATAGTTCTACTAAAGATATTATAGGTATATAAAGTTACAACAAATTAAACAAATTATAATTAAAAACGTTGTAGGCTCTTTTATATAGAGCATAGAAATGTAATTAGAATTGAGGAGTCGATGACAACAAATTTAATAATAAATTATACAGCCAATCCAAGGAGGGGATCCAAACAATAACAATTTTGAAAATTAGAAGAAATGGCTAGCTATATTTAAAAAATCAACATAGGGGCTGATATATGATTAGCTGAAAATGTATGACAAAAGTGTAAAAAGCAGAAATCAAAAAACTAAAAAAAAAAAAAAAAAAAAAAAAAAAAAAAAAAAAAAAAAAAGGTAAAAAGACATGTGTCATATTGTCATCTCAATAAAGAGATACTGTTCAACGATAGTTGCTTGGACAACCATTGTAGGGATGGCCAATAGGAAAATAAGGATGGATATAGATCCCTATCCCCATTTGCCAAACCAACCCCCCCCCCCCCCCCCCCCCCCCCCCCCCATTTATCCATTTTGGAGAAAATGGGGATGGGGTAGTTTTGGGGGGAGATCCCCCCACCCCCATCCCCATTTCCCTGTTTTCCCTGTTATCCCCATTTTTCCCTATTTCCCCATTTCCCTTGACCCCCCATTCCCCCATTCCCCCATTTTCCCTGTATCAGTAAAAATCATATAATAAAAAAAACGCACAATCCATTAAATTTAAATACAAAATAACATCCAATACAAAACTTACATAATAAAGATGTATATATAGTTAGTAAGAATAAAAATATTGAAAAAATGAAAATGAAAATAAAAATATATTAATATATTATATATAATATTTGGGGGAAATGAGGAAATAGGGATGGGGGCATCTACCCCCACCCCCATCCCCATTTCCATGAATTTGTGGGGGAAATGGGGAAATGGGGATGGGGAGGGGTCCCCCAATCCCCATTTTAATTTGGGGATGATTTTCAACCCCATCCCCCCCTATTTCCCCATTTTTCCTTAAAAATTTTCCCCCAAATGGGGATGGGGGAGCGGGGATTTGGAACCCCAGTGTAAAATGGCCATCCCTAAACCGTTGTTAGCACATTTCATAGTATTTAATTTACTTTTAATTTTTAATTAAAATAAAACATATATATAATTTATTTATTTTTATTTTCAATTTTAAAAAATGTTAATAAGCACCTGTCATAACTGATATAACTTAATACAATTCAAACCATTTTAATTTATCACATCGCATAACTTTATACGGGTATAAAATATTATCAAACATGATCGATACAGTACTAAATTTATATTATATAGTATCCTAATCATGTCCAATACGATACATCAAACAAAGCCTAACCAAGTTTACATGCTCAAGTTTTCACATGGAATTTTAGACGTCAAATTATAAATGGAAATTTACATGCTTGTCATAATAATTATAGAATTTTTATGCAACAATGTAAAATTTGTTATAATACATGTGGCTTTCCCACTACCACTCAAAAGAATTGCTTCTTGCTCAAGCTTACTCACACACGTGGCCTTCCTATCACAACTCAAGAGCTTACTTTGTTCATTATATATATATATATATATATATATATATATGCTCTCTCTTGTAAAAGCTAACTGATGCTCTTTCAAAAATCAATAAAAATCATCACATGTTTCTCTCTCTCTCTCTCGTTTTTATCCCTTCTTTCATATGATCTCTCTTATTTATTATTTATTATTTATTATTATTTCATCTTTTCTTCAATTATTTCTTGTTCATCTATTATTCTTTGATTCATAATATGTTATCAGCACGATATTGTTATTTCTAGAATCTGAAGTTCTGAATTTATTATTACTAAAGCTTGAAGCTTATAAATTTATTACCACTAGAACCTAAAGTTCCTATATTTATTTTCAGAACTTTAAGTTTCTGAATTTATTATTACTAGAACCTGAAGATTCCAGATTCCAGATTTTTATTTATTAATACCAAAACCTGCAGTTCTGGATTTACTTTCTCTCGTTTTAGTTTTACGCAATTTACTTTCTCGCATTTTATTTACTTTTACGCGATTTACTTTCCCGCATTTATTTATTTATACGCCTTTATGAGATTGGCTATGCCAACCTAGCAGAACCTGCAGTTCTAGATTTACTTTTTTCGCATTTATTATTACGCATTTTATTTTGCAATTTTTATTTAAACAGTTTGGTCAGTCATCCAGAACTTGAAGTTTATGGATTTATTTATCATTACCGGAACCTGAAGCTTCTGGATTTATTTACTTACAAATATTCCTTTATATATCTGAAGGTTTAAATTCCTCGGATTTTTGTCAGACCAGAACTTCTAACTCCGATTGTGATTTTCAGATAACCAGAAGTTGTAATAATGTCAAAGCTTGCAAATTTGAAATTTGTTGCACTATAAGTGTCTGGGGACAACTACGATCTGAAAGCCCAATACCTAACGGTCACAGAACCAGAAGTTCTATGACAAGAACTAAAAGATCGATTTGATAACCAACCCGATGTTGCATTACCAAATGCCAGGTATCAGTGGCAGCATTTACATTTTCAAGACTTTAGATCAGTCTCTGAGTATAATTCTGCTTTATTCAAAATCACTACACAACTGAAATTGTGTGGTCAGGATGTAATCCGAAATCATCAATAAAAGCAAATAGTAAATTTTCTCCCCTTTTCACTTTATCTCATACTGTTATTCTCTCGTTCTTCTTCATCTTATTTCTGTCATATTATCTGTTATTTTAATTTTACGCATCTATTTAATTTTATGCAATTTATGTATCTCAGTATGCCAACTAACCAGAATCTAAAGTTTCTGGATTTGTATGAATTATGTGTTGAGCCTAACTAAGTCAATCATTAAGTTTCTGGAATTTAAACTAAGCTTGGCTAGACCGACTAACCAAAATCTGAAGTTTCTGGATTTATCATTATAATATTTAAATTGGCGCGGTTTTACAAACCAATCAGAATTTGAAGTTCTAAATTTTAAATTTCAGTAAAAATACGGAGTTCTGGATTCGTTACTATGTGCATGAATGTCATATTTGGGACCTGAAATTCCAAATTTTGAATTCTATATAGAACCTGAAGTTCTAATTTTGAATACGAAATATTGAATCTGAACTTGAAGTTCTTAAGTTTTGAACTTGAAGTTCTAATCAGACTTGAAACTCTGAATTCAATTTAAATTGTGATATTAAAACTTTTATATCAAAGTTTGTTAGAACCAGAAATTCTGAATTGGATCAAGTTACGTTTCTTTCATATAGAAAGTCAATTTGTAATTTCTATTTAAGACCTGAAGTTTTCTGAATTTTATGAACCTGCAGTTCATGGTCGAACCGGAAATTCGAAAAATCAATATGATTCATGATTTTGTTTTATGAAGTGATATATTTTCATATCTATATGTTTACACTTTTGATCACTTTGTCTAATATGCACTTTATTTTTCATTGTGAATAGATATGTCTTTAAACGATAAATTGAGTGATATTGAAAAGCAAGATACTTGAGATATATGTCTAGCCGATAGTGCAACGACACATATGATTTTACGAAATCAAAAATACTTTTAGAATTTAACCCTGCTTAAAACAAATGTTAATACAATATTAGGTCCAGTAGATCTAATAGAAGGCTCCGATAGAGCCATGATATTGTTACCAAATAATACTAAAATATGTATCAATAATGCTTTATATTCAAGCAAATCCAGAAGAAATCTGCTCAGTTTTAAAGATATACGGTGTAATGGATATCACCTAGAAAGTATAAATGATGAGAATATTGAGTATTTGTGCATTACTTCTCATGACTCAGGCCAGAAACTTGTTGTGGAAAAGCTACGTGCTTTATCATTTGGATTATATTATACTCTTATAAGAGGTGTAGAAGTTTATGCAGTTATGAACCAGAAGTTCTCAAATCCAAAAATATTTATGCTTTAGCATAACCGTCTTGGTCACCCGGGATCTACAATTATGCGTAGAATCATTGAAAATTCTCATAGACATCCATTAAAGAACCAGAAGATTCTTTTATCCCATGAAAATTTATGTACTGCATATTCACAAGGGAAATTAGTAATAAAATCATCTCATTCTAAGATTGACTTTGAATCCCCGTCATTCCTATAAAGGATTCAAGGGGACATATGTGGACCTATTCATCCACCAAGTGGACCGTTCTGCTATTTTATGGTTCTAGTTGATGAATATTGCAGATCAGTTGGGATTGATGTTGAACATCCCATTCCACATGTTCATACTCATAATGGATTAGCAAAGTCACTTATCAAGCGTCTCCAGGTAATTGCGAGAACTTTATTATTTCGATACAATTACCAATTTCTATATGGAGACATTCTATTCATCTCTGATCCACTGCTTATCATTTCTCTACCATTTTAAGATTTATGATGATTTTGATTAATCTTTTATCAGATCATCTATGTTTCTGATAGTTTATCTTTTTGCGCACGACCTGCATATTATTATATTGATTAATTTTCATATCATTATAAGAAAGGGAATTTTCTCTAGAAGAAAGGAGTAAATGAAAAGTTACTCTTACACAAAATAGAGATACCAATTTAATTCTCTATATATGTAATAAAAGTGTCTCATTTTCAGTCTTCGTATCACTCAAATACGAAAGATAATTGATCATCAGATAAATATTAATCAGTTACTTGATATATTAAAAGTGACAAAATTTTATAAGTTGTTATCTCATAAACCCCCGCCGGGTGATTGTTCCTGAAGAACGATCTGAGTAAAATGCAACAAATAAATCATCTGATGTATATCATAAGCTTATGAACCTTTGAAAGGTATTGTTATCATGATCCTAATGTAAACAAAGCTCGAGTTATAAATAAATCCACTTTCTCTAAATCAACTCAATAAGAGTCTGATATATCGAAAGAGACACAAGTCTATGAAATGACTAAATCCATTTAAATAAAAGAAATCTCTACAGAGATACAAGAATATAAGAATTAATAAATTTCTATAAATCATACATGAGAAATGTGGAATAGTAAAGAAACAATCATCAGTGATACATTTTCAAATACAGTAGCTACTGAAATGATGATTATGAAACTCATAGTATCGATGATTGTAGACAAAGGCATGATTGACCTAAATAAAAAGAAGCAATTCAAGAAGAATTGACTTCATAAGCTAAACATAAAGTATTTAGACCAATAGTTCTCCAGACACCTGAAGATATCAAACTAGTTGGATACTAAAAGGTCTTTATACGGAAACGTAATGAGAAAAACGAGATCGTAAAATATGAGGTACGACTCGTAGTACAAGGTTTCTCACAGAGACTTTGTATTCAATAGTGATGAATACAATTACGTTTCGAATACAATTACGTTTCGAATTTTTGATAAATTTGGCTGTTTGAAATACGTCTTCTAAATGTAGTAATCAATTATCAATGTGGTTCACTCAGTGCAGATATTTATAATCCCAAAAGGATTTAAAATGCCAGAAGTATGTAAACCGAGATCTCGTAATTTGTATTTGATGAACCTACAAAAATCCTTATATGGATTAAAAAACAATCTGGACGGATGTGGCGTAACCGTCTTAGTAATTATCTGATAAAATAAGGGTATAATAATTATATTATACACCCATGAGTTCTTCATAAAGAAATCTGAACCTGAATTTGCTATTATAGCAGTTTACATTGATGATATGAATTTGATTGGAACTCCTGGAGAGCTCCTGAAAATTGCTGAATATTTGAAAAGGGGATTTGAAATGAAAGACTTGGGAAAGACAAAATGTTGTCTCGGCCTGGAGATTGAGCTTAAATCAAATGAAATACTTACCCATCAATCAACATATGTTGAAAAGATCCTGAAAAAATTTAATATGGACAATGCTCATCCATTAAGTACCCCCATGATTATTAGAAATCTTGATCCTAAGAAAGACTCAATCCGGCCACTTGAAGATGGTGAAATGATACTTGGTCCTAAAGTACCATATCTTAATGCAATTGGTGTTTTATTATATCTGGCTCAATATACTAGACCAGATATCGCATTTTCAGTAAATTTGCTTGCTAGATTCAGTTCAGCACCAACTCGGAGACATTGGAATGAGATTAAACATCTTTTTCGTTATCTTCGTGTAACGAAAGATTTAGGATTATATTATTCAAAATCTAACAACTTTTCAGGTTTAATTGGTTATACTGATGCCGGCTATCTATCTGATCCCCATAAAGCTCGTTCACAAACGAGATATGTTTTTACCTATAATGGCACAGCAATCTCCTGGCGCTCCACAAAGCAAACTCTTGTTGCTACATCCTCTAATCATTCTGAGATCTTTGCACTTCATGAAACAAGCCGAGAATGCGTGTGGCTAAGGTCAGTTATTTATCATATTAAAAATACATGTGGATTTTCATTATCTACAGGAATGCCAACACCAATATTTGAAGATATTGTAGCTTGTATTGCTCAAATTATAGGAGGCTATATCAAAGGAGATAGAACCAAACATATTTTCCTAAATTCTTTTATACTCATGAACTTCAACAGAGCCGACAAGTTGATGTTAAACAAATACAGTTTACAGATAATCTGGCAGATCTGTTTACCAAAGCATTGCCTACATCAAATTTTGAGAAACTGGTATATGGAATTGGCATGCGTTGACTTTATAAATTACAGGATTGATGTTGAAGTTTTATTCAGGGGGAGCGTTCAATCATGGGGAGCAAAATTTTGAATGGACATATGTGTACTGTACTCTTTTTCCTTCTACCGGATTTTCTCCCACTGGGTTTTACCGAAAAGGTTTTAATGAGACAGTTCTGAACACGTCCACACCACTTGATCCAGAAGATCATTGTATATATTTTTGCTAAGGTTTTGTCCCACTGGGTTTTTCCTAACAAATTCAAATATAAGTGGTGGAAATCCAAGTATAAATATGAGCAAAGCTTTGAAGAAAACATTAATTTTGGACTTATATGCACTGTACTCTTTTTCCCTTCGATCAGGTTTTGTCCCACTGGGTTTCCTTGCAAGGTTTTTAATGAGATAGTTATGAGGACGTCCAACACCACAAGATCTAGAAGATCTTTGTATATATTTTTCTGAGATTTTTGTCCTACCGGGTTTTTCTTAGAAAATTAAATACAATACAAGTGGTGGAAAATCCAAGGGGGAGTGTTATAATACATGTGGCTTTCCCACCACCACTCAAGAGAATTGCTTCTTGCTCAAGCTTACTCACACACGTGGCCTTCCCACCACCAATCAAGAGCTTACTTTGTTCACTATATATATATATATATATATATATATATATATATATGCTCTCTCTTGTAAAAGCTAGCTGATGCTCTTTCAAAAATCAATAAAAATCATCACATCTCTCTCTCTCTCTCTCTCTCTCTCTCTCTCTCTCGTTTTTCTCCCTTCTTTCATTTGATCTCTCTTATTTATTATTTATTATTATTTCATCTCTTCTTCAATTATTTCTTGTTCATCCATTATTTTTTGATTCATAACAAAATTATGAACATTAAAATAAACGAGTTCGTAAATTTCTCTTTTTAACTTTTAACTTTCTTTCTTCTAATTCTCTCTAACTCTGACTTCTAAAATTGTTGGGGATCAAACTTTTTTTTTTCTTTCTACGTAAAGACATACCATAAAAAAAGAAGTAAAAAAGCTAGGGTGTGAAAATGAATAAAAATGCAAAGAGAGATTTGAGAAAAAAGAGAAGAGGGAAAAGTATAACCAATTTCATCTTTATTATTATTTTTTCTATATAATTGTTTTTAATTCTTTATTTTAAAATTCTTTTTCAATTTATATTTCGCAAAAAAGTCCAAAAATATTCTTTTCATAAAATATTATTTTCATAAAATATTCATAATAAGAGGGAACGATGTCTGAGTTGATAAATATATATCTCTAGTTGCATTTATAATAAAGTTTAGGGGTACTCAATGTATTTATCCCTTTTAAATAAACACTATTTATGTCGTATTATTATTTAGGCTGAGTGGCACTGATACCCACTAAACTTTTTTTAAATATGCTCTATGCCCTCTATACCATTTTTTTCACCACTAAACCCCTTGAACTCTCTCAAATTGGCAAATGTCGACTATAGATGGCCCCTCAAAGGGGGCAAAAAATCCAAATGTTTGCCAAAAAAGAGAGTTCAGGAGGTTTAGTGGCGGAAAAAAAAAGTATAGGGGGCATAGTGTATATTTTGGAAGAGTTCATAGGTCATCGGTGCCAATTAGCCTATTATTTATATCCTAAAATTAAATTTTAAGGTTGTATTATCGAATATATATATATATATAGTCTTTCTATTATTAGTTCGAACTGACAATAAATATATCAGGACGAAGAATGTGAACCACAGATTATGGTGCATAATCTGTGGTTCACATTCTTCGTCCTGATATATTTATTGTCAGTTCAAACTGATAATAGAAAATCTATATATATATATATCAGAAATTATATTATCAGTTCGAACTGACAAAAGTTATATCAGTTCCTATGGGTCATTGGATTTAAATACTTTGACTTGGCTGTATGCACTTGTCACGTTAAAGTATTTTAATTCAGTGGCCCACATATAAGGAATTGATATAACTTTTGTCAATTCGATCTGATAATAAAATTTTGTACATATATATATATATATATATATATTTATTTATTTATTATGACAACCAGTCTTCACAGACTCACAGTTACAAAAAAGAAAACCAAAAAGCAAAAGCTTTGAGTTTCATAGAGTAGCCGGTGAAAAATCATAGACAGTGGTTCAGCTCTGCGTATCCAAATAAGCTTACCCGGAAAGTCTGGTCGTCTCTCTCTTTCTCGTCCTTTTTTCATTAACAGGTATACATTCGGATTTGATGTTGTATCTGAATTTTAGGGTTTTGGCTTTGTTTTTACAAGCAAGGATTTTTCTTTCCTGTTTTAGGTGTTTGTCTTCGTTTTTCTTTCTGGGTTATCTGGTTATTGTGTGTTCATGTTTTTGTTTCAACGTAGGTATTGTTTCGTTTAGTCTTGAGATACTTATCTGTGAACTAATAATGAGTTGTTGTTGTGTGTTTGTCTCATTGTATGTTTCAAAAAAAAAAAAAAAAAAAAATCCAATATATTTACGTTTTTCAATGATATTTTTGTGTGGGTTTGTACTGTGAATTTTCATATTTTAAGTGTGGGTTGGTTCTGTGGATTTTCTATCTAATATTTTAGTTTAATGTGAAACATTTTCATGATTGCTTACTTGTTTTGATCGTACTAGAACCTCCTTTTATGGGTTGCTGATGTTTGGGAATTTATGGAAAAACTGCATTGAAATTATAGCATCTTTTACAGTTATGAGGATGCTCTGTGTATATTATTGCTTTGGGATTCCTTTCTTTGGGGAGAAGAAATTTTCTTTTTATTCTCCAATTTCTTGTCATATGTAAATTCACTTCTGTGTATATTTTCTGGGATTCCTTTCTTTGGGAGCCAACATTTCTTTTTATTCTCTGATTTCTTGTATTGTTAATGGAAGGTTGTCTAATTCGAGAAATGCTTCGGTGCGTTTGGCATATATTCCCAATCCAATCAAATCATGCCATGTGGCATGAATAATCAATCACAATAAAGATGTATGCCACATGGCACAATATAAATGGGTTGGGCGTATACGTCCAGACATATTGAAGCTTTTCTCCCGTAATTCATTTTTCCTTTTATGTGTTTCTTGCATTTAAAACTTCTTTTTATGCTTTCAGGAGGTGGTTTGCATCGAATTTGAATGGGTGAGAGTGGGAAGCGTTCTCGTTATCATAGAGATCATGACGCAGACAGCAAGAATCAAAAGAGACGAGTAAATGAAAAGGATGAAAAGGGTAATGATGAATTGGTCGTTTATAGAATACTTTGTCCGGATGGGGTTATTGGAAGTGTCATTGGTAAAAGTGGGAAAGTTATAAATTCCATAAGGCAAGAGACAAGGGCAAGGGTCAAGGTGGTGGACCCATTTCCAGGTGCTAAGAATAGGGTCATAACTATTTACTGCAATGTTAAGGATAAGGAAGATGTTGAAGTTGATGACGAGTTCAACGACAAAGAGCCTCTGTGTGCTGCTCAGGATGCTCTTCTTAAAATTCATGCTGCAATTGCCAATGCATTGGCCAGTACCTCAGATTCTGATAAGAAATGGAAAGATAAGGAGGAATGTCAATTGCTTGTTCCATCTAGCCAATCTGCAAATATCATTGGTAAGGCTGGGACAACTATAAAGAAATTGAGAAGCAAGACAAAGACAAACATTAAGGTTGCTGCAAAGGATGCCACAGACCCAACACATTCATGTGCAATGGAGTTTGATAACTTTCTTGTGGTTAGTATCAGAGACGTTAAACCACTTGCTAATTTAGGTTTAAGGCTGAAGCTTTATCCATATAAAAGATTTACTTACTGATATCTAGATTATTATTGATCTGGTGCATGATACTCTGAATTCAAGTTTTATTAAGGTGTCTCAAATTTGAATTTTAATAAATCTTGTTTTGTTTAGCAGAAAATATTGTGCAGCTTCATGCTTCGTTGGGATTTAAGCTCGGTCATTTTCATAATATTTTGTTTTTCTAGTAGTTGTGGGTTTTAAGTGTTGTTTTTTTCCACTTTATAACAGATATGTGGTGAACCGGAAGCAGTGAAAAAAGCACTATTTGCAGTTTCTGCTATCATGTACAAATTCTCTCCTAGGGAAGACATTCCTCTTGAGACAACTGTACAAGAAGCTCGCCCAAGCATTATTATTCCATCAGATGTTCCTATTTATCCACCAAGCGGATTATATTCAAATGCAGATCCTATCCTCCCTTCTAGATCCGTTCCTTCTATCTTAGGTGCTACACATATGCAGGATCTTCAGGGTTATGCTGATACAGGGAATCCATGGCCTGTATATTCAGCTACCCTTCCTGTAGTTTCTGGTATTGCGGGGGCCTCTCGATGTGAGGATTTAGTTGTAAGAGTCTTATGCCCCTTTAACAAGATTGGTCGCGTCATTGGGAAGGGAGGAGGCACCATTAAAAGTATAAGGCAGGCTAGTGGTGCTCAGGTGGATGTTGATGATACTAAGGATGATCGTAATGAATGTATCATCACTGTCACTGCAACTGAGGTATGCCCATTCACAGCTTTCAACTTTTCATTTGCAAGTTAATGCTCTTTTCTGATTCTTTCAGGGTATCTTTTCTGTAGGCCTTGATTATTTTCAATGTATTCCTTTACCTTTTTTTCCCCATGTTTTACTTTTGTCTAGTACTGGCATACTAGGTCATTTTCCCGTGACGCTTTCATTGCATATTTTTACTTGCTATAAAAATTAAGGAAAAAGAATATTCAGCTTGTCAAATATTTGACCTTTTTTTTCCTTAAAACAACCTATTAATTGGTATAGTGACATTATTGAGAATGGATTTTCCAGCCATAGGTCTATATTTTTTATTTTATTTTTTACTTAATATATCTGAACCTAAAACAAGTGTTGAAAAAAGCTCTAGGTGCTAGTCGGGCGGTGGGCCGGTGCCTAGGTAATCCTCGGCGGAGGCTGGATGCTGGATGCGTGGATTGTGGATTGTGGAGGCGAGAGAACAAAGGAGGAGAAGAAGAAGAAAGTCTTAGGGTTTTTTAAGAAGACAACCCCAAAATGATGTCGTTTTGGGGTTGTCTTCTTAAAAAAAAAAACGCCCTAAGTGCCGACAAAGGCGCCTCATCACCGCCTAGCCTGCCTAGGCTGCGATAAGGCACCAGTTTGCCTAGACTTGTCGATTACCCTTAAATTGGTGCCTGCCGCCTAGCGCCTAGGCGGTGTTTTACAACACTGCCTAAAACTGAGCTCACCGATCACATATTCCAAGGAGTAATGCTCATTGGGATTAAAATATTATCTGCGTGGTATCTAAATTCCAAGATTAATTGATATCTAAATTCCTGATTAATTGATATGCTATCTACTAATAATAAATGGGAAATGCTTTATTTTTTTGTTTCTATATGAGGTGCTTAGTTTTACTTTTTCTAACATATATTGATCATTTAATGTGTTTGCTATTTTGCAGTCACCTGATGATATGAAATCCATGGCAGTTGAAGCTGTCCTCTTGCTGCAATCAAAGATCAATGATGAAGATGATGATACTGTTTCTATCAGACTCCTTGTTTCATCAAAAGTTATTGGCTGTATTATTGGAAAGAGTGGTTCAATTATAAATGAAATTCGGAGAAGGACCAAAGCCGATGTTCGTATATCTAAAGGGGAGAAACCTAAATGTGCTGATATCAATGATGAGCTTGTAGAGGTCTGTCTTTGTGATTTATTAATATTTATATTTCTTTACTTCTGTGGTGTGCTTTTCTTTTTATTGGATCAGCAGTTTAATGGTTCACTTCATATCTGCTTTTAGGTGGTCGGAGAAGTTGGTAGTGTGAGAGATGCACTTGTACAGATTGTTTTGAGACTCCGTGAAGATGCCTTGAGAGATAGGGATGGTGGCCGTAATCCTCCTGTAGGTGGCGATTCTCTATATTCAGGTGGTACTGGTCTTTCTGTGCCCCCACTCTTGCCTTCGGTTCCCCCAGTTGCTCCATATGGTTACGATCAGAGGACTGAAACTGGAAGTGGCTTGGGCATGCTTTCATCAAGTAGTCTCTATGGATATGGATCTTTTTCGGTATGTCATTACTTGGCTTTTGCATGTAATCATCATTATTTTTGTTTCATTATCAGCATCTTTAATTGCTCTCATCGTCTTTAGGTTTTATTGTTTGATGCTATATAACTGTAGGATGAGTCAGTCTGTGGAGGCTTAATATTGCATGATTGTAATAGCTGCTTTATAGATTTATAGTGTAAACATCTGCTTTTAATATGGATAAGTTTATGAAAGGAACATTTTCGACGTTTTTAACGAAATATAAATTGAAAAAGAATTTTGAAATGAAAAATTAATAACAACTATACAAAAAATTTAAAGACGAAATAGGTTAGATTTCTCACTTTTCTCCTTTCTTAAATCTCCCTATGCATTTTTCTCCATTTTTGCACCCAAGCTTTTTTACTTTTGTTATGGAGTGTCATTAGTTAGAGAGAGAGTTTGATTTCCAACAACTTTAGAAGTTAGAGAGATAAAGTTAGAATTGGAAGTTAGAGAAAGAAAGTTACTGAGAGAATTAGAAGAGAGAGGAAGTAAGAAGTTAGAGACGGAAATTGAGAACTCGGTCATTTTAATATTCATAATTTTTACATTGACGTATAAAATTTCTATAATTGTCATGTAAAATTCCATTTGTAATTTGACGTGTAAAAGTCCATGTGTAAAATTGAGCGTGTAAGATTTCATTTATAACTAGCTGCACGATGTGGTTAGTTGCATTCCATTTATTTTTTCCCTTCCCCCACCACCCCACCCCAAAAAAATAAAAAACCACCACCATACTCCTGAGTCCTGTCGTGTGTCAAATGATATAACAATCCTATTTTATTTCAGATTGGTGTGATGGTGGCTTTTTTGCACCTTATAATTTAAGTAGAAGTTCATGTGGTTCTTTGCTTTCTTTCAAGTTGGTTTGATACTTTGATTGATAAATATGAACAGGAAACATTTTCAAGGTAGTAAGATAGTCAGATCTGTTTAGATTATTTATCCAAACTCTTGTGCTGGTTCCTTTAAAACTATGTGAACATTGCTCATTTTGAGTTTATGATCAAATTTCAAACCTTTGTTTAGGATTTTTTTTTTTTTTTTTGGCGGTTAGGATTAATTTAATGTCAAGGTCTGTATGCATGTAAAGCAATGGATGGAAATTTTTTCAAATGAAATGACATCTCATATCTCTCTATCTCTATCTCTATCTCTGTTCTCTGTTCTCTTTTTTGCTTTTTGTTTGTCAACTTCTCTTTCGTCTGTTATATATGCTGGAGGAGTTGAACTTAAAAGACTGGATATCGTGATAATATTGTTATGTTCTCGGAATCTGCTTTCCATTAATATTACGTAATAAAAAAGTTTTGCCTCTGTTGGCATTCACTTCAATGGATTCTTTTTGATAGATGAACGACAGCTCCTATGGATCGATGTCATCATATTCATCCAAGCTTTATGAAGGGTTAGTATGTTATTTTGATGGAATGTTTTTTTTTGCTAGTATAACTTCTGTCAAATATGCTTTCTGAAGTTATTTTATATATTCAGGTTACCTCCTTCCTCAACTCTTGAGATGTTGGTCCCTGCTAATGCAGTGGGCAAAGTAATTGGCAAAGCAGGGGCAAATTTAGCCAACCTTCGGCAGGTTGGTTCATCTCTCTCTCTCTCTCTAAAGATGACTTAAGCTCTATTGTATATAATTAAGATGGAAGCTGATATTGAACCGAAAAGCAAACTAACCAAACCAGAGATATAAAAGGTTGATAGGAAAAGAACTTAAGAACATGAAAGAAACTTTATATGTTATCACTATTCTGGTTTATCCTGTAGTTGTCAGCATTTGGAAGGACCATTTGATTGATCTGTTGTTTCCCTCATCGTATATGTTCATATAATTCGGCACATTTATCATTTTTCCTTCTATAACGTGCTTGATTGAATGACATTCCGGCACTGGATTGTTTCTCTTTCAGATATCTGGAGCAACGATAGATATTTCTGATTCTAAATCTTCCCGGGGTGATCGTGTTGCTCTTATTTCTGGTACACCTGAGCAGATGCGTGCAGCTGAAAACTTGATCCAGGCATTTATAATGGCCACCTGAGTATTGAGGAAAAGTCTTGTTATTATTAGAGGGTGAATAGTTAGAATCTTGGAATTTTCCCCCAAAAAATAAGGTTTCCTCTCCATAGTTCTTTTAGGCTTGATTCTGAAGAGTGGAATGGAGTTCATATTCTAGGCTACTTCAACTGGACTCTTCCTGTTTCTTCCAACAACTGTGCCCATCAAGATCATCTGGAAGATTCACGGCTGGTTTAATATATCAATGGAGTTAGGTTTCCTTCTCTGTTGCTTAATCCATTCTTCATCCGCGGTAGCTTATTAGGATCTTTCTTTCCTTCCGTATTGTTTTTTCAGGTCTTATCTTTGACTAGTTGGGAGTCCATATTTCCGATAATGTTATAATTTATAAATTTGATGTTTGTGCAAGGAAATATTTTCAGTAACCGTAATTGTCAGACTCATAATGTTTTTGTGTTACTTTTCGTGCGTTCAATCTCTTGCTCTCAGCTTCTCACCCGAAGGATCTTTTCTATCAAAAATGTGAAGTGCATTGCTGTTGGTAATTTTGCCTTTCACTCAATAATCTCTTTGCTGTCATGTACAGCACTAAAAGAAGGGAAAATTGTCCCCCTGGAATTAAATACTACCGACAACTCATGGAACAACGAGTTTCTTCTGTCGTTTCTCATATGTCTTGATCTCGTTTCTCAGTCCCGGTTTATGAACAGATTGATGCCACGTTTAATCATGAACTTGCCTTTTCTGTCATGGAATACTAGTTGATTTCTGGGTTTCTATTGTAGTAATGCCCTTATTAGCTCTTATTGCAGTCGGTTTCATGTTTTGCTTATTGCAAAGGTGTCTCTGAAACCTATTGCATTTCTAGATTGGCCTCAAAATACTTGTCCAGGATACTCTTTATTTGAATTTTTGTTTGGACAGTTCTCGGTTTACTGTTGAATCGAAAAGCAAGTGTACATTTTAGTTGCATTGCTTCCTGGCTAGTTGAAAAGGTTTTCTAACTCCTTTCTTAATTGTAGATGACCTCACTGGAACTCTCTTATGCCTGGTCTGAAATTTTGAGTTTGTATTCACCAGTTGGTACGTCTACCAGTTCCATGCTTTACTGTACTACTTCTTTGTACAGCTCAGTTTTGGTATAAGAATTCAATTAAGCCTAGTACTGGCCAAAACTTGATCCTAACAGCCTATTAACTGCGTTCCTGCTTTAGGTGTTTATGACATAGGTATTTTCTGTTAGTTTATTTAAGATCTAGTGAGTCAAAACTGGAGTCTCATTTGTACTGAGATTCTTCCTATTAGGGTTAACAGATTTGCTGCGGTGATAAAAATCATATCAAACAGATATTATTGGTTAATGTAGGTCATCACAGAAGCATCAGTTCAATAGTGTGATGCTGGCTTCATTTTTACTTTGCTCTTATTTTCACATAAGCATTGTCTCCGACTCGTATATAACTTGTCTGTTAAATATTTGAAGTACTTTTAAAATTTTGCTCTGTCTTACTTCTGTTGATCAGAATGGTTTGGCCAACGGCCAACCTATATACTTGATAGCATACCGAAACTAGTTGGATCTAATTTTTGTCCCATTGCTTCCAACCATCTATATGTTGATATCTGAAGATTTCAGATATATTTTCATATGCTGCCATCCATTTTTGTTTTCCTGAAGTTTCATCCAGCAACATCTAGTTAGTGTGCATTCCATAGTGGAACTCCAATTGTAAGTTTGGAATGCGTGCCTTATTTCCAATTACATAATTTCTGGGTTATTTTTATGGCATTCTCGTTGTTCAAAAGTTCCCTTTGCGCTGGACCAATGCCTATAGATGAAGTTAAAAGTCAACTGATCTCAGTTCTACTGTTTTTAGGCAGTATTACATCTTGTAGAGCCAGTGAGGATATTCAGTAGTATGTGTTGTTCTGTCTTCCAAAAGCTTTTAGATTGAACATGATTTCTAGTGTTGTAAGCATCAAATCTAGGATTAGAAATAGTCGGTGCTGAAATCTCGTGATATCTCTATAAATTGAATTTGTAGTTACCTAACGTGGATTGTATTGTGCAAGTCCTATCAATATTTCCAAGTGTAGTGAAGTGCTGAGGAAATATTTGCCTTGGCATTTTCAGTGTCGGGTGGTGAGTGTAATTTGATCTGGGAGGTGGTGGTGTATATTCGGAGGAAGAAAAGCTGATTTTCTTCGTGCTAGTTAATATTGTGTATTTACAAATAGAGTTGTGTCTACTTTATATTGTTTGATTCATGTAAATATTTACAAATATAATTATAGTATATGCTTCGTGCTTGAAATATCCATTTGCTAGACGTTAACAAAATTTTTACATAAGATTGCTAGGATCTTTGTCTTTGCATATGCTTATGTAATGCTTGTATAAAAAAACACAAGCTTTTATATGGTTGTGTTTGTTAGTTTTAGTAAAAACTTCATCTAGCTTGCATTACATATCCTTGAAACCTTCGATTCATGGTTCACGATGGAGGAAATGACATAGGTGACCATTTCCGAAGGCATGTTAGACTAGGCGTATGCATATGAAGGTTATATAGTAGTTGATGATAGGAATATATGAAACTAAAATGGTGTACAGGGTTTGCAATTTGTTCTCAAAAGTCCCAAGTTTTCTTACATTCTGTATAAGGATAGTAGATGTGCAGATTTCACTTGCGAAAGAGGGTTTCAGGAGTAGTGCAGCTGCAGCCAACAACACTTTTTGGGTATTTTCAATTATCTGAAAAAAGTGTAGATAAGGATATCATATTGTCTTTATATGCTACAATGGATGGATTTATACGTGTACTCAACTTCCATTTGGCTACACAATCAATTTTGTTTTATTGTCTAGTCACCACTAATCCTATTTCATAAATTGCACGTAATTTCTTTTGGAATAATGCTTTTATTTTTATTTTAGTAAATTACACCAGAATTCCTGGATCAAAACGTCTTTTTAACAAACAAAAATGAAAATAAAATTACCAAAAACTGAAAATGACTTCCCTTAGTAAAGGTCTGTCTAAGTTAATTGTTATAATTTTTCTCTTACGACCATACAATTTTGAGCATCTCTTGAGCATACTAGCTCAAAGTTGTATGTTCATGAGAGAAAAATTATAATTGTTGAGCAAATTTGATTATCTAAAAAAAAAAATGCCCGAGTTATAATAATTAAATTAGCAAAGAGGCTTGAGTAAAATAAAATAATTTAACAAAATAAAGAAAATGAAAAAAAAAAAAAAAGAGTTGGAGATCTAATCTTGGATCTCTGTTCCAGGTCTCTGTCGACAATGGGGATCTGTCTATAATTTTTATTTCTAACTTTTTATAATTATTTAAAAATAAAAATAAAAAACTATGACCAATTTGGTCTTTTATCAATTTAATTCTAAGAAGTAAAGTTCTGAATAGATAAAGAGAGCTTCTCCTTACAATCTATAAATTATCTATTCACAATCCATTTTTTTTATTTTTATTAATGACAGTTTTAACCTAAATTAAAATTACTAAGCAAGACAAAAAAAATTTAAAAACATTTCAAACTAATTAAATTATTAAAAAAAAAAATCTCTCTCCTAAATCATTAAATTAAATATTAAGTATTAAACTCTCCCTACTAAATATGTTATTACCATTTTAAACACTCTCTCTTAATTAATCTCTCTCCATTTATCAAAAAATAAAAATAAATAAATAAATCATATTTCCATACCTTCTTGATCAATATCTGATTAATAGTTAAAGGAAAAAAAGTTACGAATATTTTAGTTTTTTACTAACATAAAGAATATATATATATATATATATATATATATTAAAAAGTCAATTTTCAAAAAAAAAAAAAAAAAGATATATGAAAGTAATCATTTTCATATTTCGATTTTTTTTATTAAAAAAAAAAGGCATTTTTTTTAATATATATGTACATATGGTTCCTAAAAATCAAGCTTATTAGTAAGTTTTTTTTTTTTTTTCTTAACGGTTAGTCTTGCTTGAGAAAGAATAGAGATAGAAAATTAGAGATATGTATTGGAAGAAAGAGTTTAATATGGTAATTAAAAATTTAAGAGAGAGAATTTAATATGTAATAATTAATTTAATGATTTATGAGAGATAATTTCTTTTTTTAATAATTTAATTCAAAAAGGATAAAAAAGATAATCTTGTAACAAAATAAAGTGTCTTTAGAATTTTTTAAAATTTAAATTTTGTGAATGGAGTGTTTTTAGAAAAGAAGTGTAAAAAGAAAAAATTAGATTGTCAAAAGAAGCTCTCATAGATAAATGTATTATGATATTTGCTCTCTAATTGCATGTATGTTTTTGGTCTTTAGATTTCAATCTAATGGTGTATAAAAATTAAGGATTTAAAAAAAAAAAAAAAAACAATGTGGTAAATAAGTTGTCATCAATACATAAATCATGAGGTGATGTGATGAATGATATGATAAAGATAAAATAAATACGAAACGTGTTTTTTAAATATTAGTGTCACACGATAACATCTACAAATTAAATATAAAAGGAAAACATATTAATATATGTTTTCCTTTTATAGTAATTGTTTATTTATTTTTTTTGAAAGAGTAATTGTTTATTTATTTAACAGATAAGATTAATGAAAACAGCGCATGATGACGTCATCACCATAAGCTGTTATTAATACAAAATTGGAACCTTTAAAAAAACACATTTTTCTTGATTCAGTGAAGAGGAAGAAGAAGAGAAATATATAATAATAATAATACAGTTTTTGTGAATTTTAATGGCAGCTACAAGAAGACGTGTGCAGTGCTTATTGAGCAGAGTAATCTGCAGGAGGGGTTATGGCGCTCTACCTCAAGGCAACACTCCTTCCTCCTCTTCTCAACAACTCATCGATTTGGAGTATCAATACAGTGCCCACAAGTCTGTTTTTTTATTCTTTCTTTCAACTTTTTTCATGTTTTGATTTCTGGGTTTTTGTTATTTCCATCTGCTTTTGAATCATTTCAGTTCCTTCCATGTTTTGGTTTCTGGGTTCGTTTGTTTGTTTTTGACAATTCACAATTCAATCCACAATACTCATCATCCATGTTTTGGCATCTAGGCTTTGCATCTTTTATCATCTATTGTTCTATTGAATTCTTGGACCTTGTATCCTCTGTCTCTTTTGTATCGATTAACATTTTAAATTATTGCATATGGATGAGTTATTGAATAAATTCAAAAAAAAAATAAAAAAAATACAATATAGGCGTTTACAAACCAATTAGACAGTAAATTGAACATGCAACATATACAAATTTGAAGTTATAATCTGGAAGCTTAATTTCTACTCTCTTATGAGTAAAATTCAGCTCAATTCTAATTTATGTTATACTGATACACAGAGTATATTTGTGTGCCCGTATGTGTTATTTTGTTGTCCATATTCTAGCCGCGGAGAGGAGCTTTGATAAACTTAAAGGTTTTTGATGTTAAGTCAAGTTTAAGGAGCTAAATCTTTTTTCTACCAGTTGTATGACCACAGTGTTAGTCTGGCCTTTTTCTTGGTCTTAGCTAATGCAATTAGAATTTCTTCCTCGGAAGATGAGTTGGGGTTTTTGGCTCCCTGAAACTGCATTATGTGGATTTTGAGGATATTAAGAAGTCATTTCATTCTATAAGTTCATTCACTGGTTGATATAAATTTATTCCAAGTAGATATTGTTGGTTCAAGATGGATGCTGAATTAATGGATATTTTCTTTTCCCGTTCTCTAGTCACTGTGGTAATATATGTTTTTTTTTTTGTCTTTAGTCGCCTACTCTTGTTATTGGGTGTTTTGCAGACTGATTTTTTTTTTTCCTCTCATATCTTAACTGCAGTTGCTTTGTTTCAAATGCAGCTACCATCCAGTTCCCATTGTATTCTCTCAAGCAAAGGGATCATCGATATGGGATCCAGAGGGAAATAAATATCTAGATTTTCTCTCAGCCTACTCTGCAGTTAATCAGGTATTAATGATGGAATAGTTATGCAATAACTGTGTATCTTTTCAGCTAATTAACAGTGAATATTTAACCATCTGGATGCCATGTACTTTTCTTTCTCCCAATCATTTCCATATATTCAGCATCACAGTGACTATCTGACTATCTGCATATCATGTATTTTACTTGTCAAAGTGATTGATAGTTTGAAAAGGAATAAAAGAAATCCGTAATATACAATTTCTAACTCTTTTATTGATTCATTGACAGCAACTTTCTTCTCTCTACTTGAATAAAATACATAATTCTGTTCTCCGCTAGACTGCAGAAGCCAATGATCATCTACACCTAGTGCATACTCCTTTTCGTAGTGAATTTGACATGAAGCTTAATATTCAACTTTATAACTTCCTACTGTAGGGGCATTGTCATCCAAAGATCATGAAAGCATTACAAGAACAGGCAGAAAGGCTTACTCTCAGCTCTAGAGCCTTCTATAATGATAAATTTCCAATGTTTGCTGAGCGTCTAACAAGCATGTTTGGCTACGATATGGTGCTACCTATGAATACTGGTGCTGAAGGGGTGGAAACAGCTCTGAAGGTGGCTAGGAAGTGGGGTTACGAGAAGAAGAAGATTACAAAAGATGAGGTAAATCCTTGGAGAATAAGCTTATTTTGAGAACTTTGCTATGAATTGAGTTTCATGTTTCCGTTTTATTGTTTGTAAGGCGTATTAAACATAACTTGATTCTAGTCAACCTGTGCATCTGTTGTCTGTGTTTGGCTTCACTTGATTGTGTTAATACTCATTTCTCATAATAACCAGAGGTTAAAGACTAATATGATATATCCTATCAAAAGAAATAAATGACATACGTGTCGAATACTTTACATGAGAAAACAAGAAATGGCAAAGCTTAAGATGGAGAATTTCCTTTTCAGTCGATCTATAATTATCAGCAATCTTAGTTTCGGAAAGTGGGTAGTGGTGGCATAACATTTGATCTTCCTTCAAGGCAGGTCCCTAGGTGCTCTGAAGATTAAAATATATTTGAGAATAAAATATTAATTGTACAAGGACTGATATACAACATAAAATGAATTCAGAAAAAAAAAAAAAAAATGTTTAATGAATCAGCTTATGTTACCATGATACAATATGGAATATACCTCAACAAAGTCGTAAATTGTGTTCATGAGCATCATCAAATTATCACGACCTTCCTTGTCCATGACTCCATGTAGGGGTTAGGTCTAAATCATGAACTGTAAAATGAAAAAGTTAACTTAGTTTTAACTTACCTGACTGTATGTGATATGATATGGAATCAGAGTGGAATAGTGGGGAATTCCGTATTCCTATCACTAATTCATGGCCTTTTTTTTGTGGGTGAAATGAAATACTTCTGAAGACTGCTGCTGTCGTTGATCTTCATAGAACATAATAAGATTAATTTGGCCATTTTCTTCATGTCTTAGTAATAGTGTACCACTACTGTAGAATTGTGAAAAATGATATTCTTTTTACTTCATTTCTTCTTGCCTGGGCATTCACTGTTATTAAGTATGAATCTGGATTTGTTAGGGGTAACTAAGGAAGAACAGGTAGTTTGAAAATCATTCAGAAATATTACCTCCTGTGAGTCTGTGATAGTCTCAAACTTTATGTAATAGATATTACCTCATAAGATATGAAGTCTGTTAATGTAGTTGTCTATTAAGGTGAAAATTTTGATATAAAGGATTTCTGATAGTAGCAAAATTAATTTGCTTCAGTTGAATAAATTTAATATAAAATTCCATTGGCTATTTAACTATTACTCCTTAAGCAGCAGTTCTCTGGTGTGGTTACCTGTCATGTACTCATGTTCTGAAGAACCATTCAAATGATTTGTTTTAGTCCTTTACTGAGACTGAGCCATGTGCAGGCTATCATTGTTTCTTGTTGTGGTTGCTTCCATGGTCGTACATTGGCTGCCATTTCTATGAGCTGTGACAATGAAGCTACTAATGGTTTTGGGCCATTGCTATCTGGCCATCTTAAAGTTGATTTTGGTGATGAAGCTGCCCTTGAGAAAATTTTTAAAGGTGTATATTACGGATTCTTTTTTATTTCATATTTAAATTTTTAAATTTTACTTTTGTGCTTTCTCTATTTATAGTTTACTCAGTTCTGGTTTTGAGATCTCATCTGTGTACCACTATATCATATGGGATGCCATAGTAGTGAAACTGATAACTTGTCTCTGTTGTGGTGTGTAGAAAGTGGAGACCGCATAGCTGCATTTCTTTTTGAACCCATTCAAGGAGAGGCCGGGGTATGTGTTTTCAACCAAATCTATTACCAATTTTTGGATATGTAATCTGTTATAAGGTCTTTAGTAATCTTTTGTAATATTATTCCATTTAATTATGACCAAATTGCCGATTTATAAGTCCTTTACCTTTTTCTGCTTGCTGACTAGCATCTTTGGTTGTGCCAAAATATCCATGTAAAATTAGAATTAATTCAGAAAGCATATGAGAGCATTTGTGGCAAACCATGGATGTTGTGCAATCTTTTACTATGTTGGACACATCTAATGAAATGTTTTTGATAATAAATATATCCACAACATATCTCATACCCTAATGGTCTCAAGTTGTGTTCCCCAAAAGTATCTATTTACATGACCTTGTAACTCGGAAATGATAAAAGATATTAAGTTTCTAGTTAGCAAGGAGTCAGATTCTAACATCTTGTATTATAACAAAAATTGTCAAAAGTTTTCATCATTTCTCCAATTTAATTGGTCTTTTCTGAAATCTAGTTCTCTGTAACATACTGAACTTTGTCAAAAGCGCCCTGTAGGGGGAATGAGGGGAACCACTTCTCCTGCATCTGACAGCAAGATTTCTTCTGTAATCATTAACATTTCCTTATTTGGTTGAGAATTTTCTTTATCCTTTTCTTTTGTGCTAGGTTATAATTCCTCCGGATGGTTATCTAAAAGCTGTGAGAGATCTTTGCACTAAGTATAATGTTTTAATGATTGCTGATGAAATACAAAGTGGGTTAGCACGGTCAGGAAAAATGCTAGCCTGTGACTGGGAAGAAGTTCGCCCAGATATGGTGGTAAGTTCCTTTTTATTTTTCTTGTTTTTACTTTTGCTGACTTCTCCCATTCTCAGATGTGAAGATGAAACAGTTTTTGTTATTTCCTTGATTCCTTCAGTATTGAATTCCTGTTTTCCAAGATAAATAGGTTAGCATGAGTACAAACTGTTCAAGGATGATTGATCCACATGTTGCTATACTTTCAAAGTGTTATAGCAATGCCCTAAAGCAGCTGCTGATATTTGGTTATTCTAACCATTCTGGAAACACTGTTCTAATGTATGAGACAAATTTTTGGGCTGCAATTTGGTATCTAAATCAAATTAGTTATGTTGGAGTGATAATGACTTTATGAATTTTGAGGAAACTAACATGGAAGAAATGCCGACTTACTTTGATATGGAAACTCTCTGGTTAGAATATTTTGTGTTAAAGGCCTTAATTAGCTCATGAATCAACATGTGAACTATTTTTAATAACTGGTTTCAAAGCACTTCCTTTGCTATGTGTTTCTTATGCGATCCCGTCAATTATCAGTTACAGTATTGGTAGCAGTGATGAGAAAGATAGGGGCCAAAGTACCCAGATTAAACCGAACAAAAAATTCTGAGTAATATCTTAGAGGCTGATGGTGAGTCGTTGAGATATAGGCACCACTCATTTCTGGAAATGTTATGAAGAAAATTTTAGAAGTCTAATTAAACCGGCATATTAATCTGGTGCTTCTAAGTCTAATTAAACTTTATGTTGGTCACAGATTAGTGTGATGATAAAGGATTCTTAAGAATTAGGTGTGATGATAAAGGATTCTTAAGAATTACGATCTATTCTTTGCTCGTAATTGTAACATTCCATAGGCTTCTTAAAAATGCTTTTAATTGAAATATATTTTCTTTTTTCAGATCCTGGGAAAAGCATTGGGTGGTGGAGTCATACCTGTAAGTGCAGTGCTTGCAGATAAAGATGTAATGCTTTGTATTCGACCTGGAGAGCATGGAAGGTTTGCTATTATAATTGCTGTTTCTTTAATTGTATATAAACCTTTTACTTTTCAAACCTGTTGCTTGACAAGAATATGTTGGTCACTATATCAGTGTCGGAGTTTACTTACTAACATCTATATATATATTGGTTTGGAGAACTTTTCCTTGACATGTGAAGCCGGATGTTTGGGAATTGATGGGATGTTGCCAAATCTACATCTGTTCACTCATTTAAGGGTATTGCTTCCCCAAGTAAGCAACATAAGTATATTAAATACTGATGATCTTTTTCTTGGAACCTTGGACCAACTACGAACAATGTTTAACTAGATAATCATGCTATTGTTCATTTCTGAGCACCTGTTCTGTGAGAACAATTTTATTACGTGGATGTAAAAGTCCAAGTAGCTGGATAGAAAGAAGCACTGGATTTCGGTCTTCGTAATGTTATTGGTAAAAGTGAAAACTGTATGACAATTAGTTCGATTAAATCGAAGGCTTTTAAGTGGCTTGAAGGAGTCCTTGATTTGGAACTTCTTCCTCCATTGTTTATTTTTTTGGAGGGGGGAGAAGTAAGAAAGAGAGTAACTATGAACTGCAGATCTTATTTTGGGAATTAAATTCATGTATAGAACACCTATTTCTTTAATTTTCTTACGCTCTTCTGGTAAATAGAGAGGCAGTGCTTCCATTTTGTTCCTTGGTTTTCATCTTGATCTGTTGTTTCCTTTTTCAGTTGTATATAATTTATTTCCTGATCTGTCTATCACTTCTGTTCAGTTAATTCAGATTTACTTATAAGCTCACTCTGCTCTTTTTGCTATTGTTATCAGCACCTTTGGTGGAAATCCTCTGGCCAGTGCAGTGTCGATAGCCTCACTAGATGTGATCAAAGAAGAAAAACTCGCTGAGAGGTCTGAATCCATTGCTTAACATCATTTATAAATATGATACGGACTGCTGTTGGGAACGAATATCTAATTCATGAAGAAATATTTGGTCGTTGATTTTTATATCATCCAAATATTTAACTTTTTTCTAGCCAACTGACGATGGATTTGAATTGCCGATATAGAGTTTGGTAGTAGTTTATTGTAATTACATAGGGTTTGACTTTATTTTTTGGAAGATAACATGCAATCATGCTTTTCACAATACTCCTTTCATATTTCTCTTTTTTGTTAAATTTTTCTTTTTCAAATTCATTCTTCTTCAAACCAATATCAAAGGTTTTAACGGACTCTGTCTTATAACTAACTGAGATATACACTTTGGCTCCGGTAATCAGAATTCTACATTAAATTAAGGTTTCATATAAGAAATTCTAGCCTTTTTCCATATTATAAACTCTTAAATTATTTTCATTTTTTTTTTTTCTCTTTGAAAGTAATGTATACAATATATCTGAGTTGATATTTACTGTTTGACAGATCTGCACATTTGGGAGAGGAGCTTAGGCATCAACTGCTTAAAATTCAGCAGCAATTTCCAAATTACATTAAGGAAGTTCGAGGAAGGGGTTTGTTCAATGCTGTGGAGTTTGACAGCAAGGTTTTGTCTCCTGTTTCCGCATATGACATCTGTCTAAAGATGAAGGAGAGAGGAGTTCTTGCTAAGCCCACACATGATACCATAGTCCGGTTAACTCCCCCACTTTGCATAAGGTAAGGCAACATACTCGATTTCAATAGTTTTCAGCGTTAAAATTTGAGGTGTTCATGTTGTTTTGTGATGCCTTTCCTAGAGCATTTTGACTAATGAATTAATTGAAAACACAAAGGTTGAAGTGGTATTGAGCAAAATAAGGGGACTTTTACGACTATACTGACTTATTGAGGTTTCTGAATTAAGCTTTTTAGATTATCATGTTCTTATATCACTGGTAATTTGCGGTCAAAATGTAGTAACTAGCTCTCAAGTGCCAGTAATCTGCTTTCTCAAATGATGTTTTTACATGCAGATGTTAGTTTATACATTACAGTCATATGAACTAATGTGGTATTTTCAGTTTGGATGAGCTACAAGAAGGTTCAAAGGCGCTGCACGACGTTCTGGAACATGATTTACCTAATATGCAGAAGGTCAAGCCAGCAAAAGTCTCCCAAACTACTACCAACACATGCAACCGTTGTGGTCGAAACTTGTACTGAGACGAAGAGTTATAAATCTCCATGCAAGTTCTTCTAACTTTGATTCTTCTGTATCATTGGATTTTCAGGATGCATGAATGATATAAATAAAATTAAGATTGAGATCCCTTTTCTCAATCTGGATGATAATTTTATCAAGTGTTGGTGTGTTCATTGATATCTTCTCTGTTCTTGAGACCATGGTACTATTTGATCACTCATCTCTTCTAATTTTGATAGTTGTTCAAATATCTCCATCATTGGACATCTATGACTGCTTTGATTTGTATATCCTGTCATGCATGATTGTGTTTTTGTTAGATTATAAACAAAATATGTTACATCTAGAATATATATCATGGAGAGGTCCCAAGTGAATTCTTCCCCACAAAAACTTTTATCAATTAAATATATTTTGTTTTTGTCTTATTTATTTATTTCTGAGACAAGTTGGAGACACATTAATGCAGAAACTTTGGTGGTGGTTATGTAATTAAATAATATCAAAATGAATGGTCATGTTATAACCCATGAGAGCCTTTGAAACTCAACAATTTTTATTTTTTATTTTTTTTGTTTAATGGGAGGATCTTTCTACACATTATCTTCTTAGCTTAGCTGGATTTCATTATTGTATTTTGATTGCTTTTGAAGATGCTTAGCTGTTTTATGGTGTCCAGATATTATCAAGTTCATTTCATTTAACTATGATTATGCTTTTATTATCAGATTGTTATGTTTATTATTGAAATTTGTAAAATGGGAGTCTGATGTTTTGTAACTAAAACTTCAGTAGATCTCTGAAGAATATGATTAAAGAATACCATCTTTGCTGCTGCATGTTATTAGCAGTCTGCTCACACTCACAGAAACCAAATTTTTAACAGATGGAGGTAGTTCAACTGTCAAAATAGTTACTGAATGATTACTAGAGAATATGATACACCAAACGGGTCAGAAGTCTAAAGAGATCAGATAGTATGTGTGTCTCGGATATCTTTTCCCATAACATAACGGGAGATATTTACTCCTGTAACACCGAAGAGAAAACTCCTCACACATGTATTTAATATTATAGCGGTAGAAATCTACTCCAACAATATCAGAGAGAAAACTTCCACACATTTTTATAATTTGTCTTTGTGGATTCGAACCTCCCACTATTAACGTGGAAGGGAAGATGCAGTACTAACTGTTCGAAGAGGTGATGTGTTACAAAGAAGCAGACACTGTGGATATGAGATTTTGTTTTGAATATTGTGGCATTGAGATTTGAGGCCAAATGGAGTAAGCAGAGTCTAGTGTTAGGTGAGATGATATTTTTCAACTAAAATAAACTATTGGAATTTGAACCAACTTTACCACACCAAACTAATCAAATTTTGTTAAGGGAATCTTTATCTCTGTGTTCCAAAGTTCAAACATATTAAATAATTACAAGATTAAGCTTAGCTTTTAGATAATTTAATCAAGAACAATTCTGGGGAACAAGAAGTAACAACATTTCATGTAATCTAAACCCTAAAAGATCACATTTACTTTTTCTTTTTCTTTTTCTTTTTTTTTACGGTATCTATCTATCCAGCTATCTAGATCAGATTTTTTTTTTTTTTTGAAGCGTTTTGTCATTGGTAGGATTCAAACCGTTGACTTGGGAGTTTTTTACTCAAACCTCAAGCTCATCCATCTATCAGCTGAGATACGCCATTGAGGTAAAAGATCACATTTACATGTGCAAACCCAACAAACACTTTTTTTTTCCTCACCTTTTATTAAAGTTTAAACTTTTTGCTTAATCACAATTATTTAATGTTCATCACATTATGTGGGGGGACCAAAAATGTGATCAGATTTTCCAACCAACAATGGGCCCATGAAATTCCATGCACTGCTACATCAAATGGCAACATGAGGACCACTCAATTGATATAAACATTAATTTGGATTTTAATCATTCCATATCAGAATTAAAGTTGTCAACATATAAAACATTGTTTTAATACTATGATCAAATGGATTTTTGCTAAATTAAATGTAAGAGAAAACGAGAGAAGGGGGAGTTCCATTCAACAAGTTCAAGGAGTCAATATGAGTTAATTTGTCTTTATTGTAAATTAGGGATAAATACACAGACAACCCCTAAAGTTTGAGTTCTTATAATCAAACTTCCCTTATCGGTTTCACTAGGTTGCCTTTTGGTCGACTCGTAAAAGGACCAAAGTGCCCATGAATTTATCAAAAGTAAAAGGGAAAATTATACAAACATCCCTAGATATTTAGTGTAATTGTACGTATATGAGATGTTTTCTCATAATTGCACTAACAACCTCTGCCGTCAATGAGGGGCCGTTTGGAGTTAACGGAAAAGGGTAAAATGGTCTATTCTCTTTAAAGAGACATGTGATGATTTTTAAAAAAATTAAAATAATGTATTGGAAAAGGTGAAGAGTTTTTAAAACAATGAAATATATTATTTTAATAGAAAAATAATAAAACGATGAAAATATTTTAAAAGTATAAATCGTAAACGGCAATATAAAAATAGTGCTATTAAAACACATTTTTGATGCTATCAAAACTAAAAATAAAAATAAAAAATAAAAAATAAAAAATAAAATAAAATAAAATAAAAAAACTCAAGTTAATAATAGGTTTCTAAGCCTATAAAACAAGCCCAAAAATATACTATAAATTTTAAGAACTCATTATCAAAACTAGGTTTTTTTTTTTCCTTTTTAAGGAAAAACTAGGTATTTTATAAACAACATTTTATAAATGTTTACATATAAGCGACTTTAAAAAAATTATTTTGGTTATTTTCGTCAATTTCCTTTATAAGAAAATGTTAAGCTAAACCTACTTAAATTTGTGATTTAAAATTTTGACTTCAACATCTCAAACACCTATGTACCCTTAATCTAAGAGTTGCAAATTGTATCTCAAATCTCAACCATTGGATTAAAAACATATGAGTGGTTGAGATGTTAAAATCAAAATTTTAGGCAATAATTACTTCCCCTATATAGATTATGGCTTTTCTAGTGACCGAAAGTCCTTTTTAAAGTTAAAAACTATTTTGATGTTTTTTGTTTTTTTTTTTTTTTGTTTTTTTTTTTGTTTTTTTTTTTTTGACAAAACTAAAGAGGCGTTTTTTTAATATTAAAAAAAATAAAATAAAATAACTATTTTATGTCTTTTGGGGTTCTCCCAAGAAGCTCTTTTTGAGTTTTTTTTTTTAAAAAAAAAAAAAAAAAAGAGAGATAAATTGTCTCAATTACCCTCCATAAACTTTATATATTTCACTATATACCCTTCTATTACAAATACTTTTATAGTGTCCATTTTTTTACTTTTTAATGACAAAAACTATTTTACAGATATTTTGCTAAACAACCTACTAGCTTAAAAGAACTTTTTTAAGTGGATACCAAACAACATACGGTTTTTTTTATTAAAAGCCCTATTTATAAAAGATTTACTCTGGAAGTTTTACTTAAAAAGCCATCTGAAACACAACTTAAGACTCTCTTTTTCCCAATTGGACCCGTATTCTTTATCCCACATAGACAAATTTCTGTGAGACATATTTCCAACCGTGTTTGCCATTATTAGGCATTATATATGTAGAATGTTCTTAAATAATTCTTAATTAAATAATAATTTTTAAAAGTGAATTACAATTTTATTGAACTTTATAGATATTTGATCTAAATACATACAAATTCAGATTATTATAAAATTCCTCGACAATAATTTATTTTCTTAAATTTGTTGTAAAAACAGAAAACTCTTCCACTTAGATGAATTCATCACTAAATAATAAAGTAACCAATACTATTTGCTTAAGTTTTACTTCTAAGATAATTGACATTAATGCCAACATGGGCGTAGCTCAATTGGTAGATGGATGAGTTTAGGGCTTAGGCAAATGACTCAAAGGTCAACGGCTTAAATCTTACCAATGACGAAAGCTTTCAAAAAAAAATCTAGTACCGGATTAATAGATATTGTCAAAAAAAAAAAAAAAAAAGATAATTGACATTAATTAATCAATTTGCTCATCATAAATTCAAATGAAAGGTGCCTTGTATACAAAAAAATAATAATAATAATAATAATAATAATAATAATAATTAAAATAAAAAAAAAAAGAAAGAAAAGAAAAGGTCATTGTCTTAGTTCCTTAAACAAAGAAATCTATATTCTCATTGTAATAAAAAATATCACTTCGACTTGCAATGAATGAATGTGCACTTGTTAGTGGTATGGTGGCATTTTCATGTTGTCAAATTGTCACCCATCAAGTGCATAATGTTACATCATTCACTTAATTATAATCTATGATGGGAAGGCACAATTTTATAAAGTGGGCACAACATTATTAACTTAAGATAATCATTTTGTCACAAGACCCTTCCACATCTTATTTATTAAAATTCCTTTTTGAATTTTGGAGGCTAAGGGTCACTACATATACATTCCACAAAGAAAGGGGACCATTAGACAATTGATTAGTGGTTACAAATCCCATTAAAACACCTACCAAAGAGCATGGGCTCTTAAAATAACTGGCAAAATCAGATGCCAAACACACCACTTACAATTGGGTTCTTCCCATGCTATTTCAAACTTTGTTCCTTTACTTTTTCTCAGTCATTTTCATATCTAAGATTAGGGATGAAAACTTCACCTAAACCCATGGATACCCAACCGAACCCGAACCAAGATGGTTGGTTATGAGTTTTGCTAATCAAATTCGTGGATAGTTTTGGTTGTTAAATTCAAACCCAAAACAGGTTCGGGTTATGGTTTGAAAGAAAAAAAAAAATCGAACCCACTAGATTTAAAAAACCTATCCAAACCCGACCTGTTTTCATTCCTATCCAAGATTCACTTTCATTTTTATGGAACTTAAGAGTTGTCTAAGGAGAAAAGGTACAAAAATTAGGGATGTCATATTTGAAGAAAGCTAATGCTCTTTATTTGATTCAATAATACTATTTTACTCAATTTTGGTGTTTAAATGATATGACATCACTATAATCCATTCATTTAATTTAAATTATATTAGATTTACATGATTTAAGTGAATGGATTAAACTGATACTACATCATTTAAACACCAGATTTGGATATCAAATTTGGTTAAAGTAATATTACTCTGTTTGATTATAACTTGCACATAAATTAATTAAATTTGTTCATAAGATGGACCTAGCCCTAGCCCATTGGGTGCATGTATATTTGTCTGTCTTCCACCTTGATAGGCCTCTCTAGTGGAGAAGGTAAGTGGGGCCTGAAAGAGACTATATATTTGTCTTCTTTGTTTGGTTGGTTTTCTTGCTTTAACTACTAGCTACCACTACCAGACCTTTATTATAATATCTCTTCTATAGGTCTATACTTTTATTGGGTTATACTTATAAAGCTCCAAAGTGCCTTTCAAGCTTTGAAGTTATAGGATATCACAATAAAATTCACATTATTATATGGAAAAAAATATATTTCTTTTCTACCAGAAAATCATGTTTGTTGATGGTGAATTTTGGTCTGTATTTTGGTATACATAATCATTTAGTTTCTTAAAGCAACATTCTTTTATTGTATTCTAAAATTTATTTTCATATAATTTGAATAATGAGACGATACGGAAAATAAAACAGCATTATTAGTTGTCATATAATATTAGATGAAAAAAATTAGAATATTAATTAATTAATATATATATTAATATTTTTTGATTAAAAATTATGATATCACAATTTTTGATTAAAATAAACAACTTTGATTATAATAATGTTGGATACGGCTTGAATTACCAAATGGATACCAAACAATAATTTATCCAATGCGGAGACTTCCTGGAGACGTGAGAACGTTTGGGAGTATGAGGTTATGTTTGAGGGAGGCTTGGAGGCGAAACGAACTGAAGAAGCGGACACCAGCTAAAACCGCTGCCAAGCTGCTGTGGCTTTGGCAACGGTCATGGCAGCGGTAGGACGCCGCTGCTAATTGTTTGGAAGCGACTAGACAGCGGTTTTTGAAAACAGTGTATACCGTTGCTGTGACCGCTGTGGTCATGGCAGCGGTCGTGATGGATCTTGGTGACATGGCGTATGGATCACGGTTTTCTGAGTGGTCAAGTTCAACACGGTTTAGGAAGCGGGTGGCCAACTGTAACTTGAATCGTAGTTAATCACAAACATGCATTGAATCAGGAAATAGTCATGGAAGAGGAAATATGTTACTTCTGGAAGTTCTAACGGAAAAAGGATTTCTCCTTTACAAGAAGACTTGTTATAAATAGGAAATAGTATTTATATGGAACAAGTAATTCTTGTATGTATAGGAGTAGGATTTTCTTGTTAGTTTTTTAACTCCCTGTAATACATATAAATAGATCATAATAACTAGGTTATTGTGTGTGTGAAAAACACCTGAGAGTGATGGAGCAAAATAGCAAATACTAGAGAGATCTCAAAGTGAGCATTGGGTGTAATTGAGTTTGGGGTATTATTTAGAGAGAGAACCTGGGTGTGTGGTTGTAACAATTTACTACATATTGGAACTTTCTCTTGTCGTCCTGACAGCCGTGGTTTTTTCCCTGATTTGGGTTTCCACGTAAATTCTTGTATTGTGTGTATTTGGATTTAAATTTCTCTTCATCTTATCTTTTCTTTGTGATTGTTTGTTTTGTGTTCTATCCGGCAACGCTTCCGCGCGTAATAGTGACGGTTTGTTCGCTAACAATTGGTATCAGAGCCCCGGTTGCTTGGTAGTAGTCTTAACAACTTTATGGCAAGGATGATGAGATTCGATATTGAGAAGTTCGACGGAAAGATGAACTTTGGCTTGTGGCAAATTCAAGTCAAAGATATATTAATCCAACATGATTTACACAAGGCGTTGAAGGACAAGTCAACCCCTGCGAACCCTGAAGGCTCTGGAGATTCTAGAAAAGAAACGACCAGTACTAGTTCTAGAAAACAAAAGATGAGCGATGATGATTTGGAGGATTTAGATGAGAGAGCTGCGAGTGTGATACGATTATGCCTAGCCAAGAATGTTCTTGCAAATATTCATGGAACAAATTCAGCGAAAGAACTTTGGGAGAGGCTTGAAGAATTGTATCAAGCGAATAGCGTCTGCAACCGGTTCTACCTGAAGGAGCAGTTTCACATGCTGTAGATGACTGAAGGTATGAAAATTTCTGATCATCTGGGAGTGCTCAATGGGATAGTTTTAGAATTAGAGTCGATTGGAGTAAAGATTGATGAAGAAGACAAAGGTCTTCGACTCATCTGGTCCCTTCCACCGTCCTATGCGCACATGAAGCCAATCTTGATGCATGGGAGTTCAACCATATGCTTTGGAGATGTAGCGAACAAACTTATCTCTGAGGAACGAAGGCTAAAGAGTGAAGGTAAATCTTCTGATAACTATGTTCTTTTGGTTGATAGGAAAAAAGGGAACTCCAAAGGGAAAGTCACTTGTTGGGGATGTGGACAGTCTGGACACATAAGGAAGGATTGTCAAAAGAAGAAAACAAGTGTGGCTAAGGGCTCCAAAGAGAGTGATCCGGCAATCGCCTCTCTTGAGTTTGACGACTATAGCGATGTCATCTAAAGGGGGGCATAAACATCCTCATGGTATGACCGCTAGTTGCCGTGAAAAGGATGTAGCTGATAGCGGGTCCACAATTGCGCATGGGCATTGGTTATGAGGTAATGCAAGGTGTGTGGTGGACAAAGGATGTCGATGGCTGAGCGAACTCCCTGGGAACCTAACGTGAGGAGTTGCACCACAATTTCAGCAAGGTAAATTTCGACATGTGCTGGTGAAATCTTGGGATGGTTGTTTCCTAAGTGTTTATACCTAGTGGTGGGTATGTTGATTCTTGATATAGGATCGTAGCTGAGGACAAGTTTTTTGGGGAATTCTCGCCATAAGGGAGGATTGTTGGATATGGCTTGAATTACCAAATGGATACCAAACAATAATTTATCCAATGCGGAGACTTCCTGGAGACGTGAGAACGTTTGGGAGTATGAGGTTATGTTTGAGGGAGGCTTGGAGGCGAAACGAACTGAAGAAGCGGACACCAGCTAAAACCGTTGCCAAGCCGCTGTGGCTTTGGCAACGGTCATGGCAGCGGTAGGACACCGCTGCCAATTGTTTGGAAGCGACTAGACAGCAGTTTTTGAAAACAGTGTATACCGCTGCTGTGACCGCTGTGGTCATGGCAGCGGTACCGGCAGCGATTGTGATGGATCTTGGTGACATGGCGTATGGATTACGGTTTTTTGAGTGGTCAAGTTCAACACGGTTTAGGAAGCGGGTGGCCAACTGCAACTTGAATCGTAGTTAATCACAAACATGCGTTGAATCAAGAAATAGTCATGGAAGAGGAAATATGTTGATTCTAGAAGTTCTAATGGAAAAATGATTTCTCCTTTACAATAAGACTTGTTATAAATAGGAAATAGTATTTATATGGAACAAGTAATTCTTGTATGTATAGGAGTATGATTTCCTTGTTAGTTTTTTAACTCCCTGTAATACATATAAATAGACCATAATAACTAGGTTATTGTATGTGTGAAAAATACCTGAGAGTGGTGGAGCAAAATAGCAAATACTATAGAGATCTCACAGTGAGCATTGGGTGTAATTGGGTTTGAGGTATTATTTAGAGAGAGAACCTGGGTGTGTGATTGTAACAATTTACTATATATTGGAACTTTCTCTTGTCGTCTTGACAGCCGTGGTTTTTTCCTTGATTTGAGTTTCCATATAAATTCTTGTGTTGTGTGTGTTTGGATTTAAATTTCTCTTCATCTTATCTTTTCTTTGTGATTGTTTGTTTTGTGTTCTATTCGGCAACGCTTCCGCGCGTAATAGTGACGGTTTTCATATAATATTAGATGAAAAAAAAATTAGAATATTAATTAATTAATATATATATATATTATCAGGTGAGGAATATTATTTTATTAAAAATTATGATATCACAATTTTTGATTAAAACCTTTATTTTATTTTATTTTGTTTTGATATACCACCTGCCATAGCAGATTCGAATAAAAAATATTATTAAGTTGAATAAGTGTTATTTACAGTATAACTGTATTGAAATTCCTAATCTATAGGTAACCGTAAAAATAGAATATAAAGATAAAGTGGAACAAAAGTATCGCAAAAGAGTGTACCTAACTACCTATTAATCAACAATCATGACTAAAAAAATCAAAAGGCTTTTTGACTTGTGATCGCAAAATCACAACATAAAGAGATCCCCAATACAAAAATAGTCGGTCATACAATTACAAGATGGCTCTTTTTTTATTTTTTTTTAGAATAAAAGGCCATACAACTTTATGCCAACCCAACTTTATGTCCCTTTTAATCCTAGTTTTTACCTTAACATTCAACAAAATGATAGAAAAAACTAAATTAAAAATGTATAATTCCATTGCAAGATTTAATAATGGGTAATGCTACTTTGCCCAAATTTGGTGTCCAAATCTGGTGCCCAAATGACGTGGCAACACTCTCATCCATTCATTTAGATTGTATTGGATTTGCTTGATTTAAATAAATGGATGAGAGTGTTGCCACGTTATTTGGGTACCAGATTTGGACACTAAATTTGGACAAAGTAGCATTACTCTTTAATAATATGGATAATTCGGAAAAGGGTTAGTCTAAATAAGCTTAAAATTTTGACTTAAATTTACAATTTTCATTTAGTGCAATCCAATGGTTGTCATCTATATTGTCATTTACTCTTCTTTATAATTGGATTGCAAAAAAAAAAAAAAATGAATGAATGAATGTTAAAGTTATAAGTTTAAGTCAAATTTTTTTAATTAATATATTGTCCCATTTGAATAATAGCCCCCACAATTTTAGGATTAAAGCAAAGCGAATAGGAAGAAATTTACTTAAGTCCAAAATCAAAGTGTTGTTTTTCAAATTCGGTCGAGATTTTTCCCAATTCTTCCTTAATTGTAGGATATGATTTTGAAGGTGAAAAGAGTCCAAACAAGTTATTAAATTATGTGCTCAATCTAATATGGGTATCAATTTGGATACTTAAAAGATAATCGAATGAAATAATTATGAATTGAAATTATATATATATATATAAAGTATAAATCGGGCCAGCCAAATGAGACCGTGACATCAAGCCAAACTTCAATTCCAACCTTGTGGCTTTTGATAGAGATTTAAGAACCACAACAATAATACTTGAGTAATCCAAAATTCAAGTTTGTTTTTATACTTAATTACGTTTTCTAATTCAATTACAACCAATACTTGTCTTATTTGAGCATGATTACATTTCCCTAAACCACTCTATCTAAATCTTTTTGTATTCTTAAGAGTATTTGCAATGATCTCAACTCTTACCGAGTTCTTTCCACCGTCAATAATATTATAGGTTTGAGTCGCCAAATTCACAGGTGAAAAAAAATAATAATAATAAAAAGAAGCTCTTATTGATTTCTTAAAGATCTAGTTATATATCAACATTACTTGCAATTGGATATAGTTATATTAACCCCTCCAATTTGAATAGGCATATAATATGCAAATAATAATAGTAATATTATAGCGCGAATCAGATGTCTACTTCTATAATCGGAAGAAGTCAGCTCTCAACACTAGAAGAGGTCTTCTCACATTTATTATGGTTTTATAGCCAATGGTAAGACAATATATACAAAATATCAATATTTAAACCTTGGTGGATTAATGGAGATTGTGAAGTCTCAAGCTACAAACGCAAAGCCACAAGACAATGGGTATTTTACAAAACAATATTTGAGTATATGACTTAACATGTAATGTAAGATGAAACATATAATTATACTCCAATTAATTTATTGGAGTAATATCACTATCTAAATAAATATCATATATTATACGTAAATTAGAATGCATATATATATAATTTCCTACATTGTAAGGGTATCAATTTATTTGTTTCATAAATAATTGTTAAGGAAATTATAAGATGTATTGATGGAACATCCTTATATTTAATCAATCACATTCCTAGTTGATATAATTTCGATGGTCTATCCAAACCAATAGATGATTTGATCAAACCAACTAATTAAACATGACTTGCCAACTTAATTATATATGTCTTATTCAAATTTACACCTTATCCATAAATTAATTAGACGAATGGATCAAATTATAAGATAATAAATAACATCAAATTTTGACAAGAGAATACAATAATAATTAATCGATGTTTATAGAAGTAAATTGAATGAATCAAACGTATGTGATATGTCCAAAATCAACGACGAGCATACCAAACCTTTACCCAAAATCCTAAATTGTATTTTGGCCCTCGTTATTCTTTTATCCTTAAATCATAAACCGCATATATTTCTGTTGTTATGTGAATAGATATATAAACAACATGTATTTTGATAGATCTCGACAGGCCTTAAACTAATTAGTGTCTATTTTCTTTTTTCTTTTTTAAAAAAAAAAAAAAAAAACTAAAATGAACTAATTATAAAATAATTGTCAACATTCCTTATCAAGTCTAGTCAAGATATATTGACTTTGATTTCGTCCAAATTTCAGATCTTCGGTGAAATGCATTACTTTTTGTTTTACTGTTTCAATTAATTAAAAAAACAAGAGAAATTGTATTTGAAACATCGAATTAATAGCACAAATATCCTCGAGTTTATGTGAAATGTATATTCAACTTGTCATTATATTGCATAAACCTCCATTGGAAAACGTTGAACGCCGTTAGACATAACATTTGAGCTTTGACTAACGTTACGTAGTTTAAACTAATGTTACGTTGTGAAAAGTCAAAAATACCTCTTAGTAATTGTAATGTAGGGCTGACACTGGGGAAATAACAATTTTACCCTAAATCTTTAAGTAATTACAATTCCACCCCAAACCAATCTTCAACTTCAACTTGAGTTTATGGGTTAATTGCACTACAGTACCCTGAGTTTATCTTTTTTTGAAAACATATCACTAAGTTTGAGAAATTCAAAACAAACATACCCTACCATTAAAGTATGTCCGATGATAATCAATAATAGAAGGATAGTACGATCATTTTGTTTATATAGTTAAAACTTTAAATAATAAATAATTAAAGATAAGGAAAATGGATGGTGCCCTTCATCATTTAAGAAGAGAGATGGAGTGATTTGAAGATCATTTAATGTGAGAGAGAGAGAGAGAGAGAGGTCACTCCATAAAAGCATCTCCAATGCAAGTGTGGATTATTTGACAAAAATTGTTGAGACGGCAATAATGTCAAGACAATTGCTTTATATGTGTCATAAAAATATACTTGACAGACAACCAACTAAAAAATTGGTCTCCAATACTTCACTGTTAAGACACCTGCTTATTAATTTTTTTTTAATGATTCAATAAGATTTGTTTATGATTTTTTTGGGGATTTTAAATATATGTTGAGTCAACAACAAATGGTTGTGCAACAGACTGTGTGAAAGTGGATAGTGATGTTGACAATGTGCCACCTCATCTTGAGATTGAGAATTGATGACTGCATTGGAGAAGCATAATTATATTCAATCTCTGTTTGTCCTATATGACATCTAATTTTTTAATAATCCACAGCTGCATTGGAGATGCTCTAATATGGAGTAGACCTCTGCATCTAATGGAGCATAACTGTTTTTTTTTCTTTCTTGGAATTACATATATTTTCTGTGGAATTATTTTAGATGATCTATGGACTATGATCTATGATTTGTGGCTTGTGGCTTGTGTTTTGTGTTGGCTAGTTATGACTTGTGATGAATATGAAGTTAAGAAGAGATAGATGAGTTGGTGATGATGTTGGAGATGGGAATGGAGTTAGAGATGGAGTTTTTGCATTTTTTTAATAAAATTAATTTAATTAATTTAATTGTTTTAATAAATAAATAAATAAATAAAATATTTTGGGTGATAGAACACGAGTAAATTTGTCTTTTTATAGATTTAACAACGGTTGAAATTAAGAATTCAACTTTACCGACATCGTATATTTGTGTCTAAAAGTTTCTTAAACTTAATGATATTTTATTAGAAGGGATAAAGCTTCAATTAATCCATTGTTGATCAAATAATTGAGTTTAATGAGGTTAAAAGTGAAATGGAAAAAAAAAAAAAAAAAAAGCATCAAATAATGTGAAGAAAAAAAAAAAGTTGGTAAAGTTTGCAATCAAAGCAAGTGAAGTGTGTGTACGGCTTGGTATGATCCGTCCTTTGCTTTAGAATTCGTGTTGCCAAAAACATGTACACATGCCACAACGTGTGCTTCTTCTTTAATTAATTAACAAAACTTGATTTCTCAGATGAGATCTACACCTAATTAATGCACGATTGCACATGATATATCACATCAACAATAGAGGTTTTTATTAGAGCCAATTCAATTAATGATTATCATTTTTTTTTAAAGCATTTCAACTCTGTCATTTTCTCCAATAATTTAATTAATTATTCATGCTCATTCTATCATTTTGCATCTCCGTTAATTTTCTAGTAAACTCCAACTCAATTCCAATTCATCAATCTTATTATTAATTAGTATTGAAGAATTATAACAGGTTGTACAGGGATTATCCAATTAATGATAGAAGACTATTAATAATTGATAACAAGGATGGAAGGGTGCGATCATACTAGCACTAATATACCAGATCCCATTAAAACTCCAAAGTTAAGCATGTTTGGATAAGAACAGTACTACGATGGGTCATGGATGATCTCATGAGAAGTCCTCGTATTGCACCCTAAAAGAGCCCCTATGATCGTACCTCAGTTGATAGATGGACGAACTTGGCTTGGGTAAATAACTCTCGGGTCAGCCACTCGAATCCTACAAATGGTAAAAAACTTTTAAAAAAAATATCTGATCTAGATCGGTGGATAGTTAGATACCGTAAAAAAAATAAAAATAAATAAATAAAGAAAAAAAAAAAAAGATCTCATTCTCTATCAATCATTTGTCAATGGAGATTGCATATATATAGGTGATAATTCGTCTTATCAATAGTGATATGCTATCCTAATGACGTGACCATATTGATTAGGTAATGATGGGGCAGTCATTCATTCATTTGGATAAACTTTTGAGCAACTTCATCTTATTGTGTAGTGTTTATGTCGAATATTGATCTTGCTAGTTAGCTTCAAAAAAATAAAAGAAAAGAATATTACAATAATTCGGGATTTTATGAAGGGATAAACTTGAACCCACAACCTCATGGTTTAGGTATGAGAGACAAACCATTGAACCAACCTTATCTTGTTTAATATTGATTTAGTTAATACAATCAATATCTTTTGAGCTAGTAAATACAATCAATCCAAATACAGTCTATTTAATTAATTAAATATCATTATCCTAACATGTTAAATTTATTAGGAAATGGAAAAGCAAACGTCTTTGTATCTATAGTACAAAATTTCAATTTGGTGATGTGATTTCACTGAATAAACCCAAAAACGAAGCAAGAACCAAAATTTATAGTAGGATTGAGAGCATTAGATGCCCACACACAAATGTTGTACATGAATTATGATAGAAAAAGCTTAACTTTTGAGAGCACAGTTTTCAAAATTGCTTCTCCATTTTGAGTAGCATCAACCAAAGTGAAAGAGGAATTTGTTATTTTCTTGTATGCTATGGTTTTAGACTTTTAGTAGTGTCCAACCTATTAAGGAATGAAATAAATTGAGAGTTTTTTTTTTTTTTTTTTTTTTTTTTTAATTTATTATTTATGACTAATTTTGATAGTGGTGGTGGTGGTGGTTGTGAAGTGAGGTGCCCTTTTATTTGCTAGTCTCATTCAAAAAAAAGTAGGTCTATGAGTCTATCTAATCATACTCAAATTCCAATCAAATGAATCTATAATCTTCTCTTTATGGCAAAGGAGGATTAATGTTCTATTTTGTGGGGTAAAGTTAATCTAAACTTGTGTACCTTTGCTGTCTAATTAAAGATAATCTTTTCAACCCTATACGTCTCACTCGTATCTTTTGTACAATGACATTTTAGACTCACATTATAAGGTGTAATATGAGTCCTACCAATTATGAACTATAGTGTCTTTCAAAAAAAAAAAAAAAAAAAAAATTAATGAACTATAGTGATTATAGACTTCAGGTACCTTATGTTTTTTTTTAGGGTTAGTATTAAAAACATCCCCTAACCTTTGAACTATTATTGGATATATAGTTACAAATGTTTTTATTTTAGAAACCTCTCATATGAACTAATACAGTTAGCATTTCGTTTGTATTGACTATTAAAAAGTCTAAAATGTCTCTATTTAAGCTTCAATGGTATGAATTGACCATTATACCATCATATTTTTAACAAATAAATTAATAAAATGATATAAAAGGCGGGAATGTTAAATTAAAAGAGGAAAAGTTATTTTGTGGACAATTTTAAGTATTTATTTATGTATTTATTTGTCTTTTTTATAAATTCAAACAAATACTCATTTTCAATGTTTTTGGTTCATTTGTAATTTTGTTATTTTTAGGGATAAAATTATCCACAAAATAAATTCTCTTTTGCAGGTTAACATTCATGCCTTTTGTATCATTTTATTAATTTATTTGGTAAAAGTATGAAGGTATAATGGTCAATTCATACAACCGAAACTTAAATAAAGATCTATTTTAGACTTTTAAATGGTCAAACTCAGATAACACAAACGGAATGCTAACGATGTTAATCTATAGGGGAGATTTCTAAAATAAAAGTATTTGTAACTATACATCCAATAATAGTTCAAAGGGGAGCATAGGTTTTTAATATTAACCTTATTATTATTATTGTTATTTTCTTTTAATTTTTTTTTTTTTTTTTTTTATCTATTTAGAATATATTTTTAATACTGCAAGAAACTTTAAAATAGTCAAAAGTTTTAGGCATATTTAGTCATACTTAAAGTTTAGAAAGGAGATACTCGTTAGACTTTATTTAAGAGATAATTATGTAATTGTTATATGGTAGCAAGCGAGGTCAAGACTTGCATGTTTTGGTCTCCCTCGGTAGACGTGTTTTTAGTTTTTTTTTTCCTTTGTAGACGTGTTTTTAGTTATGGGTGAATGATGTTACACAAACATAACTAAATCCACGAGAGTGGAGAATGCGTGTGAAACTCAAAATGAACAATATCTACTTGATGAGTTTGAATTGTCATAAATGGTGGGTCTGCTAAAATGATGTGGTCTATGAGCTTTTAAAATCTTGTCATTCATGATTTACAAAATGTTAACGACTCATACGCCATATCATTTGGACAAATTTTTTAAGAAGCCTAGCATTACTCATAACTCATAAGTCTTGGTCTCTCTAAACAAATTAAACGCATTTTGAGCCATACACGAAGGATACTTGCATGAAACCTGTGATCTAACTTGTGAGTGAAGTGAAACCCAAATCAAACAATTTCTACTTGATAGGTCTAGACTAATTACAAGCCAATGAACAAAAGGTGGACTACAAGCAACCCACACTTTTATCTGTCACCCGAATAAAAGAGCATGTTTGTTTGGCTAGAGAATGAGCCACCCTTTTTTTTTCCACTATAGGAATAAAGGAAACAAAAAATGAAAGAAAGGCCATGATATATCTTCAACAACATGAAGATGCTCCACTCAAATTAATATAATAAAATTTCTGTCAAAATTTTTATAAATATTGACTTCAATAAATGAAGTTTAAGATTTTAATAGTCTTATTGATGGGTTCATCAAAGAGGCTATTATAATTTTTTTAAAAGAAAAACAATATTTTTTTTTATCAATTATTAATAATTATTTTAATAGTTTTATTTTGGGCTGGCCCATAAATCCAACCCAATTTCTTGCTTATAAAATAAAATAAAATTCAATAAAATCTACTTATAAATAAAATTTGAAATTTTTTCAAGAACTATAACTATTTTTTTTTAATTTTCCTTTTTTCTTTCGCCCTATTTCTAATGCTTCATTAACCCACAAAATCTGCTACAAAAGTGCTATTTGCACCCATTTTCACTATATGATAATATAAAATTAATAAACTAAAAATTAAATTACCTTAAAAATTATTGTAATACTTCAAAATAAAAAAATAAACCCATTGTAGTTCCAAAAATATCCCTCCTCCTTCTCTATTTAGTTTTTCAATTATATTTATATCAAAGAGTTTCTTCTTTGAGTAATGCTACTTTGCCCAAATTTGATGTCCAAATCTGGTGCCAAAATGACGTGGCAACACTCCCGTCCATTCATTTAGATTATATTAGATTTGCTTGATTTAAATGAATGGACAAGAGTGTTGCCACGTCATTTGGGCACCAGATTTAGGCACCAAATTTGGGCAAACTAGCATTACTCTTCTTCTTTTCATTTGAAAATTTTAATTTCTTTCAATAAATTAGTTTTTAATAATTGTTCTCAAATATTAAAGGAAAACAAAATAAAAACTTTCCCTTTTTATAAAGCAAATTCATTGCTTCGTCCTTAGTTTTCTAAAGTTATGGTTTTAGAGAGAGAAAGGGTGAAACCACATTAGGGAATCAACTTAAAGTTTTAATTTAATATACAAAATGATACTTGAAGGCTTGAAGCTCATAAACACTTGGTACAATTTAATTAGGAGATGAAGAATGATTCATGAGAAAAGGTTGAATTAGCTATGACTACACGAGATAGATCAGTTAGGGTTTATAATAGCTAGGTGAGTGTAAATAATGGAGGAGATCTGCCATCTCCATTAATGGAGATTCTAGATCTCCTCTATTTTTGGAGATTTTTTTCACCGATTTTTATGTAATTATGTATATAACTAGAATAGTTTGTGTAATTTGCCCACACAGTAAGGTCGGCAAGGGGAAATGAGATTTTCCCATAAGCTATAGGGGCAACACAGGAAGGATTGTATCAGAGGTCTTCACTATAAATTTTTGTTTTGTTTTTGTTTTTGAAATACACCATATTTTTTTGATACTCAAGGATAAAAGATGTTTGATTTATATTTATTATAATTATTTGTTTATAAAAAATAGAGTAATGCACTAATGCTAGACGTCCTAATTTTTTTTTTTTTTCAAATTCTTTCCCAAATGATGTGGCACATGAGGTGTTGATATCACATTAACTAGATCTTATGATTTACAAAATGTTGACACCTCATATGTCATATCATTTAGGAAAAATTTTGGGACGTCCAGTATTACTAAAAAAAAAAAAGGGTTAATTGCATTAACTTACCTTTAGTTTATTAAATCTAACAAAATTTAAAAAAGATACCCTAAATTAACGTAAACCACCCCTGCCATCAAGTCAATCCATTAACTTTAACGGTTGACAAACTTGACAAATGGAAAGCCTAATATACCCTAGCCACATCATCTTAAACATAAAATATTTTCTTAATTAAAATTGAAAAATCAATTATTTAAAAAAAAAAAGAAAAAGAAAAGATAATCTACCTGTTGTAAAACTCCACCACTGAAGGAAACAAGAAATCTTTGACGATCTCCTACTTACTGGAAGAGATCTTCATCGATCTCGGAGATCGACCTCCTACAGTTCATAGAGGAGGTACCTCAGCGAATTGAAAATGTTTCCGTAAGCGATCGATATATTATCTTTTTTTTTTTTTTTCAATTTTTAATTAAAAAATATTTTATGTTTGGGATGATGTGGCAATGGTACATTTGGTTTTCCATAGGTCAAGATTAATCAACTATTAAAATTAACGGATTGACTTGATGGTAATGGGTGTTTGTGTTAATTTATGGCATATTTTTTAAATCTTGCTAGATTCAATAAAATAAGGGTAAGTTAGTGCAATTAACCCTAAAAAAATAGCTTAATTACAAGAATATTATGCTATAAAAACCTAAAATACACCCATCACTCCAATAAAATTTTCTCCTAGTTCTCATCAATTTCCCTCTATTAAGATGTAAGTTCACTCTCACATAGAGGTGAGAATTCGTATTATTGTGTTGTATTTGTGTTATTGGGAATTCTAAGACAAATTAAAAAAATCCACCAATTTTTTACAAAAGATGTTGTATTTGTGTCAACCCAACCTAAATTCAAAACCATGTGTTTACGGGTTATGTTATGGCAATTCGCTTTTAAAATTTTTGTCCAAATTCATACTAATTGATATGGTACGTGAACATCAATCATCATATCATTTTATAATGGAGGCAAATATTTTGGAGAATCTAAAATTAATTGTTGGAAATCAAATCATGTGGATCCCATACAAAAATCAGTAATTAAGTTACTACTAAAATTAAGTTCTCCATATCATATAAGCAATCAAGGCCAACACATGAAACGTTAAAAAAAATCCTAAAATTTAGGGAACATTACCGAAATAGCCCCTCTAAAATTATATTTTTAACTTTTTGTCTAAGAAAATTACTAAAACACATTATGGAGGGTGTTTCGGTATATTGTACTTCATCCTCATTAGGTTTTTTTTTTCCTTATGTATATAATAGTCGTCGGGAAGGGAAATCCCAGGCGGTGCCACAAACGACAACGCACCGCTGGTGTCGATTTGTCAAGACGGCGCTATCCTGGTGAAGGTGGGATCTAAGAGAGATATGAGTGAGGAGAAAGGGGAGAAAGAAAGAATTAGAGTTTGGGGAGAGTTTTTATAGGATGGTATTTAGATAATTTCTCAAAAACATGATTATTAACCTTTAAACTTTTGTATATGGTCGAAAACAAAAATATAATATTTTAAGGAGTAATGTTACTCCACCTAAAAAATTCACCCAAATTCCAACCCAAATGTAAGGTGTCATCACCACATGCAATATGGCCTCACCATAACATGACCCTACTATGATAGTGGGGCCATGTTATGTGTGGTGATGACACCTCGTATTTGGGTTTGAATTTGGATGGAGTTTTTGGGTGGAGTAGTATTATTGTGGTGGGGTCATGTTATGTGTGGTGATAACACCTCGTATTTGGGTTTGAATTTGGATGGAGTTTTTGGGTGGAGCAGTATTATTGTATTTTAAGAGTCTATTTTTTATTTTCTCCCCCCCAAAAAATTATCACCCGACTCTCGTCTCACCGCCTCATAAGGCAACTATACAGTAATACAATTACACATTTGTATTTTATTTTATTTTTTTAAAAAAAAGAAAATAATAAAAGTAATAAAAACGGGGCAGAATTGTAATAATAAAAAGAATAGGGGCATCTTTATCTCTCTGTAAAGAGTAAAGACAAAAACCGTGGATCTATCTCATCCCACCATTTCCACAATCTGCTTCTCTCCACAATTTCTATGGCCTCTTGACTCTTCATTCGCCACCCACTCCCAGATCTCCCTCTCCGTCGTCGTTTTGATCTCTCTCTTCCTCTTCCTCTTCCGACCTCCAGATTTCGACATGAGCAGCCTCCGCGCAGATCCCACCTCTCGAATCTTCCCCGAACCGATCGACCACTTTGACCGCCTCCCAGACTCTATTCTTCTCCTCGTCTTCAACAGGATCGGCGACGTCAAGGCTCTCGGCCGATGCTGCGTCGTTTCACGTCGTTTTCACTCCTTGGTCCCTCAGGTCGAAAACGTCGTCGTTCGCGTCGATTGTGTCATCTCCGACGATGAATCCTCCTCCTCTACTTCCGAGAAATCCCGTTCTCCTTTCTCTAATCTCTTCCGTTTCGTCTTCGGTGGAATCGTCAAACCTCTTCAGGCTCTCGGTCAGTTATTGGGTCCTAAGAGAACCCATTTCAATCCTACCAATTTCAACCACAACAACAACGCCGCCACCGCTGCTAACGCCTTTTGCGCCGCCGCTTCCAGCTTATCCGTTGGCAGCGGCGGTGACGACGACGCTGATGTGGATCAAGCTGGTGTCACCCACCACTCTCCCACTCAGGTTTTGAAGAATTTCAACGAGATTCGATTCCTCCGAATCGAGTTGCCTAGTGGTGAGCTCGGGATCGACGATGGTGTCTTGTTGAAATGGAGAGCCGATTTCGGTTCCACTCTCGACAACTGCGTCATTCTTGGTGCTGCCTCTGTCATTAACAACGCCAATTCGATTACCAAATCTTCAATTCTGCAGGAGAATGGAGCAGCAGATGTCTCGTGTGTGAATACTAATAGCAACAACAACATCAATGGTGGTGGTGGTGGTGGTGATGATAATGGAAGTATACCCGAATCGTTCTACACGAACGGGGGTTTGAAATTGCGGGTTGTGTGGACAATAAGCTCTCTGATTGCTGCCTCTGCTAGACATTATCTGCTGCAACCGATAATAGCAGAGCACAAGACGCTTGATAGTCTAGTTTTGACAGATGCTGATGGACAAGGAGTGTTGTGTATGAATAGAGAGCAGCTAGAGGAGCTAAGAGTGAAGCCATTGTCGGCTTCTTCAGCATCGAAGAGGACGCTGGTGCCTGCCCTCAATATGAGGCTCTGGTACGCACCCCACTTGGAATTGCCCGATGGGGTGGTGTTGAAAGGTGCAACCTTGGTTGCTATTAGACCTAGCGAACAATCTGCACCGAAAAAGGAGGTATCTGACTGCTCTTGGGTCGCATCAGCTTTCGAGGAGCCATACGGAACTGCTGCCAAGATGCTTGTGAAGAGGAGAACTTACTGTTTAGAGATGAACTCTTTCTGATGACAACATTAGGATCTGAGGTATAATTCACATTGTTTGTATCTTATCACTTCTTTTTAGCTTTGCTCAATTTGTCTGTGATTGTGATTATATAGTATATACTGTACCTCAAATTTTATATAAGGTGTTGTTAGTTACTAGTGAAATTTACATGATAATGGCACTTGCAACCTTAGTATGTAAATAGAAGATGTGGGGTTTTGAACTCGTAGTTTTGATAGCTTTAAAATTTAGTTAAGGAAGGTTAAACTCTGAAGCAAGATATTGTAAAGCAAGAAATTGTATCAGATTGATGTTGTGAATGTGCCACAGATAATTGTCGAATTTGGATTGAATTTTAGATCAAGTTTGTATGAAGTGTAGCTATTTAGTGCTCTAAGCATGTTGAAATAATTGCTCGCATGCTTACCTTATTTGGAGATTATTGAACTTTGTGCTCTACTGCTCTATGATTTTGGATCTGTGCTGCTTGTCTCTGTGTGTCTTGATCAATTAGGATTTCTTTGTTGAATAATTGTATGTGATTCCACTTTCGATTTACAGGTTTGTATTGGCTTTGCAGGGAAAGCGCAATGGTTGAAGGGATGCATGCTTTTAAGAAGTGAATTATCAGAGAACAATTTTGTTATATGTATAGCCTAGATCGGGTGAAGTGTAATGCGATGTAAAATCTTTTGCTTTGGACTTCCGCCGAAATACCCATCATAGGTTAATAATGTGCTGCAAAGCTCTCCTGTTTGTGCTTCAGCTAATAGTTTGAATGCATATGCTGGTTGTTTTATATCAGGCACATGCTTGTAAGAGTGCACACACACACAACTAGATTGATGTTGTAAGATCTTTGAGTTTCTTAGTCTTTTACTTCTATATGTAATCTCCGTCTCTCCCTCTCTCTCTATCTCACTTTTGTTTGTGAATATTGTAGGTATCAGTACGTTATGCTTATGTGATATACTTTTCGAAGTTCATTGAGTAATATAGTTTGCTTTAAAATGGTAGTTCATGGTTATTTTGTCATTGAAATTGCTTGTAGTTAGAGGACTTGGTATGGAGGAACTCTATATGATAAGCTTATAGATAGTATTGGCCTAGCCGCTTAGGGCGCATTGTAGCTAGTTGATAAAGTAGGCTGGATGGAAGGAATAATGCTGTGTGTTTGGATTTGATGATCATGGTGATTAAAGGTACAAAGATCTGATCGGTTTCCTGAATGTTTATGAAGATATATGTATGTTGATGATTTCCTTTTTTCATTGGCTGCCATTTTACAGTTGTGTTTATGCAGATAGGTTATGATATCACAAAACTACCTGCTTATTGTTGTAATGAGTAATTAGAATTCCATTGAAAGTCAAGTTTTGGAAAAATGAGAGGTGTTATTTTCTTGGCATGTGTATTGACAATATGATAATGTATTGGAAAGATTAGGCAGATTCCTTTACCAAACGAGCCATGAATGACACTGATTATATACCAACTTGCTACTGTTAACGTTGTCAAGTGGCCAGGTGTCTGAGAAAGATCAACAATCGCTTTCTGCTTCTGCTTTTCTTTTAATTTTCAACTAAATAAACAGGTAAGAAGATATTTTTAGCCATTAATTCACAACAGGCCCACCACCCAGTTTACACCAGTAGAAATTACATAGTAAGTCCTGGAATAGCAATAATAATCTTGAGAATTGTTTGTCATTTATTTTGTTGTAAGAACCATAAATGCATTTCTATTTTTTTATTTTATTTTTTACAGTAAATGCATTTCTAGTTGGGAAAGGGAATGATTTGAGGTTTAATTTTTGGGGGAATTATTGAATTATATTATGGAAAATGCTGTCAGTAGCCAAGTATACTGACCACCCAATGGGGTGTTACCACGTGGTAAAACTCTTTCACTTTTTACATTTTTCTCCTTGCTTTGAGTGACGTGACAACCAACCATTGGGTTGGTCAATACCTTGGGTACTGACTGGTCAACACCCAAGTGTTGTCCATATATTATTATTATTATTATTATTATTATGGTTATATTGATAATAATATAATAAGGCTAATCGGCACTGATGTCCCCTAAACTTTTTCAAAATATGCACTATATATTTATTTTTTTTGCCACTAAACCCCCTAAACTCTCACAAATTGACAAATACTGACGGTAGCCAATTAGCATAATAATAATAATAATAATAATAATAATCAGAGATGTCACAGTTGTTTCTGTATACTATTTTCTGTTCATGATTTGAGCAGATGATATGATCATATCCATCGAAGCCCCACCTGTGATTGTTAATTAGGAGGTGAAATCATAAATTAAAACAGTTAAACTCTCAAAGTTTCTGTGTTTAATTTATACACATTTCAAGTAATGTTTTGTTATTTTAATGGCTCATGTGCTGTGCTCTTTACTTTGCATTAGCAGCAGTATAGCCCAGAATGAAACATCACTCTCAAGAGTGAAGAAAATGAAAAGCTGATTGATACCCCATTTTGACAACTATTACTAGGTCATACTTGAGCGGGATAACGTAAATTGAATGGATAATTCTAGTAGACACCTTACAGTTGAAATTGCATTTTCTAAATTTTAAGCTTTGGCCATATCAACTTCCCAACACATTTTACTATTTTCTGCACCAACTTTTACACCTGTTGAATTGCTTGATCGGTGGGGTGGGGGTGGGGTGGGCCGGTGGGGTGGGGGGGGTCTTAACTCTTAAAAAGAAAGAAATTGCTGCCAAAAATCGTATGAAAAAGTAGTAAACTTTGCCCAACTGTTTGTTTCCATCTCGTGAACTTTTGCTTTCTCAAAAGTAGAATGAATATTTTTTTATATATAAAGAAAATGTTTAGAGATAGAAAGGTTAACTAACAATTTAGTCCTTTCACTTAGAAGAGAAAATATTAATAAAAGAAGAAATTATTTAAGCATAAGATTAAGAGGTTCTTTCTTTTGATAGGGAGGTCACTGTCTCTTACTTTAAAAAAAGTAATTAATATGATTGTGGGTTTTTTTTTTTTTTTTTTTTTTTTTCTGTTTAGTGGTAGAGAAATTGATGTGCTTTGATCATGACTCTAATATGTACATATGTTTTGGTTTATTAGTAGGGTTAATTGCACAAACATACCCTCTATTTATCTAATAAAGCAAATTTTCAAACAAATGTCATATTCAAACACAAACATCCCAATCGGAATGTGCTTGGGGTATGGAAAGTCAATAGTGCCCTTGGTAAGAGAGAGAGGTTATTTTAGTGGGTAAATTTTATAAACAACCCTGAATTTAGGTGTAATTGTATAAATATTCATTTTTTTTTCTAATAATTACATAAATATACCATACTGTCATTTGACTTTTGTTAACTTTAACCTTTAACCACATTTGTATCCCAAAATGAATAAACTACCCTTGAAAACTTATTTATCTTTTCTTTCATTATTTAAAAATATTAAAAAATATTTACTTAAAAAATTGAAAAAATCGGTATAATTTTTTTTATTGCTTTTATTTTCGTTTTCTTTCTATTATTATTATTATTTTTTTTACATTTTCCATGTCCCTTAACACCAAATTTTCAGATTTCAAAAACCAACTTTATCACCAAAACATTCAATTTCATACTCATTAACCCACAAACAATTTCATTTCATCAACACAATCAAAACCCACTAAACTCACTAAACACAATCAAAACCCACTAAATACAGCCATTTTTCTAGTTTTGTGGGTTCTGATTGTGTTAAAAAAAAAATGATAGAAAGAAAGCAATAAAAAAATTGTACCGATTTTTTCAATTTTTTAAGTAAATATTTTTTTTAATATATTTAAATAATAAAAGAAAAGATAAATAAGTTTTTAAGGGTAGTTTAGTCGTTTTGGGATACAAATACGGTTAAAGGTTAAAGTTAACAAAAATCAACTAACGATAGGGTATATTTATATAATTATTAAAAAAAAAATTATATAATTATACCTAAATTCAGGGTTGTTTGTAAAATTTACCCACCAAAATAACCTCTCCCTTTTACCCTAGGGCACTATTGATTTTCCATACCCCAAACTCATTCCAATTGGGATGTTTGTGTTTGAATAGGACATATGTTTGAAAATTTGCTTTATTAGATAAATAGATGGTATGTTTGTACAATTAACCCTTATTTTAGTATGAAATATCCGAAACTATAATTAAAAAACCAAAACAATTATGAGTTATGTACACCACTTGTGAAAATGAGTGTTACAACAATTTGTCTTAAAAATTAATATTCCAAAGCCTAATAAACTAAATAATATATTTAACTCTACTAATAAGGTTGTTGGAACAAATCCACCCAAAAACCCAAGCAAACAACACCAACACACATTTTAAATCCATTAAATTTTACAAAATTAAATGCCCAAAAATGCATATTAATTAATCAGCCTAAACACCCCAACCCAACCTTGTTCAAAGTTAGCTTGAAGATCACCTAAAGCAAACCAACCAAACCTAGACAAGCATGTAATGTAACTCCATCCCCCACATTATATAGTTTGCTTTGTCAATAAAAAGCAGACAAGAAGTAGAACTAATTAACCAAATCTTTAGCAAGAGATTTCAGGAACAAGACTGGCTTTGGTAGTAGTATGGACAATTTTCATCAAAATAATTGTAGCCATGGAAAATAAAAGAATAACTTCCATCCAATTGTTCCCACATATTTCTTTGAAACACACAATGCTTTTGCACTCATACATGATGCATAATCACAACAAAATGGATAATTTAAACCATAAAACACTAGTAGTTTCAGAAGCACACAAAAAGGTATTCCTCCCATATGCAGCTGCTGAGGCACACACACACACTTTCCACTCGTGGCTGCTTGCCGCGCGTGTCCATCTTTACTTGCCTGCATCACATTTACCTCATGAGCATAAGTTTTAACATGAACCTAACTATGAGATTATTGTAGTACATGCAATGATAAGAAAAATTAGTAACCACTAAGTCCATTTGTGTTCAAACTTCAAACAGTGCTCATGTTAAAAATGCATTAAGAAAGAGTGTTTCAAGTAATGAATACACATAACAAAACAGTAAGGATGTTTCAGGCTACCATTGAATTGAGATTTGACTTTAATTGTTCATCTTTTTCACATTGCTTTTGGGTTCAGAACTCAGGTATGGTAATTAGATATAGGGCACACTCTAGAGCCAAATTATTGTTACTACAAACAGTCATATCCTAAAAGTTTTGGGTAGAGTTGATTACAAAACTTCTAAATTTGTAATGCTACCTCTGATTACATATGTTTATACTTATTACAATGTTTTTAAATCCTTTTCTTCATGCAATTCATGAAATATTGCAATAAATTCAGATTTTAAGGGATAGACATGACTCAAACTTACAATCTCTTGGGGTAGATGTGAGGGGCATACCACTTAGTCAACCACATCTTACCTAAACATTTTGACTGGTTTTATTGCAGAACACCTTGAATAATAAAATACGAATACTTACTGGTTTAGAAGCACTCAAGAAGTTTGAATGTCCTTAACGAAAGCATGCATGGGGCAAACTCAAATGCAACATGTTCAAGGTAAGAATTTATCACTTAACACAAACAAACTCTCCAATAGGCTTTGTGTAGTAGGAGCAATAGTCATGGTAAGAAAATGGAAAGACTTGCATTAATAGGGTAGAGAAGGTGGGGCTTCTTTGAGTAGTAACTATGAATTTAGTATTATGGTGTGGTAGATAATCTAAAAAGCCTACAATGAGATTATAGACACTGTTTTGTCTTCTGGGGTACAAAAACTATAAATGCATACTGTAAAAAGTCCTGCAATTTGCAGGCTATAAAATTTTCAGATTTTTTGGCTTGAATGATAAAGTGCAAAAGATCTAAAACAAATCTAGCAACGATTGTGGAAAAAGTCCAAGAGAAGTTAGTAGGATGAAATTGTTAGAAACTAAGAAAAGGATAATTGCAATTTCTTGGTTGTTGAAAATTAGTTACATTAAGTAGTAAAACTGAGTAGATCAAGTCAGTTGTAAATAATATATAAATGAGGAGTAGAAAGAATTTTTTTTTTTGTTTTGTTTTCTTCTCTTGCTTCTCAAATGACACACTACATCCTTTTTTATACTAGTTTACAACCAAACTCTTCTCATTTATACCACTCAATCTAACTATATCTTAACAACCACAAATTGCAACCATCTTTTTCAAACTATTTATCCTACCAAACCTCACTTAGATTTTTTACCATATATGAATTCCACAACTTCAACATTGATGTTGCCATGAATAGACCCTCTATCTAGGCAAGATGAATCTTCACTCTAGAGTCACCACTAAGAACCTAGAAAAATATATGAGAGATGCAACTTCACTGATTTAGAACCAGAAAGGTTGAGGTTAGCATAACAAGAAATATAGAGAAAAAGTATTTAAGAAGAGATTAAAACAATATAGAAGAACACGACTTGGGAGGTTCTAGAACACAAAACAAGACAAAACTGGTGGTAATGAAACTTTTACACCCCTAGCAAGACTTGATACTAAAAGAGCCTTTGTAGCATTAAAAAATTAGAATTTCTAAATAGGAAGTTAGAAGAAGATCTACATGGTGAAGGCACTCTTGTGCAGCAAGAAACTGAAGAAACAGTTGTGAGATTCAAGAAAGCATTATGCGGACTAAAGCAAGAGCCACAGGCAAGGTACAGTTGCACATCAACAATTACTTCATCAAATCAATGATTTGGGAAGAGTAGGAGTCACTGCCACTGTACATCAAGACTCAAGGTAACTGTACCCTTATCATCTCTCTATATGTGGATGATCTCATTTGTATAGGAAATGATGAGAAACTAATATAAGAATTCAAGACTTATGATGGAGACAACTGAGATAAGTGGCTTTTGGAAGGACCGGCTTGGGTAGCAATGGGGCAACCGTCCAGGGTCCCCCAAATATCTAGGGCCCCAAATTTTTTTACTTCAATTATTGTTAAAAAAAGTTCTAATAAAAAAATTCATAACCCTAAAAGTGAATTTCCTAAGTACCCAACCTTTTGCTCTAGTGGTTTATTGTTGGTGTTAAAGAAACTCTAAAAAAGTAAGAGAAACATAGAAAAGATCAAAGTGAACCATTATTTCCTATATCAAGTAAACGTTCGTAGAGGGTCAAATGCCACATTTTTGTAGTTTGCCTCAAACCCCCAAAATCTCAAGGCCAGCCTTGACTTTTATAGTTATGGTAATTTCAATGGTAATTTTCAAGACAGGCTTATATAACTATTTGTTTTAACCATTCTGAGGAGACCTTAATTTCATTGTTGTCAACATCTCCTAGTTCAAAATAATAAACTCATAAATCCAAAAGGCAGGACCGGTCCAAAGATTTTGGGGGCCCGAGATTAACTATAAAAAAGAGACCTTCGACCCATCATGTACGTTTACTTGGTCGAGAAAAGAATTGGTTCACTTTGAGTTGTCCTATGTCTCTCACTTTTTCGAGAGTTTATGGAACACCAAGGGTTTTCATGTTTCAGGTTATGCTTTGGTTTTTTAGTAGAATTATTTTTTACATTAATTTTTTTTTTTTTAAAAGGCAATTGATAAAAAGTTGAACATAAAGTTGATAAAGGCAATTAATTTTTTACATTAATTGAACATAATATAATATACAAATAGTATAAAAAGTTGGTGCCCTAGATATTTAGGGCCTAGGCGGTTGTCTCACGTGACTACCCAAGGCCAAGGCCAGCCAACCTAACCCTGACAAAAGGTATATATGTTTGTTGTCTTCTTTTAGGCTCATCTGTTTAGGTGTGTTTGGAATGGTTTTCAAGTAGAGCTGAAAGAGTAGATATTTTACAAATAGATAGTTTACAAGTAGAACTTCTATTGAGCAGAGCTTTCAACAAAAAATTATATGTTGTTTGGTATTCAATTAAAAACCAGCTTTTAAGTTTTATATCTTTAATAGAGCTTTTATAGTTATACATTACAAAAGAGCAATCATGAAGTATTTGTAATAAAATTGGTATGTGGTGAAATATCTCAAGTCATAGAGGTAGTTGAGATAATTTATCTGTTAAAAAAACGTTTAAACTTCCCATGGTTATAAAATAACTTTATTTATATTAAAAAGATCTTCTTGTGTTAATTTGTTTTCCCCAACAACAAAAAAACAATATCAAAAAAGCTTTTATACCGGTAGAAAAGTCATATCAAACACTCTTTGTGTAATGCTATCTCATGCCTACGAAATAAACTTCATCTATCAACATGTAAATTAGTCAATTAGGTCTTTGTCATTTTCTACTATATCAATCAAATGATGCTCCTTAGTAAATCCTATTTGTCACTCTCATTTATGAAGCAGAGCCCTAAATGGTGATTAACTAAACACAGTAAATAACTTGGGCAGTTTCCATGCATTTGTTGGGACACATAATAAAAGTGAAAGTTAAAGAGGAAAAGGGTAAGTGAGTAGTGGTACGTGCATGGAGTTTTAATAAGAAGTGAGTGTGGAAGACAAGCCTCTTGTGATTGTCAAAAGTCCAAACACAAACCCTAATTAACATTTTTGCAGAACCCCACAGTGCGCCGAATCATTGCCATGTGGGGTTGAGTGATGAGTCTAGGAAGCAGGAAACAAGATTGGGATTGTAGTAAAGGTAGCAAAACCACACCACACAACACAAAATCCTTGTAAAAGTGGATCAGTTTATTCTGATTAGTGACTTAACACCTGGCATGGACTTGCCATATAATGTTAGTGAGAAGGGAAGCAGCTAGGTATACAACAAACATTGAGACAATCAGACCAGTCATATATATTCACAGCAATCCATGCAGGAATCTCTATAGGCTATAACAATATAATATATATAATACATATATAACAAGACACCATCAAAATAATATCTGACCAATAGCTAGCTTTTTTTTTTTATGAATACCAAGAGAACCAATTTCATTGCACATATATCCAAAAGGCAATAGTAAAAGCTAATTAAAAATGAATTCAGAGAAAAACAATAGTAAAAGCTAATTAAAAATGAATTCAGAGAAAAACAAAACAATGTCAAGGTTGGAAATTGATTAGATATTTAGATACCTTAAAGAAGATGGTTGAAGAGGAGCAAAAAAAGATCAGTTTTGCCTTTCCCTTTCTGGTCTGAAGAATGCCTGCTGCTTCCATCACCATGGTAGAGATGCAGACGGCCATCAAACCCAGCTGGGAACTGATGGTGGTGGTTGTGGTGATTCTCCACGGACGGCGGTGGTGCGATAAAGAAAGGTAGATTGGATCCGTCTAAATTAGAACCAAAGGGCCTCTGAATATTGTTGTGAGGCAATAGAGACGTTGATGATGAATTGGACTGAAGGGTCCCCCTGTTGAAACCAGCAAGGCCGGAAGAGATTGTGAAGTTGAGATTGTAGTCCCCCTGTTGTTGGCTGCTTGTTGCTACTGGTATCAGATGGTCAGGAACAAATGACAAATGTTGCATTTCTTGATGTTGATGGTGATGGTGGTGGTGGTGGTGGTCACCGAAAGGCGGGATCGACATTGTCTGCGGGAGAGAATTCGAACTACTTCCCAATTGGATTTGCCCTGTAAAATGATGATGGGGTCTAGAAGTAGACGGCCCCAATAGCCCTGTGTTGAAATAATCCATTGGTGTTGCGGTAGCAGCAGACCATGGTGATCTTGCCTTTGGGAAGAAGTTGTTAGGCTCTTCATTCGGGTTCTGCTGATGAGGAGAAGAACCATTAGGACTCGCTGCGTTGTTGTTGTTGCTGTTGTTGACGCTGCCAATACCACCAGTGAGCAGCTCAGTAAAAGACGAATTTTGCGAAATGTGATTGACATTCTGATGATGGCCGTGGTGGTGGTGGTGGTTGTGCTCGTTAGTATTCGCAACACCACGAGAGGACTCATTGTCCTTCTCCTTCTCTTTAACTCTAACCCTTGCGCGTTCACGGGCCTTAACCCGATTAACGCGCTGTTCAGATCGAGACAAGGACAGACCGGAACCCTTGCTGGTCTCAGAAGTGCTACTACAAGCCGATTTGGTTAACGAGAGATGGTTGTGGCTGCTTTGATTGTGCTGATTATAAGGGTCACCATCTAACTCAACTGAATCAAATCCCTGTTGATCAGTGCCTTCACTCGCTCTCTTCTCATCGCTCAATTGCTTCGGTGTATCCGGAAATGGACTATTGAGCGAAGGAAGCTCCGATATCGAATCAGCAGCAGCTTTGATTAACCATTCCACAGCTTTACTGGGTTGATCATAACCCAACCGGTCTTGTAGATCATAGAATTGTATAGCGGTGGTTACAGACAACCGGACTCTCCGGTCTCGAAGACCTTTCGAAGTCCATACTTTGCTATGCCGATCTTTCCCACCGGAGGCTCGAGAAACACGAATGATTCGCGAGTGGTGCCATCCTCGAAGCCGATTAGCACCGCCACCGATGACGACGCTGTTGTCACCACCAATAGTGATAGAACCAGCACCCCTTTTGAGCTGTTGATCTCTATGATCTTCTTCATCATCTGGGTATTGATCTTTGTGAGCTAGTTTAGTAGAATCAAGTCTTCCATTGCCAATTCTAGGGAACTTACATGCTTGTGTCTGAATCTCTTCCACCTCCATAGCACTTTCATGCCTTTTTAAAAGAAGACTCTCCAAACCCAAAAACCAAAACCCTCTAATTAGCTTTTGTTTGTACTTGTCCTAATAGTAGAGAGAGAGAGATAGAGAGAGATGATGGTGGGGGGTTGTTTTAGAGAGAAGAAGAAGAAGAAGTGTTGACGATGATGATGGTAGTGGTTTGAAGAAGAGAAGAGTAGTGCAGGTGGGGTTTCTGAGTCTTGTGCATTGATGACGAAAACACAGGCAAGTACTTTGGATGTGTAGTGATAAAAAGGCCTTTTTTTACGCTTTGATATATCATGGTCCAAGTCAGTAGTGTGTGCCTAATAAACCTTATAGACCCTCTTCTCTCTCTCCATGTTTAAGCTTTTTGCAGAGTCTCAGCAGCAGCACTGTTTATTTCAAAAGCAAACCCTGAAATTTCTCTGCAACCTGCAAAAACAAAACCAATTAACCCACCACCACAATCAAGTCAAAAAAAAAAAGCATCTTGATTCAATATATATATATATATATATACACGTACGTACACATTTATATATACTGCTTTTAATAACACTATTTACCATATTTGTAGCTGAGATCTGAGTCTTGTTTTAATAAAAAGCTTTGATCTTTTTTTCTTATTATGCAAAACCAAGAAGCAGTAATTGCATATATGTATGTATGTATGTGAATGAATATACTATCTTCTCTCTGATCTGTTTTTTTTTTTTTTTTTCTCTGGTATTTAAAGCTCTCTCTTTTATATAGCTGACTCTAAAACAATGGTGGACACAGAGAGACAATAAACACAGTTAGCTATTAAGCAGCTGCTATTAAATGACTAACAAATCATTAATAAAAAAGACTGTTTCTAATTTACCAACAACAACAGCAACAAGGGAATAAAAATTAAATATTAATTTTTCTACCTTGCTTACTCTAAACAAAACAATGGTGGACAATGTTGTTACAGGTGTCAAGCTCCCAGATGATAAACAAAGCCTAGAACATTTTTTTTTTTTTTCTTTTGCTTTTTTCTCTTGGATTGAAGCTCTCACTCACAGATCTTTTGCATCTTTATAAGAATCCAAATTGTTAGAATCCAAAGCAGGTCACAGATCTGTAGTAGTCTTGATGAGCTGGTTGAAGAAGGTTGTATTTGTATGTATCTTCACAGATCAGCCCCTGTAAATGAAAAAGAAACAAATCAGACATTTAACTTTCATAATCCATATGTCTACTACTGTGTACTATAAGTATCATTTAATTAAACTTTTTATTTAATACTTATAATCTTGTATGTATATATCATTTTTGAAACTATATTTTTCTTAGCTCATTTTAAAGAAAACAAACTTCCCCAGATCAGCTCATGAATCATACAACTATAAAACATTGAATAAAAATGGAAAATTTTAATAAAAAATCAGTAGCAGTGACTGACAACAAGAGCTAGAGAGAGAGAGAGAGAGAGAGAGAGAAATGGGGTTGAAGAAGAGATTGAAATTAAAGGATTCATTTTTGGAAAATTCAGCAAACTGTTTGTTTTTGGATAAGAGTGCACTTTGAAGCTTAAAATATTTTCTTTTTTCTCAATCAATTATCTTTCAAATAAAAAAAAAAAGCTCTCTCCTTTCTTCTTTATAAACTCCCCCACAAGCCATAAACAAATAGCTTGAAAAAATCTGGCATGGAAAGCAAAGACAGAAACAGCAAATTGTGTGTATATAAGTCATAAGATCAAAAGAATTGAGACTTACAAGGTGGAGATGTTTAGAAAGAGATAGATAGATGGACACAGGTTTAGGGTTGGGATATAAAAAGAAGGAATTGTTGTGGAGAGAGAGATGTGAGAGAGTTAAGAGTACTTACAAGTTACAAGTGAAGAGATAGAGAGAGAGAGAAGTGGAGCGAAGTGAAGTGGTATTTGTTGTTGATTTCCATTAGAGCATATCACCGGGCTTATCGGCAAAGGACAGACAACTGCGCCGTTCCCTACCCTTTATTTTTATATCTTTTTATGTTTTTTTACTTCCTATTCTACCCCTATTTTTTCTTTTTAATTTCTCTTTTGCCCTTGCTTCTTCTTCTTCATTACTTTTTATTTTTTATCTTACTATATATCTAGACCTAAAATTATGATACTGTTTAATTATTGATAAAATACATTGCATCAAGTCATACCACTTTTTTATATATACACGGCCAATTGCAGCGACTCGAACTTGAGACATTATACAACTGATTAAGTGTTATACGACCTTGCTGGTTACATTTATGGACTTGGATATCCTTTGTTCAGCTCAGCTCTTCCCCACATTTTTTTTAAAGCATATTATCATCGGTTAAATAAAATAATACTCGACAACAATCACATCCTAACTTATAATGCTTAAGAGCATAAGTGAGTAGGAGATACAAATTCAACATTCATGTAAATGATGAGACGATAATTATGTGGGAAATTATTACTAATAAGCTTGTATTAATTAGAGATTATCTTCTGAGCATCCCTAGTTGTAATATACATGCGGGGTTTCATGGATTTTTGTCTTTATAGGTGAACTTGAAGCAAAATGTTTAGAATTTCCTAAAAGTGAATGTGTTGATTTTATTAGGGTGCTCACCAAATAACTACTCAAGCTTGTATTACACTATATATGTGTTTTTGATTTTGAATGGAAAAGCAATGTTAATTTATTTAAAAAAATACAACAAATACAAAAATTCATATTTTGAGTGTATGACTATGAGGGTTTTGGGGTTTTCTTAGACAAAACACAAAAACTTTGAGTCAAAATTAATTTTTTTAAAAATAAAATAATAAAATAAAAGTCACGCTTCTTTTGTTCCTTTAAAACAATTTTTGGCTCCCATACTAAAAATACAATTAAGAAGCATGAAAACTAGATTGAGATAAGGAATCAAACCCACATTTAGAATTTTGTATTAATGTTAGAAATTGATTATAATTTTAAATATTTGTGAATTCCTACATACATCACATTAATGTGATAGTTTGTTTAGATGTTAATTAGCCGATCTCATGTAAGTGATGAATCAAAAGATTTAATCTGTAGAGAAATATTAAATTACTTTTTTTTTGAAATATTAAATAAATTCAGAGTTTTTTTGGGAGGGAAAGTGCTCGAACCCACGACCTTAGAGTGTAGGTGTGAGGGGTATACCAAATTACCAATGGACCAACCTCATCTCGTCACACTAAATTACTTCAAAACAAAAATATATGATCATTTTGTTTTGTAAATATATTACGACCTTATATATATATATATATATATATATAGTAATTTGGTTGAGATATTAAAGTTTAAAAATTGAGTCAGTGTTAATATACTAACCCATATAGAGAGAGAAATATTTAAATGATGACGTCATGATATAATTTAATGAGGATATTGAATGTGAGTAATTAGTTTTACATGCTTTGACTCAAGTGTATATGCACTTGTTAAAACTAGTGACTCACATTCAATATCCTCATGAAGTTATATCAAGACATCGCATAATAAAGGGACTATATATATATATATATATTTATATATACTTCAAAAAAATAATTACCTTACTATATATTTTGGAATTTCTGAAAACCCTAGACCTATATGTCGGAACGGACAATTTTATATATAGGTCAACTTTACAACTTTATTTAAAGTCTTATAATATTTGAAACTAGATTTTCCCTAACCTAAGAAGTGAACAATTTTTATTGATTTTAAAAAATAACAAAAAATATAAACCCACGATAACACGATTCTTACAAATCTATAGCTCCAATAGAAAATAAATTTTATTTCAAAAAATAAATAAATTTTAGCAAAATAAATTAAATGTATATGTTGTTGGAAATTGGCTCGTATTCCCATATGATCCGAAAGGAATTCAACTGAACGGAAGTGGTCCAAACGGTGTGTGCGTAAAGTCTGTGATAAGTGTGTGAAAGAAGCCAAGTTAGCTTACTCTGGCTCCAAGGAGTTTGCTTTGGCTCCAAGTACTCTAAATCTATAAATAGGGTGGTTATGCCTGGAATAGTAGGAGCCGAGTGACATCTGGAAACATCAGAGTGTGGGTGAATCTGAGGAGTGAGATCCCGGAGAGATCCAGATGGAAACCCAATGGATATCCAATGGCAGAAGATTGAGGAGATATGCAGAGGAGACTGATGGGGAGATCCAGGGAATATCCGAAGAGAGATCTGAGGACATCTGGGAAGAGATCAAGGGATATATGGGAAAAGATCCGGGGGATATTCAGGGGACACCTAAGGGATGTTTGGGATTGGTTGAGAGCTTGGTTGTGAGCTTGTGCTCAGTAAGGTTCGGTTGTAATTGGGGTTTGAGAGAGAATATTGAGTATGTACTGTGTAGTTGTAACAATTTTCTACATGGTGGACATTTTTCTCTCATCGTCTTGACAGCTATGGTTTTTCTCTGTTTTTGGTTTCCATGTAAATGCTTGTGTTGTGATTGGACATTCTCTTCATCTTATTTTTGTATTTAGACATTATAAGTTTACAATGATATTAGGCATGCACTTCCGCATAAGACATTTCCCTTCATACGTACGTGGTCTAGAGAAGCTATCTAATCAATCATTTAAATTACATTGGATTAAGATTTATTAAGATGTGGTATTTTAATATTATGGCATATTTTCTGATAGGAGGAAATTGTTCAATAAAAGGGCTATCTATATATTATTATTAATGAAAAAAAATTAAAACTCAAAACAAGTTATAGTTTTTTAATGAATATGTAGGATTTTGTTATTATTATTTGTTTGATGCACCACATGGGACTCCAGTAATATTGACGGACTGAATGAGTATGTTTTATCTAGTATTATTTTTATTTGAATTTTAAAACGAAAATAACGTTCATATGTGGTGGAGCTTCATTTTGAAGTCTCTAACCACCAAGACAATGGATTATTTTAATACATAGTTCATTGATGTAATTAGATATTTTGTCATATTTTTAATTAATTTTTTTTTGTTGGTTTTTTCTGTGCTATGTGTTATATAAATCAACTTATATATGTGATTATATATACATGAGTATGATTGACATACGATCAATGATGCACATGCCTTCCAGATAGACAGATAGTGTCATATGAAATGTTTTATTAAAAAAAAAAATCTTAACTACTTTTTTATATAGACCTTTGTTGAAATATATATATATATAGATATTATGGACACTTTTCAGAAAGACTTAAATCAGCTGATTAAAAATGGTGACCCAATTTATGTCTAACCAACTAAATTAGGATATAAATCTACGAAATAAATTGGGACACGACCAATTTGTTAGATATAAATTGAGACACTATTTTTGGATAACTGATTTGAATCATTTTCAAAATTGTGGAAATAAATAAATCTTATGAAGGACAAGGCAATACAAGAAATGATTAAATGCACCACGGCTCATTCATGCATGCACTAATGATGATGATTAATTTTCAAATACATCTAGAATTTATAGTACATGTTCTTAATTCAAATTTAACTGTTAACGATATCTTATAAATTGCAAATGTGGGAAGACCTTTTCTCATGTATCGAGAAAGTTGATATATAAATATATAATACTTCTGTAATCGGGATCGTCCTAACTTTATAATTTTAGGAAATCCAACTACAGCCACATATTTACAGTGGGTCCACAGCCCTAAATTAACAAATACCCACAGCCACAGTTGTATGTCCTTAATTTATAATTTCAAGATGTCCTTTCTAGAGAACCACTATATATATAGAGAGATTATACTTATAGTGATTGATTTTTCTAAGTTACGTTAGATCTCTACCTATGTTTATAGCAGTTGACTTTGCCTAATACCAACAAACCTGTTATCCAAAAAAAAAAATGTTCTTAGTTACAAGAAGTAAAATAGAACAAACAAACAAAAATGTAAGATGGATATCATTAATTAGTGCATTATCTTATACATGTCTCATGTTGTTGGATTATATCTGGTAATTGGTATCACCTACCTCCTGGAATATTTTGATTTTCTGAAGAAATGACATGAAACCCAACTGTCCAACATCAATAATATTGGAACAAAACCAAACATTTATTAAAATTGTTGCTAGCTACTAGGCACTAGCCATTGTATTAAGTTATTAACTAATAAATGCAAAATTAGGTGAATATTAGATTCAAGAAATATTGTATACATGTTTATTAAAAGGGTTCGAAAATTTAATAGCACTTTACACAAAAGGCGTGAGACTTATTTTTATGAGTGTGTTTTAAGGGTATTTTTGTCAGATTCATACTTTAGGTGATATTAAAACTTAAGTTTTTAAGTTAGTGATAATCTTAAAGCTCAAAGTGCTATTAAATTTTCGAACCCTTTTAATAAACATGTATACAATATTTCTTGAATCTAATATTCACCTAATTTTGCATTTATTAGTTAATAACTTAATACAATGGCTAGTGCCTAGTAGCTAGCAACAATTTTAATAAATGTTTGGTTTTGTTCCAATATTATTGATGTTGGACAGTTGGGTTTCATGTCATTTCTTCAGAAAATCAAAATATTCCAGGAGGTAGGTGATACCAATTACCAGATATAATCCAACAACATGAGACATGTATAGTAGCATATACATATATGTACGTATTGGTTAACATCAGACAGCCAATTTAGAAGGATATGGTAGCTGTCTTTTTGGATAAATGCATCCTGTGAATGCAAAACTATGTCTAGTCCCCTTCGATTTTATTGTTAATTATTCAATTTATTCTTTCAACCCTTTGACTTTGATTTTTTGTTTTACTACTAAAGAAACTTTATTTAACTATTACATGCCATCAATTTTATGATCAACAACGAAATTAATGATAAAAATGTTACATGCATTAAATAAGATTAATTTTCCATATTAGTTTCCATTAAATAATGTGACAACTTACCATAAATGTCATAGTGTTACACTCAACACATAGTTTATAAATAGCTCAATATTTAATTTACAATGTGTTATCGCCTAAATTTGAAATTACGTACTTTGTACATACTAGGCCACCACCCATGAGATATTCATTTGGGTCTATTAGTCCTCATGGTGTTATCCCTTAAAAGGGTTATCGTGGGGTTAATGTTAGTTCTTACTTATTTATATTAAAAACTAGTCTATGTTTCAATCGGTATGAGAGAAAATTCCGTAATAATTATTTTACGATTTTCGTATTTTAGTGAATATCCAAAATTGAAAATCAACTAATATTGTCTTATAATATTAGATATTTGCTAAACTAAAAAATTCATAAATTATTATCCACGCAAGATAAAAGTGAGGGATTCCTAGCTTATTTAAAATTTCTATATGAAATTCAATGAATTTTGATAAGAATTGTTTTTGTAGATGATAAAAACAATAAAACATATTTGTGAGAAATATTCAAAAATGATTTTAGCAACATAAATATTTTTCTATATTTTCTATTTTTCGTCCTTCCTTTCTAAAGTTTCATATTTAAGAAAAATATAAAAATAAAGTAATTCCTTTTTTTTTTATCTTTTTTTGACAATATATATTAATCTGGGATCATGTATTTTTTTTAAAAGCTTTCGCCATTGATAGGGAGTTATTTGCCCAAACCTTAAGCTCGTCCACCTACCAGCTGAGCTACGCCCCTATTGGCAAAAATAAAGTAATTCTAGTGTTAAAAAATATTCAATTTTTTATACAAGTATATATATTTCAATGCTCTTATCATAAAAATATATCATAAAATTCATGAATGATGTTGTTTTTCATCATGGCCCTCAGTTTCAACTAATTATCGAGAGATCTCTTATATCAACATACGTGAGGACCATAATGAAATCCAATCAATTTCAATGAACTTTTATAACATTTTTTTTTTTTTTTTGTATGAATGATGAAAACAAAACACATACTTGTAGAAAATTTTTGAATATATTTTGTAGCATTTGACTTTTTTTTTTAAATGTTTTATATTCAAAAATTTAAATAAAAATAGTTTTAATACTTAAAAAAAATTCAATTTTTCTAAATAATTATATTTCATTGTTATTAACATTCATAAAATATATAAAATCAAGATTTATAAAAATTACAAAAATATTAAAGCTTTTTTAATTAGCACCTATTAGTGCTTGTTTTGTATAACTAACACCCACTTAATAACTTGAGTTTAAAATTATAAAAAATGATACTTTATAGTCTTTGTTCTAGAATTATTAAGTTTCACTTATTATTATTATTATTATTTTCCGGATCTTTTGTCTTTTAAGTTAAGTATGGGTATTTTGGTCGATTTAAACTCAACTTATTAAGTTGCTGACAAACCCACAAAGTCAGCACACATAAGTGATATTTAAGTTCATCACAAATCCTAATACATTAAACAATATAGAGGGATAATTGATATTCTCCTAATTAATATGTAAACTTACATTAATATATTAACATAAACCTAAATGAAATTCACTCAAATTTTAAAGTTTAATTAATTTTCTCTCTTCAACATTCGCGGTGCAGGGTTCGATTATCAAAATACACATTTACCGATATGTGTAAATCTTTCCATTGCCTACAAGGAATCTGTACATGTAATATTTGATTTCGGTTTATCCAGTCGGGCTCTTGACCTATTCGGTTTAGATTATTTTTATTAAAAAAAAAAAACTAAAATTATTAAAACTATGATGGATGAGGGTAGCAAGATGGTAATTATTAGTATTTTTTTGGGTTGATTAGAAGAATGATGTAAAAGAGAGCACTAAAGCTCCCTGAAGTGATGAAAAATAATAATAATTAAAGGGTCTTCCCCACCACCAAAATGTCGAGTTGAGAACTAACACTCACTCTTCCAATTGAAATCACAAACTTTTAGAAAAGGTTGTTTTTTGGGTTAATAATTCACTTAATTAATTTTAATTAAAAGATTTTTTTGATGAGGGGCATTAAGGATTTTTTTATAATTTTTAGCAAAAAGGATTTTTTATAATTTAATTAATGAAAGTAAAACCATTGGTCCGTACAAGTAATGATGTGTCTCTCTTCTTCTTCAAAAAATAAAAATAAAAATAAAAATAAAAAAAATGACATGTCTCTCTCTTTGCCTCCATGGCTCCATCCAACCTTTTATTAATATACTTTCAAAAAAAACTTTAATTAATTAATTAATTCAGTTATGGCCTATGGGAAGGCCAAGGAAATGGAAGCAGCACAAAGCCACAAACCTAGTATCATCAGTTTGTAATACCTCTTATTACTTATTTGGCCACTCCCAGGGCTTCTATTTTTTATTTTTTTTAATCAGAGGCCAAACTGTTCAAGTGTCAGTCATATTTTGACGAGAACGAGTAATACAAGTGCGGTCTAAATATTTATTCTCACAATATGAATGAGAAAACTTTTCATTCATAATTTTAAAATGCATAGAATGAAATTCAAACCCTAACCACGAACGTTGAAAGGGCACACTAACATGGGCCGGATATAGAAAATGTTATTATAATTTCGATTTTAATATTTAATTAGTGGGTGTTTGCTTGGTGGAATCGTTGGCCAAAGCGAAATTCTCATCCACCTAAAGTTTAGGCTCCAATATGTGGTGTCAGCATATTTGGCAACATTTTGTTTGTGATTTAAAAATAGTAATGAAACCACTAAGATGAATCTATAAAAAAAATTTCAAAAAGAAAAATTAAAAAAATCCAAATCTATTAGATTCTCTTTCCAACAAAATTTAATTCTGATTTATTATGTGTGACGTAAATCAGGAATTAAAGTTCTTTTTCCTTCATCAGGATTTCCGATCAGAGAATACGCACTTAGAGCAAGACTTGTATTAAGGGTGGCAACTGGCAGTTCCCTTTTTCCTGAGTCTCTGCCTCTTTCTTTCTCCTATAAATAGAGACATGTCATTTTCTTTCTGAATTTGACTTGAAGACTTTGATTGAAAATAGGGATTAGTTTACATCTTGTCTCACTTTCATAACTTGAAAGCAACAATTCTCCTTTAAATTAAGATATTTTGTAATTCATTTGAAGCAGCAATGGACAAAATATTAAATATTAATAATAAAAATAAATAAATATTGCAATTAAAGAAGCAAAAATACAAGATGGTTTAGACCTAATTTAATATATATTTTTTTTTCCTATGCTGAGTAGGTTAGCTAGCTAGGCATATATTGCCATTGACGATTGACCACAATAACTCATGTTCATGATTTTGTTTGATATGTGAATTTCTAGGTATCTACATAGTTTTCAATCTTACTTGCTTGTCATCTACGAAAAAATAAAATAAAAAATCATTCATTGATGAAAGGGCCAAGACAAACAAATTTAATGAGACCACTTTAATTGTATTTCGGTGTTTACTTTTCAATTGTAGTTATAATTAATTTAGGGATTGAAACAGTATCACGGTTTTTTAGTCTCATCGTAATGTTTCTCTCGTTTGAACATGTTTTACTACGTATATCTGGATTTTTTAAAATCAATGGATGATCGTTAGTCCCTTAAAAGTTAAGAATATTGTTGAATTACATTGGAGAGACTGAAATCTAATGGTTACACGTAGAAACGGGGAAATTGCATAAAGCCTTGCCTTGTTAATTTAAAATTTACGGCTTATTTTGTTAATTTTTCTACCTTTTAGACTCTAATATTATTAGCATCTCTTCTCTATTGTAATTAAATATTTTCACTATAATTTAGAAAGTTTAATTTCTATATATGAAACAATTATTATATATATATATTTGTCTAAACCTTAAATAAAAGATCTTTGCTTTATTTATTTATTTCTCCTTTAAAAAGTGAAGAAACTTTAATAAATCTTGGTTTGGGTTTGAAGAAAGAAGAAAGTAAAAGGAAATTGGATTTAAAAAAAAAAAAAACGAAAGGCTTAAAGATGAGGAGTGGCCTCTTCTTTTGATGACACCTATTTTACTTTAAAAAATGGGCAGCTAGCTAGTTAAGGCAAATGATAACATAAGAATTTCATTATTTTAAGGAAAAAATTTGTAAAGATTAAGAAAAAATAGTTGTTGTTGTACTATGCTAAGCTAATATGCTATGATTCTTATCCAAATCATAGTAATGTCTCCTATTAACCCCCTAATACCCAAAATATAATGTAATATTAGTTAGTGAAAACGGAAGGCGTGTTCTCGCAATTCCACGCTAAATCACTTGCCGGTTAAAAAGAAGCTAAAATTAAAAAAAGTAAATAATAAATAAAATTAAGAAAAAGATCGACCACCTTGTACTAAAATAGTAAAATGTATGAGTTCGAGAGAGAAGTGAAGTAAAGGGAGGCACAGTGTCACGTGTCAAGGTCTCAATACTCAAAAGTAATAAGACCCTCCTGCCTCCTGCCTCCTGCGTTTAATCTATCAATGCTTTTATGCTACCCTTCTTGGTTGCTACAATGCACGTGTCACTGTCCTCTTTTTTTCTCTTTTCTCTTCTATACTTTTCTTCTCCTCCTTTTCGATCCCTAGGGACGACAACCGGAGACGGAAATTGGAGGGATCAAATTACAAAAACTTGAAGTTTAAGGTCCATGTACCCCCTAGCCTCCACAAGGTTCCGCTCTAATGAAAACTAATCAAATTGGAACCGAATCGGTAAGCTCCATACTTGAGACGTACGATTTTTCGATTTTCTTCCCATATCGGAACCTATTTGAGGTGAGGTGACCATGCTTGACCCAAACAAGACCCATTTCAATTTTTTATTTTTATTTTTTAAAACCACTAAATATGAAGAGAGATTTGCATTTGCATACCTGAGGTTTTCCATTATTGCACATAGATGAGCAGAATTGGTTTTTCTACGCTCACACCCCCTGTTATTAACATAGATTCATTAACCACTAACACTGTAAGGGCATTATAGTCATTTTGTTAAAATAAATACATAACTTCATAAAAAACTCAAAACAAACAAAAAATTGGAGAAGGTGATTTTAGTTATCCACAATTATTTCCAAGGAAATCACCTTTAGGTGGCCTCTCATTATTTATTTATTTTATTTAAGAAAAAAAAAAACTTTAAAATTTAAAACTTTGAAATTCAATATGAAAAATTGCTTTGAATTTTGAAATGTTTTTTTTTTTTTTTTTTATCCACGTTTGTTGGCTTTACTGTGTGCTAAGTATGGTTGTATCCTATCTCTCCCTCTATATAAGGAGAGCTCGTCTCTTGTAAAATTCAGAATCGTTTCTCTAAACCTTTTGTCCAATCTACTGAAGTCCAATCTGATGATTCTTTCAAGCAGCCCTCCCAGGCTGGAGGATTAAATTGACTATTGATTTAAACAGCATGGATGAAAATGATCATTTCTTAAACTAGACTCTAGAGGGACGAAATGATCGATAGTTCAAACTAGAATGGAGGTTTTAATGATAACCTTTATATATAAATTTCACTTTCAATTTAATAAAGACACGTGACATGAAACTTTATTCATAGTTTTACAAATTTCATACAAGGAGAAATGCTTTTATCTTGTATTCTTGTCTGCAGTTGCTTTTATAGTACCATGTTTTCTTTTGTACTTGCCTTTTTACCTTTACTTCATTTCTACCTTTTTTTTTTACTGTTTGTTCTCTCTTTGTTTTTTAACTTCTTTTTCCTGGCTATTGTGATAAATAATTGCCTTACATTTTCACTTTTTTACTGATCAGTTTTTTTTTTTTTTCCTTCCATTTATTTATTTTAATAGAATCTAAATCCAAATGATATTGTGGTAGTGAGGAGTTTAATAGAATCTAAATTCATTTACGTACTATACCTCTCTTCCACATTGTTGGTAAGGAGTTTAAAGTCTTACCATACTTATATACCATACGTATTTTATAAGTATTTATGAAAGTTTTCTTCAGATTTGTAGGAGTAGATATCCTGATTAAGGATGAACCATCATTAGGGCTAGGGTGTGCTCAAGCCCACCTTAACCATTCTAAAAAAAATTTGGAAAGTTAAAAAAGTAAAAATTAATAATGAATATATTTCCTAATAACAAAAGAAGACGTGTAGTAGTTGCAGGATCTACTACTAGGAGTACTGTAGCTGTAGGAGGTATTTATATATCGTGCTTTTGTATACTTTCTTCACGAATCACGAGATGGTGTGACCTAATTTATTTTATTTTTCTTTCTTCAATAATTATTTTCTCTTATTCTTTTCCAGATTTACTTAAATATTAACACCAATAATTGATCTTTCAATAAATTATGTTTTTATGAATATAATGAATTTAAACATTTTATTTTAAATCGAAATTTAAGGATTACTATTATTTTTAGTTTATACAATTTTATGAATAATCTAATTATCAGTTAATCTAATTTTTAAATTTACAAACTAACAATATTATTTAATAAATTTCTTATTGTTTTGATTGAAATTTAGAAGCATGCTTTTTAAGTTTTTTTTTTTTTAATTTTATTTTTATTTTTAGGTTTTTAATTACAGTAATAGTATAATACTATATAACCTAAATAATTAACTCAAAATTTAACCCAAATAATTACCACATAAATCATGGGACGGTTAATAAATAAACCACTTACCACATCATTTGAGTTGATTTTTGGACTAATTTTTTTGGTTGTCTACCATTAGTTTTTTAATTATTCTTTTTCTTCTCGCTAATATGTCATGTTGACTAGGTGTATATTTATTTATAATTAATAAAATTTTCTCGTTTTGTCGGTAAAAAAAATATTATAGCATACCTTAGTGTTTAATCTTGATTACATCCTTGATCATGACTGTATACCCAATAGGTATTGTTTGATATTGACAGGTCTCGACAGTCCTATTGTAATAATCGTAAATTTGTAATACTAAAAAATAAATAAATAAATAAAGTAGCGATTGGCATGCATTGGTTTTGGCGTAGTGCCATAAACATGCTTTAGTACCATGAACTTGTCAGCAATGTTGTTTTTATGCCATAAATATTTCAGCTCTATTTAACCTTTAAAACCGATGATAATTGATATCACATCACTTCCAATATCTTATTTCTGAGTCTTTTTTTTTTTTTTTTTTTTTTTTACACCATCCGGTTTTCGAGTGGGGTAGATCTACCATACGGTGCAATCAGCCCAGATTACATCCCGACTAATCCGAACTCGCACCGGGTCTACCCACTAAGGGGTAAAGTGCTCCCAATATATGTAGTTCCGTTCACAAAGGGAGTTGAACCTACGACATTGCTTAAGAGATGAGAGCGTCGAACCACTCATACCACCACATAATTGGTACTTCTGTGTCATTTTTAAAATAGTAATTAACAAAAAAAATTCTTGTTTATGTGTGTGTGTTTTAATTTTTAAATAAGAATTCTTATTTGTGTGAAAATATAATGAATTTTATCATTTTATCTCCCAAGATACCATGACTAGTAAATATTTATAAAATTAACCGAAATATTGAGCTCCTTCAAAACCTAGATAGGGATGACACACATAATTTTGTTATGTTAAGCTCCAAATATAATTTATTGGATTTTAACGAGTGATTAATTTTGAGTTTGAATACAGTTTTTATGTCAAAAGTTGAATTGACCCAACAGTAAAGATATATCCTCACAAGTCACAACCACATCGATGGAATCATAAAGATGTATCCTCTTTTCTCATTTCTAAATTTGTAATATTTTTAAAAAAGTAAAATAATTATTACTTTTTTTACAAAAAAATAAAATAAAATTGTTTGGTTAGAGTTTTTACAAAAACAAATTTATTTACAAAAAAAAAAAAAAAAAAAAAAAAAAATTTATTTTTGAATACAATAAATAAACTCAAGTCAATAAGATAATCATTTTTGTGGTTTTGAAAATCGAAAATAATTTTTAGATGCCAATAATAGTATTAAAGCTTTAACTGTTTGGATTATATCTTAATGGGCCTTGCTGCAATAAATATACTAAAACGAATTTCCAAGGTATCGATCCTCTTTTAATATATTTGATAATTAATTACATATATTAATTAATGTTCAATTTCACTAAATGCCACATTAACTACACATACTATCAAATAATAAAAATTAAAAAATTCACTACAAATATTTTGTTTAGTTAGGTTCCTCTTATAGCTTTATTTTTTTCTATCTTTTTTTTTTTTTTTCAAGTGTAAGTAAAACACCTACTTGCATGAAAAAATAAAATAAAAAGGACGATGAAACTAGGAAAAAAAGACAATGAGACTATGAGAGAATCATAGTCACAAGTTTAGGGGGATGTTTAAAGATTCTTAATGAGAGAAATGGAACTTAATTTTGATTTACTATTTATAATATTTACTAAACTTTGTTAGAGATCAATTATGTGGATCCTACGATTCATTTTCGCCCTTCCATCATATCCCTTTCATTTTCATTCATGTTTAGTTGCGTAAACTCATCCCAAACTATATTATAAATACACATTTAAATTCAAACATATTTCAAATCCAGCTCATAACTATCGCATAAGGGATTGATCTCCTAAAAGACTACAGTAAAACCCTATCTTAATTATTTTTTTTGATATACCACATACCGTGTGACAACTCAAACCAGAAACATTATCAGGCTGGCTGAATGAACTACCTTTATCACTAAACCATATTGAGCGGCGGTAAAACCCGATCTTAATTATTGAAAACCCTTTTTAATCATGTCAAACACAGATCATGTATAGGTATATAGTAACATCATTCAAAGATGTAATGATGATGATGATTAATAATTCTTGATATATAGTACAGGTTTGCATATTGTCAGTGGTGGATGGAGGAGATGAGAGAGAGTTTTGACAATAATAATAATGAAAGCTCACATGATCAATTTACAATTACACACACATGACACATATAGTGAGTGATAGCATAGCAGTGGCCACTGGCTTTTTTCACTCAAAGTAGTACTCACTGGTGCACCTCAGCTGGCACACCAAAACTCTCCCTGGTGCATTTCTATTTTGTACTCAAATAATACTTGATTGATCACCATAATTTTTCACCCAAAAACACTGCAAAATCATTTGAACAGAGAAAACAAACCAACCCCAATTTTGGAATTTCACTTGTTTTGCAATTTTCTCATCATTTTTGTAGTGGTTGTTATTGAACATGAAAAATCTTTCATTGAGTTTGTGGACCTAGCTGTCTTGTTTCCAACTTTAGTTTTTTAGTTATCAAGTTGATGAGCAAAGCCATTGACCTGTAAATTCATTAAACAATCTATTTCAGTAATTCACTTGTTTAGAGACTCAATATACCTCTTATATCGAGATCAAACGGTACATATACAGTCAAAATATTTACCGTTATAACATCAGAGAGAAAAGTATTTACATATATTTGTAAAATACGAATGGTGAAACTCGAACATCCATACAGCTAGTGTGGAAGTGAAGGTGTATTACCACGGAGATTCATGTTAAAAGACACCTTTGACCTTGTTTTTCCTTTATGACGCATAATAGGACAATTAATTATTGAATCGAATAATATATTAACCTATACTTTATTATATATGTCTTGATTCTTGACTAAACATAATATTATTATATTTTTTCCACCTTGCTTTGAGGCAAATCTTTCTAAAAACGTACGGACCAATTTGAACCCTAAAAAGAGAGCTTCCTAATTAAGAAAAACTCACCATCACCACCCATCACAATCACCTTCTTCCACTCTCACTGCTGCTGTTCAGTGGTCACAAGAAACAAGTAACAACTCGCATAATTTCCTTCAAAATCATTATTCAGTCAAACAAGTAACAACTCACCTTTTTTGGTCTCTTTTGGCATGACATACATCGTATATTATTAAATTGAATATAATATAATACTATAGGATTGGATTGGAAATTTGGAATGGAAAATAGATTTGATAAATTTGGATTAAATTAGTTTCTAACTTATAAAAATTGTTAAAATTATTGAAAATATTTCATAAGAAAATTACTATGTATATTAGGTTTCAACATAACCCACAATTGTGTTGTGGGTTATGGCTATGTTGCCACTGTTGGGACAAGAATGTAACCTAATTTAGAAGAAAATACAATTATAGATGTTCCAGAAAGTAGTAAAATCTATACCAATCCCTAAATGTACCAAACACTGAATTGACAAATGAATTCGATGTACGCCTCCGGTATAGTACTACTCCAAAGTAATGCATCCAAATTTGTTTATAAATCCCTAGATAGAGTAAAAATGTAGTGCTTATTCAAGATCTTTTGGGAGTATAATAATAATCATGCATTCTCGATTTAAATCATAGTATGTAACATGATAATTTATATCATATGATATATTAAATGTTAACTGATATCATAAGGAAAAGAAATAATACACAACTAGAAAGCCCAAAAAAGATCCCATGGGCTGATAGATAGACGAGCTTGAGGATCGGGTAAATAACCCACAAATCAGCGGCTTAAATCCTACCAATGATAAAAAAACTTCAAAAAAAAAAAATACCTGATTTAGATATGTGGATAGATAGATACTGTCAAATAAAAAAAAATAAAAAAAAAGCCCAAAAAAGAAAATAGCAAAAAAAACAAACCTCAATGACATGCCAAATAATTTGTCATTGTTATTCTCTATGTTATCACATGATTTATATGGTACATATAATGTGATACGATTAGAACGAAAAAAATACCATTTTTTCTTGCATACAATCTATAGTCGGACACTCGGACCTAAGACATTAACCGACTAAAGGGTGCCCATTAACTCCTTAAGTCTTTATCATCAAACCACATTGTGCGGTGGTACCGGAGTTTTTTGAGGAGAGTCCTACTCCCGGTCGAAGTTCAAATAATCCAAGGGAAATCTGTTAAATTTGAGCAATATAATTAGTAATTACTAGTCTAGTATTCGGCGTTTATGTGGTGAAAATCGTGGCGATAAGGTTGCATTGATTGTTAAGATTTTTTTGTCCTTTTGTGCTTGTCACAATTTTTTATTTTATTCCACTACTACTATTCACTTGCCATGTTTCAGGCCGAATCTTAAACTTTTTGCATTTTATCTTTAAATCTTTTTTTTTTTTTTAAAGAAAAGAAAAGAAAAAAAATTGAGAGTGGTTATGTTTTGAATTTTGCATTAATTTCAGGCCTATTTTAAAATTTTGGTATAAAAATGTCAAAAGAACATATTTGTCCAATTTTGAATCCCCAAAACATTTGTTGGGTAGCTCAGCTAGTAGATAGACAAGTTTGGGGTGTAGGTAAATGACTTCCAAGTCAACGGTTCGAATCTTACCAATAGTAAAATCTTAAAAAAATAATAAAAAATAAAAACGTTTGGTTTAGATAGGTGGATAGATAGATAACGTAAAAAAAAAATAAAAAACATTTGTTGGGTCGTGGGAGTGACTGGGCCTACAACGTTCTGGGCTCAGGCCCTATTATATTCTCACTCTTTCAAGTTTCAACCCTATTCTATTCTCACTCACAGTCTCTGTCTTGTTAAAAAAAAAAAAAAAAGGTGTTTTCAGGGTTTGTCTAGAAGTTCATTTTCACTTGTACTTGTTCAGTACAGGTTAGTGTTCTCTTTGTTGTTCTTTACTTTTTGCTTATAGAGCAAAGCTTGTTTTGTGATTTTATTTATTTATTTATTTTAATTGTGCTAGTTCTTTTTGTTGTGATCCTTTTGGCAGATTAAGTTGCAAAAATGGCTGCAAATTTGGCTTCTAAATGTTCTCGTGGTATGCAATTTCTAGCTTTTAAATAGATTTTGGTTTGTTATTTATTTATTTATTTGTTTGTTTATTGTATTCATAGTTGTGCAGTTCATATATGAAACTATTATTCATTGACATGATTATATATGGTAGAATTAAATGGTTATGCACCCTGCCACTAATGTTTTTTAGTTTATTTTTCTGGGTTGTGATCCTTGATTAGTTTCAGAAACCGAATAATAGCAATTCCTTGTGTATTTGATTTGAATTGTGTAGGTGTAAATCAGCTTATCCTGAACTGTTAATTGAATCTTGACCTTTTCGAATTTGGTTGATGTTCATGTTGGAGACGTACTAAAGTTCAGTTAGCTGGGTGGTTGAAGCTCCCTTAGACAAAACTATACATGTCCCATGACGCATTGGGTAGCTTCTTAAAGTATATATTTATGTATGTAAACATCTGCATATACTGGTGCAATCAATGAGTACAATTTGATCGTTGATCGTGGATTCGTGGGCCTAATTACTTTTCTACATTCTTAAATACTTAACTTAAAAGATGCTCTCTGTACATGGAAATTTCACATAGTCAAATACAAATACTCATATGACAAAGAAACAGCAAAACTATTGTAGGTGTTGAAGTTTGTTGGTTTTCTATTTTGCTGTCAATGGATCATGCATGTTGAGCATGTGGAACTCCCATCTAAACTTAGTATTATTGTCTTTGAAATGTTTTATGATAGTAAAAAGTTGAGATGATGATTAATAGTCAAATTAACCGCTCTCTTGTGGTTGTGTAAAGTAAATAGATGTTAAAGAGTGATCAATGGATAATTCATTTTTAGATTGTTGGATAAAGCAAGTTGAAAAAGATGCAAAATCTGATGTTTTGATGGCCTATGCTCGATCTGTTCATTGTGTCGCTTTCTGTTACCTACAGAATTTATCTGGGACATTTTAAATTTTTCAGTTTAATATGCTCTATTAAAATTGTTGATGAAAGACTGCTCTAGGAAATTGCTAAAATTGTCTAAAAATTCTTGATTTTAAACAACAGCATTTTTATCTCCGCATAGCTTATGTGTTTGGTAATTGGTATAGTAGCCACCTCAACTCCACACTGAATAGCCGATAAAGTTTTCCCCTAATAGAAAAGTTTTGGGATTTTTGCATGAGCACTCTTTTGCCACAAATGTTGTACTTGCTAACTTGACTCAAATGATGTCGTGAAAAATTATTGGTGAGCCTTTATTTTTGGCTTAAGTAGTATTTTTTTTTCCTCTATCACTCATTGGATTTTATTTGTTGTGTTGGAAAACAAAAACTAGTTGGCCGTTCATTGTTTTTGGGGCTTGGAAACAACTTGTCTAATTTACTGAGCACATCACATGAGATGACACACAGCCATTTCTTGTCCCAGGTGAGTGTTAAGCTTATAGCTGCATTTTTGCTAGATATCCATTCGATTTGCATTGATTTTATGTTGTGTTCAAAAGGTTGTACAGATTTGTGTTGTAGATATTCAAGAAGTATTTTTCTGTTACCTGACAACTACTATGTGTACAACAATTCAAGAGGTTGATTTGACAGTTTATTTTGGAGGATTATACTTTCACAACTTAAAATAGTTAGAAACCTTCCTAAGGCTATCTTTCTCTCTCTAGATGCAATTAGATACATTTATGTATAGATTTTTTTTGTCAAATTTTGAATTACTTGCAAGCGCATGACTCAATAACAATTATGAAGCTGTGGGAGTAAGCGCTGCGGAAGAGGCAGTTACCATATTAATGTGGCTTCATCCTAACCTTAATACAATATATTTATAAAAAATAAAAAGAACATAAATGGGATTAAAATAAGAGATAAAATGCAACCAGGAAACTTGAAGAGTGCCAATCCCTGAAAGTTTCAGACTTGAAAGCCCATAACTACTGTTTTCTTCTTGAAGCGCCACACTCCAATCCTTCACACTCCCATGTCTTAACGCAAAGTCGATCTTTTCTCTCTCCCAAATTGAAGACCTAGTTTCTTGAATAAGATGTTGCATGCTTTCCTTATGTTGAGTTTCAGTGTGTTGTGCTCTTACACGCTAACAGCTCTATTCTCTTTCTTATCTTCTTTATTTATTTTTTGTTTATTGGTCCTCTATGTTGTCACCTCCTGTTGATATGGCCTGTCTTAATGTTTGGTTTAAAATTCTACAGCAGCAGAGGACGTTCATACAAATGAGAACCGTTCTCAAAGTTATGGATAACTCTGGGGCAAAAAAGGTGATGTGCATACAAGCTTTAAAGGGGAAGAAAGGGGCAAGATTGGGAGACACTATTGTTGCATCAGTCAAGGAAGCAATGCCTAATGGTAAAGTAAAGAAAGAAAAGGTTGTGTATGGAGTTGTAGTTCGTGCTGCAATGCAGCGGGGCCGTTGTGATGGGAGTGAGGTAAAATTTGATGACAATGCTGTAGTACTTGTTGACAAGCAAGGTCAGCCAATTGGGACCAGAGTATTTGGGCCAGTCCCGCATGAGCTAAGGAAGAAAAAACATGTGAAGATCCTTACTTTGGCAGAGCATATTGCCTGAGGTAAGGTTTTCTGATAGATACTAATTGCCTAAATGCTTTAGGTTCTTATTGGTGTATTGATGAGGAGGGATTTTCTTTTTATTTTTGAAAATATCTTCAAGAGCTGAATTTGACAATATTGAGTGCTAAATCATCGGCTTCTGAATCAAAGCTATCATATTCTCATATGCAAGTAATGCTTATTCTGTAACTTATACTGAATTTGACTATTGGACCACTGATGTATACACAGTCAATTTTTCTTCACCGGGTGTGCAATGATTTATTTTATAACATCCTTCACCTTAGAATATTTTGGTATATTTTAAGGTTTAGCTTGAGGGATTATGTTACAATATTTTGGTCAAGCACATGCAGAGCTTCATTGCCATGCACGAGGAGCAAGTCAAGCTTGTTGTCATCATTTGGCTTCAGTGTAGGCCATTTGATATTTTCCTTTATTATAGGCTTTATCTTCTGTTTATTATTTGGGTTGTTAAAGGAGTAAACTTGTTTAACGTATCTCATATTTTTCCTCTGTTTTTCCGCAGTGTTTCCGTAGGGACTATTTGTGCTCTGTTTTTGCGCAATGTTTCTGTTGGGAATATTTTGTATTTAAGTTTTTTTTGTTTTCTGAATAAAGGCGTGGAATTATTAACTTATCAACTCTTGAGTTGCTATTTGGGAGGAATTGACCCCTCGAAGTGTCAACATAACTATCTATTATATCTTCCTCACCTTATTTCTCAAAAGACTTTGGATACCTGTAACAGATTACATTATTTCCTGAGTTATTCTATAACCACAATTCAGTAGCAGTAATTAAACCCTCTAAATTGTATACTCTACAGATAATGAAAGCTCTAGTTGCAGTGAAATATTGAAAGAAAATCTAGGAAACAGTGACAAATTGTCGTACAAGGTGCTTCATCCTCTGATAGTAGAGCTAAAATAGTAGGTTGCCTAGCTTTATAAGTTATAGCCATTTCCACAGCACCACCTCCTTGTTTGAGGAAATAGTTACCGAAATGGGAATCGCTTGATAGTGTAATCGATGATTTTCCTGTTTACATGTATAACCTATACTGAGTCAACCCATTTAATAAGATATAAGTTGAAAAAACAAACAAAGCTGTTTATCTTGATTTAAGTGATAAGAGCTGATAAGACTTTTATTGTAAAAAACAAAGAGTCCCTTAGAAAGTTAGAATTCATGAGGTCCGTTTCCAATATGGAAAAACAGTCTTTACATGCTGGTTTCATATTCTATTTGATTATACTCTAGAACTCTAGTGAGCAATCTCCAGGGTGGTTTCCTATTCAAATTGAAGTACATGTATTCTTATTATTGTTTTTTTTTTTTTTTTCTATTCAAACAGCTTGGGTCTTTTGACTCTTTTCTAGTAGGTCAGACCTCTTCTCCCAGAACCTGAAGTGCAGGGCGGGTCTATTCTCCAGCATCTTCTCAATTTCCTCAATGGGAAGTCCTTTTGTTTCCGGAACACAAACCAGTACGAAGAACAAAGCTACCACTGAAATGATCCCGAATAATAGAAATGTAAAGGATGTTCCAATTGCCTCTGTCAAAGACAGGAAGGTTTGTGCCACAATGAGGTTTGAAATCCAGTTAGCTGTTGCCGCTATTCCTCCACAGACCCCTCGGAACCTTAGCGGATAGACTTCAGAATTGACAATCCATGTAACACTCCCCATTCCCGGAGAGAAAAATATGATGTAGAGTGCCAGGCCAACGAGGGCCAACCATCCTAATTTGCTGGGGCATCCCTTTGTGTACCATTCCCTGCTCTCATCGTGACAGGATTTCTTCACACTGTCGTCTGTGATCAGACATGCCCCAGGTAAAAGCTACAATGACAAGAACAGTGAATATTAACTACAACTTAGAAGAACTATGCTGCTGCTGATGAGTGAGGGAAAATGTATTTTACCTTGTTAGAAGCCGAAGCACAGAACCCACAATCGGGAGAGGCCTTCAAACACTTCATGCAATCCCATCTACCGAAGTTTGCAGCTGAATCGTAATCTGGGCAGGTGTGATTCGAGAAGTGAGATGTTTCTATTCTGCCTACCATGGGGGAGTGGGTAGTAGTCTCATGAAAGACAGCCGATAAAAGCCCGAGTGAGGCTATAACGCCACACAAACTGATGATAAGAAGCTTCTTCCTCCCGCTTCTGTCAACGAAGTATACGCTGATAATGGAGCCAAAGGCATTTAGGCCAGCAATGACAAGTGAAAGGAGGAGAGCAGTCTGGTTGGAGGCAAAACCGGCCAACTGAATTATCGTAGGACTGTAGTACATAACCGTGTTTATACCCACAAATTGCTGGAAAATCTGAAGGCCAACACCTGCAACAAGTCCTCTTCTCACCGTCTTGGTTTTCAATAGCTTCGAAAGGTTTATCTTCTCAGACGACCCTTCTTCTCTGATTTCACTTTCAACCGATTCTTTAAGATCCCGGATTTCTGCATCAACTTCATGGCCAGGAAATATTTTCCTTAGTATCAATTCTGCTTCCTTTTCTCTACCCTGCAATTTGGAGAACACAAGGTTGGTGATTTTGTGACTTTTGAGCATATAAACTTGTTAGTTCGAGAGTATAAATTATCGAAGCACCTTGCGGTACAGCCAACGGGGTGATTCTGGAAGATAAAACATCAATACGAACTGCAGCAGAGCTGGAAGACCAGCAACTCCAAGCATCCACCGCCATGTCCCTGGAACCTGAACAGAATTACCCACAAATAGGATTATCATTAACGCGTAGTCGTCATCTATTATATAGATTAATATAGGTTGCTAGCTTACCTTGGTAAAGATCAAGTTGATGAGGTAGGACACGAACTGGCCGCCGGTGATAAGAAACGCGTTGGTACTAACAAGGGCACCTCGGATTTTAGCAGGAGAAGTTTCAGAGATGTAGAGAGGGGATGTAAATGAAGCCATTCCAACACCAAGTCCAACGAAAACGCGACCCATGATAAGAAGAGCCGGATTAGGAGCTGAGGCCATGACAACTGCACCGACAAAGAAGAGGAAATCGGCTACAAGGAGTGCAGTCCTCCGTCCGTGGCGGTCATTCATCCACCCACCAATTGCTGCTCCAATGATGGCTCCAGCTACTGCCATGCTAACTATGCTTTCCTGTTTTTATATATAACAATTACCATACATTATCAGCTTTGCAGAGCTCTACTTAAAATTATGAATTCTATACTACTTTTCGTGAAATTGTTTCTTAATCATACTTCAGAAAATCAAACACAGGTTTAATATAAACGTGCATGTGTTGAGTCATGACTCATCAGTGTGCATGCCCTTGATCTCAGCGTCAAACAGAGACAAGTTTTCACATTTTTCATCATATCTCTTGATTCCTTTATTGCAACTACAAGTTCCATGAAAAATAAAATTAAAAGTTCTTTAATTTCATTATATTTCTAAAAATCTATTAACAATCAGTCCACAAAATTGAGAAGCTAGCCTCTTAATTTGCAACAAATAAAAAAGAAATAACATGTTTACGTATGATATTTATAAATAGGCTAATTGGCACTGATGCCCCCTAAACGCTTCCAAAATTTGCATTACGCTCCTTGTACTTTTTTTTTTCGTCATTAAACCTTCTGAACTCTCGTTTATTGGCAAACACTTAGGATTATTGCCCCCTATGAGGGGGCATCTACAGTCGGCGCTTGTGAGAGTTCAAGGGCTTTAGTAGTAAACAAAAGAAAAGGTATAGAGGGTATAGTGTAAATTTTGGAAGCGTTTAGGAGGTATCAGTGCCAATTTAGCCTTAAAAATAATAATAATAATAATAAATAAAAATAAAATTCTAATATTTTATTGTACTTAAAAACTGTTTATAGAAAACACGGCCTTTAAAGAAGCTTAATACCATGGAGTGGTGAAAAGTGTGAAAAATGATGAGGACTCAAATCATCTATCCAAAAATGATGTCCCGATTTATATCTAACCAATCAAATTGAGATTTAAAATTTGGTGTCCTTATGATGATAACAATAAATTTATGGATTTAAAATTTTCAAAAATATATAAATTTGTGTTTTTAAAATGATTAGAATTGAAATGGAACAGCGAAGTCCAAAAATGGATGGAATTACCGAGAAAGAAGATACGGTATAGAAACCAGTACACACACACATACATACATATATATATATATATATATATATATACGTATAATACAACGGCAAATTATACGTTACGTTACCTGTAACACAGTCTGTCTGTCAACAGACTTGAAATCGTCATTGATGTAAAGCAGAGCTCCTGATATGACTCCTGTTTCATAAAACACACAACATCACGTACAACAACGTTAACAGAGACAGAAACACAGAGAGAGAGAAAGACAGAGTGTTTGTGTTAGAGGGGAGAGACAGAGTACCTGTGTCGTAGCCAAAGAGGAGGCCACCGATTCCAGCGGAGAAGGCAAGGCGGAGGATATAAGGATTCTTCCAAGTGAGAGCGAAACAATCCCTAAACGCGGTCGTATCGGCCACTGGTATTCCTCCCTCCATTTACACGACACTCGAAACTCTGTATAATTTGTTACAGTAGTAGTAGTAGTATTAGTGTTTAAGGTTGTTGAGAGAAGAAGTGTGTTGTTTCTGTTGTTTTTGTTGGATTTCCTGCTGTATTTAAGGTGAGAAAAGTGAGATAAGAATATTTATAAGGATTTTGTTTGGTTTGCTGGAAAACGTATGAAAATTTGATAGAGGATAGAGTGATAATGTATTGGGATTCTCTCGGCCAAAGTCAATAAGTCAACAAAATTTGTTTTCAGATACACGTGTAACACGTACAAATCCCATTTTCAAGCGCGTGTTTTTACTTTCCAATTCATTTTAAAAATAAATAAATAAAAAATTATGCATGTATCATTTGTTGCATGACCAACCGCTTTTTCATATGTATATATAATTATATATTAAATATGATATCATCAGTTTGAAGTTTAGCGGGATATGGCAAAATCAACTTCTATACGCATGTTTTGAAATGTAATCATTCCTCACACTTTGCGATTGAATAGACAATTATGGAACTCGAACATTTATCATATAAGTTAAGGTCAAGTGTCCAATCATTTTACTAGGCCCTGTTTGATTTTTTCACTTAACACTGAATGACATTTAATGTGTTCCATTCAGTTATTTTGTTTGATTTTTTAAGTGTTAAAATCACTTAATGTGCACCTAAAACCACTTGTTTTGAAAAGTGAATTTTTTTCACTTTTCACTTAATACAAATCCAGGAGAATTTAATACAAAATTTTACTTCCAAAACTATCTTCACTAATTTAATCTATTTTCAATTTTGTCTTCTATTAAAGCCTTAATTGTATTTATACTCTTTTTTTTCTTCTCACTGTAAAGAACTTTAACATCAGAAAACCTATATGCTTCAAAACACAAACAACTAGATATAGATTTTTCTAGCATATTCTGGTAAGGACTCTTTCTTTCTTTTTCTATAATTTGATAATTAGTTTTATTAATTTTATTTTTGACCGATTTTGTTATGATTTTTTTTTTTTTTTTTTTTTTTTTTTTTTGGGTTTTGAGATGTTAATTTTAGTAAGAAAAAAAAAATGTTATATATTTATATAAATAACCATCAATTGATGTATTACGTGATTCCTCTTTTTGGGCTCCCCTGTTTTTCTTCTCATTTTCTCGGTGCTTCTTTGTCTCTGTTCTCTGTTTTTGCCTCCCTGGTCTTTGTTTAGCGCTGGCTTATTGCGGGCTTTGGTCCCCTACCTTTTGTACTTCTTGACTTTTGGATGATTGAATGAATTTGGTTGTTCAATTTTATTTTTTATTTTTTGATATTTGTTTATCTAACATGATACTTGTTTTAATTTGCCTAGTGGCAGTTGTTATGTTGTTATTTTATTTGTTTGCCTTGATTTTGAATAAATCTTGCATTTCTCAAATATATATATATATATATAGTTTGAATGATTTTGCTTGTATTTAATTTCATTGGATGCAATATTTTGCTTCTTTTTATATGAGTTTTTGAGTGAATTATATTATTAGTATTATATAAATTTTGGTGTTAACAATTACTTTGATTGATAATTTATATTTTGACTTTCAAATGTAAATATATAACAAGTAATAGTTAGAAGGGTATAGATGTAAAAGTATTTATTTTCTGATATTTATAACTTAAAAAAAACAAACAACTTATCACTTGTATTCAGTTTTCAGTGAAAAAAATCAAACATGTTTTTCAGTTTTCAGTTTTCAGTCACTATTCAGTCTTCAGCAACATTCAGCACTGTTTAGTCTTCAGACAAAAAATCAAACGGGGCCTAAGGGTATGTTTGTTATGGCATTTCAAGTAAAGCTTCTAGAGTATTATATATTTTACTAATGAAGCTTTTATTGAGTAGAGTTTTCAACAAAAAAAAAAAAAAAACTTTTTGTTGTATAAATTAAAAAAATGGTGTTGACAATGTATTTTTTGGAAATAGCTTTTAGTTATGTAAATTACAAAAAAAATGTTGACAATGTATTTATAACGAAAGAGTTGTATGGTGTAATATCAAAAATTTATAAAGGGTAGTTGAGATATATAATTTATAAGTCTTAAAAAGGCTCAAAAAAAGCTTTTGGGAAAACGTAAATTTTAGGCTTCTTCTAGTAGATATAAAATAACTTTTATAAAGGGTAATTGAGACAATTCTTATATTAAAAAAACTGTTTTGATTTTTGTCAAACAACAAAAATAAAAACCTTCAAAACAGTTTCTAGTATTAAAAAAAACGCTTTTGGTCTTTACAAAAGACATACCAAACACGCACTAAGTAATCAATACTATTTTTTTTTTCGGGTTCTTTTAAGTTGAGAATAATATTTTCACATAAAAACTTTGAAGTCTTTTATTCTCTTGACCAATGATTCCATTCTTAACGTCGAGAATTGATATTCTTTCATATTGATACCATAGAATTTGATGTTTCTATTTTCCTAAAATGTTAAATTATAATTAAGTTAATTATGAATACGTAAGAATCAAGATTTCATATTCTAAGAACATTTTTTTATATAGAAATTCATTTTTTCTTCACTCAAAAAAATTAAATAAAAAAAATACTAAACACAGAATCTCAGAACTCCAAATTCTAAATTCCTAAAGCATTTCATTCACTTTGTTCCTTTCTGTTTTTTCTTTTACAGATAATTTATTATTTTATTTTATTTTGTATTTCTTTCCCAAGACCTAGCTTATTTTTCCCTCTTCATTTGTATTATTTTTTAATAATTCCAAATTAATTAATATATTGATACATAATTGATATTAATTAAATAATATTAATATAAAATTTTGTTTATTGTTAACTAAGCTTCCGTTCAACCCAGTTTTTTTTTAAAAGAAAATTATGTCACGTGTCATCTTCACGGCCGATGATTCAGATATACCTACAATATAAACCTTTTGGATCTAATTTAAACAATCATTTTAACTCATCGAAATTAAATATTATATTACATCAAATAAAAAAATTAAAAGATATTGTAGCAACCCTGATCTCATGTTAATGGTGGAGGTTTGATTCTCATCATACATATTTTACAAGTATGTATAAGAATTTTTTCATAGTGTTATATGAATAAATATCTCCTATTATACGAGTAAATATCTAATCCGCACAAGTAATTTTTAATATCGTCATGTCTCGGCATATTTTTATAATACTTTTGAAAAATAATAATTAAAAACACACGCATAAAAACAAAACCTTGGTACTCTAACTCGACACATGATCGCTTGAAAAAAAACACAAACTATTTTTATTGCATAATGATGTTTACGGCGGTTTTGATAACAACCATTAGTTTAGATACCTACTAATATACTATGCTGTGCATGTTCATTCACATGCATATCCTACAGCTGTTTAATATAAAATAATTGAAAATCGGATTCCTAATTAACAAGATAAGATTTATAGTGATTAGGACTTTTAGGAGCTTAATTGTAATTAATTACTAAAGAAAGATGGTTAATCTCATTATGTAACAATTAATTATATTGAAATTTCTATATGCAAACTTTAAGAACTACATAAATTAATGTGTTATAAGGTGAAAGATACATTTTGGACACCAAATCTTATTTGTATAGCTTAAATAACGTGAACTTCCATTTATTTTATTTTAGGTTGGGTAAGTACATTGACAACCCTCAAATTTGGGATAATTATAGTGCGAGAATAAGTTTGTATTTATAAACTCAATCCTCCCTTACTTTTTTTTAAAAAAATAATCAATTAATAAGTGACGTGATAGGGTAATTTTGACTTATGCAGTTAATTATGAATAAAAAAGAATGTTAAAAATAATAAACATATACACATGTGTATATATATATTAATAAGTTTGTATTTATAAACTCAATCCTCCCTCGTCCCGTTGTTGGAGGAAAATGTGAACCTTAGTTATTCTAAATTGGTTACACATTAAGTGACTATGTAGTGTTATATAACTCGTTACATAGTTGTTGTTGCTTAACATTATATGATCATTCTAAATTAACTAGTATATATTTAGTCTTTATACATTTCATATGAAAAAAATTGTTTTAACTATTAATTTGTTTATTTTAACTTTTATGTGGTATTATTTTTCTATTTATTGTTTCGTCAAAAGAAACATTATTGGTATTTATTTTTAATATGTATATATATATATATATATATATATAAATTTTCAAGTCAGTACGTGTTGATATAACTTACATCAGTACGTTGCATGTGGACTATTAGATTTACATGCTTTGACTCAAATGTGTATGCACTTGTTAGTGTTTCTCCATAATCAGTGGCCAACATTCAACTCACTGACGAAGTTATATCAGTGTGTATTGACTAAAACGGAACTATATATATATATATATATAACATTTAATTGATATAATATAGTGACCGGATTCTACTTCCTTTAGAATTGGTATTCTTAAAATTGAATCTACAATACTAATAAATAATAAAAGAAATGAAATATGGTGGATAAATATGATATGATTGAGATTAAAAAATCGAAGAAAAGTATTTTTTCCTTTTTCTTTTCATCGGTTAGTGGAGAATAGCTTTAGCCTTTAGCTTTAAATTTCAAGTTTTAGATTAGTTTATTAGTTAGAATCAAGCTGATGATTGTTTTGGGATAAATTCTTTCAATTATTAGAAATTAATCTTTAAAATTTTAATTTTCTTCTTCTTCTTCTTATTCATTTTTTTTTTTTTTTTTTTTTTGGAGAAAAGTATTGATTTTTGAAGATTTAATGGCCTTCGGAGAATAAGGATCAAAATTATTAATTCGCATGATTGACAATTATTTTAATTAAAAAAAATCTTTCACTTTAATTAGAGATTCTCATGGTTTTATGAAATGCAATGACATTTAGACATAATCCTAATATTATAATACAGAATATCTACATAATTTTATTCTTGAATATAGAGAAAATTAAGGAATGAAATATATTAAGAAAATATATAAAAATAATTTTGGTATACAACCTCTAAAATACTTTATACTAAAATCTTCCTCAGTGTGCCAGCATTTACCCTAGTTGAATATTTTTCAAAGGGTAATATTAACTGTGTGCCTCTTAAATACATAAAAGTTTCTTTTATAAGAAACTCAATCACCATACTTATTATAACAATACAATAGATGTTGCAGTTGACTTTCCTTTTATAGTAACTTTTGTGCTTTTAACCTGTGCCCTAACCCTGAGAGCACAGGTTAACACCACCTTATTTTAAATAGATGTCGTGCAAATATTGATCACTAGCTTATAGTTGATAATATCTTGTAATTAAGATTATATAAAATATCAGGATTGAATCTAACTAGTACACCATTCTTCTTCTTTTCGCTAATTTTGTTACCAATATTTCAATAATATTCATCATATATCATTAGAAATTCAGAATTCATTTCTCAAACATCTAATCATATATATATATATATTCGTTTTGTTTTGTACGGCCACTAGCCTAGTCATGGACGTATATATTCATTCCAAATTCTATCGGATCTCTCTGGGAGATATGATATAAATTGTTAGATGTATCTTGATTTAAAATATATTAATACAATGAAAGGAACATATTCAATTAACACCCGTCAAGAACAGACAATAACAAAACCTAATTAGAATGGATGTGTACTTTGCTTAACAGTAATTAAGAATGGATGTGTACTTTGCTTAACAATAATTAAGATTTTAGAAAATGTGAAGATAAGAATTCTGGAGAAATCTGGATATTATTATCGAGTTGTTTAGAATTCTGTAATTGCTTAACAGTAATTAAGATATTTTTTTTTGGGGGAAGATAGTTGTTTTAATTTATCAACTTTCTTAGAATATCTCTAAAAGACTCTTCAAATAAGATATTTTTAAAAATCAAACGAGTCACGTCAGCATATTTGGCTCCAACAGGCTCTTCAAATGAGATTTTTCAAATAAGAATTTGCTTCTCACTTTTCAATATTGAAGAGCAACTTATCCCTCTTCAATTATTATTATATTATTTTTTATATTACATCATCATTAATGTTTAACATTTATACCACTAGAAAGGTTTTATCTATATCTTTAAAATGAGATTAACATTGAATATTTAATAATAACATATTAATAATATAAAAAGTTTTTTTTTTTTTTTTTTTTTTTTTTTTTTTTGTGGGGGGGGGGGGGGGGTTTGAATTTGAGTGCTTTAATTAAAATAATATAAACCTATTTCTAATTGAAAGGTCTTTTGGAATAACTCTTCTTTTTTCACTCCTCAAATTGTCACATAGGTAAGCAAATAAACATTTGAAGAGTGAAAATAGAAGAGTCTTTTGAGGATGCTCTTAATGTTTACTACAGTTTCTTAGTTTTAAAAATAAAATATATAAATCAATTAAAAAAGTTGATAAAGGGTAAATAGCACTTCTTTTTTTTTTTTCCTTTTTTGTTGATGGAGATATTTTCAATAATGAATTTGCTTAATTATGACACTTTTTCTTTAAAAAAACACTACTAATACTAGTAGGATAAGAGATTGATTGAGACCTGACACTCTATCACTCTATTAATTAAGAATGGATGTGTACTTTGCTTAATAGTAAATTGAAATATTTATTTACATAATTTAGATAATTAATGAAAGAGTAATGCTACATTGTACAAATTTGGTGTCCAAATGATGTGACACACTGTAGATCATTCATTTAAATTGTATTAGATTTGCATAATTTAAATGAATGGACTAGAGTGTTGCTACATCATTTAGACACCAGATTTGGACACCAAATTTAGACAATATAGCATTACTCTTAATGAAATTGACCATACTTTATTAAAGTCATACTTTTATAAATGACTTTAACCCCAAATGAACAACTATTAATCACTTTTATTTTATTACTATTGTATGTCAACACAATTATACAAATCAATTGAATATTATTATATTAAACATTAAAAAATTAAGGCACAAACAAAATTCATATTGCTTAGTGTCAACGTGTATGGGATTTGAATTTTAAATTGATTTGATTATGATAATTAAAAAAGTAGTGTGATCAAAAAATCAAATGTGATAATTTTGTCAAATTCAAAATGTTTGTATGATTGGTTTAACGTGAGGTGAGGCCCACAGTCACACTATTTTCAATAAGTTCTCTGATGATGACTTCACGTGCTCTCTTGGTCCATTTAACTTCATCAATCCTTTTTTTCTTTTTTGCTACTTTCACAATTTCATTTATTATAGTCTCATAGAGATAGTTGAATATGGTCAACTAGCCACCACAAAATAGGAAAAAAAGAAAAGTCATATATATTTATTGTTTCGTTTTTAGTTGATGAATTTTGAGTATACATTGACCCCCTCCTCACCTCATATTTTTTCTCACATTTTTATAACTTGTAATTGGTTGTTGATAAAGTATCAATCACATCTTAACCATTCATTTATTGCAATGTTTATGTATCATGAGATTAAGTAAGGTGGGGATAAGGTAAAGTGAGGTGAGGAGAGGATCCTGGTCTTTCCTTCTCTTCACTTTAGGGATGGCAATGGATCGGATCGGGGATGGATACCCCATTATCCATCCCCGTATCCGTTTAAGATATGTATATCCATCCCCGCATCCATCCCCTTTTCGAAATGAGTGTGGTGGATTCGGATAATCTGCGAACTTAGATAACGATATCCATCCCCGCTCCGTCTATATCCATATCCAATGAAAAATATATATAAATTGTTGTAGTTTATAAGAGAAAAATATAACTAACATGTATAATGGTACCTTTTATCCTATTTAAAAGGGAGAAACAAATACATCCAATCCCCAAGTAACATAAATTCAACAAACGAAAAAAAAAAAAAAAAAAAAAAAAACCTACAACTTCAAGATACAAACAAAATTAAATAGAGAGTTTTAAATCAGTATTCACTTACAAAGAAACTCAGCAGCAAGTCAGCAACAACCAACAACCAACAAGCAAACGTAGTCACAACTCTCTAGTCTTTCGGCCGCTTACTTTAGAAAAATAGCTTTTAGGGTTTTGATGATAAAAAAATTAATAATAACTTATATAATTAAAATTAATAATTATATAATAATTTTTATATTTTTAAAATATTAAAATATGTAACGGATCCGGATGGGGATGGATATCCATAGACGATATCCATCCCCATATCCGAAAATTAAACGGATTTTAGGATCGTATCCATCCCCGCTCCATCCCCGAAATAATAGTATCCATCCCCATTATGAATGGAGCGGATTCATACGGATATCCATATCCGTGGATAATTTTGCCATCCCTACTTCACTTCAAACAAGTACATATAAAAAGGAAGATCGGAAGACTTATAAAGTTATAAGTGCTTTTCTTTCTTTTATAAGATGGAATTCTCATCTACATTGAGATAAAATTGAATTTGTCATCAATGGTCAAAAGGGGGTTCTTATCCAAATTCGAAAACCTAGCATTATTTTTCAAATTTAGTCAAATCTCATGGGTTTTCCATATTAATTTTTCCTTAAAAAAAATACAAATATATGGATTTTATTATTTTATTAATTTAAATCTGAAATATTATCTGGTAACTAAATTGGCGTTTTTACCATCAGGTTACATTTGACCGTGATGTGGATATTATAATTCTATTATTCATTGATTGAATCTATATATATATATTTTTAATGCAATGTTAATGTTAACAAACCATGGTCCATGGGGTAGGATTTGTTAGGTCGGTTTGGAGTTTTTTGTTAAAAAAGGTATTTTCTTTCATGTCTACCTCACGGGGCCTAATTAGAAAATGAAATAAATTAATTAGAAATATATTTTTTAAAAAAATATTCTGAAACGGGAAATATATGGAGTTGAAAAATAATATAATTATAAAGTAAGTCAAACACTTTTATTAATAGGTGACACATGGATCATGATTTAAGTTGATGCAGTATTAAAATTCATTTTTGCTTGTTTCCATATGAAGGAAGATCATGAGATCGAAGACCACAAATTTCAAACCTAATTCTGACATTCATTGATTCATTCCACTTTAATGAAATCACTCTTCGTTTCTGCATGTATACATATTTTAAGAAATGAAGCTTTAATTTTAAAAGTATCTAAACAATTTCACATGCATTTTGGAGGCACATATAAACTATATATAAAATGCATCAGCAATTAACTAGTTTCAGATTTGGATAAAGTCCACTGTAAGATCAAATTGTATCTGAAATTGTAAATGCAGAGATTAGGACAGAAACCTTTAAAGAAAAATTAAAGTTAAATGATACAAGTTTGTATGAATTATCATATATGGAATTTCAGCACGTTTTTTTTTTTTTTTTTTTTTTCATGCAAGATCGATTATGTAATGTTACATAGTGATTTGTATACTTTCCTGAAAATAAATCATGCCATTATAGCCAACAGGGGTGTAGCTCAGCTAGTAGATAGACGAGTTTGGGGCTTGTGCAAATGACTCCCAGGTCAGCGGTTCAAATTCTACCAATGGCGAAAGCTTTCAAAAAAATACCTCCCGAATTAACATATATTGTCAAAAAATAAAAATAAAAATCATGCCATTATGTAACTATAGACTGAGGGCTTAGGATCCATAGCCCCCTTTCCCTCGAAAGCTTTTTTTTTTTTTTTTTTTTTTTTTTTCTTATAAAATAATTATAGAATTAATATTAAATTTTAATTACTTTTCACTTTGACTCCTCCAAATTTTTTTTGGTTTTATATAATAAAACTCCAAACTAGAATTTCTAGCTTCGTCTTTAGATACAAAGTGGACTTTGTAATGTTATATAGTCAATTCCGTATGAAAAAATTATAGGAAAAACCTTGATTCGATTGACCAGATAAGGCTGACCCACTAATATACTCTTTACATTTACATTATTGAGTTTGTAGGTTCGGTCGAGCTCTTACGCTCAGGTTATTGAGACTTGAACGGCTTTTCGACATGACATCAACCCATATCAACCAAACCCAGATATATAATAGTTTCATTTTTAAGATATCATGCATTTTGAAATTGCAGTGATGATCATCATGATCTCCAAATTGTGTGATGAAAAATAACATAAGGTTGTCAATGTCGCATGCGCGCAAGGATTGGTGGGGGTGATGGCAGATAGGCAAGTTCAAAAAGAAGAATTGAAATAATATTTTTTAGTAGGAATTGCGAAAGTCACCACTAAAATTCAGACAAATATACATGAGTAACATAGCAAAAAAAATAAAACAATTTCCACCGAGATTTTTAAAGACACTTTAATAATTAGTTTTTTCCCACTTTTTTTTTGTTATGCTATGAAAATGCGCTGCTCCTTTTTCTAGTGTTGGCCATTCATGAATCATGATCATCAAAGTTGACAATAACTCTTCAATTTTATGACGGTAGATGATCACTGTCTTTAAATTCTGGAAAATTGAATAGGTCAGAAGATTATTAAATACCCGATAGTTACTGAAACTTAACCTCGAATGACTCTTTTTTTTCTGGACGTTTAAATATAAGTGTTGATCGTTTCAAAAATTTGAAATCAAACAATTTGACGTTTAAGTTCTTGAATTACGTTTAAACTTAAAAGTCGAACCTAAAACATTGTTAAAATTGATACTGAATAAACATTCTTTTATCACCAAGCTATATTGATTTAGGTTATCCTGAATTACTTATTATAATGATTTTTTTTTTAAAGATATTATAATGTATTTTTATTTGCTACTATATACGCAAACAACTGAAAAAAAAAAATTCACAAATCCTAAACCAAAATTATTAAATATTGATAGCATTTCATAAATTAAATTTTTGGATTGATAATAATAATTAAAATTATATATTTTTTAATAATGTTTTAGTAAAATATTATCTTTTTATATATAATTCAAAATTAAATATATTCCTTTTAATTTTTATTTATTTTAAAAACTAGTTAAAATTCGTGTACTTTACAACAAATTTATTAGCAACATATAAAGATCGGATGATTTATAATTAAGATAAAATTAGAAATATATTAAATTCAGGAAGATTGTTTAGCAAGAAATTTTTTTTAAATACAGTTTATAATTAAATGGTAATCCAGATTTCTAACCTTTTATTTTAAGTTGTTTTAGAACATTTTAAAGTTCTTTGAACACTTAAAAAAAATAATAAAAAAAAAAACTTAATAAGTTTAATTCAGACCTAAAAAAAAATAAAAAAATAAAATAAAAAAATAAAAAAAAACCTCTTCATTCTTCTTCATCCTTCATTCATGTTAGCACTCTAATTGACTCATTAATTGATGGATCACGACGATCAAGCAAGTTGTTAAGAATTTTTGGACTGTTAAAACTTTTTAGTTGATGGAAATTTAAAAAGATCGAGACGAAATTAATATTAAGATTCCCCAATTGTTTCTTTAAATAAATAACTTGCTGGAAAGCTGTGGCATTAAGAAGCTAGGGACCATATTTTGAGTCCATGTTGATCATTCACAATTTCAGTCTGATGATCAAAACCCTTTTATAAATTTAAAGAACATGCAATGCAAGTCTTTAAATTGTCCTACCAAATTTGGAATACATATATATATATATATATATATATATATATATATATATATAATGAAAGATATCAAAATCAATTATTACTTTTTTGTTTTTTTGGTTTTCTATATATAAACTATAAAGAGAAAAGAAAAAAGGAATAAAGCACAACTTTTTTTTTTTTTCAAATCATTTTCTGCCACCTTCCAACTTGGATTATATTTGCTTGTTTAATTTGGTCTACATCGTCATTTGATTTTCAGTAATCGGAAGATATATATATATAGTAATCATCTTTCTTCTGCAACATGCATGTACACACCATGTGATTAATCTTAAACTTGTTATAAATAGAATTAGCTGGCAGTAACTCGTACGTCCTGGATGATTATCTTACTGCTTGTTTGGTTTACATCGTCATTGAATTTTTAATAATCGAAATCCGAAAGACATGTAGTCATCTTTCATCAACATCATGTACACCATGTGATTAATAAATTAGTATTACCAAACACTTGGCCTCTTGCCAATGTGGCTGAACGCTCCCGAGTGAGCCTTCGCCACCAGGGTTCAACGCCAAGAGTGTGCATACATTTGTGCAAATTTTCCTTGTCCCACCTTGGCCATACTTTTTTTTTTTTTTTTTCAAGATTAAAAGTTAAAACACAAAACCTCTTGATCAATTATATTGTTCTGGTGCCAACAGATGTGTAGCTTAGCTGGTAAATAAACAAGCTTGGGGCTTAGGCAAATGACTCCCAGGTCATTGGCTCGAATCATACCAATGACGAAAGCTTTCAAAAAAATACATAGTCCAGGATTAATAGATATTGTCAAAATAAATAAATAAATAAAATAATATTGTTCTAGTACCATGTTAATTAGAAATTATAGCAAAACCCTATTAAACTTGTTATAAGTTCGAATGGAATTGGCCGGTTGTCCAGTATATTGATTTTCGAATCGACCGATACATAGTTGAGAAGTTATAGCAATTGATACGTATCAAAATTGAGGAAGTCATCACTTTGTACACAATGTATGTGGTGGTCTCTAGGTTAGATTATGGTTTTAAGTCATATTCAATGGGATTCTTATAAGCACATGAATACATGATGGTGGAGGCCAAAAGAGGCATGGAAACAGACAAGCTTTAAATTTGACATGCACCACATATTATTGTATGGAGAGAAGATTAAGACCCCTGGCAATTCCACTACCTTACACTGTCTTCCATTATCTATTCATTCATGTGTTCATGTTCTTCCCACCTTCCATGTCCTTTTTGTTCCACTCCTTTTTTGCTCAAAATCTTCAAATTTAATTTTCTTTTTTCTTCTCAATTTCATTATATATGTATAGTCTTTCACTAGTTAGGTAGTTCAGTCGGACCCTTTTTTTTAGTGAGACATTATTAGATCATTAGTGAGTTGTCAATAGCGCAACCACTCAACTGTTATTAATGGATAAAATAATTTAAATAATTATCAACTATTACTAATAAGTGATAATGATATTTAATTGTTAATTTCTCACCAAATTCACATGCTAAAATTTAAAAAATATGCGATGGTGGAGAAAACAATAATGATTTGAGTACATGGTCAAAAAATTATTCAAGTATCTATAAGATTCTTAAGAAACATAAATAATTTACCAATGAATTCCTAATTTCGTATAAAACTAACACTTTTTTTTTTTTTTTTTTTTTTTTTTAACTTTTCAAACACTTTTGTGATTCGGGATATTTCTCAAGCTAACGTGTCAGGTCCATGGATCGCTCTTTTTTTTTTCTCCCTACTTTCTTCTAAGATTACTTTTCTTCCATTTTGCTTTTACTAAATGCTCGAAAATTTTGACAAGGAAACTCCCCATTTGAATAAGCCGCCGAAGGAAAATGTTTTGTGCTGTGGATACCAAAAAGAAGAAATTAAAGAAAAAAACACTTTTGATAACTACTTCTGCATATGTGGTCGATTTCCTATGGATATGATACGACGACAATCGTTTCTTTTTTTTTTTTTTTTTTCAGTCAATTCTTAAAATAAAAAAATTAAAATAATTCTTATTAATTTAATTATAATAAATTAATTAGGATAATTTTAGATGTTAAAGATATGAAATTTTAAGAATATTTCAAGGCATTTTTATAAAAATTGATAAGTTAGAAAAAAACAGACAAAAATATCAAAAATACAAAAAACTACTCAAAAGGGATAGTTTGAATATCCTTTTTATAAAAAAAGAAAATCAATATCTAAATTATACAATAACCTTCAAATTTTGAGCACAATTTAGTTTTGGCCTTTTGGGTGGCTGGCTCTATAGCCACCCAAAAAAGTTCTCCCCACACTCAATTACTCTCTACACCCACCTTAAATTTTTTACAAATCAATTAATTAGTCTCTACACCCTATCAAATAATGAAATTGACCTTAAATATTATTAACAACTTTAATCCCATCGTTTTCCTTGAAACCTATTTTACTACTTTTGATACCTGATTAAAAGCAGATACACAAACAAATGCCATTGATTTTGAATTGGAAAGAGAATGGCAAGATTTAATATTGGATTCTTATTGTATTTAATAGATTAATTCAACCTATGGAAATCCACTGATTTTGAGTTGGTCATATATTACTTATTCGTTTTGAACCGAATCCACCACCATGGACAATTTTTTCAACGCCACAGAAACGACAAGAATAGCAACAACAATAGTGAAGGGGGCGGAGGAGACCTCAAGTCCGGAGGCCACTCAACACCAGCTTCAAGAGTGTTGATTATTATTATTTGAAGCTATAAAATAGTGGATACATGCATGGGCGAAACCATAAATTTTTTTCTTGGTGGGCTGTGGACAATTTCATTAGATAAAAAAATTATACAATATAATAAAAAAAAAAAATCATTTTAATGACAAATCAAGATGGTACGAGAGAATTTTCATTAATTAAAAATATATATATATATATATATATAGAATAATTATACATACAACCGCGGTTGCGCAACCGCCGCGTAACCACTTTAGAAAAAAGTGAATAAAACATGGGACCCGCATGAGTCCCACCACTTTTTTCCAAAGCAGTTGCGCGGCGGTTACGCAACCGTGGTTGTATGTAGAATTACTCATATATATATATATATATATATATATATACACATAGTCAGGGGACATAATGAGCATTACCCTATTATAACCAAGAAAAAACACAAGAAAATAAAAATGAAATACGCATGTAATGTAAATACAATAAGTTCCTACTTAAATTATGACTTCCAAGGCTTCAAAGAAGCAAATGCATCTATTACGAAATCTAAATCAATTGTATTAGCAATTTCTCTTTCAATATAAACAACCATACAATTCTCGAGAAACTCATCATCCATCTTCTTGCACAAAGACGTTTAGACAAGTTTCATAGCCGAAAATAAAACTTAATTTACTACATAAAAATAAAAATAAAAATAAAAATAAAAATAAAACTTACGGCTTTCTCCTGTCGACGTCTGTATACCTCAACAAATTCAAAAACTATGAAAACTCATAAAATTGAAATTCTTGGAGACTTGAAAATTAATTTATATGGTAAATAATCTACTACTTTCTGTTGTTGTTTAGGGGTTAAAATTTCCAATTTGATTTTTGAGTTAGTAAAGGGTTAAAATTTCTCAATTTGATCTTTCACTTGGTTAAGGAAATACAATGGGCTTATTAATTTAATTATAATAAATTAATTAGGATAATTTTAGATGTTAAAGATATGAAATTTTAAGAAAATTTCAAGGCATTTTTATAAAAATCAATAAGTTAGAAAAAACAGACAAAAATATCAAAAATACAAAAACTACTCAGAAGGGACAGTTTGAATATCCTTTTTATAAAAAAGAAAAAAACGAAAATCAATATCTAAATTATACAATAAACTTCAAAATTTTAGCACAATTTAGTTTTGGGTGGCTCTATCGATCACCACCCAAAAAAGTTCTCTCCACACCCAATTACTCTCTACACCTAACTTAAAATTTTACAAATCAATTAATCACTCTCTACACCCTATCAAATAACGATATTGACCTTAAATATTATTAACAACTTTGATCCCATCATTTTTCCTAGAAACCCATTTTATTACGTTTGATACATAATTAAAAGCAGTTTTTATTGGAGAAATTTCGATTGGCTTTAGATGGGTGTGGGTTGTAGGATCTTGGTTATTCAGGTCCGGATTATATCTGGTGTAAAAAACGAAGTGGTTCGAATATGATTTAAGAGAGACTGGATCAGATGGTGGGAAATTTACAGTGGATTGAGTTGTTTTTGGGGTCGAAGGTGAGACACTTGGAGATGTGGAAATCATATCATCGTCCTATTTTGTTAGAGGTTTGTCAATCTAATGGCCCTTCGTCTAGTTCCTTTGGGCATCGTTTACATCGATTCCATTTTGAGGAATGTTGGGCAGATCATGAAAGATGTCTGAAGTTTATTAAATAGTCTTGTAATGGTTTTGGACAAAGAGTTTGTATGTCGAAAGTGGTGTCAAGAATTCGTCTCTGTTCTACAGAATTGGAGAGGTGGTATGTGGGCAATATGAAGAGAATGACAGGATATTGGTGATAAATAAAGGAAACTTCAGGAAGCTACATCTCATGTTTGACCAGGTGACCAGACTGGAATTCGCAAAATCGAGCGTGATTTGAATGCTCTTCTCGAACAATAGGAGGTCTATTGGAGACAAAAATCTCATGAAAATTTGCTCCAGAGTGGGGAGAAAAACTCCAAATACTTTCATTCGAGAGCATTTTCCAAAAGAAGTCGAAATAAAATCAAGGGCATCTATAATAATTCTGGGGGTTAGGTCTTTGACCACGAAGACATTTTTAAAGTTGTGGAGCTTTATTCTAGGGAATTATTCTCTTCATGTGGTTCTTGCCAAGATTACACGGATAGAGTTCTCCATTGTGTCTAGCCTTATTTATTAGCAGGGATGAGCTCTTATTTAGACAAGAATTTCTCTTCGGATGAGGTCCATCGAGTGGTTTTTAACATGTTTCCTATGAAGGCTATAGGCCCGAATAGTCTTCCTGCTCTATTTTTTCAAAAGTTTTGGCTTATGGTTGGCCCTGAGGTTACTAAGGCATGCCTGGATGTTCTAAATGAGGGACACTGATTGGAGGATGTCAATGAGACGTTGATCACTTTGATCCCTAAGGTCATGAAAGCAGAAAGAATTACGGATTATCGTCTAATTAACTTATGTAATGTCTTATACAAAATAATGGCGAAGGCGCTTGATAACAGATTCATGGGAGTTTTGGGTGAGATTATTTCTGAAATGTAGAGTGCATTTATCCCTGGAAGACTTATATCGGACAATGTCATGTTTGAATGCATGCATGCGTTAAGGAGTCAGAAAAAAGAAGAAGAAGGTGAGTGCGATGACTTTGAAATTGGATATGTCAAAGGCATATGATAGAGTGGAGTGGGGATTTCTAGCTGCAACGATAGGGAAACTTGGTTTTTCAGTATCTTGGGTTGATCGTATCATGCGATGCATTACATCGGTCTCATTTTTGTTTCTTGTGAATGGGTTCCGGTGTGGCCCCTTGAAATCATCTAGAGGGCTTAGACATGAAGACCATTCATTTCCACATCTTTTCTTAATTTACATAGATAGGCTCTCCAGACTTATTTTTTCGGCTAAGAAAACCAAATGTGTTTTCTGGGTTTCATTATAATAGAGGAGGCCCAAAAATCTCTCACCTCATCTTCACTGATGATAATCTGATGTTCTCTAGAGCTGTTGATAAGGACTACCGAGCTATTCAAAGGGTGTTGGATGCCTATGCTCGAGCCTCGAGCCTCGAGCTAAATGGTGAATTTCTAAAAATCGACCATGTGTGTCAGTAGGAAAGTCTCTCGTGTTAAGGAGGAGATTTTGGCTAGAATCTTAGGAGTCCGGTTGGTTCCATGTCATAAACGTTATATTGGTCTTTCGATTTGAAAAAAAAAAAAAACAGAAAAGCTATTTTTGCTAGTATAAAAGATTGTGTTTGGGACCGGATTAAGGGTTGGCATAGTAAGTTGTTTTCTTCAAGGGTAAAAAGGTGCTTCTGAAGGCTGTTGTACAGGTAATTTCGACATACTCGATGTCCCTTTTCAGGCTTCCCAAGGGTTTCATGAATGAGTTATATAGACTATGCACTAGGTTTTGGTGGGGGGTCAAGTGATGAGAACTGCACATTACAAGGCGCTTCTTATAAAGTTTAATCTTAGTAAGGACTCATGTGGATTGGATTTTCGAGAATTTAATATTTTTAACAAGGCGCTTCTTATAAAGCAATATTGGAGGTTGATTCAATATCCCAATTCTCTGGTAGCCAGAATTCTAAAACACTGTTTCTTCCCAGAGGATCATTTGTTTCATGCTAGTTGCAGTACTGGTAGCTCTTATCTTTGGAAGGGCCTTATGTGGGGTATGGAGTTGTTTGAGTATGGTTCTAGATGGCGCATTGGAAGTGTAGAGTCTGTCTCTATTTATCGGGATCGCTGGATTCCCAGACCTCTAAATTTCAAAGTTATCTTGCATTCGGTCATAGGTGAAACTGCTAGGGTGTCATCTTTGAAGCTTCCTTTAAGTAAGTGGAATGAAGATTTTTTCTTGAAGGAGCTTCGATTTGTGCTTTCTTTTTTTTTCCTAAAGATGCATATTTGATTTTAAGTTTACCCTATTCTTCTTCTACTCCTTCTATGGTCAACTCAATCATGTGACATTTTGATAAGATGGGCTCTATTAAGAGTGGCTATCATTTTGGTTGTAATGTGTGGTTGAATCCAAGATCCTAGAGGTTAAATTCGGCTGAATCCTGGTGGAAATTCCTTTGTCGGATGAGGCTTCCTTCAAAGGTTAAGTTATTTATTTGGCGTGCTTGTAATAATTAGATTCCGACGCATGTTAATTTGTTGTTGCGAAAGGTTCCTATCGAATCCGTTTGTCCGTTGTGTGACCAAAATTATGAGACAACCATGCATGCATTGTGGTCTTGTCCCCTACTCAGATTGATTCGGGAGTTATGTGACTTTATGAAAGGCTTTTGGGGGGATGACAATTCTGACTTTTTAGACTTTATGATTTATTGCAAGCATCAACTGCTTCATGAGGAATTTGAACTTCTCGGTTTGGTGCTGTGGAGAGTTTGGTATAGTCGCAATTGTAAAATTCATGATTTGGCTAATGAGATTGTTCCTTGGGCTAAGGCTTTCCAGGCTGACTACCAACGGGCTAATTAGCTCTTGAAAGATAAGGTGTTCAATCGGAGGATTAATGTTCCTCTTTGGCAACCCCCTCGAAAGGGAATATACAAGATTAATACTGATGCAATAGTGGTTTTGGGTAGTGGTAGGGTGGGCATTGGTATCGTCATCCGTGACTCTGTTGGAGATGTAATGGCTTCTAATGCTTAGTTAATTTAGGTTGGTCTTTCAATTCAAATAGCAGAGGCTTTGGCCATTAAAAGAGGGTTGCAATTGGCTCGCAATGTGGGACTTTCTCGTGCTTCGACGAATCTAATGCGCAAGTTGTGGTTAATCTTATTAAGTTGCCTGGTATACCTTGCTCTGAAGTTGGGTTGATCATCAAGGATATTAAGATGCTTTTAGAAGATTTTCCTTATTGTGTTGTTAACTTTACTCCTAGATCTTCTAATAAGGTAGCTCATGGGCTTGCCAAACTTGGTTTGTGAGTTGATACTGATATGTTTTGGTTGGAGGAATGTCCTCCTTGCTTGCATCATGTCATTTCGGGCGATTGCCCTAAACCTTTGTAGGCTTTTGTTCTTTAATGGAATCTTCTTTTCTCAGGAAAAAAAAAAAAAGACAGATACACAAACAAATGCCATTGATTTTGAATTGGAAAGGCAATGTCAAGATATAATATTGGATTCTTATTGTATTTAATAGATTAATTCAACCTATGGAAATCCACTGATTTTGAGTTGGTTATATATTACTTATTCGTTTTCAATCGAATCCACCACCATGGACAGTTTTTCCAACACCATAGAAACAACAATAGTGAAGGGAACGGAAGAGACCTCAAGTCCGGAGGCCACTCAACACTAGCTTCAAGAGTGTTGATTATTATTATTTGATGCTATAAGATAGTGGATGCATGTTATATGGATCCTTAACAGGATAGAATAAGGATCCTCTGCTGAACCACAACTATGCTGAACTATGATGTCCTTTTAAGGATCCAGTGACATGTGTCTTTTAAAAAAAGAAAGTGTGGTCATGAGGTCATTATTTATTCTTTTATTTGTCTCTCTTAACTTAAACTAAGACTATGCCGTTTTGTAAATCCAAATCCACCTAAATTATGATAACTTGAATGTACATGTCTTAATGTATTTTTTTGAACTAAATAGTGTTTAATTAGTGAAATATTTCTTCTCCTCAGACTTCAAATCCCAAACAACCGAACAAACTCTCTCTAACAATATTTGGGTTCTGATTTCGTAAAAATAAAAATAAAATTAAAAATTAAAAAAAAAGTTTTCTAAAGGTGCTTCGCTGCTATAATATTATATCACCTATATCTCTATTTCTCTTCACTGTTTATGTAAGAGATGGACCAATAGTATGGAAGTCTCTCAAAACGATATCATGTAGGTTAATAGTGTGAAAAATGATAATAATAACAAGACGGTGTAGTTTTAGTTCAAGTTAAAGAGAAACAAATGAAAAAATAAATCCTAACCACACTTTTTTTTAAAGACACGTGTCACTGGATCCTTAAAAGGATACTATAGTTCAGCATAGTCACAGTTCAACAGAGGATAATTGTACTGTCCTTAACGCACATCACCTCATAGCAAAGATGGTAGTGCACCACACTTTCACACCTAATGGTCAGGGTTTTGAGTCCCACCATTCGGATTTTATAAGCATGTATGGCGAGTTTTCCCCTGGTTGGTGAGAGTAGTTATCCGGACTGCACATATATTATCTGATCTTGACAGGTCCCTGCAACCCTATTGTAATAGATGTAAATGTAATACTTCAAAAAAGAAAATCATGGATTAATATACAAATTTTATTGTAGCTTGTACTATATGTTTAGATTATCCATGTCAAATTTTGTAAGATTTGAAGATGTAGGGAATTAATTAAAAATAGTGGATTAGAGTGTACTCAGTTGTGGTAATTAGCTAGAAGAATAGATTCTAAATTTAGTTCAATATAATTCATTTATGCCGATTAAATTTGCTATGGTAATGAGGTTGTGATAGTAATCGATATTATAATTGGGACTAATTGCACAAACCCCCCTGAGTTTAGGTCTAATTACAGCTATATGGACCTTTTACTCAAAATTACACAAACCTCCCCTACCATAAGTTGACTTCCATTAAACTTAACCATTGACCAAACTTTTAGGGTTAAATGACTTGAATGCCCCCATTTGTATTATTTTATTATCTAAAATAAATAATTAAACAAATATTATCTAATATATAATAAAAATTTAATAAAAATGATGAGGATAATGTTGTTATTTTTTTTTCGATATTTATCACCCATTTTTTAATAAAAATCTTTCATGGACCCCATTTTTTTTTAATGGGTGATGAATCTCGAAAAAAAAAAAAAAAAAAAAAAAAAAAAAAAAAAAAGCTCAATTGTGAATGATATTTTTTCTTTTGTTGAAAATGGGTGTTAAACCTAAAAAAAAAAAAAAAAAGCTCGGATGATGATGATTTTCTCTTTAGTTGAAAATGGGTGGTGATAGATGTCGACAAAAAAGAAATGTTCGCCATTTTTTTTTCTCCTCTGAAAAATGGGTGATAAATATCGAAAAAAATAACAACATTATCCTCTTCTTTTTTATTAAATTTTTAAAATTTTATTATATATTATATAATATTTGTTTACTTATTTATTTTAGGTAATAAAATAATACAAATGGGGGCATTTAAGTCATTTGAGCCTAAAAGTTTAGTCAATGGTTAAGTTTAAAGGAAGTTAACTTATGGTAGGGGAGGTTTGTGTAATTTCAAGCAAAAGGTTCATCTAACTGTAATTAGACCTAAACTGAGGGGAGGTTTGTGTAATTAGTCCTTATAATTGTATAGGTTTGAGTGATTCTTGAGCTTCGAGAACTAGAATGGATTCGTATGTGTTTGAAGTAAGTAAACTCATACATGTCGTATTATGTTTTCAAATGTGTATATATTATATAAGTAAACTCATCCATAGTGTATTATGTTTCCAAATATATATATATATATACATATATATGTGTGTGTGTGTGTGTGTTACTGTTAGGATTCCCGTTGTTTTTAATTGACTTATTTCGTGATCAAACCATATGTGGGGATGCTTTGTAAGGGTAGCTTAGATGTTGTTGTTATTGCTTAGGCCCTTTTGAAGACCTCACTATTGACAAGCACCAAAGGTAATACTTTAAGTGCTTACTTGTCTTGAAGAGATAGTTGCACACACTCACAACTCATGCATATATTTAATCCTTGTATGTTGTGTGTCTTATTTGTGTGCCTTAATGCTCATTAACATCTCTTCTTGCATGTTAGTTTGATTGCATCTTGCATATCCAATTGCCTTGTCATGCTTAGACTTAGGATTGCATTTTTGCACTGGGCGCTCCCAAAAGCGCTCTACGAACAGCCCCCGTTGGGCGCTGTACAGACCTGATCGATTTAATTCGAGCGCTGTAGGGGCGCTCTACAAAGCGCTCTACGTAGAGCGACCTCTCTGATGGCGCTCTACAAAGCGCTCTACAAAGCGCTCTACGTAGAGCGCCCCTCTGTTTTCCTCGCGAGAACAGAGCAGGGGGCTCTACAAAGCGCTTTACAAAGCGCTCTACGTAGAGCGCCCAAGGCAAATTTGAGGTAAACTTATCAAAACGACCACACTTTGTTTTGGCCTCCTATATATATGCCACTTTGACTTTAGGTCAATTACAAGAGTTCATATTCAAGCTTCATACTTAGGATATTTTTCAAGACAAGAAAAATACACAAAGAACTCATTTTTAATTACTCAAACACTTTTTCATGATCATCAATCATCATCTAGCATCATCTTAGATCATCTAGATGTCATCTAGCATGGATTCTTCATCATACTTTGCTTGGTAAGCTTTTCACTAATATCTTACATATTTGTGTTTCTCTTATTTAGCAATCTCAATTTAATTACTTGTATGTGATTTTATATTCCTTGAATACAAGATTGAGATTAGTATGATGTATGTTTGAGAAGTTGTATTGTGCTAGCATATTAGGTTTTGTGCTTGATATTGATTAGCTAAACTAATTGACATGTCATTTAGTTTTGATATCTAGGATTGTTCTTAATTGCATATTAATCATCTTAGATAAGCATATAGGGTTTCCCTTGCTCTATGTTGCATTTTGGATATTTTCACATATTCACTTAGGGTTGTATTCTCTTCAAGAGAAGCTAAGTCTTGTGTGTAGCAATCGGGATTAGGTTGCTTAGATCGCAAGCAAAATCGGACTAGGTTCACTCATACCGGGATTAGGTAGGTGTGTGATTACTTCCGGGATTAGGTTGTAATCGTTTGCACATTTAGTGGATTCGAGGTTCGAGTGTGGCTTACTTACATAGCCCGTGGTTTTTCCCGTGAGGGTTTCCACGTAAAAATCAAGTGTTAATTTAATTTCCGCACCATATTACACTTGCTTGTTTATTTTATCTTGAGGGTAATTTCGTAATTTTGACTAACACGAAAAATTGGGTAAAAAGCGTAAAATCTATTCACCCCCCCTCTAGATAGTTTTATACACACCGTGCTATAATTAGTTTCAATTGGTATCAGAGCGGGTTCCTAGACATACATAGGTGATCCTTGCTTATTTTGGTGTGTTTTGCATTTTGTGTGATTTTTGATCATTCATACATTTGCATTCATTTCATTCATTCATAAACACTATGAGTGGAAACGGTGGAAACGGTGGTAGCAACGAAGGTGCTTCTAGCACAAGGCCTCCACTTCTTACCGGTTTGAACTATTCCCAATGGAAAGGGAAGATGGAATCCTACATATGCCAAATTCATGACCGTGCATGGATGGCGGTGGAAGACGAATATGATCTCCCTATGATGACTCCCGCGGGTGGAGGAGAAGATGTTTTAAAGCCTAAGGCGCAATGGAACGCGCAAGAGTTTGATGCTTCAAAGTGGAATAGGAAGGCGTTGCATGCCATCTTGTGTGCCATGGACGAAAATCAATACAAGTTGATTCAAAATACTAGGATAGCTAAGGAGGCTTGGGACATCCTAGAGATTGCACATGAGGGAACCGAAGTGGTGAAGGACTCCAAGCTTCAAGTCCTCCAAACTCAATTCGAGACGCTTAAGATGGAGGAGAATGAGTGCTTCAACGACTTCGAGATCAAGTTGATGGATATAGTCAACCAAAGCCATCAACTTGGTGATCCATATTCGGATAGGAGAATCAAGCAAAAGATTATGAGATCTCTACCCGATAGGTTTGAATCGAAGGTGACGGCTTTAGAAGAAAATAGTGGTTATAAGGATATGAAGCCGAGTGAGGTGATTGGGAGACTTCTAGCTTATGAGTCTAGGAAGAGGCCTATCTCCACACCCACTAAAAAGCAAAAAGGAATTGCTTTAAAAACCTGCAAGGATGAAAAGGAGGAAAAGAAGGTTGACTCGGATGAAGACCTTGCCTTGTTTGTAAAAAGGTTCAACAAGGTTATGAAGTTTAGAAGAAAGAACTTTGGATCAAAAGGACAAGATTTGAAGAAAAAGGGTTCTTTCAAGAAGTTTGAACCTAGGCAAAAGAGGACCGAAAGGAAAGGGGTCCGATGTTTCGAGTGTGGTGGCATAGGTCATTTTGCCCCCGATTGTGCAAATCATGTTGAGAAGAAAAAGGGGAAAGTGATGGCCGCCACTTGGAGTGGAAGTAGTGATGACTCCTATGAGGGAGATGAGTCTTCGGATGATGAAGAGCTCATGGCTAATCTCCTAGCTTTTGCCTCCTCCCATAAAAGCAAAAGTGCTAGTGAGAGAGAGGAAATGAGTCAAGAGGAAAATGACTCAAGTGAAGTAGAAAGTGATTCCTCTTCTAACTCCATGAATGGATTTATGGAGAAAAAGGAGTTTGCTAAATATCATGCCGAGTTTAATGATTTAGCAATCAAGAGCACAAGAAAGATCAAGATGTTGAGGGAAGAAAATCTTGAGCTTGCATCTCATAATGACCACTTAAGTGAACAAGTAGAAAAATTCAAGAAGATGGAAGATAAGCTAAAAGAGGAGTTAGTCTTATCTAGGAGGAATGAGGATAGTCTAAAGAGGGAGCTTGAAGAAGTTAGAGAATCTATGACTAGGATGGATTCTAGCACCAAGAAGCTTGACCATATGCTTGGTGTTGGAAAAAGTCCATGTGACAAGAGGGGTCTTGGGTATGAAGATGGCAAGAAGATCTCAACCTCTAACAAGACCGTATTTGTCAAGAGCTTGAAGAAAGAAGAAACTTCATTTGTGCAACATCCTAAGAAAAAGTTAGAAATAGGACAAAGTTCAAATGCTCAAGTGAAGATGGGGCCAAGAAGGCAACCTCAAGCTCAACCCCCTAGGGTTCCTCAAGCCAACATTCCTTCTCAAATGGCTCACAAAGGAAAGAGGCCTATCATGCAACCTCAAGCTTGGAAGCAACCAAGACCGGTTCAACAACGAAGACGCAATGAACCCCTTCATCCACAAGGACAAGGACAAGGTATGATTCCTTATTTTACTCCTATTTGTCACTTTTGTGGATTTGTTGGTCATATTAGACCACAATGCTTTCGCTATATAAAAATGTGCAAAACTAGAAGCATGATAGAGAAGAAAAAGAAAAGAGCCATGATGCATGTTCCTAGGAATGATAATATTAATTTGCATGATCCTAGGAATAATAGAGCACATGTACCAAAGACCACTAAGAAAGCTAAAATTGTTGCTAAGTGGATTAGAAAGAATGAAAATGTTTGCCATGTTGCACAAATAGCCTTGAAGGCAAATTCTTCTAATTTTTGGTATTTGGATAGTGGGTGCTCTAGGCACATGACGGGAAACAAGAGTTTCTTCGAGACTCTTGTTATGGAGGAAGGTGGATATGTCACTTTTGGTGATGGATCCAAAAAGAAGGTTGTAGGGAAAGGATCCATTTCCGTTCCCGGTTTACCCTCCTTATCCGATGCTTTATTTGTTGATGGCTTGAAAGCCAATTTAATAAGCATTTCACATCTAAGTGATGAAGGATATTCCGTCTTGTTTAGTAAAAATGATTGCTCAATCCTAAAGCCCGATGGACAAACCTTATTGAAAGGTATGAGATCTAGCGACAATTGTTATTGTCTTGAAGCTAGAATAGTCTCAAACAATGTGTCCATGGATGAGCAAGTTGAGTTGTGGCATGAAAGACTTGGCCACATGAACTTTAGGGATTTAAGAACCCTTGGAAAGTTCGAGTGTGTGCGTGGCCTCCCTAAACTTGGGAAGAAAGCCAATGGTATTTGTGGACCTTGCCAACAAGGAAAACAAACCAAAAGCATGCACAAAAAGGGCAAGTATCTCTCCACCAAGGAGCCCCTAGAGCTTCTCCACATGGATCTCATGGGTCCTATGCAAACCGAGAGCTTAGGTGGAAAGAGATACATTTTTGTTTGTGTTGATGATTTCTCTAGATTTACATGGACATATTTTCTTAGAGAAAAATCCGAAACTTTTGATAAGTTTAAAATGCTTTGTACTAAATTGCAAAATGAAATGAATTCTAACATTAGAAGCATTAAACGGATTAGAAGTGACCATGGGAGGGAGTTTGAGAATGCCTCTTTTGAAAGCTATTGTGATAGCCTAGGCATCTCCCATGAGTTTTCGGCTCCTAGGACACCTCAACAAAATGAAGTTGTTGAGAGGAAGAATAGGGTCCTCCAAGAGATGGCCCGTGTGATGTTGCTTAGCAACAATGTCCCTAGGAACCTATGGGCCGAAGCCATCAACACGGCTTGCTATATAGGAAATAGAGTGTTCCTAAGGCCCGGTACTAGAAACACCTCCTATGAGTTATGGAAAGGCAAGAGGCCAAATGTTAGCTACTTCCACACCTTTGGGAGCAAATGCTACATTTTAAATGACCGTGATCAACTTGGCAAGTTTGATGCTAAGAGTGATGAGGGTATCTTTATTGGCTATGCCTTGAATAGTAAAGCCTATAGAGTTTTCAACTTGAAGACTCGAACCGTTATGGAATCATCGAATGTTATCATTGATGATACAAGGCTCAAGTCCAAAGACCATGAAGAGGAGGATGTTTTAGAGGATGACTCTCCTTTGGAGAGGGTTGTGGTGACTCCCAATGTTGGGACATCTAATGAAGTCACACAACCTAGTACTAGAGTTCCTAACTTGGACTCTAATGAACCCGCTCCATGGGTTAGAAGACTCTATAACAAAGAGGATGTTATTGGAGATGTTAACGAGGGTGTTAGAACTAGGCGTCAAATAGCTAATCTAATTAGCTTTACATGCTACACCTCTCAAATAGAACCCAAAAAGGTTGAAGAAGCCTTAAATGATGAATTTTGGGTTCTTGCCATGCAAGAAGAGCTAAACCAATTCGAAAGGAATGAGGTTTGGACTCTAGTTCCTAGGCCTAAGACCACTAATGTCATAGGCACCAAATGGATATTTAGGAACAAATCCGATGAGGATGGCAACATAGTGCGGAACAAGGCTAGACTTGTAGCACAAGGGTACTCTCAAATTGAGGGTATCGACTTTGAGGAGACTTTTGCTCCCGTTGCCCGCTTAGAATCCATTAGGCTTCTCTTGTCCATCTCTTGTGTGCACAAGTTCAAATTGCACCAAATGGACGTCAAGAGTGCCTTCCTCAATGGCTTCTTGCAAGAGGAAGTGTTTGTAGAACAACCCAAGGGGTTTGTGGATGCTCACCACCCCAACCATGTCTATCGCCTCAAAAAGGCTCTATATGGGTTGAAACAAGCACCGAGAGCTTGGTATGAGCGCCTCACTCAATTTCTTGTTGACAATAACTACACAAGAGGTAGTGTTGACAAGACACTATTCATCAAGAGAGACAATGATGAGCTTTTCATAGCTCAAATATATGTTGATGACATAGTGTTTGGTTCCACCAACAACACCAAGGTCCAACAATTTGTTGATGTTATGTCTCATGAATTTAAGATGAGTCTTGTTGGTGAGCTAAGTTACTTTCTAGGTTTTCAAATTAGGCAAATGAATGATGGGATTTTCATAACCCAAGCCAAATATGCTAAGAACCTAGTGAAGAAGTTTGGTTTAGAGAATGCCAAACGTTGTGATACACCCATGAGTACCACTTTGAAGCTAAGCAAGGATGCTAGTGGTAAAAGTGTGGAACAAACTCTATATCGGGGCATGATAGGTAGCTTGCTTTATTTGACCGCAAGTAGGCCCGATATATCTTTTAGTGTGGGTGTGTGTGCTAGGTACCAAGCGGATCCTAAGGAGTCCCACCTCTCTTCCGTGAAGAGGATCATTCGCTATGTGAATGGGACATCCAACTATGGGATTTGGTACTCTTTTGACACTAATGCTAGTCTTGTTGGCTTTAGTGATGCGGATTGGGCAGGAAATTGTGATGATAGGAAGAGCACATCGGGCGGTTGCTTCTTTCTAGGCAACAACTTGGTGTCTTGGTTTTGCAAGAAGCAAAACTCGATTTCCTTGTCCACGGCCGAGGCCGAGTACATAGCCGCGGGGAGTGGATGCACACAACTCCTATGGATGAAGCAAATGCTAGTAGACTACGGATTCAACCAAGGTACTCTCACTCTCTTTTGTGATAACATGAGTGCTATTAATATTTCCAAGAATCTGGTGCAACATTCTAGAACTGAGCATATTGACATCCGCCATCACTTCATTAGAGAGCTTGTTGAAAATAAATGCATAGTACTTGAACATGTAGGTACTAATGATCAACTTGCGGACCTATTTACTAAACCCTTAGATGCTACTCGATTTAAAACTCTTAGTAGATCTATTGGGATATCTTGTGGAGTGATGTGTTCTATGATTGACCCCATATGGGGAAACTCAAGCAAATAGAGCTATTTTGCATTCTTGTAACTTGCAAAAAAAATTTGAAATAACTTATGCCTCTTCTTTTGATTGCTTGAGTAAGCTTGGTTGTACATATGTATATATGTTTTCAATTCTATAAGTGTGAACCTTGCTTGTCTACAATCCATGTCATATTTATGTTCAAACATGCATTTTTGGACTAGGAGATTTACATAGGAAGTATGATGTGAATGACCTATAGTTATCTCCATGACATGATGATTCTTTAATAACATGCTAAAGATAAATGAAAAAGCATGAAATTCATACAACATGCTCACATGAAAAGCATGAATTAATGATTGCATATTCTTAAAAATGCAAAACTTGTGTGAAAGCTTATGAGACTCAAAATGAATAAAGGATCTTGTATCCGTTCAAAGGAATTTACATTCCAAATGTCTCTCTTTCTTTATTGGTTGAACATGGCTACTATCATACGGATATCTTATCTGGAAAAATCAAATAGGGTGAAAAGTCGCTCATGCCATGTTTCGCTTATAAAGTTGGATATAGTTACTCTTAAATTTGAAATCAATAATCTCTATATCCTTGCTTTTCCCATGACATTGGTGAAATTGGTTTGAATTCTTATTAAAAACCTTTGTCATTTGCTTTGCCAAATACCATTGTACTTTGGACTTGAATGCTATATGTCTTGTATGCAAAGCATGTTGGATTCACACATTTTCTCAAATAAATCTCCTTGTTTCTCTCAAATTAATTGAAGTGCATAAAGTGACTTATATGTATATGCAAATCTTGCATGCTTCTATCTCTCGTTGCTATGAGTGACCCGGTTAGGGACTACTCCTTTGCCTATATCATGACAAAAAGGGGGAGTAGGATATGGTAAGGGGAGTTGCAAAATATAGAAGCTATTGTGCACTTTGGGGAGAACATACATTGAGGGGGAGTAACCCGTTGAGGGGGAGCATTGCATACACATACATTTCATAATGTTGTGCCTAAATTTTAAATGCAAATGCTTGTTATTGTTCTCACATTATTAATCTCACACTTTACTTGTATTGGAAATGCTAGAAACTTTATTTTCAGGGCTTGATTGTTCTACAAGAGATTGAAGACTTGAAGTTGTATTTTCTTATCTCTTTGTAATGTAGATAATCATTGTAGTCCCGTAGTTTCTAATTCTTTGTGAGGAATCAATGTGAGTGGTGGTTTTGTCACGAAATAGCCAAAGGGGGAGATTGTTAGGATTCCCGTTGTTTTTAATTGGCTTATTTCGTGATCAAACCATATGTGGGGATGCTTTGTAAGGGTAGCTTAGATGTTGTTGTTATTGCTTAGGCCCTTTTGAAGACCTCACTATTGACAAGCACCAAAGGTAATACTTTAAGTGCTTACTTGTCTTGAAGAGATAGTTGCACACACTCACAACTCATGCATATATTTAATCCTTGTATGTTGTGTGTCTTATTTGTGTGCCTTAATGCTCATTAACATCTCTTCTTGCATGTTAGTTTGATTGCATCTTGCATATCCAATTGCCTTGTCATGCTTAGACTTAGGATTGCATTTTTTGCACTGGGCGCTCCCAAAAGCGCTCTACAAAAGCGCTCTACGAACAGCCCCCGTTGGGCGCTGTACAGACCTGATCGATTTAATTCGAGCGCTGTAGGGGCGCTCTACAAAGCGCTCTACAAAGCGCTCTACGTAGAGCGACCTCTCTGATGACGCTCTACAAAGCGCTCTACAAAGCGCTCTACGTAGAGCGCCCCTCTGTTTTCTCGCGAGAACAGAGCAGGGGGCTCTACAAAGCGCTCTACGTAGAGCGCCCAAGGCAAATTTGAGGTAAACTTATCAAAACGACCACACTTTGTTTTGGCCTCCTATATATATGCCACTTTGACTTTAGGTCAATTACAAGAGTTCATATTCAAGCTTCATACTTAGGATATTTTTCAAGACAAGAAAAATACACAAAGAACTCATTTTTAATTACTCAAACACTTTTTCATGATCATCAATCATCATCTAGCATCATCTTAGATCATCTAGATGTCATCTAGCATGGATTCTTCATCATACTTTGCTTGGTAAGCTTTTCACTAATATCTTACATATTTTGTGTTTCTTTTATTTAGCAATCTCAATTTAATTACTTGTATGTGATTTTATATTCCTTGAATACAAGATTGAGATTAGTATGATGTATGTTTGAGAAGTTGTATTGTGCTAGCATATTAGGTTTTGTGCTTGATATTGATTAGCTAAACTAATTGACATGTCATTTAGTTTTGATATCTAGGATTGTTCTTAATTGCATATTAATCATCTTAGATAAGCATATAGGGTTTCCCTTGCTCTATGTTGCATTTTGGATATTTTCACATATTCACTTAGGGTTGTATTCTCTTCAAGAGAAGCTAAGTCTTGTGTGTAGCAATCGGGATTAGGTTGCTTAGATCGCAAGCAAAATCGGACTAGGTTCACTCATACCGGGATTAGGTAGGTGTGTGATTACTTCCGGGATTAGGTTGTAATCGTTTGCACATTTAGTGGATTCGAGGTTCGAGTGTGGCTTACTTACATAGCCCGTGGTTTTTCCCGTGAGGGTTTCCACGTAAAAATCAAGTGTTAATTTAATTTCCGCACCATATTACACTTGCTTGTTTATTTTATCTTGAGGGTAATTTCGTAATTTTGACTAACACGAAAAATTGGGTAAAAAGCGTAAAATCTATTCACCCCCCCTCTAGATAGTTTTATACACACCGTGCTATAATTAGTTTCAATTGGTATCAGAGCGGGTTCCTAGACATACATAGGTGATCCTTGCTTATTTTGGTGTGTTTTGCATTTTGTGTGATTTTTGATCATTCATACATTTGCATTCATTTCATTCATTCATAAACACTATGAGTGGAAACGGTGGAAACGGTGGTAGCAACGAAGGTGCTTCTAGCACAAGGCCTCCACTTCTTACCGGTTTGAACTATTCCCAATGGAAAGGGAAGATGGAATCCTACATATGCCAAATTCATGACCGTGCATGGATGGCGGTGGAAGACGAATATGATCTCCCTATGATGACTCCCGCGGGTGGAGGAGAAGATGTTTTAAAGCCTAAGGCGCAATGGAACGCGCAAGAGTTTGATGCTTCAAAGTGGAATAGGAAGGCGTTGCATGCCATCTTGTGTGCCATGGACGAAAATCAATACAAGTTGATTCAAAATACTAGGATAGCTAAGGAGGCTTGGGACATCCTAGAGATTGCACATGAGGGAACCGAAGTGGTGAAGGACTCCAAGCTTCAAGTCCTCCAAACTCAATTCGAGACGCTTAAGATGGAGGAGAATGAGTGCTTCAACGACTTCGAGATCAAGTTGATGGATATAGTCAACCAAAGCCATCAACTTGGTGATCCATATTCGGATAGGAGAATCAAGCAAAAGATTATGAGATCTCTACCCGATAGGTTTGAATCGAAGGTGACGGCTTTAGAAGAAATTAGTGGTTATAAGGATATGAAGCCGAGTGAGGTGATTGGGAGACTTCTAGCTTATGAGTCTAGGAAGAGGCCTATCTCCACACCCACTAAAAAGCAAAAAGGAATTGCTTTAAAAACCTGCAAGGATGAAAAGGAGGAAAAGAAGGTTGACTCGGATGAAGACCTTGCCTTGTTTGTAAAAAGGTTCAACAAGGTTATGAAGTTTAGAAGAAAGAACTTTGGATCAAAAGGACAAGATTTGAAGAAAAAGGGTTCTTTCAAGAAGTTTGAACCTAGGCAAAAGAGGACCGAAAGGAAAGGGGTCCGATGTTTCGAGTGTGGTGGCATAGGTCATTTTGCCCCCGATTGTGCAAATCATGTTGAGAAGAAAAAGGGGAAAGTGATGGCCGCCACTTGGAGTGGAAGTAGTGATGACTCCTATGAGGGAGATGAGTCTTCGGATGATGAAGAGCTCATGGCTAATCTCCTAGCTTTTGCCTCCTCCCATAAAAGCAAAAGTGCTAGTGAGAGAGAGGAAATGAGTCAAGAGGAAAATGACTCAAGTGAAGTAGAAAGTGATTCCTCTTCTAACTCCATGAATGGATTTATGGAGAAAAAGGAGTTTGCTAAATATCATGCCGAGTTTAATGATTTAGCAATCAAGAGCACAAGAAAGATCAAGATGTTGAGGGAAGAAAATCTTGAGCTTGCATCTCATAATGACCACTTAAGTGAACAAGTAGAAAAATTCAAGAAGATGGAAGATAAGCTAAAAGAGGAGTTAGTCTTATCTAGGAGGAATGAGGATAGTCTAAAGAGGGAGCTTGAAGAAGTTAGAGAATCTATGACTAGGATGGATTCTAGCACCAAGAAGCTTGACCATATGCTTAGTGTTGGAAAAAGTCCATGTGACAAGAGGGGTCTTGGGTATGAAGATGGCAAGAAGATCTCAACCTCTAACAAGACCGTATTTGTCAAGAGCTTGAAGAAAGAAGAAACTTCATTTGTGCAACATCCTAAGAAAAAGTTAGAAATAGGACAAAGTTCAAATGCTCAAGTGAAGATGGGGCCAAGAAGGCAACCTCAAGCTCAACCCCCTAGGGTTCCTCAAGCCAACATTCCTTCTCAAATGGCTCACAAAGGAAAGAGGCCTATCATGCAACCTCAAGCTTGGAAGCAACCAAGACCGGTTCAACAACGAAGACGCAATGAACCCCTTCATCCACAAGGACAAGGACAAGGTATGATTCCTTATTTTACTCCTATTTGTCACTTTTGTGGATTTGTTGGTCATATTAGACCACAATGCTTTCGCTATATAAAAATGTGCAAAACTAGAAGCATGATAGAGAAGAAAAAGAAAAGAGCCATGATGCATGTTCCTAGGAATATAATATTGATTTGCATGATCCTAGGAATAATAGAGCACATGTACCAAAGACCACTAAGAAAGCTAAAATTGTTGCTAAGTGGATTAGAAAGAATGAAAATGTTTGCCATGTTGCACAAATAGCCTTGAAGGCAAATTCTTCTAATTTTTGGTATTTGGATAGTGGGTGCTCTAGGCACATGACGGGAAACAAGAGTTTCTTCGAGACTCTTGTTATGGAGGAAGGTGGATATGTCACTTTGGTGATGGATCCAAAAAGAAGGTTGTAGGGAAAGGATCCATTTCCGTTCCCGGTTTACCTCCTTATCCGATGCTTTATTTGTTGATGGCTTGAAAGCCAATTTAATAAGCATTTCACATCTAAGTGATGAAGGATATTCCGTCTTGTTTAGTAAAAATGATTGCTCAATCCTAAAGCCCGATGGACAAACCTTATTGAAAGGTATGAGATCTAGCGACAATTGTTATTGTCTTGAAGCTAGAATAGTCTCAAACAATGTGTCCATGGATGAGCAAGTTGAGTTGTGGCATGAAAGACTTGGCCACATGAACTTTAGGGATTTAAGAACCCTTGGAAAGTTCGAGTGTGTGCGTGGCCTCCCTAAGCTTGGGAAGAAAGCCAATGGTATTTGTGGACCTTGCCAACAAGGAAAACAAACCAAAAGCATGCACAAAAAGGGCAAGTATCTCTCCACCAAGGAGCCCCTAGAGCTTCTCCACATGGATCTCATGGGTCCTATGCAAACCGAGAGCTTAGGTGGAAAGAGATACATTTTTGTTTGTGTTGATGATTTCTAGATTTACATGGACATATTTCTTAGAGAAAAATCCGAAACTTTTGATAAGTTTAAAATGCTTTGTACTAAATTGCAAAATGAAATGAATTCTAATATTAGAAGCATTAAACGGATTAGAAGTGACCATGGGAGGGAGTTTGAGAATGCCTCTTTTGAAAGCTATTGTGATAGCCTAGGCATCTCCCATGAGTTTTCCGCTCCTAGGACACCTCAACAAAATGGAGTTGTTGAGAGGAAGAATAGGGTCCTCCAAGAGATGGCCCGTGTGATGTTGCTTAGCAACAATGTCCCTAGGAACCTATGGGCCGAAGCCATCAACACGGCTTGCTATATAGGAAATAGAGTGTTCCTAAGGCCCGGTACTAGAAACACCTCCTATGAATTATGGAAAGGCAAGAGGCCAAATGTTAGCTACTTCCACACTTTGGGAGCAAATGCTACATTTTAAATGACCGTGATCAACTTGGCAAGTTTGATGCTAAGAGTGATGAGGGTATCTTTATTGGCTATGCCTTGAATAGTAGAGCCTATAGAGTTTTCAACTTGAAGACTCGAACCGTCATGGAATCATCAAATGTTGTCATTGATGATACAAGGCTCAAGTCCAAAAATGAAGGAGGAGGATGTTTTAGAGGATGACTCTCCTTTGGAGAGGGTTGTGGTGACTCCCAATGTTGGGACATCTAATGAAGTCACACAACCTAGTACTAGAGTTCCTAACTTGGACTCTAATGAACCCGCTCCATGGGTTAGAAGACTCCATAACAAAGAGGATGTTATTGGAGATGTTAATGAGGGTGTTAGAACTAGGCGTCAAATAGCTAATCTAATTAGCTTTACATGCTACACCTCTCAAATAGAACCCAAAAAGGTTGAAGAAGCCTTAAATGATGAATTTTGGGTTCTTGCCATGCAAGAAGAGCTAAACCAATTCGAAAGGAATGAGGTTTGGACTCTAGTTCCTAGGCCTAAGACCACTAATGTCATAGGCACCAAATGGATATTTAGGAACAAATCCGATGAGGATGGCAACATAGTGCGGAACAAGGCTAGACTTGTAGCACAAGGGTACTCTCAAATTGAGGGTATCGACTTTGAGGAGACTTTTGCTCCGTTGCCCGCTTAGAGTCCATTAGGCTTCTCTTGTCCATCTCTTGTGTGCACAAGTTCAAATTGCACCAAATGGACGTCAAGAGTGCCTTCCTCAATGGCTTCTTGCAAGAGGAAGTGTTTGTGAACAACCTAAGGGGTTTGTGGATGCTCACCACCCCAACCATGTCTATCGCCTCAAAAAGGCTCTATATGGGTTGAAACAAGCACCGAGGGCTTGGTATGAGCGCCTCACTCAATTTCTTGTTGACAATAACTACACAAGAGGTAGTGTTGACAAGACACTATTCATCAAGAGAGACAATGATGAGCTTTTCATAGCTCAAATATATGTTGATGACATAGTGTTTGGCTCCACCAACAACACCAAAGTCCAACAATTTGTTGATGTCATGTCTCTTGAATTTGAGATGAGTCTTGTTGGTGAGCTAAGTTACTTCCTAGGTTTGCAAATTAGGCAAATGCATGATGGGATTTTCATAACCCAAGCCAAATATGCTAAGAACCTAGTGAAGAAGTTTGGTTTAGAGAAGCCAAACTTGTGATACACCCATGAGTACCACTTTGAAGCTAAGCAAGGATGCTAGTGGTAAAAGTGTGGAACAAACTCTATATCGTGGCATGATAGGTAGCTTGCTTTATTTGACCGCAAGTAGGCCCGATATATCTTTTAGTGTGGGTGTGTGTGCTAGGTACCAAGCGGATCCTAAGGAGTCCCACCTCTCTTCCGTGAAGAGGATCATTCGCTATGTGAATGGGACATCCAACTATGGGATTTGGTACTCTTTTGACACTAATGCTAGTTGTTGGCTTTAGTGATGCGGATTGGGCAGGAAATTGTGATGATAGGAAGAGCACATCGGGCGGTTGCTTCTTTCTAGGCAACAACTTGGTGTCTTGGTTTTGCAAGAAGCAAAACTCGATTTCCTTGTCCACGGCCGAGGCCGAGTACATAGCCGCGGGGAGTGGATGCACACAACTCCTATGGATGAAGCAAATGCTAGTAGACTACGGATTCAACCAAGGTACTCTCACTCTCTTTTGTGATAACATGAGTGCTATTAATATTTCCAAGAATCCGGTTCAACATTCTAGAACTAAGCATATTGACATCCGCCATCACTTCATTAGAGAGCTTGTTGAAAATAAATGCATAGTACTTGAACATGTAGGTACTAATGATCAACTTGCGGACTATTTACTAAACCCTTAGATGCTACTCGATTTAAAACTCTTAGTAGATCTATTGGGATATGTCTTGTGGAGTGATGTTCTATGATTGACCCCATATGGGGAACTCAAGCAAAGAGAGCTATTTTGCATTCTTGTAACTTGCAAAAAATTTGAAATAACTTATGCCTCTTCTTTTGATTGCTTGAGTAAGCTTGGTTGTACATATGTATATATGTTTTCAATTCTATAAGTGTGAACCTTGCTTGTCTACAATCCATGTCATATTTATGTTCAAACATGCATTTTTGGACTAGGAGATTTACATAGGAAGTATGATGTGAATGACCTATAGTTATCTCCATGACATGATGATTCTTTAATAACATGCTAATGCTAAATGAAAAAGCATGAAATTCATACAACATGCTCACATGAAAAGCATGAATTGATGATTGCATATTCTTAAAAATGCAAAACTTGTGTGAAAGCTTATGAGACTCAAAATGAATAAAGGATCTTGTATCCGTTCAAAGGAATTTACATTCCAAATGTCTCTCTTTCTTTATTAGTTGAACATGGTTACTATCATACGGATATCTTATCCGGAAAAATCAAATAGGGTGCAAAGTCGCTCATGCCATGTTTCGCTTATAAAGTTGGATATAGTTGCTCTTAAATTGAAATCAATAATCTCTATATCCTTGCTTTTCCCATGACATTGGTGAAATTGGTTTGAATTCTTATTAGAAACCTTTGTCATTTGCTTTGCCAAATACCATTGTATTTTGGACTTGAATGCTATATGTCTTGTATGCAAAGCATGTTGGATTCACACATTTTCTCAAATAAATCTCCTTGTTTCTCTCAAATTAATTGAAGTGCATAAAGTGACTTATATGTATATGCATCTTGCATGCTTCTATCTCTCGTTGTGAGTGACCCGGTTGGGGACTACTCCTTTGCCTATATCATGACAAAAAGGGGGAGTAGGATGGTAAGGGGAGTTGCAAAATATAGAAGCTATTGTGCTTTGGGGAGAACATACATTGAGGGGGAGTAACCCGTTGAGGGGGAGCATTGCATACACATACATTTCATAATGTTGTGCCTAAATTTAAATGCAAATGCTTGTTATTGTTCTCACATGATTAATCTCACACTTTACTTGTATTGGAAATGCTAGAAACTTTATTTTCAGGGCTTGATTGTTCTACAAGAGATTGAAGACTTGAAGTTTTTTCTTATCTTTGTAATGTAGATAATCATTGTAGTCCCGTAGTTTCTAATTCTTGTGAGGAATCAATGTGAGTGGTGGTTTTGTCACGAAATAGCCAAAGGGGGAGATTGTTAGGATTCCCGTTGTTTTAATTGGCTTATTTCGTGATCAAACCATATGTGGGGATGCTTTGTAAGGGTAGCTTAGATGTTGTTGTTATTGCTTAGGCCCTTTTGAAGACCTCACTATTGACAAGCACCAAAGGTAATACTCTAAGTGCTTACTTGTCTTGAAGAGATAGTTGCACACACTCACAACTCATGCAATATTTAATCCTTGTATGTTGTGTGTCTTATTTGTGTGCCTTAATGCTCATTAACATCTCTTCTTGCATGTTAGTTTGATTGCATCTTGCATATCCAATTGCCTTGTCATGCTTAGACTTAGGATTGCATTTTTGCATGGGCGCTCCCAAAAGCGCTCTACAAAAGCGCTCTACGAACAGCCCCGTTGGGCGCTGTACAGACCTGATCGATTAATTCGAGCGCTGTAGGGGCGCTCTACAAAGCGCTCTACAAAGCGCTCTACGTAGAGCGACCTCTCTGATGGCGCTCTACAAAGCGCTCTACGTAGAGCGCCCCTCTGTTTTCTCGCGAGAACAGAGCAGGGGGGGCTCTACAAAGCGCTCTACGTAGAGCGCCCAAGGCAAATTTGAGGTAAACTTATCAAAACGACCACACTTTGTTTTGGCCTCCTATATATGCCACTTTGACTTTAGGTCAATTACAAGAGTTCATATTCAAGCTTCATACTTAGGATATTTTTCAAGACAAGAAAAATACACAAAGAACTCATTTTTAATTACTCAAACACTTTTTCATGATCATCAATCATCATCTAGCATCTCTTAGATCATCTAGATGTCATCTAGCATGGATTCTTCATCATACTTTGCTTGGTAAGCTTTTCACTAATATCTTACATATTTTGTGTTTCTTTATTAGCAATCTCAATTTAATTACTTGTATGTGATTTATATCCTTGAATACAAGATTGAGATTAGTATGTATGTTTGAGAAGTTGTATTGTGCTAGCATATTAGGTTTTGTGCTTGATATTGATTAGCTAAACTAATTGACATGTCATTTAGTTTTGATATCTAGGATTGTTTTAATTGCATATTAATCATCTTAGATAAGCATATAGGGTTCCCTTGCTCATGTTGCATTTTGGATATTTTCACATATTCACTTAGGGTTGTATTCTCTTCAAGAGAAGCTAAGTCTTGTGTGTAGCAATCGGGATTAGGTTGCTTAGATCGCAAGCAAAATCGGACTAGGTTCACTCATACCGGGATTAGGTAGGTGTGTGATTACTTCCGGGATTAGGTTGTAATCGTTTGCACATTTAGTGGATTCGAGGTTCGAGTGTGGCTTACTTACATAGCCCGTGGTTTTTCCGTGAGGGTTTCCACGTAAAAATCAAGTGTTAATTTAATTTCCGCACCATATTACACTTGCTTGTTTATTTTATCTTGAGGGTAATTTCGTAATTTTGACTAACACGAAAAATTGGGTAAAAAGCGTAAAATCTATTCACCCCCCCTCTAGATAGTTTTATACACACCGTGCTATAATTAGTTTCAGTTACGTATTTAATATCCTATTACAACCTATTACTTCCAATCTATAGTTGGAAATATTGGGCCACAATCCAGCCCATTAAATCAAATTGGACCAAGTTAGGGTTTCTTGTTTCATGTAGCAATTCCTACATTGATATTGAAGTTCTAATTTATTTATTTTTTGGTTTGAAAATCTAAGATTTATTTGGTCAAAAATGTGCTGGAATAGATTTTTTTCGCAAACTAAAATTGATTATAAAGCATTAATGCATTCAAAAATAAAGGTTTTTTTTTTTAATTAATTTTAAATTAAATTTGTATAAAGTTTAAAAAACCACCTAGATATTTCTTAATCAAATCACTTAATAATTTCAAAGATGTCAGTCAGTTAACATATAAATTTATTTATTAAATAATGCAAAGAATGGGGAGACCCTTCCCTAAGAGTTGTATTTCAGACCGTGCTTGTAAAGTCTAAATCTTTTTAGGTATCGATAGACTCCTAATCCACATGGTGTCCACTTTAAAATAAAAACCTAAAACCATGGGAATCATCAAAAACAGCAAAATCCCAATAAGTTGTCCGAGTCCATGTCCTACATTGAAGGATTGCCTTAATTTCTAACATAAACACAAACAATGCAATCCCTTCAAAATCACTAAAACTTCACATTAATGGCAACCTCCATTTTCAACCAAAAATCAATCATTTCATCAGCAGAAAAAAGAAAAAAAAAAGAAAAAGAAAAAAAAAAGTAATGTCCAAATTAAATACCCTATTTCAATCTCTAATATCATCTGATATGGACACAGGATCTCGCCAGCTTATCAAATTTCCCTCATTAAGAATAAGTAGAAATTCTTCGAATTCGAATGCAAGTTGGCGGGAGACGACGAGCTTCGTTGAAGATCATCATGATCTTAGATACATAAGCTTGAAGGACATTATCTTGAATAGTTCAACACCAACATCTTATTCTACGAATTTACTAGGAGGCAGCGATTTCATCAATTCATCCAATATTAGCATTCGAAACGAGCTGGTGAAGCGAGCAGCCTCTGCGTATATTCAATCATCAACCATTCTGGTGACGCGTAATGAGAATTATTTTGTTAGTTTCTGGGGGAATATAGAAATAGAGCTCAAACTTTTGTGTTGGAATGATATATACGAGATCAGGAACCCTTTACGATCTTGTTTTCGACATGTTTATAGGTTCTTGCTCACACTGTAGAAAGTGTGTGGAATGGTATGGTTCGGATGTCATGAAAATAATATAATAATAATATATATATATAGGGTTTGATTCTCTTAGTGTCATTTACATTTTTTTGTTTTTTTATGATATTTTAACATCCATTTTTGTATGAGAGAAAGAGCAAATTTATATTACAGAGTTTATATATCTCAAAAAAAAAAAAAGGCAAATTTATATTACAGCTAGGTTTTTGAATGAAGCAATAGATTTCGATCATTATTAATAATTTCTTGTATGTACTTTTTTTTTTTTTTTAAGCTTATAAGAGCTTCTCCAACCCTGCGCCATCTCCATTTTGCAGCCAAAATCTCCTCCAACCTAGCGGCATCCACTGCGCCATTTGTGTGAGGATGAATAGTGTCGCACAATATATTGTGTGACACTGTTCACTTAGGCAACACTGTTCACCTATGTAATTTGTACTTTTTTTTTTTTGTTTTTTTAATTGGAAAGTTTTTTTGGTTGGAAATTAGTATTTGTTGACAAATAATATATAAAAAAAAAAGGAAAGAGAATATATTTTTAATGAAATTGGTGCAATTGGCTAGAGATGGAATAGTGAAATAGTGAAAGTTGAACTATTTTAGTGCAAAAATTGCACCAAAAGAATTATTCGTTGGAGATGCTCTAAGCATTTAACAAAGAATATATCATTTTCCTGGTGATTCGAAGAACATTGCATTAACCTCAAATTTGTTAAAAGTGAGAACAACCCTCTTCGTGAGAGGAGAGGAGAGATTCTCGTGAGGGGTCTCTCATATCAACATATATAAGATTGTGGATATGAATCATGTCTCTCTTTCCAACCCTAAATTGGTAGTAGAAGAGAAAAACGCAATAGTATATATATACGGTAAGACCCAGAGGCGGATCTTAAGGAGCCCGTGTCAGCTTAAAAAATATATATTATAATTATATTCTTTTGAATTCGATCAAATCCCAAAACCATTCCTTGTCACCTCAACATCTTCAACCTCATCACCCTCAAATCCATTCTCTCTCTCTCACTCTCAAATCACACATCCCAACTAGTCTCTTTCTCTCTCTCTCTCTCATCATAATTCCAATTCTCTCTCTTCCCAATTAGTAATTTTCTTCATCCCTCCTCAAGTTCTCATTTACAAAATTGAATATAAAAAAATATTTTCATATCTCATTCTACAATTCAAGTGTTTTTTTAGTTAAAACTTATTTTTTCTAATTAGAGTTAAAGATGGGTTTGGATCCGGTTATTCACAATTTTAAGTTGGTATTTTGTTTTTTTTAATAAATTATTTTCCGCTGTAATTTATTATTATAGTGTTATATATATATATATTATAACCAAGAAAAAACTATGGTCTCATGAAAAAAAAAAAAAAAAAAGATAATCAATTATTGGTGGGAGTGGATGCAAGTTCTCCATGTAATGTCGGAGTTTGCTTTCTTCATCGCAATGGAATAAAAACCATATCGTCTTATTGAAAATTTATATATTATATACGGTCCCATTCTGGGTAAATGCGCCTTGATGTAACTATATCAGTATCAATGCATGTGGACCACTGTTATGGGGAAGCTTTTGACAAGTGCATACACTTTGAGTCAAAGTATATAAATCTAATAGTTCACATCCAACGCATTGATGAAGTTATATTGGTGTGCACAGACTTGAACATTTTATATATTATATATATATATATGTGTGTGTGTGTGTGTGTGTGGTGTGTGTGTGTGTGGTGTTTTAGCTCACCCTAGCAAAAATTCATGGATACACCCTGTAAGACCTCTCTATAGCAATATCTATATAGGAATAACCTCCATGTAGTCAAAAAAATTCTGGTTCCAACTTAGGCCAGTTATAAATAAGAATAAACTCCACATTATAATAATTTATAATTTTTCTAGATCCCGTCTTAAGGAAATTGCGTCCACATAGTAATAATTATATATATTGCAAAAAAATATATGCTATGCAGCTATGTTACATTAAAGAGAATGCAAAATTTTAGACTTTAAGGATGATGGCTTTGCATATTCCCAACACTACATAGATACATATTAGTTTTTTGAAACTAGTCTATATCAATGTCTATACCTTGGATTTGACATGCTTCATTAATTAATTATTAATATAGCGCATACTTTATCTCTATACTATACCACTTGCACTAAGGATAACTAAGTCAAAACAATAATTTTGTACACTACACCTCTATTAAGTTATAACCTTCTTATAGTAATAAAATTAGTTTGGTCCCACCATTATGACTATAGAGAGAGGCTTTACGTACATAAATAAGGTATCATTACATTAACATTCGTAAGATCATTGATGAAATTTAATAAATTTTAATGAATTCTAGTGCTCAAATATATAGTTTTTATTGAACTTATGGTCCACAAAAATAAAAAATCACATGAAAATTCATTAAAATTGATTGTGTTTCATTAATTTCCTTACGAATGTTAATATAAGACCAAATTTTAATGGTACATTAATTTAGTTTTACTATTAAGGTAAGAAATGAAGATAGTATTACTCAATTAGAGGAAATAGGGGTATATAGCACTTTTTAAATTTTGAATTGTACAACTATCAAACTTAAAACTTTGTTTAATAACACCAAAAATGGAATTTGGACAAAAATACCCCCCAACTTCTTTTTTTCTCTTTTGTGTCCTCATCTTCTTCTTCCTTTTCCAAAACCTCCATTGATGGAGCTTCAATGGAGGTGCCACGCTGACGGCGAGGTGACCGGCAAAAAAAACCATCGGGAAAATGTTCGGGTGCAATAATTGTAACCGAAGTGCTCGTTTTCATTTCGAGTTGTGTAGAGAGAAACGAAGCAAAACCAAAACCGTCGCGAATCTCATATCCGATCTATGACGATCTGTCAACGAATCTGACGAAACCGATGGTGCAACGAACTCGGTATGTTCAATCTTCCAAATCAACTATTTCCATAGTCAACGGTGCCGTCGCGAATCGTCACTGTCACCATTGATGGAGGTCGAAACAGAAAAGTCCGAACAAACTTGAATTAAGTCTCGAAAAGTTTATGAATAAGTCTCGAAAACGCATGAATAAGTCTCGAAAAAAATATGAATAAGTCTCGAAAACTGCAAAAAGTCTCGAATTTTCAAAGAAAAAAATAAAAAGAAAGAAAAGAGTAAGTGGGGGTATTTTGGTCTCATTACTATTGTGGTGCTATTAAAACAGACTTATTAAAGTGGTGCTATTGCTACAAAGCCCATCCCAAAAAAGTGCTATTAATTTTTGAACCCTTATATTATTCTGGTCGATGCAATATTGTCTATAAAAAGACTATGATTTATGGTGATGGGGTGGTGTATGTTCGATACCACCTACAACATGCACCAACCGATATGGCATATATTTGATCCATTGATAAGAGTTAAATCTTTGTGTGTACCTTTTCAATGATGAGATAATTAACGGTTTCTTTGTTTGGCTTTTTTTGAGCAATCTAAGAAGGTCGTGCCTAAATGGCCTAATGTGCTCACAAAATGATTATTCAGACGGCAATGGAGAAACCTATTTCATGAATCTCCCCCAATTCATTTAAAAGTGTGCAATTGCACATACCGGAAAAGTTTTCTGAAAAAAAATAAATAAATAAATACAGTTACAAATAGAGATTAATACGTGACTTTCAAAAAATACATATGGCCAGGGACTTAACCAATATTAAACGCTAAGGTGGACTAGAATAATTTTTATT